>CM052813.1:8793632-8847352 GCA_028533885.1 Nasua narica
GCCAGCACGGCAAATGCATGTCATAATAAGCAATTATTGATCAGGGAGACATTTTTATGGTGTTTTGGGAGTAACTGAATTATATGCACTGATGTGTTTGAATTTTAATTGTTTACCAGTTCACTGGGAGTAAAATATGGAGTAATAAAACAGATGATACCCCATTCCTTGATGTCCCAGCTCTCCTTGAGCATGACCTTCCTTCAGAATTACCTTAATCAACCAGGATGAAAGACAAAGTCTAAGAGCTTTTACGATGTTGCTCATAACACTCATGAAATGTTTCACTGTCGCTGTGGATAATTCACCAAGAATAAATAGCATCCGAACAAGTCTAACTACTTAAGAGTTCGACTTTCCACAACAATACCAAATAAAACATCAGTGAATCACTCTTTAGTTCATGTAGAGAAAATGGCAGAGAAAATAATGCTTAAGTATCTAGTGTGCCCCCAAAAGATGCCTGCAAACATCAGTCCAAGCAACATTATCCAATATTTGGAAATGAGATGAGACGAACATGCAACCATGGGCCCATTCTATTTGTTAGATCAAGGGTCATTTCCAAAAGTCATGAAGAGAAAAACAATATCATTTTTAGAGTTACAGCACCACCTTTTATGGTGTTTATGTTTCTAGACATGAAGGACAGAAGGGAACCCATTCAAGACGTCTTCCATTCTAAGTACCGCAAACATTTCAAGTAGGAAAACCTATTTCCCCCAAAAGGAGATCACATGGTTTGTGTTTCTGTGTAGTCTAATCTCTCTTATTAAGTGAAAAAGAAATTCTAGAACTTTCTTCTACCCTTCATAGGCAGCACTCTTTGTCTGATTTAAAAGCCTCAATTATAGAACTTGAGTGGCAAATGCTCTATAGAATTATGAGCGTGGGAGGGAACACAAGTGGCCATTACTCCACTCCCCTGCCCCCTAAGTGGGATTCAAAGCCATTATCACAGACAGCAAGGACATAAAAGACTATCCTTAGATATTACAGAGAAATGTAATATCAGCAAGGAGATAATTGAGGAATAAAAGAGCTAACTAAATCAGTGTTTGACTGCATGGTTATGGATGGCAGAGACATGTCCATAGAAGGTGAAATGGCTTCATTAAGTATTGTCTTCCAGAGGAAAGCAGGCCCCCCACACACAGTGCATTAAAATATATGGGATAGAGTTTTTGGTTCATTCCTTTGACAGGCTAATATAAGAGCTTTTTCTCAAGTCTTCAGATATTATTTCACTTGAAAGGAATATTTTGGATGGGTTGAATTGGAACTAGATAAACCCTAAAGCCTTCTGATTTTCCAAATTTTATCTTTATTTTAAGAATATGGAGATTATAGTGTTTATGAGGGGAAATCTACCCTGGATCATTAAATGAAAAGAAATCTTCAATAACACTGAGTTGTCCCTTGTTTTTTTCTTCCTTTGCATATCATATCTTATTAACAGGAGTAATTGAAATGATTTATCAACTGGGCAGGGACGAGTGAACCATATTCTGTAGTACTATTTTAAAAATGTCATAAGTGGGGGCGCCTGAGTAACTCAGTGGGTTAAAGCCTCTGCCTTCGGCTCAGGTCATGATCTCAAGGTCCTGGGATCGAGCTCCGCATCGGGCTCTCTGCTCAGCAGGGAACCTGCTTCCCCCTCTCTCTCTGCCTGCCTCTCTGCCTACCTGTGATTTCTCTCTCTCTATCAAATAAATAAATGAAATCTTTAAAAATATATATATCGTAAGTGGTAGCTAATCTATTACCAAAGACCAAGATATCTAAGTACTTTACATATGTTAATTTATTTATTGCATATAATATAATTTATGAGGTAGACACTATTCTAATTCCTGTTTTCCCGACTAGGAAATTGAGGCACAAAACAATAGTTTGGCTCAGGCCACACAGCAGGTAAGCGGGGGAGCCTGGACTTGAATCCATTTACTCCTGCTCCAGAGAAATAACTGTTGGGCAAAATAATAAAATAAACCATAGCAAAGTAATAGATCTTCCATTTAGAGAGTAATTAATCAATGTCAGGAGCTATCTTTGATTTCTATCCATTGATTTTAGGGCACCATTACAATTCATCCTTTTTAGATGACACTTCAGTGAGTTGTGACAAATACATAGAGTTGTGTAACCATCACTATGATCAAGATTTAGAACAGTTCCAACACCCTCAAAAGTCTCTAATGACCTTGTGCAGTCCGTTCCTTTCCCTACCCCCAGACCCCGACGACCACTGATCTCCTTTCTGTCCCTACAGCTCTGCCTTTTCCAGAACAGCGTACAAATGGAATCACGCATTATCTTTCTTTGTCTGGCTTTTTTCACATTGCACAATGCAACTGAGAGTTGTCTATATTGCTGCACGAATGAGTAACTTGCTCCATTTTACTGCTGAATAGCAGTGCATTGTATGGATGTACTAGAGTCTGGTTATCCATTACCCCATTGCATATGATTTAGGCTGTTTCTAATTTTTGGCAATCACAAATAAAAGTGCTATAAATTATTTGCATATAGATGTTTATATGAACGGAGGTTTTCAGTTCACTTGGGTAAAGACCTAGGAGTAAGAAGTCAAGTGGCATGATAAATGTATATGAACTGGGATTTTAGGGTAGATAAGGGAAGAAAACTCAATGACAGAAACAACATTCAAAAAGTAAATAGAGCAGCGTCCAGTTACAAGAACAAGAATACAAGTTCGGGAATTTAGAGTTTATTTTGATCAACCATATCCAGCATTGGCAAGGACATGGAGGGACAATACAGTTTCATGCCCAGATGGTAATGAAGTCAATTAGTATAGCTTTCCTGGAGAAAAATCTGGCAGTCCTTATGAGGACGCCTCCTGTGCCCGGACTCCATATCTACCCTTGGAAATCCTCACATGCATGTGTTGGGGCAAGTGTGCCTAGATGTCTATTGTGATATCATCTATAACTGTGAAAATTGGAGAGAGTTTCAACGTCCATCGATAAAGATTTGATAACTTAATGATACATTCCTTCACCCCTGGAATACCAGGCAGGGGGGGAGGGATAGATCTCTGACATAGAAGGAAGGTCAAAGATATTACTGAGGGGCACATGGGTGGTTCCATCATTGAATGTCTGCCTTTGGCTCAGGTCATGATTCCAGCATCCTGGGATCAAGGCCCACATCGGGTTCCCTGCTCAACAGGAGACCTGCTTCTCCCTCCTCCACCCCCCCCCCTTGTAGTCTCTCTTGCTATCTCTCTCTCCGTGTCAAATAAACAAAATCTTTTTTTAAAAAAAAGATATTATGGAAAAAATGGCATTTTGTATATATATTAACATATATACATATTTACAAATGTATTTATGTAAAATACAAATATCCATCTATGTTTGCGAGGGTATGAAAAGCTCTGGAAGCCTGTATATCAACAACATCTGTGCATTAAGAGTAGGTTGAAGAGAAGGGCAGGGAGCAAGCGAGGAGTGAGGCAGGAGACTGCCTTTTTCTAGATACACTTCTACATGACTTGATTTCTTTCAAAACAAGCATGTATTATTGGACACATAAGATGACAGATTCAAAGGAGAGCTAATTAATCACTAAGCAACAACTGGCCAGCACACCCACAGTGTCCTCCTCCAACTTCCCAGTACGCTGCTCGAGAAGACGCAGCAAAAATGGGAACCAAATGAGCAGACAATTTAACACCTGAATCTGGACAGAATTTCTGTGGATCAGAATGATGTCTCATTCCTTGTCCCCCCAAAAGGGAACTCATAGGAAGACAGACACTTCGTACTGTCCTTCCTGCCAGGCCCTGAGCAGTCAAGGTCTACATGAGCCAGAAATCTAAACGCTCCTTCTTCATGGTAGTGGCTTATGGATGGAGTCATGACCAAGTTCTACCTGGTCTACTCCTTTGCGCCACCAGAAACTCGCCTCCCTTGCCTTTCCCCTTCTACCATCATTCAGCAATGATTAAGAAACAACCCATAGAAAATGATTGAGCTGAAAATGCATGCAGGGTAGGGAGATGAAGGGCATCTGGCAATAGCGTATCGGATTCTCCCCACAAATAAAATATTATAGGTGCATATGGAGCAGAATGGTCTCCGGGAGGAGTGTGTGTTAGGAATGTATTTTCAGGTCCTGAGAATCCGATTCAGGGTACCCAAGAATCAAACAGTGGAGCAGAAAAAGGTGCTTCTTCTCTAAAACACCAACCAAAGCTTCCAGAAACTGACAATGAGTTTCAGAGTTGCATACTTCTGCTGAGCTTCTGGGAAAGGAACTGGCCCATTATACAAGCGTGCAGACAATAGGACCAATGGCAACCCTCAGCATGCTGCCAAAGATAAAGTTAAAGCAGATATAACTTTGTTTCATGGGGGGGAAAAAAACCACAAAAATTTGAATAAAATAAATATAGGGATAATCATTGTTGCTACAGAAGAGATGGAAACAAATAGAGACACATAAGGGGACAGAACAGTAATCACGTGACTAATGGTGGGGATTAACATTTTAACCTAAAATCCCCAGTAAATAATGTCAGGTTTGTGAATTACATTTAAACCATGACACGAAAAATGGAAATCACAAGGAAAATTATGAACACAGATTTGATTACATAGATAAATCTCAATGTTAAAAAATTAGAAGCAATTTTAAGACAAAGAACATACTAGAAAAGGAATTTGTAATATATGCTGGACAGTTAATATCCCTAACAAATAACGGTAGTCCTAGAGATAAACAGGCCCAAACAACTACATTAATAGAATTTCAGGAATAAACAGGATATGAAAGAAAAATTACAAGGGGCCCAACTTAATATAGCAATTTCATAATCAAAAAATGCAAATAAAAGATGGTCTCTTTGCAATTAAAATTGGAAATTTGTTAAAGGATAACATCCAATATTTTTGAGGATTCATGCACATATCGTTGATAATTTTTCTGTTACATTACTCCCAAATCATTAAATTGTGCATAACCCTAGAAAGAAAAATTCCTCTTCTAGTAATTTATTCTGAAGAAAAAAAAATAGATGTGCACAAGGATTTACCATATTGGGGTATAACCCTGAAAAATGGGAAATTGTGTAAATAGTAAAATTGGTTAAATTAATTTTGATGTAAATATATCATACAACCATTAAAAATTGGGTTGAGGAAAAATGTTTAATAGCAAACAGAGATAATCATGAGTTACTTAAAAATCCAAAATAGCATCATGCTACAAAATAGTATGATAATCTAAAAAAAAAAAGTATTATAATCTTATTTATTTTTTATACAAATATATATATAAATAAATATGATGTGAAGGCTATGTATCAAATGTTAATGGCATTTATCTGTCTATAGGAAATTGAGTGGGTTTTTTTCTCATTTTATTTCCCTATAAACTCTAAAATTTCTAAAATGAGTATTCCAAAAGAGTCCTTTTTTCTTTTAAGTTCGTGCAACCTAGAGAGGGGAAAAAAGAATATTCCAACGGGAATTGCCATGAGGAATGAAAAAAAAAAACAGTGTCCCAAGAAGCAAATAGAAACCAAATGTAGTAAAATGGACCTTTCTATTTGTTGTTCTTTCTCAGACGTTTTTAGAACCTTAATATCCAGAAAGTATCTCTAATTATAACATTTAAAAGCTTGAGAACAACTTGTTCTGAAATTTTTTATTTATTACCAGCCAAGCATAATCTTCCTTGACTAACCTGGCAAACGTCGTTTTCCATTCACGTTGGAAATTAGAACACATGATGGATTAGCATCTAACTTTCTCTTAATTACTGTTTACAAGAGATGCTTTCTCTTGCTCGGCTATTGAAAATAGTATGCTTACTGACATTGCTCCAAAAAACATCAGCACAAATTCAAAGGCACACTTCCAGGAGCTGGATAAAACCCAACCCCCACAGTCTTTCACTGTTTATCCCATAGAATAGTAATTCTGCCGGGAGCACAGAAGAGGTGAGGAGAGCAGGATTTCAAACTATTTATGTCTTAATGGAGGCTCTCTGATGTTTTTTCTAATGGGATGTGTCCTCAGCCTGCACACAGTGCCCACTCAGCTTCCCAACTTATTCCCACATACAGGCTGAGGATTTTCTTGTGTCTACATATTTCTCATGGGACGGTACTGTTCACGTCAGTGACACAAAGACAAGAAGCTCAAGACAATGTGGTAGAACATTTGGCTAACCCAGGAGAGAAGGGCCCTTTTGACGGGAAGCCTAGCAAGTAATCTGTTTCTCGGTCACAAATTTAAATGTTACCTTTGAATCTGAGGCCGAATTTCAATTCATTCATTTTTCCCCCCTCAGAATTCATCAGCATGGGAACAAAACAAAAAGGCCCTCTTCTTTATATTTAAAATGTAACTTTCTCCTCCCATAGGTGAATGGCTAACCAAACTGTGATAAATCCACACAGTGGAAGATTCGTCAGTGAAAAAAAGAAACAAGCTCTCAGATCACAAAGAGACGTGAAGGAACAAGGCAAAACTGTAGAGTCAGTAGAATGGTAAGTGGTTGCCAGGGAGAGATGAATGTGGGGGGCACGGGAGGTTTTTAGGGCAGGGAAACTATTCTATATCATACTGGGATGGCAGATACACAGCATTACCTATTTGTCAAACTTGTAGGACCTAGGATACAAAAGATGAGCCCTAATGTAAACTCTAGGCTTTAGTTAATAATAATGTATCACTCTGGGCTCACTGGTGGCAACAAATGTATCACGTATCTTAAGTAAGGTCTATCCAAGAAAGAATTAATCTGTCAGAGAAGGCTGTGTAAAGAAAAAAAAAGATATTTGTCCTGGCCTTTAATCCATAGGTGGGATCTGACAGACAGGGCAAAGAGGGGAGGGCACATCCAGAGGGGAACAGCAAGGGCCCAAGTGTGGAGGCAGGACTGGGTTGGTTATGCAGAGGAATAGGGAGGAAGAGGCACCAGGCCAGGCGGAAAGGAAATGGATCTGGCCCACATGCAGTGGGGCCAGATTATTAAAGCCCTTGAAAGACAAGCAGGCGGAGTTGATGTGTGAGAAAGAAGGTAGTATAAAGCCTCAGCAGGGGTCTGAATAGGGGACAAGATAAAGTCAATCCGCATTCGTTACTCATGAATTTTGTATTCACAAATTTCCCTTCTTGCTAAAATTTCTTTGGAACAGTCACGTGGGCACGTAGGCAGTAAACAAACCAAAAACCAAACCAAACAAAGGAGCAACACCCCAAACTGCAAGATACTAACAATAAGGGGAACTGGTTGGAGGGGGTATACCAGAACTCCCCGTACTCTCTATTCCGTGTTCTGGTAAACCGAAAACTGCCCTTGGAAAATTTCATTAAAAAACAATTGTAAAAGCTAACAATATGCGTATATATGTAAAGAGAAAAGAAAAAGGAGCTTACTTTTGGTTCACGATTAGCCATTCCCGAATGTAAGTCTGAACACAGTCCCTGACATGAGGGTCCAGTTCAACCCTAATGAGGCGGAAAAATGACATAAAATCATGTTAGCACCGGGCAAAGACAACAAAACAATCCCTTATCATAACCAAGGCGAGCAGCATGACTCAATTCTGTATCAAGTCAGAACGCCAGGGGCATTCCTACCCATCCATCAAGTGTCTGAAGCATTCCTCGGGCGATAGCATTTTTACTTTAGTGAGACAAACATGTTGGCATTTGATGCTCTGTGGGTTTTCTTTATTACAGAGACTCGTGTGAAACTCTACCTACCCCTTAAAAGCATTCCAATGCCAGACAGGTAGAACTAGCTGTAATCACATACAGAACCAGAAAAATAAGCATAAATACCAATTTCTCCCAGGGGTAATTTGGGCCTATTTTCTTGCTCATGTGTAACCTTGTTAGGACACGCATGGTTCCTGTTTGGAAAGCCATGAAGCAGAACGGCTGTCTTGTGCTTTGAGGATTTGATACTGGTTTTCGTCGGAGATTCTTAATCCGGGCAGTGCTTGTCCTACCTGCCGAAGAGTGTGCCAAGGGAGAGACTCTCCAAGTGGGTCAGCATCTCGAAATAACCAATTCCACACGGTAGCAAAGCTTTGGAAACAAAGCTTTGGAAAAACAGCTGTTTTTCCAAGTGTTTCGGGATTCAAGATGAATGGGTCTAAATACTACGTACTAAATACTGACTGCCCAAACCCTAGCTCCATCCCTTATTAGTTACGAGGCCTCTGGCGATCCTTCTATGTCTCAGGGTCCTCCTCGTAGCCTAAGACTCTTAGAGCAGTGCCTCCTTCAGAGAGCTGGGAAGAGGATTAACTAAGGCAGCATGGAAGCACTTAGAAGCGTGTCTGGCACCTAGTAGGACTGTGGAGGATAGTTCCCACCCCCGACCCATTTATTATGCACTAGGTACTGCTGTCACCACTGTACCCGTGTTTTCTCTCTTTTTAAGAAAAATTCAGCTAATTCTCAAGCAGTCCCCGAGGGCGTGGGCTTGCACTATTATTCTCATTTGGCAGAAGAATGGGATGAGAAGGATCCGGCTCAAAGTCACCCCACAGGCAGGCGATGAGCAGGGGCTCAAACCCAGGCCCTCCACTGTGGAGTGTCGGCTTCTAACCACCACACTGACAGGGCTCACGGCGAAGTTCTGGGTCCACGGGAGTCAGCTGATGTTTACTCTACTGATGACGAGGAGGCCTTCCTGGGTCCTGAATATAATGGCAGACTTTTGGGCAATGATTAAAATAGTGGAGGTTGTTTTAAAGTCATCAGAGACACAGTATGAGCTAGAAATTCTGATCACAAGGCAATATTATACTAAATTATGGATGCCAGGGAAAAAGTCTGCCTTTTTCATCAAAATTCAAAAATCCTATCTCTGATTTTTTTTTTAGGTATCTTAAATGGGATTTTCTAAGACTCCGACTTCATCTGAAAATAATTAAATAAGAAATCATAAATTTCAAAC
This sequence comes from Nasua narica, assembly GCA_028533885.1. Classification (NCBI taxonomy): domain Eukaryota; kingdom Metazoa; phylum Chordata; class Mammalia; order Carnivora; family Procyonidae; genus Nasua; species Nasua narica. The sequence goes on from CM052813.1 coordinate 8,802,582, forward strand.
AAGGAATTGATAGGAAATGATTCTCTGTCAACGGTGAAAAAAATAGACCTTACTTACTGGAAAGTTACACTTGGGTAAATGGGCTGACGATGGGAGAAATGTTTCCCACTGTTTGTTTTCTGGGGAGGGAATATTTCTAAAACGGTCTGAGCTGAGCACATGACAAGCAATCCTATGTCAATAAGAACTATGGAAATAGGAGAGCAAAGACTCATGATAATACCGTATCGCTGTCACCTCCCTTCCTTAAACTATGCTGGAGGAGAATCCAAAACAGAGCTAGAATATATCCCAGGGCAGTGGGGCGGGGGCTGTGTTTCATGATCTCCTTCTGGGGACTATTTTTGGGGAAGGTGATAAGATTGAAAATGTCCAAGAGAGATGTGAATCTTAATTTTGTTTTGAAAATTAATGCAGGGGCGCCTGGGTGGCTCAGTGGGTTAAAGCCTCTGTCTTCGACTCAGGTCATGATCTCAGGGTCCTGGCATGGAGTCCTACATTGGGCTCTCTGCTCAGCGGGGAGCCTGCTTCTCCCTCTCCCCCATTCCCTCTCTTGCTGTGTCTCTGTCAAATAAATAAATAAATTCTTCTAAAAAAAATTAATGCAAATAAAAGTTTACCCTAAACCTTTAAAGAGGCACTGCTTTTTCCACCGCGGAAGTAACGAGAGTTTCATTGGGCTATAATTCCATTGTTCGCTAACGAGAGCTAACGCCCGCACCTAGAAACACATTGACTAACCCCCCGTAGAAACTCAAGCTCTAACCAGCTCCTCATGTATTCACTCCATAGAGCTTTCCTCGCTACCTCCCCACTTGGCAAAACTTTCTTCCAAGGAAGGAACTTTGCCTTACTCATCTATTCATGGCGGTTCCCAGCACATAGGAGATGCTCAAAAAACGTGGGTTGAACTTGTCTGTGACTTGATCCAGGCTCTTTGGTGGAAACAAATCAAATGCTTCTGAATCATTTCACTGATTATTATTGAAACGCTGGACATTTGTACAGATGGAGAAACTGAGGCTCTGGGAGCTCACGTGAGTGGCCCAAGGTCGCTGGACTGACACCCAGGCAGTCCAGGCTCCCAGGTCTCCATCTGACCCTCTCCTCCTGTCCTTGAGCACCCCCTTAACTGGCTTAGTCCCCACGTGCCTTTTCAAAGCCTCTGGTCCAAAGGATTTAAAAACTATCACAGGCGATAGTAATAGGCCGTCATCCTATACACCTTAATGGAGCGAGTAACTTGAGTTTCAAAAGAAATCCAGAATTAAGGCATCTCCCCTCCTCACCGGTAAGAGTCACGCCATCACACCCACGGCTACAGTTTAGGAAAAATGATTTACCCTTCCTCTGGCAAAGACGGCTGCAGCGTGCGACATTCCTTTGGCGTGAAGGCCACGTCCAAGTCGTCCTCGGTGAAGTCCCCCAGCTCCTGGGCGAGCTCCACATCCAGGCTGTTCAGCTGTGTCATCAGAAGTCCTTCGAAGTCCACCGGCTCCACCGGGTCATAAAACTGAGGCTGCAGCGAGAAGGAGAAGGAGATTCCTATGGGGTTTCCAGGGAAAGCACCAAGGCGACAGTCGGCGCGCCCCCCGGACCTGCCCCTTCCACTCGGCCAAGCGCTCGGCTCTTAGTGCACAACTCGGAGGAGCTGCCTTCGGAGGGGCTGTCAGACCCAGAGGCAGTGATACGGAAAGGGAAAGAGACACAGCACGGAGAGTCAAGTTGGAACACGGTGAGCCACCCGAATCACACCCCAAGGCAGAATTTTTCTCCGCTTAATTGCATCTTGATGAGGAATCCTGAGGAGATCCAAAATGAGATCATGAGGCTTTGCTGAATTTTATAATTTCCCCCTGCAAAAGCTCTCTGAGGCCATTTCTACCCAAACACAGTGAAGTCGCGCATGGAGGCAATTTTCCCGAAATTCGGGCAAACCCAACACTCCTGTTGGAGTATTCAGGCCGGGTGTTTCCTTTGGCCTGACTTACCCTAGATGTTGCTTCTTGAAAGCACTTCATACATAATCACAGACCACGGTGAGCCAAACGTGGTGGCAGTGATTTCCAGATGCTTCTGGACTGACTGGTGCTGGGCAGGAAGACGGTTTCCCCGGGGCGGCAGTTAAATGAGTAAACTGAGGGCAACTGGCTGTGTCTACATAGGCCTCTACGTACTCCCTTTTATTTTTTTATTTTTTTTTTAAAGATTTTATTTATTTGATACACAGAGAGAGATCACAAGTAGGCAGAGAGGCAGACAGAGAGAGAGGGGGAAGCAGTCTTCCTGCTGAGCAGAAAGCCCAACATGGAGCTTGATCCCAGGACCCTGAGATCATGACCTGAGCCGAAGGCAGAGGCTTTAACCCACTGAACCACCCAGGTGCCCCACGTACTCCCTTTTAAAGGACTGTTTTGTTTTGCTCTCTGACTATATCCATGTGCAGTTCGGGGGAAGGGAAAGAACAAAAGACATGACAGAAGAAGATGGTGATTTGAAATAGAATTTTCTCTAGTCGATACAATAAAAAGTTGGCAATTAAGCAACTATTTTTTTCTTGTCTGTGAAGTCCCGCAACAGGAACCATTGCCTTAAGGAAGTAAAAGAATCAAATCGAGGGGAGTTGTGGAATGATGAGAATACCGGCAGCTCCGCGGTGGTCAGTTACAGAGATCTATTTGGAATCGCCAGCCCAAGGAGGTACCGTTCTCTACTCCCCCCACCAGGGACCAATAAAACAAACACTCTAGACTCTGATTCGAACTGCCGCGATGGGAAACATGGCCGGATCCAAAGGAAATGATAAAACCGGTTTTTCGTCACCCTGAAATCATACACCAGACTCGATGTGAGGGCTCCAGGTCGGAGAGGAGGAACAATGCACAGCTCGCTCGACAGGCAAAAGGACCTAAAATCAGAGGAGAAGGTGGATGCGGCTTGCCTTCCCTCCTCCCACCCTCGCCGTCCCTGGTCGTGGTGGAGCCCTGAGTGACGTTCTGGGGACTGAGGACAAAGCGAAGAACTAAGGGACCACAGGCCCTCCTCCTTCTCGGAGATTCTGGAAGGTGGCTGGCTTACATAATGTCCTGGGCCGCAGGGACAAAGGGGGCCGAAGAGAAGCAACAGGATATACCTCGGTGGAGGAGATTAGAGACATCTCTAGCTGGACCTGGCTCCCATGTACTGTGACAGAGGACAGGGAAATTTCTTGGGGGACCTGCAGCTCAGCTAAGGAGAAGACCATAGTCCTTATAGGGTGCCTCTCAAAATGAAGAGACGGGGACACAGAGACGGAGATCGGCCTCTGCGGAAGCCAGGTGGGGACAGAGTTTGCCAAAGGCCACTACTGACCTCAGCCAGAGGAAATGACAGGCATTATCTCTGGAGACGAGCCTAAGACCAACTAACCCCAAAGGAGAAAGTGGATTTTCCCATCCCTTACCACAACCCAGCACACAGCGTTCAGAGTCAGGAACTGAAATAGAAAACTGCATTTTTTGCATACCCCATCTTACTATTGCCACGTTGATACCCATGAAGCCAGTAATTATCGAGCATTTACTATGTGCCAAGAAATTGGCTAGGTCGTTATACACATTATCTCATGTCATCCTCACCAAAGCCTATAAGGGACACACCCTTATTAACCGCATTTTATAGATGAGGACACTGAAGGCTAGAGATTTAATGATTTGCCCACGGCTCCACAGCTGGGAAGGAGACCTTCTGGAATTCAACCCTAGGCAGGCTCACGTTCTTAACCACAATAACTGTGTTTTCTCTTGCAGGCATTTTAGGGATTTTGTACTTCCAGAAATACTTAAAACGCAGGGCAACAGTAAGTGCGTTTGGAAGAGGGTGAAAACTACAATTACCACACTGACCACAAGTTCCACTCCGTGTTTCTCATGAGCCCAGCTGCTCAAAGTAATGACATAATTAATTACTTAAAGTAATAACAAATGTACATGTATGATGAAGCATATCAATCCCTCAAGCCGAGGCCCTTTAAATATATACTTAAAAATCGTATTTGAAGCACAATCAGAAGCATTGCGGCGCTAGCATCCATCACTGGTAAGTAAGAAGCTTCCACGGAGAAATGGCATTTGTGCGAAATCATCAGGGGGAAGATAATCCAGGGGCAGCGGACGTAGTCTACTTGTCGCGAGCCTAAAACCCAAAGCTACGAATAAGGACACAAACCTGGCAGCACCTGTCACCTATAGGACAGGCTGTCCCGGAGCCTGGGTGACAAGGACAGATGGCTCCCTCCCTCGGCAATGATTTGCTGAGTGTCTGCCGAATGCCGGTCCCGGAGCGGGGGTGGGGGGTGCGCAGAAGAGGCAGGTAGCGCCCCTCCAGCCTCTTTGCACAGATCTCTCTGGTCAACCCTGAGATGGCAAAGCCGGCCACCTTCTCACAGATAAAGCTCTCTTTGCAGAGGGCAGCCGTGATAAGGACACAGTCACCTCCCTGAGCACGGATTGTGGGACCATGTGTCAAGTGTAATCGACAGACGGGAGGCATCACAGAGTTCAACTCTCGAGGTCGGCCTATATTTCAGGACTGAGCCGACTGTGAACATCAACCGCAGTAAAGAATTACTGACAGTCATCCCAGCACGACAGAGGAGCTGGGACTTGTCCTACAAGGTCCCCCCTCTCTTTCTACACTGAAACGGACAAGGCAGGAAGCTGTCCGTTCCTAATGCGACGACACAAACTACTCTTGCCCTTGGCGAGGTGTGAACGGGGCCTCCGAGGAAATCATTTCACGTGCAAACTGACACAATAACCAGGCACCAAAGAGATTTCTGTTCTCTAAACTCTCTGAAGTCTTCGTTTCCAGAGTTGGTTTTGTTTTGAAGCAACCAACACATACACACAAGCACGTACACTATGGGGATCTAGGGATAAGAACCGAACAGACTTGTACAGAATTGCAGTGGTCTTTTATTTCACTGGGGGCTGAAGTTGGAGAACAGGGTTGGGGGAGGGTCTGAGGTCTGCCCCTAAGGCAAGACTGGGACTCGTGGGAACTTAAAAGCCACACGTGGAAGTTAACTATTTTGTTTTCTCTGCTGCTGAGTACATATGGCCTGTTAGTCAGGGAAGACCCGAGACTAGATTACATGGTATAATGCAAAGTAATTCCAAGAAAGTCCCCTTAAACCATGGATTACGACATTGCCACCATCACTTGTTAAAATAATAGAAGAAAAAAACCCCAAATAATCAAAATAGAAAAAAAAAAAACCCTTAAAAAAAAAAAAACAAGGGCACCTGGGTGGCTCCATGGGTTAAAGCCACGAGGTCATGATCTTGGGGTCCTGGGATCGAGCCCCACATGGGGCTGAATGGGGATCCTGTTTCCCCCTCTCTCTCTGTCTGCCTCTTTGCCTACTTGTGATGTTTCTGTCAAATGAATAAATTTTTAAAAATAAAAAAAAACTGTTAAGATGACAAATAATCCTAAATCAGGTTTTATCCATCATGATTGTCAACTGTGCTAGGCTGAACCACATTCCCCAAGTTTACCTCCTAGTATGTTTCTGGTCAGGGTGGGCTACAGGATTTTTCTCTTGCTACGGCTAATTTGGAGCATACATACACCTTCTACTGACACAACCAAACACTAATTTAAGTGCCTCTGTTGAAGGGAAATTACCAGTGTAATTCAAGTCTTTAATCGGTTGACTTGAAGTCATTCCAGAGGGAGACTGGCCTGGGTGGTGTGACTTCATCTGCTGGGTGCTGACGTCATCCGATGACAGCTGCTTCCTAGTTCAGGGACACCAGGCTTGAGCTCCTGTCCGTGGAGTTCCAGCTTGCTTATGATCTTGCCTTCCTGACTGCTCTGTGGACTCACTTGGCCAGCCACCCCCAATGGGGAAGCCAGTTCTCCGCACTCAGCTCCTTAATACCCGGGCATATGCATCTCCTCCTGGTTCCACTCCTTTGACTAAGCCTGCACTGATCCATCTACTTCCATTCATTCAGCAAATGCCTCCTGGGGTCCTGCGGTGGTCCAGCCCTAGGTGAGGAGACATACTCACTGCCCCGCCCCGAAGCACTTTCCAAAATTCTCCAGTAAAGACTTGTGCAGTCTTTCTCTTTCGTTACTTTTTGCAGAGGCCTCATCAACAGAGGACTAGAAATTCACAAGAAGATTATAAATACCCCAAAACGCTTCAATTATTCACAGCCAGATACCCACGTTTTGATTAGGGGAGTTTGAACTTTTCCTTGTCCCCTAAGGCACAGCAAAGCCTAGTTCTCCTGACGTGAATGGGATTCTTTTGTCTGGAAACTGACAATTCCTACAGCACCAGAAAGGTATCTATTTAAAAGGAATCCCTGTAGCTCCTAGCACAATACATATGCAGAGAACACCCTGATACCAGATTAAAATAACAAATCTGGGGAAGCCTGGGTAGCTCTGTCGGTGAAGCATTTGCCTTCAGCTCAGTCCCAGGGTCCTGGGATCGAGTCCTGCACTGGGCTCCTTGCTCAGTGGGCGGCCTGTTTCTCCCTCTGTCTGCTGCTCCCCCTGCTTGTGCTCTCTTGCTCTCTCTGATAAATAGATAAGATCTTTAAAAATAAATAAATAAAATAACAACTCTGGAAAATACCTCACAAAGAAGGATGCTAAAAAACAGGTTAAATGACTTGACCCAAACCACACAAGTAATCACAAGGGTCCTTTGTTACAGCATTGGGGGGGGGTTCCTTTATGCTGCTCTGCATGGGGCTTGGGGGACAGGCGTGATGTCTCCAGGGGTACTGGCCTGGTACCCTCATGTGTGTGGACCCCTATGGAGGGTGGTCCTCAAATCTACTTGGCTGTTCATGAGAGATCTCTTGTCAAAGTCACCCAAGACTCCCCTGTTGCCAAATTCAAGGGTCATTGCTCAGCCCTGGTTTATCTAAAGGATGGGACACAGTTAATCACTCCCTCTTTCTTGCAATACTTTATTCAGATGGAGCGTGACACAGTCTCTGAAAGTCCGTGTACTGGGAAACCCCTCAGTCCTGAAACAAACTGAAATGGTCGGTCACTCTACGTTTGGGATATCGCTGTTTCTAGGTTCTCCTCCTACAGTGCAGTGCTCCAGGATTCAGGCCTAAAATGTCTTTGCTTCTCAATCTCCGTTCACTCCCCATGAGCTCATCCGCTCTCGTGGCTTTAAATACCATTCTTTACATTACAAATGTGTATCTTTGCCCTGAAATCCAGGTTGACTTTTCCAACTATACCCAGACATCACCATCTGGGGGTCTAATAAGACTCTCAAACACAACAAACTCAAAACTAATTCTTAATTTTCCTGTCGATCTTTTCTTCCCGTATTTCCCAAGTCCTGGCATCTCAGGGACTGGTGATTCCATTCTGCTGGCTGCCTGGGACAAAAACCTCAGAGTCAATGTTGGTTTCTCTCTTTCTCTTAGAGAAATTTCCATTTTCCAGAAATTAGAGATTTCTATCAGAAAATGCCATCTGCTTTACTTCTGGAAATATACCCAGTATCCAACCTTCTCACCTTCTCTCTTGGTATCACCTCTACAATCCTACTCCAGAGTTACTGTGAGAACTTCCTAACACCCTCCCCACCCCAGTCTACTCCCCACATAGCAACCACAGTGATCCTTATAAAAGGAACTCCGGAAGTCATCTTTATAAAAAGTCAGATCATGCCTGGCCTCTGGCTCAATGCTTCCGGAGACGTCCCATCTTCATCAGAGTCAGAGCCGAAGTTCTTCTGTGGTCTCAGAGGTCTGGGACCCAGCCCTGCTTTTCCTTTGATCTCATCTTCTCCTGCTCCCTCTGCTCAGCTCACTTCACTTTCTTGGAAGCAAGGAAAGAAGGAAGGAAGGAAGGAAGGAAGGAAGGAAGGAAGGAAGGAAGGCAGGCAGGCAGACAGGCAGGCTAAAGACAATCCTCTCAGGTCTCTAGTATATTTAAGTAAACAGAGCTGAAGACAGTAAGGTTCTTCTCCTTCATGATTTCAAAGTACTTCATGGCGTAGATTCAACAATGCTTCCCTGCTTCTACAATGGCAATCTTCCATTGGTACCACCGACTAGAAGATGCTCACAGGCCATCATGGGCATCAGTCCATTTTCATCAAGATACTTTGATGTCCTGCTCTGCACGCAGGCTGTTGGGATCATTTTATGTACTGTGATGAATCTGCATGAAAGCTATATGGAGATCGTCATTTCCATCATGCCCCTCAAGAGAAATCAGTGAAACCTGAGGACAGCCCAACTCGCTGACAGATGAGGCACGAAAGAACAGCAGAAGCAGCAAAATTTAGAAGAACCATATTTATCAAGTGATCTAACACTGAGGTCATCCTTGGTAGTAAAAGCAAAAGATTGCTTTATTGCACAGAAGCTTAAACACACTACAGAAATGAACCCCTTCAAAGGTATGAGACTTTTTTTTTTACATAAATATTATACACAAACATCTCATGTAACCATGGTGTTTAGGATGTGGTTTTTTTTTCCTATCCTTTTCTTCAGCAAGAACTGTTATATTCCAGCTGATTCATTCCTTTTACTTCAAATCTTTTCTATTCTCATTTTTAAAAATAGAATGTGTCCCTCTATGAAAACGTAGGTTAAGGTTATTAAGCATGTACAGTGTCTCAAATCCTCCTTTCTACCTTTGGACAGAGATCCCAACCTTTTCTTGTAGTTTGCTCTCCTTTTGACTTTGAATGATCAGGAAGTGGTTTTAGTCCTTGACTGTTTCATTTTCCTGAAGGCGTCCACTATAAAGTCATTTGCTGATGTGGATGGCTGGCATGAGAGGGGGACAGGGCTGTGGCAATGGATGGTTCCAAAGCCAATGGGCAGTGCTACACACAGGTGAGTTTACACACAGGTCAGTCTACACACAAGGCCATGCTCCCTGGCACTGGTCACAAATGACTCAGACAGGAGCGTCAGGGAGACCTAGGGCAGGTCTATCATCATATTACTGGGTCTAAAAAGCCAGCTTGAATGGTCGATCCTCTTCATAGTCCAGAATGCAAGACTTAAAAATATTTTATCTACTTTGAAAACACCCATACACCACAGCTGACGTTTATAATTAGAGGTAAAAAACAAAAGTCCAATAAATCCCCCCCCACACACGTACCAGACACACCCTTTCTTTCCTGTGATTGATCCAATCTACAACAGAAGCCACTCTATGTATAAGGATATATCCATAGGGCTCGTAAGGGGCCCTTACCGACCACATTTTCTGAAATCCAGAGCAACCAGGACCACAAAAGGAACGACCTTTCTTTATGTTTTTTCCTCCTATTTGGAATGCTTCCACCAACGTCGATTCTTTAAAGGGTCCTCCATCTGGATCACATGCTAAAATCCCAGGGAACTTTAACATATTGATAGGTAGGCTCCAGCCTTTAGAGATTCTGATTTCATCGTTCTGTGGTGGGCCTGGCCACAGAAGTTTCTATAGGTCCCAGAGGATTCTAATGTGCAGCCCAGGCTGAGAACCTTCCTTCAAGTCTTCTCCGCTTCCCCTAGCAAGCTTTTACCTCCTTTTGAACACCTAGCATGTTAAAAGACCGTAGAGGTCCTCAGGATCATCTGTCCTCCCAAGTAGACCACAAGGCCTTTCAGAGCTGAAATCACCTCTGGCCAACTTTTAATTTCTCACACTGTCTTTAATATACTATTTATACAACGTCTACGACACCATTCGAATGACCCTAATGGGGGGGGGAGTTAACCTTCACAGAGGTTAACTTGCCCAGGTTATATACCTAATCTGTGACAGTAATGCTTCACTCCAGATCTATCTCATGAGTTTTTATAGAAAAAAAAAATCATGGTTATTTTTAATGATTTAGGTCTAAAAGAAAAATAAATTTTATGATACAACTTTATGATACAATGCAAATTTTTGCAACACAAAAATTCTATTCATATACACAAATTCATGAAAGGCAGGCATATTCATGCAAAACAGGGTCCACTTGGGTTTGTGGCCAAGTTCTGACCTCTTGCAAAACAACAAACTAATCATTGATTGGTTTGATTGTTTTGTTTTGTTTTAACATTTTTATTTATGGTGAGGGGGAAAGTACGTGCGTACTCACGGGTGAGTCAGGGGAGGGGCAGAGGCAGGGAATCTTCAAGCAGACTCTCCACTGAGCTGGGAGCCCAACGTGGAGGCTCGATCTCACGACTCTGAGATCATGCATGACCTGAGCCGAAACCAAGAGTCAGATGCTTAACTGACTGACCCACCAAGGCTCACCCAGGCGCCCCACTGATCGGGTTTTAAATAACTTGGCACCATTAAATACTTCTAAAAATTAAACAGCCGTTGGTATCAGCATGTGGGGTTGTTGAAATGGGTAGTTGTATAAATAAAGGTAAGGGAAACAAAGGTCAAAATGCACTTGGTCTTATTTCCCAATTGTCTAAAATTGTACAATGAACCGCCTATAGCTTTGCATTTAAGAAAAGTGTTTTTTAAAGCTAGGTCAGCCTCAGAGTCTTTAGATGATTAGCTCCTTCTCTGCCTTGCCAGGAATGAAGCTTGCTGTAATGTCCCATTACCTTTCTATGAAATGGGTCTTTTTTTTTTTTTAAGGTAAAGGGAAATCGCCATTAGATTGATGATTTCTGTTGGAAGAACCTTCATTTGGGAAGATGACTCAGGGAAAAGAACAGTCACTTCATGGTGACATGACAATGTGACAGCGGGTAAATTTTAGGGTGATTTCCTTGGCAGGCTGTGCATTTAAAAAAAGGGGGGGGGATTAAAATCAGGCCCCTTGGCTCCCTCATGCCTCCTCTTCCTCGTGCAATTAACAAGAAGGTTCCGGGGCAGCACTGAGTACTGAAATTGGGGTTGCGACCTGGAGTTGCAGAGATATTCAGGAGCTAACCTGGAATACTAAGAGCCACATATTTTAAAGGCTATTCATTTGCAAATAAAACCAGGAATAAATGACAACAGGTAGGAACAGCATAAGTCTTGTGTAGTTAAACTTTGCTGCTTGTTTTTGCTACTTCTTTGAAAATGGGTAGTTAAGCCACATGGTAACTTGACTACCTAGCAAACAAAGAAATTCACCAAAATTCACTTTCATCAAAACCTACTGGTGAAGAGGCAAAACTACCAAAAGAACAACTGTAGCTATTCATCAATTTTTTTTCTTTGTGACTTTAAATGAAAAATTTAAGGCTGCAGCATTAACGTCAGAGCTGGTGTGTAGAGAAGGGGTTAAAGCTCTCGAGCTAAACTTCCTTAAAGCCTCTTAATGACGCTGTCCACACTGTTTCTCAAGATAGCCACTGCAGAGAGGCTCAGTCTTAATTTACCAGCAAGCAAGACACCATGCCCTCCCTCCTTACCTTGTTTGAAATATAAAATGTGCATCTGGTCACTTTTTAGCCGAATTCTGCATAGTTTGGAATATAATGTGAGGCAGAAATTTAAAAAAAAATTTGGGGGGGTTTCCAATGAAATACATATTAGCACCAAATTAAACAGAAAAAAAACATAGCTAATATTTCTTAGTCTAAAAGTTTTCTAGTCTGTCTGAAAGCATGGACATACATTGAATGTGCTTTTATTATAATCTGCAATTTTGAAACAGGAAAAGTACAAACAAAAAGGACAGTTAGCAAGCTACCAGAGTCATAAACAAATTTTTTTGAAAAAATGTCATTACCTCTTGCAGTAAAAGGTGCTATACACTTTTTGCTACTCCCATTTCATCCATGATACAACACACAAATTAACCGACTGAAATAACCACACATCACTCCAGCAAACATACCTTTAAAAGACACACAGTTACACGGCGTGTAATTGTTACAGGAGGCAAGATGGCAGCTACCGGAAACCAAGTGGAAGGTTACAAAACTTCGAAGAGCAGAAGTGGTTTTGAAGTAATAAGTGAGAAACGAAAAAAAAAATAACCTAACCTCCTCAAGATAACCACTAGAGGAAGCAAAAAGGTGCCGCTGGGCTGTGTGTGAGGAAGTGAGCACAGCGAGGACTGTAGCCTCACACAAAGGAAGTGAATACTCAACTTCCGGTTTTACAAATCATCTCATTTAAGTGAGGTTTAGCCCACCCGACATATGTCTGGCCTTTAGTCCCCAAATAATACAACACATAATACACACTCAACAGTAGGTGTTAGTATAAAAATAGAAGCAACCTTCAACTTAAAAAGGGGAGCGTGATTCAAAAATGAAGGTCGAGGGATGCCTGGGTGGCTCAGTGAGTTAATAAGCATCTGGGTTCAGCTCAGGTTATGATCCCAGGGTCCTGGGATCGAGTCCCACATCTGGCTCCTTGCTCAGCAGGGAGTCTGCTTCTCCCTCTGCCTTCCGCTCCCCCTGCTTCTGCTCTCATTCTCTGTCTCTGACAAATAAACAAACAAAAATCTTAAAAAAAAAAAATTAAGGTCTGTTCTGTGATTCCAATTATATGAAGTTCCAAATAAGGCAAAATTGTGACAGAAGTGGATCAGTGACTGCCTTGGGCTGAGGGCTGGAAGAAGAGACCCACTGCAAAAGGGCACGAAGGGTATCTTAGGGTAAAGAGACTGTTCTCTACCTTGATTGAGTAAAGGTTAAATGACTAGAAATTGGCCCAATTCATCAAACTGTACACCCAAAAGAGTGAATGTATTGTTATGTAAGTTATATACCCTAGAAAACCATTTTTAAAAATTAGGGTTCCTAACTTGGCTTACCAGATTTGGGGATTTATTTTCCTAACAAAAGCCTATTACAAATGGTAGTCGGGTTCCAGGGCACTCCCCCTTCCTCAAAATATGAATCATAATTTGGGGGAAATCAAGCACCCTGTTTGCCCACCGAAGCCCGAGACTTCAGAACCGCAGTCCCTGGAGGGCCACACTGCACTCTCAGCTCCCGCCGAAGGAAGGCGAGAGGCAAATTGTGTGATGTCCAAAAGCAGGCTTGGAGGTAGGAGCTGGTAGTTGGAGGTATGAGGCGGTAGTGGAAGAGCTAAGGAAAAGCAGGAAGCAGAACACACATGGTGCCTTTCCACACTTGACCATTCTCTAAGAAACCCATCTCTCATACTCACTAGTTGAAGAGAGGGGAAGCCAGAGATACTGATGCTTTGCCGATGGTACTGGCCAAGGTTCGGGGGGAGAGTAAACTGTTTCCTTATTTCCGCTGAAGAATACCTTGGGGAAAACACAAACATCCAAATGAAGTTGTTATTTTCATAAATCATCACAACTATAGATGCCCTCTTTGGTATCATGTTATAAAACCCAAGCCTTGGCTGGGTGATTGGCAGAACCAACACGTCCTCAGTGGCTTATGAGTGCACAGTGTCGATTTTGACTGATCATATATACCCTTGAAAAGTTCACAAAGGTCAGGACACCTCAACCCACCATGGCTGCTGCCCAATACTGAAACGGTAGAGGCATGAAGGAGGGGAAGAGTTTGAGGCCCAGGGAAAGATCCAGGGCACTTGGATCCTTCTTCCCAAGCCATTCAGAGGCATCATCTCTGCGTGAGGACATCTGGTCTCTGACTAGAGTCCTTTCAACCGCATGCTGCCATTTTGATCCAGCCATTCTCATTTCAAGCAGTTGAACCCTTCGGGTCGGTCGCCTGCTATGACAGAAAACGCTAAAAAACCATTATATGAACACTTCCACCGCCCCTGCTGGTACTTCAGATGCTACCTAGGATTCCAAGGACTGTGCTTTTTCCAAACTCCGCCGAGCAGAGTGATCCTTTGAGTCATTCATAGCCCAACACTGTTGTCCCTTCAGCCAACATAGCGGGAAACCAGGCACATGAAAGTTCTCCATCGTCTACTCACCCCTCCTGGCCTGAGCTATTGACCAGGGAAACCCTAGCCTACAAAGAGATTGTCTTTGAGGCACTCGTTAGTCATTTTGTTGGGAGCTCAGGATACATTTTTTCACTTCACATTTCTCATGCGATCTCATTCGTTGGTGGGTGGATTCTTGGGCTAGTTCACAAAAGTGTATTTAAACCACAGTGAGACCACTACATAATATAATGAAACACTAACAGACATTTATTGAGGATCAAGTGAGATCGTATATTTGAAACATGCCATTTATCGAACGAAGGGCTATATAAATTTTTTAAATTATAATTTTAAAATATAATATTTGAATATTATAAATAAAGCTCATTATATTTTCTCCACTATACTGTGTGCTAAGGCATAATTGGTAGTTACCCTGCACGATAAGGTTTCCGACTTGGTCTGCTTGGCTCTCAAATGTGGCATCGTGGTACTCCCAGAAAGGAAGAAACCCTATTCTGGTCCCACGTGTGACATCCATTCTCCCAATCCAAGAGCACTTCAATGTCCTTCCAAGATCCACACACTCACGTTGTACTTTGTCTAGGCATAAAGACAAAGTAAAGGGGTGGGCACATAACCCAACACAGGACAATGATCTCTTCTTCCCAGGATTCTGGATGATGAATAGATACAAGGATGGAAGAAAATGGCTGGAACTCCTTCATAGCATGGGTAACCCCCTACATGATGAAGCAGTGAAGCATGAGACCTCCCCCCCAGGAAGTGAAAGCAGCTCAGACTCATTGTATTCCTGAATTTCCTGAGATATTGTCCTTATTTAATTTTTTTAAGTGTAAGAACACACTAAGATAAGAAGTATTCTATTATCCACTCCCCAGTGGATGCAAATCAAAACCACAGGGGCTATCACTTCACAATCACTAGGATGGCTATTTCAAAAAAAAGATGGGCCATAGCAGGTGTTGGTGAGAATATGGAGAAATCAGAGCATCGCACATTATTGGTGAGAATGTAAAATCATGCGAGTCCTTTGGAAAATAGTCTGGTAGGTCCTCAAAAAGTTAAACACAGTGTTCCCACATATATCTCAGCAATTGCACTCCTAGATATACACCCAACAGAAATGAAAGCATACTTTCCTACAAAAATTTAGCCATGAATGCTCACAGCAGCATTATTCATAATAGAAAAGTGGAAACAATCCAAATGTCTATCCCCATTGCTAGGATAAACAAATGTGGTCTATCACGTAATGGAATATTATTTAGCAACAAAAAAGGGAAAGAAGTACTACTATACAGGACAACATGGATTGAAAACATCACACCAAGTGAAAAAAGCAAAACCCAAAGGCCACGTATTTTATTATTCCCTATATGCAATTTCCAGAACAAGAAAGTCTACAGAGACAGAAAGCAGACAAGTGGTTGCCTAGGGTGGGGGCCTTGGAGGCAAATGGGGAGAGACTGTTAATGGGAACAGAGTCCCTTTTTGGGGTGATGAAAATGTTTTAAAATTGATTGTGCATAAACAACGAATCTTGGAACACTGAAAAAATAAAATTAAATTAAAAAAAATTGATTGTGGTGGGTTGTCTGGGTGGCTCAGTCAGTTAAGCCACTGCCTTCAGCTCAGGTCATGATCTCAAGGTCCTGGGATCGAGCCCTTCATGGGGCTCCCTACTCAGTAGGGAGTCTGCTTCTCCCTCTCTTCCTGCCCCCCCCCACCTTGTGCTCTCTCTCACTCACTCTCAAATAAACAAATAAAATCAATAAAATCTTTAAAAAAATTTTTTTAAAAATAGATAAATGAAATCGATTGTGGTGACAGAAACACAACTCTGTGAATACTTTTAAGAATTAGCAAATTGTGCATGTGAAATGGGTGAACTAAGTGGTGTGTGAATTATTTCTCAATAAAGCCAATAGAGATACAGATATAGATATGGATGTGTGTAAGTGTTCTAAAGACACAAGAGGGAAGGCAAAAATTACTAAATTTAATGAAATGCCTAGGAATGGAGGAAAACCTTCAGAATTTGCTTCCAAGTACTCAATAGGCTGATTTTCATTACAAGCTGAACCATCACCAACTTTTAAAAACCAACAGATGAGAGCACTGGCCATATCAAAAGGCCCATCTTGCATGAACAACACAGTATCTTGCATTTGGCATCACAAAGGAACCCAAACCAACATGGGATTCACTTATCTGCTTACTTAGGAAGATGAGCATAGACACAGAGGGACAAGACAACCAAGCAAAGGCCCTTTGCTGTGACCTGGGTGCCTTCTGACTCACAGGACTTACTGCTCCGAGACTTCTGCCCCCAGGTCCTCCCCATAGGACCTCCCAAATAACATGATTTCATCTCATGGTCCTTCTGAAGCTCTTCCCACCATAGACCAGAGAGGTCAACCTGAAATGGGAATATCTAAAAAGGATCAGGAAAGGTGTGGTATTATGAGAGAGTCAAAGAAAGGAAGCAGGGACAGAATCTTGCTTCCATTTTGAAGCAAAATCTGTCATCCTATGCCAAAACCCCAATATTTTTTTCAGCATGAAATCAGAATGTTCCCACTCTTCAGTCCTCCTTAAAGAGGGTCAGCGGGTGTTTCTGTCGCAATTCTCCACATCGGTTTCCCAATTCAGAGCCATACAACTGATCCTCTTCCCTGACACTCGAGCCTGACCTTATTTCCTATCCCTACAGGATCAGTTCTACAGAATGCAATTAAACCTGTCCCTTCAAAACTGTCAAATGTAGAGATGAACTGTTGGTCCTTAAAATTAAAATAGTGACTTGTCCAACATGGAAAAGAACTTCTATTGATTAAGGAACGTCAAAATTAAATCTCTCAGAGAGGCCCCAGGCATGTATTAAACCAGCAAAAATAAGCTAGAATGACAAAATCATGTGTTGGTTACACTGGGAAAATCGTCATGCCCCGCACCCCGGTGGAACCCCAGAGGGTTATATATTGGTTCAGTGCCTCTGGAAAGCAACACTGTAATGCACAATAATAACTCTAAAACTGTCATTACTTTTCATGTAATCATTTCACTTTGGAGAGTATACCCCATGGGATTTATAAAAACATATCATTTGAGCAGAAAGAAATATAAGAATTCCATATGGTGGCAAATAACTGAAAATAACCGAAACACTTAACACAAGGGAGAGCACGGAGTAAATAATAGCAAATAGGTGAAATATGATTTTAACCACCTAAAACAAAAATGTGAATTGGGTTCACCCATGGAAAGGTGCATACAAGTAAGTTACAAGTGAAAAGTAGAATGAGGAACTGAATAGAAATGACTAATGGTATATGTGTAAATATACCAAAAGGATGAGAAATTCTTTTGGTAATTATCTACAGGTAGCTTAAAAACTACCTCATTCAGCTCTTTCTGATGTAAAGTTGCTTAAGTTCAGCATTTGGAAAAAAAGATGTGTAATATAAAGTAGCAGGCAGGCACAGGTGCACCCTAGGGATTTTTTAAAATTTTGTAAATGTCACCTATTACATTAGTGATATGGAACCTCATTCTCAGAAGAGCACCCAGCCTCCCAGCATCAGAATCAACCCTCCTCATCTCTACGTTGACCCTAAGTGAAGGGAAAGCCTGCTACACAGCTAAGTGAATTCAGCCCGGGCAAGCACTCATTCAGACTTGGTGTCCACAAAGGTAGTGATGGCGTGTGGGTTTCATTTCCTCTGTATTTGAGTTTCAGACCAAATTCACCAAATCTCAGATAACTTTCATGACACCAGATTTATATATATCATGACGATATTTCCTTGACGAGCTAAGATACTCTTCTTCTAACAACTCAAAATGCTTTAAAATATTATTTTCTTTATTTATACAAATTAAACTGGGAAGGAGCTTTGGGATTCGTTTAAAATGTTGGTATCCATACTCGGGAGTCAAAATGGTAGAGGGGGATGTGTAGCAAAGCTCTGTTTTTATTCAGATGGACGGATAATTGTGGAACTAATGATGGAGCAGAGCTGGCCCAAGTGCGGTCTATGGACCATATGCTTCAAATTATCAGCTGCTTAATAAAATGTGGATTCCTAGACCCCATCCCCATCCAGAAACAGCATCTCTTATGGCATGGCCTGGAAAACTGCATGTTTAGCCAGCAACTCCAGGTGATTTTTATGTCAGTAAAGATTCCCTAATAGTGCAAGACTATGAGAGAGTATTAGTTCATTCATTCATTCATAAAACATCAAGAACACAAAAATGCCAGGCTCTCTGCCAAGTGCTAGGGATTAAAGTCCACGATGATACTGTAGCTGCTCCTGGAGGCTCAGCCCAGTGGGTGGGAGGAAGCAGGACAGATGGATAACTGAATAAATAATTATAATACAACAAGATGAGTATTACAATAAAAAAATGTGACCGTGCCTTGTGAACAAAGAGGAGGGAGTTAGTAGTTCAGCCTAGGAATGCTTAGGAAGCTTCTGGAATAAGAGGACTTAAGAGGTCGAGGTGCCTGGTGGCTCAGTAGGTTAAACATCCAACTCTTGATTTCAGTTCAGGTCATGATTTCAGAGTTGTGAGATCGAGCCCCATGGGAGATGGAGAGCCCCAAGACTCTCTCTCTCTCCTTCTCCCTCTACCCACCCCCAACAAAAGAGGACTTTCAAGGCACACTTTGGGGAAAAAAAAAAGAAGAAGAAGAAGTAAGAACAGACCTGATGGAAAAAAGCAGCTTGTTTGTTTTTAACATTTCATGACATCTGAGTATTAGGTTTCCATACTCCTACTTCAAGTATTTTAACTCTCAGGCTGTCCTGTTTGTTTACAATAAATGTAGCCATTTGTCAGCTGTTTGAGTTCAAATGGATTCTTAACCAGGCTGAGTCTTAGTTTCATTACATGTGAGATGAAGGGGCTGGGCTATCTGATCTCCTGGGCACTTTTCCAGCTCGAACTGGCAAAGAGGATCAAGAATCTCCAAGTGGAACAGTTAGCACCATGATCTACACCAGCAGCTGTGCTAGGAAACTACATGGTCCCAGAAGGCTTCTCGCTGGCTTCCATCCCTAAAAGAAAATTCTGTCACTATATGCTGGATGGCCAGCAGCCATAATGATTGGAAGAATTTTAAAACTGATTCAAGAGAAAACCAAGTCAGTCAGTATTCGAAGGGGCTTAGAGTTTTCCTGAATGTGGCATGTTTTAAACAATAATGAAAGGGGTGGAATAGAGAAAAGCAAACGTATAATTTACTCTTAGTAACTAACAACTGACTTAGTAACCAACAAAACACTCAACAAATACAAGTGTAAAGTACGTAGCTAGTAATAAAGGCTAATTATAGACACTTGCGGGTGTCACACACACCTATGTGGCCACAAGCACATGGTGTCATTAAACCTTGCAAAATAACCATTGTTCGGAACCAGCAACGATTTGCACCAAGTAAGCAATGAAAGAATGTTACTTCCCAAACTGCCCGAATTATAAGGTTAGGGCAGTATAGTATGACAACCATAATAAATATTTTTAAATGTATTGTATGTAGAAAAAAGTAGCTCTGAATGATGTCAATAAGCCGGGTTGGATCACAGTGCACGGCATGGGTAAAGTCTGAAAACACACAGCGGGGCTCACGAGTGAGCAGTTCCTGGTGCTGACCACATCAAAACAATCGAAGGTGGGGTGCCTGGGTGGATCCAGCTAGTTGGTTTGGCATCTGACTCTTGGTTTCAGCTCAGGTCATGATCTCAGGGATCGTGGGATCCAGACTTGCATTGGACTCCGTGCTCCGCTCGGCTTGGGATCTGCTTGTCCTTCTCCCTCTGCTCCTCGCCAACCCTCGCCCAAGATAAATAAATAAAATCGTTTTTAAAAAAGTGATCTAAGGCTTTTTCTGAGATGCATCCTCAGAAACTCTTAGTAAAGCCCACCTCTATATTTTTTAAATATATTTTTTGGGGGTTTTTTGGTTTGTTTTTTTTTTAAGTAATCTCTGTACCCAACATGGGGCTAGAACTCACGACCCCAAGATCAAGAGTAGCCTGCTCTGCCGCCCAAGCCACTCAGGTGGTCCTAAAGTGCACCTTTAAATTTAAAAGGCTACAAAATGAATAGCTGTAGCAAATTATATATATATAGCGCCATATATATATAGTCATATACATATCTATGTATACATATATACATAGTACACACACACACACACACACATATAGCCATATACATATCTAACTATCCTCACATACACATACACGTTTTGAGCAATGGAGTCTGGAACAAATTCCTCAGAAGTTCGTTAGCCTGAGGCTTCATAATAGATATTTCAGGTTTCAGATTGGCTCATATTTTCCATCTCTTCTCATAAACAGACATGCCGTAAGTGTACGACTTCCATAAAGAGGATCCAACAGGTGGAAACACGACTACAAAAAAAGTTTGCCGTTTATTAACAAGCTGTGGAACTTATGTTTCTTCCTCACAGGGAGTTCCAAATTCCTTTCACTTGGAAAATTCCTCTGAATAGGAAGAATGTTTATTCGATGACTGAAGCGTTGAGGGTTCCCACAGGGAGCCTAGAGAAGAGTTAGCCAATGTCTCCAGGGGCTCACTAAGGCATTACTCTCCCCCAGCCTGTATATATCATCAGAAAAACATAATATAAGTGAGTTTCTCTCCTGACATAGTCATGTCCTACTGATGAAGCAGCATCATCACCTAAAAGAACACCCTCATAGATAGATATAGGCACCCTCATGTTCTCTGCAGCATTCTTTATAAGAGCCATGACATGGAAATAATCTAAGTGTCCATCAATGGATGAATGGAAAAATAAATTGTATATATGTACATAATGGAGTATTATACAGGCATAAAAAAGAAAATCTTGGGGCACCTGGGCGAGTCAGTCTTTCGGGCATCTGACTCCCAATTTTGGCTCAGGTTGTGGTCTCGGGGTAATGGGATTGAGCCCCATGGGGGCTCAGCACTCAGCACAGAGTCTGCTTGGGATTTTCTCTCTTCCTCTCCCTCTGCCTGCCCCCCTCTCTAAAATAAATAAATAAAATCTTAAAAAAAAAAAAAGAATGAAATCTTCCTTCTTGCAATAACATGTACGACCTCGAGGACATTATGATAAGTGAAATAAATCTGACAGGGAAAGACAAATACTGTATGATATCTCTTATATATGGAATCTACAACAAAACCAGAAACAAGCTCATAGATATAGACAACAGATTGGTGGTTGCCAAAAAACATGGGAGAAATGAGTGAAGGAGTTCAAAAGGTAAAAAAAAAAAAAAAAAAAAAAGGTAATCTGACTAAGTATAGACTTTTCTGTTGAAAAGTAGCATCTGCTTTAGAATTTTATCTAGGATTCATCTTGCTCATTTCCGAAAACCAGGAGAGAAATAGAAAACTATAATGATTTATAACTTACTGAGACTTTTACATGTAATGATCTCATTCCTCAAAATGACCCAGGGAAATAGGTAGAATGGTTTGTTATCATCATGTTTGAGATAAGTTATCTGGGTCTTAGGAAGGAAAAGAGTGCAAGGAAAAAACAAACTCAACTATGTCAGTGATTATATTAACTATAGTTAGAGTAAGTTCACCAATTAAAGACAAAGATCATCAGATTACATAAAAAAATATTATGCAACCTACTTATAAGATACACATATACTTTTCTTTTTTAACAGATTTATTGAGGCATAACTGACATGCAATATACTGTACATATTTAGAGTGGATAATTTATAAGTTTGACACAAACTACACCCATGAAACCATCACTGCAATCACAAAACTTCCTCATGTCATTTCTTAATCTCCCTCCTCCCCCCAGCCCTTGCTCCCTGGCAACCACTCATTTGTATTCTATCATTATAGATTACTTTGTATTGTCTAGAATTTTACATAAATAGAATCATACAATAGATCTCCTTTTTTCTGGCTTCTTTCACAAGCATAACTATTTTGAGATCTATCTATGTTGTGGCATATATCAATTTTATTCCCTTTAATTATAAAGTATTCCACTGCATGGATATACCACCATTTGTTTATCCATTCACCTGTTAATGGATATTTGAGTTTTCTCCAGTTTTTGGCTATTACAAATAAAGCTTCTATTAACAGTCATGTGCAAGCCTTTTTATGGACATATTCTTTTATTTATCTTGGGTAAATGCCTAGGTAATCTGCTTACAAAGTGATGGAAAAAAGTCAGGCAAAAATAGCCAAAAGAAAGCTGGGGTAGCTATAGTAATATGGTAGTAATATGTAATAGTAATATGGCAAAAAGGACTTTAAGGCAACAAGTGTGACAAAAGATAAAGAGGACATTTTCTAAATGATCAAAAGTCAGTTCAGCAGAAAGATGTAGCAACCTTAACTGTGTATGCGCCAAGTAATAAAGGCTCAAAACATATAAAGCAAGAACTGCAGAAGAGGAGAAACATCAAATTCATAATTTTAGTGAAAGACTTTTGCATACTTCTTTTGGTAAGTGACAGAACATGTAAGATAAAAAAGAAGAGATATGTAAGATTTGAAGATGATAAACAAACTTGATCCATTTGACCTATATAGAAAATCTACACTTAATAACAGAGTATACATTCTTCCTGTGCCATTTACCAAAAGTAACCATATACTGGACCAAAAAGCAAGTTTCTACAAATTTCAAAGTTCAGAAATCATGTAGAACAGGCAGTCTCACACCACAGTAGAATTAAACTCAGAGTCAACAAAAACATACTAGCTTTCTAAATATTTCCTTATTTTTGCAGATGGAATAATATTAAGCCTTTTCTTTGTGTTTATATACATAGGATGAATAAAAGAATTTTAAAAGCTAGTTATAAATCAAAAAGGAAAAAAGAGAGAAAAATTATATATAGTATCTAGATGTAGCTATAAAGTATTCTATTTTTATTTTGAGTATGTAATATTTTTTGTATCTTTAAATATAAAAAGTATAAAAAAGAACATTACAAAATTTCTCCCTCTTACTTTCGTCTTCCAGTTTGCAAGTTTCCTTCCCATAGACAACACGCATAATAGTTTCTTATGTATATTACTGTACATATACAATATAGATGCAAATATATATATATTCTTTCCCCAATACTGTACACAAATGGGAACATAATATTTGAGATTCATCTATACATTAGTGTGTACCAATAGTTGTTCCTTTTTTTAATGAAGGAGTTTCACATTCTATGAATATACCACAATCTGTTTATCCATTCACTGATGATCTGCATTTTGCTCTTTTCATCTAACAGATAAACTTACAAGAATTCCCTTAGTCTTTTTTATGGCTGTCTACATATTCTACTATAGAGATGGGCATTTTCTTAACTAATCTCTTTTTTTTTAATATTTTTTAAAAATATTTTATTCATTTGACAGAAAGAAAGAGATCACGAGTAGGCAGAGAGGCAGGCAGAGGGAGAGGGGGAAGCAGGCTCCTGCTGAGCAGAGAGCCCGATGCGGGGCTTGATCCCAGACCCCGAGATCATGACCCGAGCCGAAGGCAGAGGCTTTAACCCACTGAGCCACCCAGGCGCCCCTTAACTAATCTCTTTTAAATATTTTTGTTATTTTCAATTTTTATTATCAAGGTATAAATGACATATAAAATTATATTAGTTTCAGGTATAAAACATGATGATGCAATACTTGTAAATATTGCAAAACGATCACCACAATAAGCCTACTTAACACCCGTCACCATACACAGTTACAGATTTTTTTATGATGAGAACTTTTAAGATCTACTCTCTCAGCAACTTTCAAATATGTAACACAGTATTATTAACTATACTCACCGTGTTACACATTACATCCCTGTGACTTACTTATTTTATAACTGGAAGTTTGTACGTACTGACCCCCTTCATCCATT
The DNA here is from genome assembly GCA_028533885.1 of Nasua narica. Taxonomy (NCBI): domain Eukaryota; kingdom Metazoa; phylum Chordata; class Mammalia; order Carnivora; family Procyonidae; genus Nasua; species Nasua narica. The sequence goes on from CM052813.1 coordinate 8,826,343, forward strand.
TTGCCTATCCCCACCTAGGATCTGTGGCAACCACCAATCTGTTCTCCACATCTACGAGCTTAATTTTTTGTTCTGTTTTAGATTCTACATGTAAGTGAGATGAATACAGTATTTGTCTTCCTCTGGCTTATTTCACTTAGTCTAATGTTCTCAAGGTCCATCCATGTTATCCAATGGCAAGACTTTTTAAGTTTTTTTGAGGAATCTCCATACTCTTTTCCAGAGTGGCTGCACCAATTCACATTCCCATGGTGTCTCCAACTTTTTGCCAGCACAAATAATGTTCGGTAAATCGCACACATGCTAAGTCACACATTTATAAATCTATCTGTGGAATAAAGTCCTAGAAGTGGAATTGCTGGGCCAAAGGATTTCTGTACTTGTTTTTCATAGTATTTATCAATTAACACTTTAGCAATATAAGAGAATGTACACCATGTTTGCATCAAATTTAAGGAGTTAATGAACTAACTGGTTATAACTATCCTGTAGAGTCAAGATCTGTTTATCTGATAAAAACAAAACAAAACAAAAAAAAACAAGGTCTTCATTGACAAGTGCTTTTCTTCCCTTTATGGGTAGGAAGCTGCCATCTAACAAATTAATCCCTTCGTTTACAGGGCAACTGTAAAACTCAGGATAGTGTGGTAACCTTCTGTCAGCCTAAAGATTTGGTTTAGACGTTCTGGGTTTGTGGTCCCAAGAGGACTCCAAGTGGTGGTCAGGCTGGCCACAGGATAAGCAGGTCTGGGGCAGAAATGAGAGGTCCAGGTTACAGATGTAGATTTGGCTAAGCTTGAGTTTTAGAGCAGTTTTTCCAATAGGGGTAAGAGATCTTCCACTCTCCACCCACAGTTTCTCACCTGTCTCCCCAGCAACCCACCATCTACACAGCTGTAAGTGATGCCTGCAATGGTGCGGGGTCTGCGGTCTTGGAGGAAAGCCACACAACCTTGCTAAAGAGCCAGTGAACCAAACTCTCCAAGCCCAATGGTCATGGGTATGTTTTGGATTGGCCTGCTCTTTGATGAGTCTAATTTCTGAAGAAAACCCAAGTAATAAGGGCTCTCAATAAGCTGGTCAAAGAAGAACCTCTTCCAAGCAGTGTCTAAACCATGGAAGAATTTGTGGAATGAAATCTTACCAGACTCATGAAATAAAAATAGTTTCTAGACGTCGATAATGTTCCCAATTATTAGGATTGTGGAAGGCTGACATGGCTTCTTAGTGAGAACAGAAAATTATGTCAATATGTATCAAGTGCTTGCTCTAGGTTCTGTACTGACCACTGGATGTGGACCATTCTGCTGAATTCCCTCCACAACACTGTGAACAGAGTTTGTCTTCCCTCATTCAACAAATACAAAACTCAGGGCAGGAAATGTCTGGAGTCAGGAATTGAAACCAACGCTAACCAATTCCACAGACTGGGCTCTGAGTCACTAAGATCATATAAGCTATTTTTTTTAAGATTTATTTATTTATTTGACGAGAGAGAGAGAGACCACAAGTAGGCAGAAAGGCAGGCAGAGAGAGAGGGAGAAGCAAGTTCCCCATCGAGCAGAAAGCCGGATGTGGAGCTCGATCCCAGGACCCTGATATCATGACCCAAGCCGAAGGCAAAGGCTTTAACCCACTAAGCCACCCAGGCGCCCCTATATAAGCTATTTTTTAAAGATTATTTATTTATTTATTTGACAGAGAGAGAGAGAGAGAGATCACAAGTAGGCAGAGAGAGAGGGGGAAGCAGGCTCCCCGATGAACACAGAGCCCGATGTGGGGGCTCAATCTCAGGACCCTGATATCATGACCTGAGCCGAAGGCAGAGGCTTTAACCCACTGAGCCACCAGATGCCCTATATAAGCTTTTATAAAAAATGTTTTTAAATCTAAATACACAACTTAAAATTACATAAAAGGAAAACCACTAGCAGGAAATAGCTGTTGACAGGTACGTTAGAGAGACAAGAATAGTCCTTTCTTTCTATTCTCTTTTCTTTTTCCACATGGCTTGTGCCGTGGTTGCCCTAAATTTGTGACAGAAATTGTGTATGCACACACACACATTTTTAACCTACAATGTTGTCAGCTTTCTAAATAACATAAATTCTTCTGCTGAGACCTAGGAACGAGCCTGAAAACCTTAAGAGTCTCTTAAGGGCTCTTTTATTATTTTGTTTCTTCGTCTCCTGGAATTTCTAAATAAAACTGCGTTCTCGGGGCACCTGAGTGGCTCAGTGGGTTAAAGCCTCTGCCTTCGACTCAGGTCATGATCTCAGGGTCCTGGGATCGAGCCCCACATTGGGCTCTCTGCTCAGCAGGGAGCCTGCTTCCCCCTCTCTCTCTGCCTGCCTCTCTGCCTACTTGTGATCTCTCTCTGTCAAATAAATAAATAAAATCTTTAAAAAAAAATAATAAAACTGCGTTCTCAAGGGACTTTGAGCCCTTGTGTCCACCTCCTGCCCATCAGAATCCCATTAAACTCAACAAACATTGTTGGGTGCCATTAACTCAAAGCACCTCATTTCTCCATTCTGACTCGTGATTTATCTAAATCATTTGTCCTGGGCTTGGCCAGCTCCTTGGCCATTGAGAGGCCACACGCTCTTTTTCCACCCAAGACCCTACAATGGGGCTATTTGTTTTCAGATATGTTGGCCAAGACAGTGAATTGGTGGCATGTCTGTGTCTTAGTGAAGTACGTGCATTCGGTAAGACCCCAGGAGACTACAAGGTGACTACAGCTGTGACGTACAAAAATGCCTTTTACTCTGAGGTGAAATGGGAAGATTTTAATCTCCTCCTTTCTTGTCGGTTTCCTCCTCCTTTTTAATTGTGGGATTTACTGGAGCGACTGAGAAAGTTTTTGCTCTCACACTCAGCCTCAGCTTGGGGTGGGCACACGTACTAAGTGGAGGCCAGTACGATTGGCTGTATCTTCATACTCTTCCTATATTGCAGCTGTTCTCAAAGTGTCGTCCCCAGACCAGCGACATCGACATCCCCCGGTAATTTGTTAGAAAAGCAAACACTTGGGCCCCACTCCGGATCTACTGAGTCCTAAACTCTGGGGTGGGGGACAACCTTCTGTGTTTTAACAAGCCCTCCAAGGGATTCTGAGGTACTCTCGAGCCTGAGAACCACTTCTCTGACATGAGCTGAAAAATTGTAGCTCCACCTGCCAGCCTGCCCTTGTCTTCCACTCACCCACCCTCAGACTTTGGACTCGGCCAGCTGACTACCTCCCTTAGCCTAATGAACCCTGCCTACCCAGTTAATTTGAAAATCAAGATTCCAACAGACATTCATTGACCAACGTTTATATTTCCTCCTCAGATTTAGCCAAAATATGCCACTTTATACAAATAAATGCACCCCCCAAAATAACCAAATCCCCAACCCCAAACCATCTCCATTTTCCCCTCAAAATTTATTTAATCGTACATATTTTTAAATATTTTATTTATTTATTTATTTATTTATTTATTTATTTATTTATTTATTTAAGAGAGGGAGAGAGAACACATGTATATGGCAGGAGGGGCGGAGGGAGAGAGAATCTCAAACAGACTCAGCGCTGAGCGTGGAGCTCAACGTGGGGCTTGATCCCAGGACCCTGAGATCATGACCTGAGTGAAACCAAGAGTAAGATGCTTAACTGACTAAGCAAGGCACCCAGGTGCCCCTCGACATTTATTTTAGATTGGAGGATGGGAACCATGCTTCTCATACTAGAGAAACTGCATTGTTTCTAAGTTATGAAGCTATTAATGGCTAACTATTGCTTACTTTAGAAAAGAGCTCTTTGGCGGCGCCTGGGCGGCTCAGTCGTTCAGTGTCTACCTTCGGCTCAGGTCATGATCCCAGAGTCCTGGGATCAAGCCCCATGTTGGGCTCCCTGCTCAGCGGGGAGTTGGTTTCTCTCTCTCCCACTCCTCCTGCTTGTATTCTCCCTCTTGCTGTCTCTCTCTCTGACAAATGAATAAATAAAATCTTTTAAGAAAGAAAGAAAGAAAGAAAGAAAGAAAGAAAGAAAGAAAGAAAGAAAGAAAAAGAAAAGAGATCTTTAATGGGAAAGGAGGACTGGAGTCTGTAAGGGGCAGTGTTTTGGAGGGCAGATTAGGAAAGTTGTAGAATGAAGAGAAATTTCTTAGGAAGACTAGGAAGAAAAGAGGAGACATAAGCCCAGAAGTCTCACCTTGATTTCTTTCTTTCTTTCTTTCTTTCTTTCTTTCTTTCTTTCTTTCTTTCTTTCTTTCTTTCTTTTTATTAGGAAAGAGAGAGAGTGAGAGAGAGAGCATGAGAAGGGAGAAGGTCAGAGTGAGAAGCGGACTCCCCATGGAGCTGGGAGCCCGCCGGAGCCGAAGGCAGTTGCTTAACCAACTGAGCCACCCAGGCACCCTGATTTCTTCTTTCAACAAACAATTACTAAGCACCCACCTTTTCAAGGTTCCACAGTGAGGAAAGCAGACAAAGGCCCCTGCGCTTAAGAGAAGCTTATATGCAAATGTGGCCTGAGGCCTGAGCGTCTGTATTTTGTAACAAGCTTCCTTATTCTAAACCAAGCATAACACTAGCCAGTGATCTTTCAGCTCAAGGTCCTGCTGTTTCCTGACTGCAGGCATCTGAGGCCAGAGAATCTTCTGGTGCCTTCACAGGAGGGCGGGAGATGGCTGAAACGAGGGAAAATCATTCAAAAAAGAAAATGGGATCAGACCCCACCTCACCTAACATATTCAGCTACTCACAGAGCAAAGGAAACCTCCCCGAGGCTTCTGAAATGTAAATCTTTGTAAATTCTGAGTATTACACACATTCCATACAGCCACACTCACCGTCACACAGCTCGCCCACAGGATAAGTTATACCCCCATTTTCCAGAAAAGGGAAGGGAAGCAGAGAAGACCAGAGGGACTGGAGCCAGATCGGAAGCACAGCATCCGACCCAAGAAACCCCGTGTCTGACCTAAGAATCTATGCCCAGTCTTCTGCCAACATTTGCCAGGAGGCCACCATGTTCTTTATCTTTTCTGGAAATAGTCTCTCCTGCTGGCCTCAGAAAGAGCCTCGTTCTTGTTTTCCTTCCACTATAGGCCATAAAAATCCTGATGCTATATCCTTAATAACATTTCTACCCAGTTATAAAAATAAGTTCCTCTGCTCCTCCCTTACTAATGTGTTCGTCATGTGGGACGCCTGGGTGGCTCAGTCGGTTAAGCGGCCGGTTTTGATTTTGGCTCAGGTCATGATCTCGGGGTCCTGGGATCGAGCCCCACATGGGGCTCCATGCTGAGCCTGGAATCTGCTTAAGATTCTCTCTCTCTCCCCTTCAGCTCTCACCCCCCACTTGTGTGCTCTCTCTCTCTCTCAAACAATAAATAAAAATAAAGTGTTGTTCATGTTAGTATGATATATGCAGGAGCAAAAAATCCCTTCCTAATAAATTAGAATACACTCGGTGCACTAAAGATTTTTTCAAGATGGCAGATACCATGGCATTGCTTTGGTGAAATTGTGAAGCATGAGTTATGGACCGAAAAGTTATTTTAAGTCAAGAATACTGGCTTAATGGTGATGGGTATTGAGAAGGGCACGTATTGCATGGAGCACTGGGTGTGAAGCATGAACAATCAATCTTGTAACACTGAAAAATTAAAATAAACATATTTGGGGAGAAAAAGAATACTGGCTTAAAACAACAGCTCATCCCATTGGAGGGGGAAGAGTTTTCTTATGCGTATTTTTTCCTCAGATGCAATATTAGAATAATAATTTACTGTGCTTAGGGGTGCCTGGGTGGCTCAGACAGTTAAAACAGTCTGCCTTTGGCTCAGATCATGATCCCGGAGTCCTGGGATCAAACCCCACATCGGGCTCTCTGCTCAGCAGGACATCTGTTTCGCCCTTTCCCTCTGCCCCTCACTTTTGTGTTCTCTCTCTCTCAAATAAACACATAAAATCTTATTAAAAACAGAACTGTATCTCACTGTTGATGGGGTGGTTCCTATTAAACTAATCCCCTATGCAGTTCCCTAGTATTAAACACACAAGGAGAATAGCTTTGCTTCTCACCGTCCACAAGGGAATAACATAGCTATAACTTCCTCTAGTTCTTGAATACTTCGTGTTTTATAAAAAGTGGCATTTGAACACAATTCAAAATGTTGGCCGCACCCTTTTCTCAATGCCCCAGTGTGACGTTATGATCCCTGAGGGTGTTTAAATGCCTTTAAACCAGGTGACTTTTTGCTAAACACGCTAAGGTGAAGTTAATACACAGCCATTAACATGAATGAGATTTTAGAAACGAAAAGCCTAAAACTGACTTCTGAAATGAAGCTATCGCACCTTGGGGGTGCAGAGCCAACACACACAACTCTTCCTATTGCATCCCTTTCCGTCAAGCACAAGGTCTTCCCCCACAAGAAGGCAGCGAATGTGTCTCCAGCTTTGCTAGTATCTTATTTCGGCATAATTTTAGAACTTTACGATGGCCCGCCTTCCCTACCCAGAGCCTCACTGCCTAGAAGTGAGCAAGACAAGTCCATGACACTCAGGGAGGGGAAGGGACAAGTCAGAAGATACTCAATGAGGTTCAACCACTGCCTAAAACTAACAAGCAGAGATGAGATGAGAACTCAGTTCTCTTAAAGCCCAAGAAAGTCCACCACGGTCTGTGTTCCTACAGAAAGTTGCCTTAAGTAAGAACAATCATTAAGTAAGCAGAAATCGGTGTGTTATGATTTAACGGTGTCGTGAATCTCTGACCTATGCTTGTAATTCCCACCACGCTGAAGCATAAAGGAAGTGTTTCGGTGGGTTGAATAATTAATCACTTGAGGGAATAACATAGAAACGAAATTGGCCATGGTGTCAGGTCAGTATTCAGTTTACCCTGCTTCCGCTAACTGCATACAGGAACACTGAGGAAATGAAGCCCGGACCATCCTACAGGGATCTAGGGGGCTGAGGAAGATAATGAGTCCCAAAAAGCAATGATGAGAATGGGGGTCCAGTCTTTTACCAGGAGAGACAGAGAGTAAAGAAGGTAAAACCAGGTTTTCACGGCGAGTCCCAGGCAAATACACTTTTGAATCAAACCCTTGTTCCAGGGACAGAATAAAGCACTTTATGCCTTTGGATGCCCTAGGATCAACTTGGCTCCTTTCCGAGGTTTTCCTTAGACCAGGAGATAACAAGTCAGTTTAAATGTACGTGGGTTATACATAAAAGTTAACAATAAAGCCTGTCCTCATTTAAGCAAGGAAATCCATATGGGAATTTCTTTTAATAAGCAAATCTAATAAGAAATTATCTTCAATGTCCTCATGCTAACTTACACAGCTATCACTTTCCAACAAGGGATAAGCTTGGTTCAAATCTGTCTTCATCACCTATTAATTGTATGATCTTAGGCAAATCAGTTGATCCTGTCGAGCTTGGTGGAATGGGCACAGGTGTGGAAACACATAGACAGAAGGCTGCAGACAGAAGATGTAAAGGAGTAGAAGCCACGAGTGAGAGGAAGCCATGAAATGGAAAGATGTGAGCAGGGCTAATAGATGAGGAAGGGGCAGCAGGTAGAGAAAAGAAGAAAAGGAGAGTCTGAGTCCCAAATCCATCAGGCTTTATGAAATGCCCTTTGCATATTATAGGAATTCAGCTCCTATTTGGCCCCATGGCTGGATGCCTTGCACAGTGAACAACCTGCACAGCCTTACATGGAGGCCCCACGTCCATGTCTACTCATAGCAGGACTGGCAGTAATCTTGGCAAATCTGAGATCCCAGACCTGTGTGCAGGTGTGAGGGATTGTTGAGCTCCAGACAGAGGATCATGGCCATGCTGCAGAATATGCCTAGCGCTACTGGAAATTTGGATTTTCGTGTGAAATATCAAGTTTGTAAATGGAGAGAGAGAGAGAGAGAGAAAAGACTTGCCCTTGGATCTGCCGACCCAGTGTGCTGGGTAAGTAGGCTCCTATTCTCCTTACCTTGTGGTCATCCTTTAAATAATCCACTATTAACAGAGGTAACCTGACAGTGTCTATAATCCTTACAACCTGGAAAATCCCGCTGCTATAACTATTATTACTACAGTTAAGCACGTAAACTCACACTTCACACGTGCCTACCGTCTGACAGGACTGTATGAATTGGCCCATTTAAACCTCACAACAACCCCATGAGGTAGGTATTATTACCTCTGCTTTACAAACTCAGAAAGGTTATGTAGCTTGCATCAGAAAGTTGCCGTAGGAGTTAAACTTCTGGCATTTTCCCTCTCCGGCAGCTTAGCAGTGGCAAGCTTAACGTGCGAAAGCTTTCCGAAGAAGGATATTAAACTTTACCCTGACTACTGAAAGGAACAGGTTTTGGCTTGTTTTTGAGACTTTGAACTCAGCTCCAATACCATGAATCCTTCCAGGGGTAAGTAGTCTTGGAATATATTCCAAACGTCATTCAAATACCCGTATGAACAATGGGCAAAAGATTCAAGAGCAGTTACTGAAGGGTGAGTTTTCATCAAACACCATTTTCTTCTTGTGTGTACAATTTTGTCTCTTTACGTTTCACCAAGGAACAAATCCCAAGCATAATAAAAGCGAAGCTCTTCAAAGTCCAAGATCTGTTCATGCACCAAATATTTGTCCAGGATGTGGGATGGAGAAGGCAGAAAAGGCACCCAGAACACAAATTTCATTTAAGTTTTGATTCCAGCAACAGATCCTGTCTTGGCCAGTACCCTCCATTCCCTGACTCCTAGTTTCTTTCCTAGAAACCGACTCGATTTAGTTGCATCTGAAAAGAAAACCTTCGTCATCAAGCTCCTCTCTCCCCTTGCCCTGACCGCCAAGCCTCTACTTCCTCTCTGCTCCCTTGCCCTGCCCAGTCCTCAGGCGTCTACCCTCACCCCTCTGCAGAAGCTGTCCTTGATCTAGCCACTGATGACCTTTCCCTGGGCAGCTAGTGACTTCTTTCCTGTCCTATTCTAACTTGACCTTTCTTTGCATAAGACACTGGTGACCTTCTCCATCTTCATGAAACCCCTCCCTGGAATTATACACATCCTGCCAACTCTCTTAGCCAACTGTTCTCAATTTTGTTTGTTTTTTTAAATTGGTTTTCTTCCCCTTTGGGTCCTTAAATGTTGTTTATTCCCAAATGGCAGTCCTGGGATAACTCTGGGAATGAGGGGGAAGGATCACCTAGGTGCTCTAAGTGAGTACATTGTACGCCTAAAACATGGAGAAGCATTAAAGAAAAAAAAGGGGGGGTGGGGGTGGGGAAATCCCAGCAAGGAAAAACCCAATATTATGTGGTATCATAGGGTCTTGCAAGGAGTTTACTGTAAATATTTTCTGCAGAGTACATAGATTATTATAATTGGCCTTTTCTCCGAGGAAATCAGTTGCTTTAATTGTTTCATTACTTCAAGGGACAATGTCAAAGTTGTTGAGCCCAAAACTGCTCAGTTTGATCATTTAGCTTACATGGAAAATTTTTTCCTAAAGAATGCAGAAAGGAATTTCTATAAAGCAATTAATTTATCTTCTTTTGCCCAGCCGAAAGCAGCAGCAAATGAGCCTGGGCTGTTTCCTGTCAGTTTAATAATATAATAAACAACTCAGCCCTCTCTTGCCCTTAATCTTGAGTCCCACATACTCCTCAAGATACAATAAATGCTTGTCCAGGACATAGGACAAATTAAAAGATCCTTAGAATGTGGAATCCTGTTGAGAGGTTCCAATGGTCCCAAGACGTGGTTTCTGCTTATACAGCCTGCGGTCTAAAATAAGGGAGAGGGACTTTGGGCCAAAGGCAACTTCATAGAGTTTTCAAGGTGCAATGAATTGTCTTGATGCTATAATTAAAAGTAACAGTGCGTTCTCTGCAAGGCCAAAATTAACATGGCAGACATGATATACTGTAACCGCCCAGCCACAGAAAAGAAAGGTTTGATATTATAAACATTTTTAAGGAAAATTTATCAAGGCTGTCAGATTGGAGCTGACACCCATCTAAAACATCATTGACTTTTCTCCTTCATTTACCTTTGGAAGGGACAGGCTGTGGTCAGAGGCAGGCTACATGTTGGGTGGAGGTTTGTCTCCGCGCTGCTTTAGAGAGCCTATGGTTGGAGACGAGAATTCACCAAGGCAAATTTGGGATGATATCAATGCTCTGGCGAAGGCAGTTCCCCAAAAGTCAGGCCATAGGGCTAGCTCTGGACTTGAAAGCTTGAGTTCTTGGCCCTGGCCCAAGATCCCAGACATCTTCCCTGCAGTCCTTTGCCTGGGCTTCACCCCATCCTGGGAGCTCTTGGGTAAGTGAGGTGATTACAGCAGAAAGAGCAGTTACGAAGACAATCAGGCATCAAGAGAGAAAGGAGAAGATGGGGCATCACATTCCTCCCTGCTCTGTGTAATCCTCCTCCCGTAAGTCCGCATTCGGTGTTGCCCGTACCCAACTCTGATACCCAGGATGAGGTAGCAAGATCAGGCCACAAATTCCCATCTGTTAAGGTGATGATGTTTGTGGAAAGTCCCTACCTTCCAGGGTTAGTTCTGCTTCCTCGGACAGCAACCCAGCATTTAGCACAGTCAAAATGCAGCTAAGTCTGTGAGTAGTAACACACTAAGTCCATACCAGCCCAAACCAATTCATGTTGAAGAATGGATCAGCTGACCGCCAGTTTTGAAGGTGGTTGGTGGGAAAAGAAAAGTACAGTTAGAATCCTTGGAGACCATGTCTGGACGAGAATCCCAGAACATTCTAGAAATGGGTGGAGCCAACGAGGGAAGGGAATAGGAAGGTGGAGGGAGTCTAAGGGCAACATCACTTATGTCCCCATTTTCTTTAGGCCCTGATAACTGAATCAGATAAAAGAAAAAAGAGAGAGAGAGAGAGCTCTTTACATAGGTGAATGGTGTTTCTTTGAAAGGAAGAAATGTGATATTGACCAAATAAATCTGGTAATGAGCCAGGCCATATGATAGAAAGTTCAATGTTGGAGACCAAAGAACAGGGTGATGTTAATGTTCTCTTTAAAAGGTGCATACTAGGACGCCTGGGTGGCTCCGTGTGTTAAAGCCTCTGCCTTCAGCTCAGGTCATGATCTCAGGGTCCTGGGATGAAGCCCCGCATCGGGCCCTCTGCTCAGTGGGCAGCCTGCTTCCCCCTCTCTCTCTGCCTGCCTCTCTGCCTACTTGTGATCTCTCTCTCTCTCTCTCTCTGTCAAATAAATAAATAAATAATTTTTTTAAAAAATAATAATAAAGTAAAAAAATAAAAGTTGCATACCGGGGGACACCTTGGTGACTCAGTGGGTTGGGTGCCTACCTTCGGCTCAGGTCATGATCCCAGGGTCCTGGGATCGAACCCCACGCCAGGCTCCCTGCTTAGTGGGGAGTCTGTTTCTGCCTCTGCCCTTGCCCTCCACTCATGCTCTCTCTCTCTCAAAAAATAAATAAAATCTTAAAAATAAATAAAAATAAATATAAGGTGCATACTGGGGTGGCTCAGTCGGTTAAGCATCTGACTCTTGATTTTGGCTCAGGTCATCATCTCAGGTTCGTAAGACAGAGCTCCGCACTGCACTCCGTATTCAGGGTGACGTCTGCTTGTCCCTTCTCTCTCTCTCTTTTTTTTTTCTCTCTCTCTTTCATCAATAAATAAAATCTTAAAAAAAATTAAAAAAAAATTAAAGATGCATACCGAGAAGAGTATAGGGAAAAATAACCAAATTACTCATGAGTCCCTCTGGGGCTTCGGGGACACAAGTCCAAGGCAGAGCCCGAGTGTGGATGAATGGAACACCTCAGTGCTGGCAGGACCCAGCAGAGACACCTCACACAAGGTACTTCACCGCCGCCCCCGCCCCCGGATTACCAGAAACTACACTGTTCCGAACATAAGCTTCCTTTTCTGAAGAAGTTTTAACACAAAGTCTGTACAGCTTGTTCAGTCAACTTCACTTATTTTTTTTAACTTAGAGAAGATCAGAAAAGAACTTTTTAATACAATTTATATAGAGACAACGGAAGGGAATCAGAAATATTTTGGTTCACTTATAAATGATAATACTTTCGAAAGAACTTAAACTGGAAATATTTCCCCAGAGACTGCCACATTTTTGAAACAAAAATTTCTCTGCTGTAAAACTAGATTGAATATTTAAAAAATGACAAATGGACACCATAAAAGATTTTTGTTGTTCTTGTTGTTGTTTGGGGTTTTTTGTCAAAAGTGCCCTTTTGGTTAAAGGATTAGCAAATTCAAGTAAATTCTACAGGCTCACTAACTTGCCATATTTGACTCATTTACCAAATACGGGAGCAGTGAAAAGATATAAAAGAGCAGCTCACGATCTGTTTCTCTAGCTGACTTTAAAAAGACATTAAAAAACAAACAGCAAATTCAAATTAAGAGTATCACAAACAGGGACACCTGGGTGGCTCAGTTGGTTAAGCAACTGCCTTTGGCTCGGGTCATGATCCCAGCATCTTGGGATCGAGTCCCGCATCGGGCTCCTTGCTCCGCAGGGAGCCTGCTCCTCTCTCTGCCTCTGCCTGCCTCTCTGCCTGCCTGTGTTCTCTCTCTCTGTTAAATGAATAAATAAAATCTTTAAAAAAAAAAAAAAAAGAGTATCACAAACAAGGAAACACACTTCTTTCTATACTTCAGGTGTGAATAACGATTTATGCAGAATTAAATTCTATTTTGGCTGTGTGAAAATATTTTTACTAAGTGTTGAAAACATTCAAGTCACTTAAAACTTTTTAAATACTCAATATTCACACGTGATCTTCAATGTCAGTTAAGAAATCCTAAATTCAGGGGCGCCTGCGTGGCTCAGTTGGGTGGGCTTTTGATTTTGGCTCACATCATGATCTCAGGGTCATGGGATCAAGTCCCAAGTCGGACTAGGTTCTGGGCACGGAGCCTACTTGGGATTCTCTCTCTCTCTGCCTGTTTGCCAACCCTCCCCCCTCAAAAAAAAGAAAGGAAGGAAAAGAAATCCTAAATTCAATACTCAAAAGAGAAAAAAAAATCTCATTTTTTTCCAAGTCCAAGGAAGTTAGATAAAGGGGCAAGAGGGCGTGAAACAATTACTCAAAGTTAGGGTCGCAGACTGTGGTACATGCTAGAAAGAAAGAGTAGAGAGCGCACCGTGTGTAGGAAAGGCAGAGTCTGACGAACCAAAGGTCGATCTCAGGTGAATTTGGTGGGTCAGGACCAGCATTTGAAAGAATACAATAGAACAGAAAAGAATAGAAAACATCTAGTACAAGTTAAATAGGATTCCTGGAAGACTTTCAGTGTGTGTGTGTGTGTGAGAAAGAGAGAGAGAGAGAGGAGAATACTAGATTGTAATGTAAAGTGTATTTCTTTTCATGGATTGTGGTGAAAAAACTTTGAAAGCCAACATTAAAGACCAACTTGACAAGACTGGAGTAGTAGGTCCCACGGACTGTCTTTGAGGATGGACGGTGGCATTGCATGAAAGGGAGACTGTGAGTCCAAGTGTCCTTTTCATTGACATCCTGTTCTAGAGGGTGGGCAGGGGAACGCGGTGGGTGTCGGAGTCAGCGGATTTGGGCAATGAGATAGAGTAACTCCATCCACACACACACACACACACACACACACACTCCATTTCACCTGGAGCCACTTGAGGCCTCAAGGGGAGGGAAGGGAAGCCGAAAGAACATAGCTGTGCAGTTGGCAACAGCAGTCGTCCAAACTGGGGCTCCCTGGAAATCTTGACGTTAAACAAAACATGTCAGTCAGTAAATACCGAACTGTCTGGGGGCCAGTCAGATCTTTCTTCTTTGTATCGAAAATTCAAATTTCACTGGTCGCAGAGACTGGAACCCAAGGCAGCATCTCTGTCTCCACACTAGGACGTCTTCCCAGAGAAAGGAACAGAGCAGTGACCCCAGCGGTGGGAACGGGCACGGGCTTGAGGGGGCCAGATGCGAAGGGAAATGTGCTTGTCATACCACAACACAGAGTTCATCTCCCAACATCCCAAACGTTCTTCTCCTTTCCGTTAGAAAAGCAAGTTTCATGCATGACAGCCCTGAGTTGATGAACGCTCTGAAGGCAGGCCAGTGTTCTTAGCAGCTTCTTCCTAGTTTTAGAGCTTTTGGGGGCAGGGGGAGTCAGACTTTTGAGTTTGAAAACGCATCTCTGTCCATAGCTCATTCCAGAGAAAAATCGAGGCAGGGTTGGCCCCTCTAATAGGAAGATTAGAAAACCATCCCCATAAAAGGGTATTTGCGCTGTGAGGAAGGGATCCCACCACAGGTTTTCAGCCGCGGGAAGGCCACGTCGAGTTGTGTTTAGAGTGGAGACGGTCCATCTCTCTTGAAAGTTAATCCGCTCTCCCATCTGAGGCAAAACGAAACATATTACGGCATATGGAAAAAACAATCTCAACAAATTCCACGGCCAGGCCACGGTGAAAACTGATGTGCCGGCTTGCTGGCAGCAGGGACTGGCCATGACAAGGAGCAAGGGGTTAACCGCAGGGCTCCGGCCTTAGCTGGCTTTCCCCCACTGCTTTACCACTCACAACTGCATGACCTAAGCCAGCCTCAGTTTCCAAATCCACACCTTGGGATCAGAAGAACAGCCTTCACCTATTAGGTAGGCTGTTACGAGAACAACAGAATTATAACAACATAATTTAATACTAGAAGACATAACTATATGCATATGAATATATAATAACATATAATTACATGCATGTGAAGGATATACCAGGTGTCCATAAGTACAAGAATTAATCTTGGGTTGTTTGTTTTTTTTTTTTTTTTCAAAAAGGGTGGAATTTAATCTTCATTTACAGGACACTGCAAGAGAGGAGACTGCACATAGAAATAAGCCATGAACAATGAATCTTGGAACACTGAAAAAATAAAATTAAATTTAAAAAAAAGAAATTAAAAATAGAGCTACCCTATGACCCTGCAATTGCACTACTGGGTATTTACCCCAAAGATACAGATGCAGTGAAAAGAAGGGCCACATGTACCCCAATGTTCATAGCAGCAATGGCCACAATCGCCAAACTGTGGAAAGAGCCAAGATGCCCTTCAACAGACAAATGGATAAAGAAGATATGGTCCAGGGGCACCTGAGTGGCTCAGTGGGTTAAACCCTCTGCCTTTGGCTCAGGTCATGATCTCAGGGTCCTGGGATCAAGCCCCACATCGGGCTCTCTGTTCGACGGGGAGCCTGCTTCCCCTCTCTCTCTCTCTCTGCCTGCCTCTCTGCCTACTTGTGATCTCTCTCTGTCAAGAAGATATGGTCCAGGTATACAATGGAATATTATGCCTCCATCAGAAAGGATGAATACCCAACTTTTGTATCAACATGGACGGGACTGGAGGAGATTATACAGAGTGAAATAAGTCAAGCAGAGAAAGTCAGTTATCATACGGTTTCACTTACGTGTGGAGCATAAGGAAAAACATGGAGGACACTGGGAGAAGGAAAAGAAGGGTGAATGGGGGGAAATCAGAGGGGGAGACAAAACATGAGAGACTGTGGACTCTGAAAAACAAACTGAGGGCTTTGGAGGGGAGAGGGTGGGGGGCTGGGTGAGCCTGGTGGGGGGCATTGAGGAGGGCACGTATTGCATGGAGCACTGGGTGTGGTGCATGAACAATGAATCCTGGAACACTGAAAAAACATTAAATTAAAAAAAGAAAAAAGAAATAAGAAATCCACTGAGAGGAGGAGCTTTATACAGTTTGTACAGTTTAGAACCGGTCAAGTAGATTTTCCTCATAAAAAGTGCTCCAATAACAAACCACACTGGAAAACAGTTCTCACTAGAGAAACAGTAAGACAAACTTCTACCAAACAGAGTACACAATAAACAACTTTTTGCCTCAGCTGTACAATCTAAAAGTTAAAGGTCCCAGGAGTGCCACTCTGAACTTGGAAACTTTAGCCTTCAGAGGTAGTTTCTGGCACAACCTTCCGATCTTCCTCTTCCTCTACAGAGAAATGCTTCTCGATCAAATTTAGTGAAGCTTTGTGCACAGACTCGTTTTCGTGGTTTTGTAGAGCTTCCATTTGGTCCAAACCTCCACATTCTTCCATCCTTATACTGTCTCAGTTTCACCTAGTTTCTCAGCAGCCCATACAGCTTCCTTTTGTGTCTTAAAATTTGCCTTAGAGAGAACACCAATAAGGAACGGGACGAATCCATGATTCACAACTCGCTGTGTCTGGTCCCAGCGACAAGCTGTGATGTTTAACATTGTCCATGTAGTTTCCTTCTCAATATTAGTTTTATGGATCATGAGAAGGCTGGGAAAGATGGCAAATGCTCCTGCATCTATTTCAACCCGAGTCTGTTCATCTGTCCCAGGGACAATATTTCCCATGCTCTTAGGACAGGAGTCACAATGGGCAATTCAGTAGCTCCTAGAAGCTTCTCAAGCTGGGGCACAACTCCTGTTTTCACAACCATTTCAAACCGTTCGTTTGGACCATCAGGGAGGTAGGAAATGGCCCAACAGGTATCTGCTAATATTTCTGGATCATCATGATGCAGAAGACGAACTAAGGTAGGAACAATCTGCTCAAGAGCATCTCATGGGGGTGCAGGATTCTTGTTGCGACAAAGGTTTGGAAGGGTCCAAGTAAGGTTAGGTAAGCAACCACAGGCTAAAGATCACAAATCAGGAACTGCAAGGAGAGCCAAGAGCGGGTCAACTGTACTGGGCTTGATAACCAAGTCTCAAAAAACTGAACCATCACCTGCAATGTTTCCTAGAGCCCACACAGCTCGTTTGCTGATGTGGGCATAGGAAGATGCCAACGGAGAAATCAATGCTGGGGTAGCACCTCTACCTACGGCAGCCTTGGTCAGATCTGATGTCCCAGAAGCAATGGTAGTGAGAGCTCAAGCAGATTGAAAGGGAATGGGACTACAGTGAGTTCTGCCCAAGAAGGATACAAATTTTGGAATCAAACCAGCCCGGATTATGTCATCTATGGGGGTGCTGTTCTTCCCTAGAAAGCAATTTCCCAGCAACTTGAGCAGCCTGGAGCTGGCTTTCCAATCTGTTGCTTTGTGTGCCATTGACAATGTCAGCAACAGACCAATTTACAGTGTCCTGGTTGTTGTGGCTTTCCTGCTGCGAAGAGGTAGTCATCAGGAAATCAGCTTACGGTTCTCCTTTTCTGGTCATCTGGTCAACCTTCTTAGCGTTCCTCAGCTCTACATTAACTTCTCTTCGGCACCACCTCGTTTCTCTACTGTCTTTCCCCTTGTTCTTGAATCTGTTAAGGTGCTGGTGAATTAGCATCCTCATTGGTGGTCAGAGTTACGAGACAAAGGGAGAAGGCTACACGGCCGGCTCAGGCTTCTGCAGGGGATGGTCCAGGGCGGGTCCAGCTGCCCTCAAAACGTCCTCCATGGATCACCCCAAGGACGATGTGGCTAAAGATTTTATGTATTTATTTATTTGAGAGAGGGAGAGAGAACATGAGCTGGGGGGAGGAGCAGAGGGAGAAGGAGAAGCAGCCTCCCCGTGGAGCAGGGAGCCCCACGCAGGGCTCGATCCCAGGATCCCAGGATCATGACCTGAGCTGTTAACCGACTGAGCCACCCAGGCACACCAAGAATTAATGTTTTAAAATAATTATCAGTGATCACATTGTATCTTTCTTTCTGACACAGCAAGAAACACACCACTGGTTTCTTAGATTCTCCAGTTTATATAAGTCTTCCCTATCAATGAAGACACGGTGTACAATTGATTTTTCTACTTCTCAGCAAAACAGAATTAAAAAAAAAAAAGTCATAGTCACATTACTATCATTTTTGATAGGCGTGGCGCTCAAATTTCTTCTCAAGGAGAGTCTGGTGCCTGGCCTTCACCCTTACAAGTGGATGGAGTAGGGGAAGAATTTACAAAAGGACTAAGTGCTGTTAGTGCTGAAAAGAATGTTAGAAATCGTCTAATTATGTGAAGGCTCATTCAGCCCTTCTCTCCTGAGAAGAAGCTGGTATTTGATTTTGCTCAGAGAGAACAAAACACCTTTTAAAAATTTTTACCTATCCCTTCCTTAAATATGGAATAAAGAATATGCTAGTTTCTTCATCTCACATGAGAATTCAATTATTTATATCCCAAATCATTTTCCCTTTCCCAAAAGACAGGAAGAAAGAGGAATAATATTCCTCAAACACTAACATGATAAGCAATTTCCACATAATCGCATTTAATCCCCATAACAACACTAGGAAATAGAAGATTATCTTTTAATTAACAGATAAGGAAATTGAGGCCCAGAAACACTAAAGGACTTGCTCAAAGCTGGTCAGGAAGTGGTAAAATGGGCACTGGAACCATGCTGTGACTCAAATACTCATATTCACTCCAAAAATGACTTGATGTCTCCACAGCCCTCACCCTGTGTGATTTTCTTCACAGCACTTAACACCACTCGACGTTATATTATACATTGATCTGCGTATGTGTTATCTATTTCCATCATTAGAACCTAAGTTCTATGAGGGTAGGATCTGTCCATATCCTCCAAGGGTAAAACAGGGCCTGACCCCTAGTACATGCTCAAGTAAATATTTGTCATATGAACGAATGGATGAATGAATGAATGAATAAGTTGGTGAGTTAATTAATAAATTAATAAGGGAGATATACAAAACCACACTGAGATACCACCTTACACTAGTTAAAATGGCCAAAATCAACAAGACAGTAAACAACAAATGTTGGAGAGGATGTGGAGAAAGGAGAACCCTCTTCCACTGTTGGTGGGAATGCAAGTTGGTGCAGCCACTTTGGAAAACAGTGTAGAGATTCCTCAAGAAATTAAAAATAGAGCTACCCTATGACCCTGCAATTGCACTACTGGGTATTTACCCCAAAGATACTGATGTAGTGAAAAGAAGGGCCACATGCACCCCAATGTTCATAGCAGCAATGGCCACAATTGCCAAACTGTGGAAAGAGCCAAGTTGTCCTTCAACAGACGAATGGATAAAGAAGATATGGTCCATATATACAATGGAATATTATGCCTCCATCAGAAAGGATTAATACCCAACTTTTATATCAACATGGACAGGACTGGAAGAGATTATGTTGAGTGAAATAAGTCAAGCAGAGAGAGTCAATTATCATATGGTTTCACTTACAGGTGGAGCATAAGAAAAAACATGGAGGACATTGGGAGAAGGAAAGGAGGGTGAATTGGGAGAAATCGGAGGGGGAGACAAAACATGAGAGACTGTGGACTCTGATAAACAAACTGAGGGTTTTGAAGGGGAGAGGGTTGGCGGGTTGGGCGAGCCTGGTGGTGGGTATTGAGGAGGGCACATATTCTATGGAGTACCGGGTGTGGTACATGAACAATGAATCTTGGAACACTGAAAAAATAAAATAAATAAGTTTATAGAAAAAAAAATAAGGGGGATATAATAGAAAATTAAATGTCAGATTTTTCTTTAAAGATTTCATTTATTTATCTATTTATTTGAGAGAAAGAGAAATCTCCCTTCCCCCGTAGGCTTCTCCTTCCCTCTCCCCACCCATCACTTGTGGGGGGGGAGAGAGAAGGAGAAGGCGATTCCTGCTGAGCAGGAAGCCTGATGTGGTAATCAATCCCATAACCCCAGGATCATGACTTGAGCCAAAGGCAGATGTTTAACCAACTGAGTTACCCAGGCACCCCTAAATGTCAGATTTAAATGTAAATAGCATAAAACTCTGGCAATAAAAAAGAAACTGTACACAAAAATTATTTTTTCTAGGTGATCTTATACTTCTATATAATTTTATTCTCTTCAAGAAAATATACATTTAACTGGCTTAAGAGGGCTAGTTTATAGATTCTTGATACAGCTAGAAATGTTGGTAACTAATATCAGGATACCCTCAAGTAGGACTGAGATTATACAGAAAAGCATTCACTTAAAAACTGTGACTACAAGGAAACTTCACAAATTAACAGTATTTGTCCAAACCAAATTCATCTTTGGGTTCATTGACTCAATTACAATAATGGTTACAGTTCAATCTTTTGAGGTTGATTTTTTTTCTTGAAGATGTCTATAAAAGATTGACCTTAACTGTTTGTACCTATTTGAACATAAATCATCCTTCAGTACTTCTCCCTAAGAATTAAGGCAAAGTTCAGGAATACTGTATTTTTCAAGTATTTTAAAATTTCATTCTCAAGACAGATGTCACACAAAACTTTCCAGAAAGACAACTGGGAAGCTATATAAATCACTGAATAACCTTTGGGTCTGTGGTTCAATTTCCAGCATTTATCCTGAAGAATCACTCAAGATGAAAAAAAAAATTACAATCTATCGTCACAGTGAAATGTTATACATTCATTTAGAAATGTCATGCAAGAACATTCAGTGACACGAAAAGTTGTTCATAATATGTTTTTAAGTTAAAAAGCAGGTTACAAAATAGTCTATAAGTCTGCTTCTAATTTTGTGGAAAATATGCACATAACTGTGTGAGTCTAAAATATAGATATATATATACGTATATACATATGTGTATATATATATCAAGCTGTTAAAAGTGACAAACTTTTGGTCAAATAACTAGAAATTATTTGTTTATTTATTTTAGAGAGAGAGAGAGAGAGAGAACAAGCAGGGAGGGGGAAGGGGCAGAGGGAGAGAGAGAATCTTTTTTTTTTTTTTCATTTTTTTTTCCTCCCCAAATTTGTTTATTTTAATTTTTCAGTGTTACAAGATTGATTGTTCATGCACCACACCCAGTGCTCCATGTAGTACGTGCCCTTCTCGATACCCACCACCAGGCTCGCCCACCCCCCCACCCCCTCCCCTCCAAAACCCTCAGTTTGTTGCTCAGAGTCCACAGTCTCTCCTGGTTCATCACCCCCTCCGATTTCCCCCCATTCACCCTTCCCTTCCTTCTCACGATGCCCTCCATGATTTTCTTTATACTCCACACGTAAGTGAGACCATA
>CM052813.1:8847452-8865237 GCA_028533885.1 Nasua narica
CCTCGGGAGAGAGAGAATCTTAAGCAGGCTCTACTCCCAGCGCAGAACCTGACATGGGGGCTGAATCTCATGACCCTGGGATCAAGCCCTGAGCCAAAATCAAGAGTCAGACAGTTAACTGGCTAAGCCACCCAGGCACCCCTAGAAACCATTTATATTTTAAAAATATTTGCTTCATGTGCATTCCTGCTTTTTCTATAATTCACATGTATAGATTTAGTCATAAGAAGCCAGCTTTCATTTAAGGAAAGTCTAGGAAACAGGTCTGGGGTCTCCAATCTATAACTCTAACTGCCAGTCTTCAGGATGAACCACTTCTCCTGAATGGCTCTGCGTTCCCCTATTTCTTCCCCATCTCTCATATAAACATCCTTGGCGATCACATGATGTGCCTTATCTGAGAGGCTCTACCAAGTTCCCTCTGCAGACTTTCAGAACTGCCCCAATTTTCCACAGAAGTTACTTTTGGGAAAAGGCAACAGTGTGTGTCTGCCATCTCTTTCAGTTTTCAGAAAACGTGAGGTCATGGGGAAATTTTAAGGTCCAGATTTCCCCTTGGCCTTTAAATCTCTTTTCTTTTGAGTGAGCTACAATGTGTGTGCGGTGTGTACATGTGTGCATGTGTACATGTGTGTGTGTGTTCTGGGGGTCAGGCTTTGTAAATGGGTTGAAACCTTAATTGATGTTGTGGTGGTGGCTGTTTTTAACATTTCTCTACTGCTCATGTTGTGGGTTTTGTTTGTTTGTTTGTTTGTTTACTTTGTCCGTACTTACTCTTAGTTTTCTTTTCTGAACACCTTCCTAGCAGGAGACCTGGTACCAGCTGTATTACGGAGGACATGTTGACTAATCATGGAAACATGGCACTCATTCGCATTTCACGAATGTTTCATTAATACATGAGTCGTGCTCTTTGACTTACATAGCATTTTCATAGAGATTATATCATTTGACTGAGTGACAGGGGCTTTATTCTGTTTTAGAGATGGGAAAACTTAAGACTCAGGGAAAGGAAAGAACTTTCACAAGATGCTCCCACCGAGAATCAGTGAAGGGGGACAGGAATTGGATTTGTTTGCCTCCCCAAGTTTCTGACTTGAAGGTCTATGCTCTCTTCTCCCTGCAGTGAGGGCTTTCTGAGTTGTTTATTACTACAATGACAGCGTGAATGAGAAGACTGATTTCACAGGTTACTAAAATGATTAAAAGGCAAATAAAACAAGAGGCTTCCTCAGACCTAAAGTAAAACAATCATGAAAAGCAACGTGACTCAGCTTCTCATCAAAATTCTGTCACAGAGGGGAGGTGGGACCATCACAAGGTTACCCCTCAAGTGGGAGTGAATGTTTTAGAATGCTTCTTTCTCTGAGATAACATCTTGTTTCCTGTTAAATAAAAGACTCTAATTTAATCACTCAAAAGCTTTTAAAAATATCGAAATCTTCTAGTTTTTCCTCAAATGCTTTTTATTTTATTTTATTTTATTTTATGATTTTATTTATTTATTTGACAGAGAGAGAGAGAGATCACAAGTAGGCAGAGAGAGAGGGGGAAGCAGGCTCCCCGCTGAGCAGAGAGGCCAATGCGGGGCTCGATCCCAGGACCCTGAGATCATGACCTGAGCCGAAGACAGAGGCTTTAACCCACTGAGCCACCCAGGCGCCCCCTCAAATGCTTTTTAAATGCTTGTTCTCAGGAAAAAAAAAAAAAAAAAGGCTAAGCAACTTGGCTCCTTACCAATCTGTGGGGTTTCTAGAAAAGATTCACTGTCACACGGCACTTCTAGGGTCCTCGATTTCAATGAGATCTTAAATAGTTTTTGTTTCTACTATCAGCCACCCTGCCTTAAAGGATGGGTATGCCTTGTATTCTTAGTGGTTCCATCTAGAATCTCAGGTGCTTTAGCTATACACGTTTGGATATTGCTTCCCTGGTGGTCTCCACACTCATATCCCTGTGCCTTAGACCACATGGTTTTCATCTATCTGCCAACAGCACAGCAAACCAGGCCTATTCGCATGTTTATTGACATTTGGTTAATGGCCCCTCCTTTGTGACCGGGACCCTGTGGCAGAGATGGCTAGCAGAGCCCCAAAGATTCATGTTCCCCATTCCCAGGGAGGATTTGTTGCTGGAAAGTGACTGCTGGACAAGAACCATATTCACCAGCCCTCCTTGCCTACCAGTGAGCCTTGTAAGTAGTTCTCACCATGTAATGTGAGCAGAAGGGATGTGTGCCACTTTTAAGCTGAGGTATTTAAGGACTAGTTACAAAGTCTTTCACTGTCTCTTCATCTTGGCCATTGGCTGAATTATACCAGAGTAAATTAAAGTTGCAAGATGGCCAACCCATAAGATCGAAGCTGCTTGGGTCCCAGAGCCACTGCTTAGAAGAGAGCCACCTGACCTGTGTCAGTCTGTGACATAAATATAAAATAACTGTTCATTGGGTTATTTCACTGAGATTTGGGGACTTGTTATGACAGCTCTTTTACCCTGATTCATACTAGACCTATAAGCCCAAAAACCCTCCTCATGAGGCCTAACTTATTAGGCCTGGATCATCCCTCCTCATTAGGATCCTGGAATTCGATGAGCCTGAATTTCACACTAGTATTAATGGGTTGGAGGTGGCACGATGCTACAGAGGAAGTTCTGTCACTAATTCATGCCCTCAGAAATTTGGGGGGGCTATGCCAGAGACCACTAATTGCCTATCAATAGCCATTATCCCCTTCCTTCTAACTCAACCCAGGTTTCATTGGAGGTGGCAATATCCTGGGCCAATAAAAACTGTATTTCCCAATCTCCCTTTTACGCAGAGGGATCTCACCAAATGTGATATATAGCAAATGTCCAGTTTCCAGTTTCTGGAAAAGTTCCTTAAAGGGGAGCAACATTAGCCAACACGCCTCTTTGGCCTTCTGTCTTCTTCTTCCTGTCTTCAATGTTTTTCCAGTGCATAGAGTTTCAACAGCCACCTTACGACCATGAGCATGAGAGCCACACACTAAGGATGATGGGACAGAAAGACACAAGGTCTCCAGTGGCATCTCGGGCTCTCCTACCAAGTCTGGATTGCCAACCACTGGAATTCTTGTTACGTAAGAAAAATAAACGCATCTGTCGAAGCCACTGTTTTGCAGGGTGTCTGTTCCCTGCAGCAGCTAAAAGCAATCCTAGCTGTGATCCTTTGGAAACAGCCCATGTCATGTATCTTCCTGACAGGCTGGTCCTTCTGCCTTCCTCACTGAGTTCTCTGCTTCTACGCACCTTAATTCTTCCCAGCCCAGGACTTACACTGGACCATAGCACCACCAAATGTCTAAGCCCATAGGGTAACTCTTGAGAATGAAGAGCTCACTGACTCCATGTCTAGTCATTAGCCTCAAATCCTGCTCCTTGGAGTGACACACAGGAATTTCCAAGCGCCTTGCTGCCTTAGTGTCCTCCCACTGCCACTTGTCTCTGCACCAGACAGCTCTGCCATCTCGCCTCCACTGAGGTAATTATGGGATTTAAGAGAAACCCAAGAAGTTATTAAGTTCATTCACCTGCCTCCAGGCGGGACTGTGATTAGCTCTTCCAGATGTAGAGCTGACTTCCATGGGCCAAAGAAGTCTCTCACAAAGCATGACTCATTGGTAACTTTGAAGGAGTCCATTAAATCTGTTCTCAGTTTCCCAGCCAGTAAAATGGGTATTGTGATGTGAGCAGAGAATGACAAGAACTTCTGCTTAAATCCATGGAGTTTAAAGCAGGATAGGATTTGCCTTCTTTCTTCGGGGCTGTAAGAGATTAAAATGGCCAAATATACTGCAGCTCCTCCCATTGAGAGAGTGGGTCTACTTCCCCACCCATTAAAGCTCGGTTGCCTTGGAACTAGTTCAAACCAATCAATGTGGGGGCAGGAATGTTGTATAAGCTCTAAACTCAGTGTCCAGGAGCCTTGTGGCTTCCATCCTCCTCCTCTTAGAAAGTTCCCAGCCCCACAGAAGGAGCTAGACTCCTAGAAGATAAGGGGCCATGTGAAGAGGGACAGGAGCACCAAGGCCCCGAACTTGTGATTGAGGCTCTCCTAGCCATTCCATTTCAATCAAGCCATCAGATAACTGCAGCCACACCAATGACCACAGTAAGACCAGTGGAACAGCCCACTGAGCCCAACCTGAATTGCCAACGCACAGAATCATGAGAAATAAGAAACTGCTGTTGCTTTAAGTTAATGAGCTTTAGGGTAAAGTGTTAGTTTCCCAGGCTGCCATAACACATCACCACAGACCCAGTGGTATCTATTCCTTTGCGGTTCCGGAGGCTGGAAATCCAAAATCGAGGTGTCGGCAGGACCATGCTCCAGCTCTGATGCTCAAGGGAAGATTCCTTCCTTGACTCCCTACCTTCTGGGGGTTGCTGGCAGACTTCGTGTTCCCTGGCTTGTGGTGGCGGGACTCCAGTTTCTGCCTGTCTTCCCGTGGCCTCTTCTCTATGCATGTCCGTGGCTCTGTGGCTCTTCTTATAAGCATGACACTGATTAGATTTAGGGCCCCCTTTAATACAGTGTGACGTCATCTTAACTTATATCTGCAAAGACCCTCTTTCCAAAACAAGAGGACATTTGCAGGCACCAGGGCTCAGGAATCTTTGGGGACAGACACAATTCGACCCACAGCAGGTGCTCTGTTAAGTAGCAAAATAGAACCGATCCTGGTGCTCCTTCCTGTAATTTTTGCACTTCAGACACGTAAACATAAAGATAATAAAAGAGAAAGGAGTATCGGTTCTGAAAGATAATACAGGCCAGTGTCCAGAGAGAGTTTTAGAATCTCCCCACAAGAGAACAGATAAACAGAATATTTTTTTTTATCGTTAAGGGTCTCAGTGGTGACGCAGAGCAAAACTTGTTATCTATCAGGCAGTATCGGGTCTTATCTTTATCCACGTGGACAACTCATTTTATGGGAACGAAACCTACGTGTGCTTTCCCTCTCCGGTCGGAGCATGCTCTGTCCAGCATGGCGTGTGAAGTCTGCACCAAAGCCAAAGGTCTGTTGGAACCTTCTGGTTACCGATGTCCCACTTTCTCTTCTGCTTCATCCAAACTTTTGAAAGGAGTGGTCTCTACCAGCTTCCTCTATTTCCTCTGCACTGACTCCCCCCACAACCCTCTGAAATCTGACTTCCTTCCCCACAGCTTCCCCAAAACTGCTGTTTCAGACCTTTACGCTGACCACCAGCAAGGCAAACCCAATGGCTCTTTCTTTGTCCCCTGACCTTTCAAATTGCCCTACCAGCTCGTTTTTCTAGCACTACCCCGTCTGCCATGTCTGGGCCAAATTCTTCTTCCTCTCTTCCTGCAGCTTTTCCCTCTTATACCAGCTGGCAGGGGCTCGTGCCCCCGTCCCATTATTTGCCTCTTCCCACTACATTTTCCCACCATCACGGATGATTTCCTAATTAATAAGCTCTTCCTGACCTCTCATTCAAGCTCCAAGACTCTATCTCAAGCTACCCCATAGAAAAATAGTATATTTTATGCTTCTCTATCAATCGGAGTAGGCTCGGTTATGCTGTGATAACAAACAGCCCAAAAATCTTTGTGGCTTATAAATACAAAGCCCTCCAGACCGCAAGCACGGCCCTGCCCTAACTGTCTTTACTCCAGGGCGTAGCCTACAGACCCGTCTGGAACATTGCCGATTATACAGAATAGGGAAAAGAGGACACGGCAAAGGCTAGTCTGGCTCCTGAAGTCTCACCTCCGAGTGACCACATCACCTTCAATAAGGTGAAAAGTAAAATCCTCTCACAGGGAAGGAGGGCTAACTGTACATCAGTGTGCAGCCTCCTATGTTCTCTTAAACAAAAACTCTACGAGAGAAGTGCCAAATCAGTCTCCCAAAACTTAGACTCCAAGTTTTCATAATGACTCATTATGAGTCTTTATCCAGTTTGCCCAGGATGGAAATCTTGGTGTTATCTCTTTTAGAAAGCTCACCTTTCCCAATCATAAAAATTTACAGGAAAATTTGGAAAACACACATACCATGCAAACACATGCTTCACGTGCCAGGAAACAAAAACCATCAGGCACACAACTAAGTCCCCAGGTGTGACACTGATAACCTATCAGCATATGTCCTTCTGGTCCCCTCCGTATCCTATGTATTGATCCATTACCTCTACAGGGAGATATATATATATTTATTTTTCAATAAGAAGGATTTCATACTATACATACAGCTCTGTGGCTGTCAAAATCTTATCAAGATAATTTCAATATTTCCTTTTCTTCTGTTTTGAAAAATAGCACAGTAATGACTTGCAAATTTAAATATCCAGCTCTGACCTCTTTCCCGAATCTCATCTTTCCCTTTCTTTCTTTCTTTCTTTCTTTCTTTTTCTTTCTTTCTCTTTTTTTCTTTTTCATGATTTTATTGATTTATTTGACAGAGAGAAAGAGATCACAAGTAGGCAGAGAGGCAGGCAGAGAGGGGGTGGAGGCAGGTTCTCTGGTGAGCAGAGAGCCCGACATGGGGCTCGATCCCAGGACCCTGAGGTCATGACTTGAGCTGAAGGCAGAGGCTTAACCCACTGAGCCCCCCAGGCACCCATGAGTCTCAAATTTCTAAATAAAACTCCATAGTAGGAAATTCCTACTACTATATTCCCTACATAGTAGGAAATTCCATTTGCATTACTCATATGCATCTTAGACTTAGTATGCCCCCACCTAAACTCTGGATTCACCCTGAAAGCCTCCTCTTCGTCCAGTCTTTTCAATTTCTGTGAAAAGCATCCCTCTCCACCCAGAATTCCAACCTCAGAGACAGGGTGATTTCTCTTTTTCTCCCGCCATTCCCGGCCCGCATCTAATTCATCCGCTCAGTCTCCAGGATCTATCTCTGCCCTGACCGCCCCTCTCCCCTGCGGTCTCAGCTGCCACCCCTACCCGTCCCCTGGAACCTACTCCTTGCTCCCACCCTTTGCTTCTCCGTGGGGAAGCCAGAGTGCACTTTTAAACCCCAAAGTCCAGTGAGTCATACCTCTGTTTCCAGAAATCTTCCTACTGCACTGAGAGTAATACGTAAACTTTTCGCACGGCTTGTAAGGATTTCGTTGTTGCCTACTTTTCTCATCTCTACCACCCTCCCTTCCCCCACTCTACTCCAGACACATGGGCTCTTTCCATTCTTCCAACACACCGAACTTCCTCTTACTCCTGCCACGGCACTTGCTGGTTCCCCGCCCAGGCCCGGCCCCCGTCACTGACCCACTCAGGGAGGCCTCCCTCGTCCGTTCTTTTGAAGTATCCACACTCCCCACAAGGCTCTTGTGCATTCTCTGCATGGTACTTATTTTATGTGCTATTTCCTTGTTTCTTTCCTGGTTTACTTTATGGTCTTCCCATTGGAAAATGACCTCTTTTATTGTTTTTTATGAAAGGTTTTATTAATTTTATTTAGAGGGAGAGCGAGTGCATGAGTGGGGAAGGGAAGAGGAGAGGGAAAGAGAATGAGGGCAGAACTGACGCAAGGCTCGATCTCATGACCCTGAGATCCCAGGGTCATGACAACCCAGGCCGAAATCAAGACTCCAAGAGTTGGTCCCTTAACCGAATGAACCACCCAGGCAACCCTGGAAAATGACTTCTTGTAGAACAAGAACATTGTCTTGCTCACGGCTCTATCCTTGACCCTTAAAACACTGCCAGGCACACAGCAGGCTATAGTCCATGATGCGAGTGAATGAATAATTACTTAGGTGCTTCTCAAGTCCAGTTGATTTCCTTTGAAGTATCTGTGGACACAGTCCCCTCTCATTCCCTTCTCGTGACCCGAGCTTAATCCCAGACCTCATCGCCTCACAATGGGGATGACTGCAGCTCCGTCCTGACCCATCTCACCGAACTCCCTCCTACCCACCCCTTCTGCTCACGGTTGGCTAGATGTTCTCCCCGTGTTACCAGTTTCATTTGTCACTCCCTTCCCTGTGCCTCGAGGCCCGGCTGAAGCCCTCCAGGGCTGATGGGATTCCCCCCACCGTATCCCAGCTTCGGTCAACTCCCCTGCCCTACTCCTCGCCCAGCCACCTACACAAACCCCAACTCCTGTGGTTCTCTTAATGTCAACCTGCTCGCTCCCGCTGAATTCCGGGGGGCAGATACTGCTTGCCAGTTTTTCTCCCTCTCATACTGCCTAGAGAAAGTTATAGGCAATCAAAAAAAAAAAAAAAACTCTTGTGAGTTGAATAAAGGGATTGGCGAGAGAGCAAGATACAACGGGTAAAGTGGATTCCCCTTCTAAAGGGATGTTGTGAGAGCAGGCAGCGATTTGGAATGAAAGGACAATACTGTAGGTCAAGCAAACCAGTGAGAACCTCAACAGGGAGGCGGCAGCCTTGTTCCCGCAGAGAACAGAAGGGCCCCGCTGCCTGGAAACATTTCTGTGAACTAGCAGCAGAGCGTACACGTTCAGTGGACTCCAAGCCTGACTTTTTCTGCGAGCAGCTGGGAAAGCGGAGGGTCATGCTGGTGTAAATCACTGCCCGGTGACGAGCACCCCCCTGGCAGCTCTGGCTGGACTCCCTAACGACTAACGACCCGGGACCCCGGGGGGAGAGGGGTTATCTTCTTGGTGAGAGCTCAACTTCTCCGGAGTTCTCCAGCCCGGCGCCAAGAACCGAATGCAGAAAACGCCAACACTTTGAGGACAGAAGTGTGCGTGCGTGCGGGGACTGCCGCCCCGTGTGGCAGCATTTGGAGGACAGAGCTGCTACCTGTGGCCCGTTCTTCCCCCATTCTTCTCACGGGCAGGTCTGGTGCAACAGGGGGCTACACCCCCCTGTTCGAACAGCGGGGAATCCAGGCCGACCCTGCAGTTACACCCGCACCAGAGAAGCCACGCACTTCCTAGCAAACACCACACCCTCTTTTGTTAATCTACCTACTTTCTCTAATCAAAGGTCCAGGCAATGAGGCAGAATCTTTATTCTACGCTTTAAAAAACCACACTACTGGGGCGCCTGGGTGGCTCAGTTGGTTAAGCGTCTGCCTTCAGCTCAGGTCATGATCCCGGAGTCCTGGGATGGAGCCCCGCCTCGGGCTCCCTGCTCAGCAAGCAGTCTGCTTCTCCCTCCTCCTCTTCCTCTGCCCCTAACCCCCGCTCAAGCTCTCCCTGTCTCTCAAATAAATTCAAAAAATAAGATTTTTAAAAAATAACATATTATTTAAAAATAAACATGTTATTGGGCGCCTGGGTGGCTCAGTTGGTTGGGCGACTGCCTTCGGCTCAGGTCATGATCCCGGAGTCCCGGGATCGAGTCCCATGTCGGGCTCCCGGCTCTGCGGGAAGTCTGCTTCTCCCTCTGACCTTCTCCTCTCTCGTTCTCTCTCTCTCTCAAATAAATAAATAAAATCTTTAAAAAAAAAATAAAAAAAAAAATAAACATGTTATCAACTCAACTCCTTATCTCAGGTCAAATGCAAATCATGGGTACAGTCATCTGACAGAGACCCAAAAAACCTTTTTTTAAATTTCCTGATTTTTCCAGGAAATGAATAATGTCACTATAATGTAAGGAGTGATTGAGTGATTGAAAAAAGCATGACCAGGCTGTATACATCTGAATATCTGTTGTTGGGGTATTTTTAATAACTTCACACAAGAAGGGCCATGCACTCTATTCTGATAAAGCTGTCTTCCTGAAATCATCTTTGGAGTTTTTCTTGGCAACTGGTTTCAGAGCTACTCCAAGAGCCACTAAAAACCAGTTCCACGATTTTACAGTCATATCTTCCCATTAACTCAAACTGATAGTACCTGACTTAACAGACTTGATTAAATGCTAATGACTTTGGCTCATTCCAGGAACCATACAATATATCATTTATGGATGGGCACGCACACACACACACACACACACACACACACACTCAAAAAGTACAACTTGGTGGTAGTGCTGGCCCCTGAAGGAGCAAGAGAAAGAACAGGACGGAAGAGCAGAATATGCAAACTTCACGTTTATCTGCAATGTCCTCTTTTTTCATTTAGAAATATCTAAGACAAAAGTGACCAAATGTTGGGACACCTGAGTGGTTCAGTAAGTTAAGCGTCTGACTCCTGGTCTCAGCTCAGGTCATGATCTCAGGGTCATGAGAGGGAGCCCCGCATGGAGACTACTTAAAAAAAAAAGTGACCAAATGTCATATTTGTTCATTTTGTTCAGCAGGCCCTCTGGTACCTGCCACGTTACTATCTTTCTGTATTTGCTACATTTTTGAAATTTTCCAAGTAAGGAATAAGGCAGAGTCTCCCTCAAGGGAAAAAGATTTCATGCCACTGAGCTTATTTTTTAGAATAAATGTACTCCAAACTTTGAGAGCAATTCTTAAATGATCTCCAAGAATGTTCTGGATACTTCCAGGATCCTCAGACTAAGCAGCATGAAGCCAAATGACCACTTTAAAGGCACAAAGGGCAAAGCTAGGAGGCAAAGAAAGGCTCTCTGCTTTCCCAGTCCATAATCTTGGGTCAATGTCCTTGTTCCTTGCAGGCAAGGCCACAACTTCTTGTCTTTGTGCTTCCATGATCTGCTTAGAACAGGGTAACCCTCGTTGGCTGGAGTGCATTCATGAATACACTCTCAAACTTATGAGCCTAGGATTTGTAAGCCTCCGATCTCATCCACACACCAGAAAGTCAACAGATGGGAGAAAGAAGTTGATTACAGTTCTGCATTTCTTAATCTAGTTCCAGTTCAGCCTGAATACCATTAGGTAACCTGTCCGCTATTTTTATCTTCGACCTCTTGCATTGGAAGAACAATAAATTTTATCCTGTGAATGATAAGAGCACTTCTGAAGCCTCTCTCAAGGTTTCTGAGCAGAATGACACTAAGTATAAAGTCAACCCCAGAGCCAGAGGGACTCAAAAAAGTGTGGACAAAGTCCAGTCTATGTATACCTGGATCCAAGGGGAAACACAGTGAATTATGTCATCGGGATCTTGTTTATGATAGACAGGGATTCTGATTCTCTACATGCCATTTCACTTCAAAGAGCAATAGTTTATGCAAAGGACAGGTAGCTTAGATTAGATTGTGAAAGTAAAAAGTGTGTGGAAGTGTGACAACTAGAATCTAAAAGAGAATTAAGAATCAAGTTGCTAGAATAATCTACCTTTATCATTAACCCACCTATTCAATGAACAAAGGCAGAAAGCAAGGAAGGTGGAGGCTACCACCATCTTTAGTTGCATATCAGGCAAAGGAAAAAGGAGAAATGTATGACCATTTTAGTCTCTGAAGCATGATTTCAGAGGTCATGCTGGGATCTGGCACAGAAGCTAAACAGGAAGAGGTAAGAGACATTTAAGAGCAGGGTCAAGATTGCAAATAAAGATTTAAAAGAATGATAAAACCCAGCGGGGGTGTGAATGTGAGGAAATGATCACTCTTAGGGCTAGGGCGCTGGGGGAAGCACAAAGAAGTGTAACTTTTCTGGGAGACAATTTGTCCATGTGTATCAAAAGCTTAAAAAAGTTTCTTCCCTTTGACCAGGCAATGCCACTCCCAGAAATTTTTAGGGTAGCATTCACACTAAAACATCAAGATGAATGTATAAGACATTCCATCAACCTCTGTATGTTACTGTGAAAAACTGGAAACTCTCTTGGGGCACAATAACAGAAAATGAATTCAGTAAATCATTGTATATGCAATCGGTGCAATTTTACAGGGCCTTATGTAAATGGTAATGTAGATCTACACTGATTGACATGGAGAGTTGTTCACGATATTTTAAAATTAAAAAAAAAGGGCGCCTGGGTGGCTCAGTTGGTTAAGCAACTGCCTTTGGCTCAGGTCATGATCCTGGAGTCCCAGGATCGAGTCCCATTTCGGACTCCCGGCTCTGCGGGAAGTCTGCTTCTCCCTCTGACCTTCTCCCCTTTCATTCTCAGTCTCTGTCTCTAATAAATAAAAAAATCTTAAAAAAAAATTAAAAAAAAAAACCCTTAATCAGCATGCACAATACGATCTTATTTTGTAAAAACGGGAGGATACACATGCAAAGGTTAGCAGCTGTGATTTATGGGTGGTCGACATTTTTGCTTACTTGTTTCCTATTTCTGATGTTGAACATGGATGAAAAGAACAGAGGGCATGGGAAGCTCTGTTTCTGCCACCACTGATCCTGCTTTTTTAGTCCTGCGTCTGATCTGAATGCAATAGGACACAATATCCTATGCCAACTTTACCAATTTGTTCGATTTCACCAAACACGGGCATACAGATGCCTTCACATAAACTCTCAGAGATTTCAGCCCGTTTTTATTCTGTGTGTCCCCAAGTTGTCTAAACAGCCAACTGTACCACTATAGTGCGAACTCCAGAAGCAGAGGGACCACACTTGCCACAACCGTATAAACACATGCATTTCCCTAGACCCTTGTGGCTGCTAGTGGCTAATAAATTAGACTAGACACTTGTGGGAACTGGCATAGTACATTTTGTTGCTTTAACCCTTTCCTACTGACTAAAACATGAATAAGCTCCTGATTGTTTGCCACTAAAAAGAATTAAGGGCCCCTGTTTCTTAGCTTTCTTTGGCAAGAAGTCTGAGCATCACATCCCTGCCTCCTCACGGTCCCTATTAACCAAGAGGATGGGAAGATGGGGAGTTAATCACATCACCCCATTCCACCACTAGCTCTGTCTGGGGAGCTGAGACGGGAGACCCGGGTCCCTAGAGCTCCACCTCTCCCCCCAGGTAACCATGTGATACAATTATATTTGCTTTCCACAGGTAACCACATGTTGCAATCATACATCTATGTTGAATGGCGAAGTCAACAGTAGCTCAGCGCATGCGTGTGAACTGTCAGAGCGCAGAGAACTCCAAAGGAAGGAAATTCCACCCTGGCAGAAGGTTCGTTCATCTGCGCTTGACGCCAAGAGTTCAAACGGCTGTCCCAAGAATCTGGAAGACAATGATCCAGAATGTGAAAGACCAAAATCCTGAGTTTGGTTACCTGAAGCCTCTTGTGTTGGCCGTTGGTCTAGAACATGTCCGACAATTCGAGCAGTTCCAGAAAGCACCAGGACCCCACTCTATCCTCACTACTAAAGACCACCACTGTTTCACTGCTACCGTGCATTTATGCACAGATTTCTAAGCCTGGATTATCTTCATAGACAAAATAGCATATACTTCTCAGGGAGATTTCTATAGCTTCATCTTGTTCTGGTCCTTATGCCCAAAATCATTGGGATTCTTGAATGCAATCTGTTTTCTCAGCTCCTTGTTTTTATCTTCCATAAAATCACTCTGTGATGATGATTATTTTGCTCACCATTTTGTCCCTTTTCTACAACTGCACAATGTCGACAAAGTTCTTAGCACAATACTTGGCACCTAGTGAGCAGTGAATAAACGTTACTTATTTTATTACTATCTTAAAATAAAACTGAGATGACAGCATGGGATAGAGATTAAAGGAGAGGATTTTTGAAGCCAGGCTGCCTGCATTTGAACCCCAGCCCTTCATTAGCTGCCTTAGACAATTTTTAGGACTTCTCTGTACTCAGTTTCTCCATGTGTAAAATGGAGGTACTAATTGTTCATAATTCATAGGGGTAAATGAGTTATCATGTGCCAATATTTAGGTTGCCATACAGTAGACATGTTATAAGCATAAGCTATTATTATTGATTCCTTTCAATCCTGAGCACACAAGACCCTTTATGTTTTTTCCACCTTCTGACTTCTGCTCTTTACCCAGAATCCTTATTTTACTTTAATGTGCCAAATTCTATATCTATTCTGTGTATGAAAGAAACCCAGATTTAGCTTAATGAATTTTCAAAATATTAGTAATAATTTTTATAATCTATGGAAGCACTAAATGCCAGGCAAGAAGAAAGGTCGTTGAAGGGACTTGGTGCTCATCCAAGGACTGTATGATGACATACTTCTCCGGCTCAGAAAACTTCAGTGGTGGATCTTTTCCCCTGTATCTCCCTGAGAGGCGGGTTCTAGAGAAATGTTTAACTGTAACGAGTCATATGATTATATCATACAATTATACTTTGTGCTCAAAACAAAACAAAAAGTCCTATAGGATGGGACTCTTCCAACACGTGGATTTCTTAACATTTCTTAACATACGGGAATGTAGGCTTCCGCAGAACATGGGAGAGCCAGGGCAATGGGGGGTGGGGGTGGACACTGGTGGGCATTTCCAGGTTCCTGTTTTGCTTTGGCCCTGCCCCTAAACTGAGCAATGTCGCTTCCAGGAAACCACAGAATTTGGGAACAGCAGGGGACTCTTTTCCCACTGTGAGTTAGTCTGCTCACTCTTTCCTGAGGTTGCTGCAGGCAGAAGTGAGCTCTTTACAAATAAAAATTTTAATATATCAGCTTTGAATATGTCCATGAGAGGAAGCACGCTGATTTTACCCACTCCCCCCAACAAACATTTTCAAGGAATAGTTCATCTCATTCTGAGTAGAAAGGTGAAAAAATACGGACTTCTAATAGGAACCCATGCTAAATGTCCTGAGGGCCATATTTCAACACCGGGTAGGCATGCAAGGGAAAAAAATTTCTTTTCCAACTGCAAAATTGCAAAATGTCACATCGGTTTAAAAAACCGATCAGAACACAGAGAAGTTTGTCAGGGCTGCTACTGAGATGACAGCTTTTTAAAAAAAGTAATTCTTTTACTTGCTTTTATAGGGAATAATTAAGGCTCATGCATCCAAATAGCGCATATGCCCAATGAAGAGCACAATCTCTGGAGTAGTTTGTAATCTCTGCTACTATTGTTTGCATGGCCTTGACCAAATCACATGGCCTTTTGCAAACTGCATCTTTTACAAGCCTCATTGTCCTTCTATATGAGCTTTCATGTGAGTCTTCTAGGATTTTTGTAAGGATTTAGCAGTATAATCCATGAAGCGTATCACAGTGTCCGGGACAGAGTAAGCAATCAATAAATGGTGAGTTTTAATATGATACTAATACTAGGTATGTCCTTACCAATCCACTCCTTTGCACAATACTTTCAGCTAAGCTCCTTAGTATAACTCTTTCACCTGATACACAAATGCTTCAAAAGGGAAAACAGACCCAAAGGAATATCCAATCCTTTTTCTTGCCTGAGTAATCTTTTATACTTCACTTGAATGGGGCCCTTCCTGTTCACATGGCATCACACATGCCGTCATGCTGGGTGTGACCGGTGAGCTCAGGGATGGAAGCCACACGGGGGAGAACACGCACCCCGAGCAACTCCCATCTGCCGCTGGCAATGTCAGACACACCGCAAAGGGCTCTGAAACTTCAGCTTCCTCTCCTGCCCTTCTTCCCTAGGCTCTCAAAAATGATGATGTTCGAGTGATGAAGCCGACGGCAATGTCAATGAGGACAGCTGACATTTAACACTTATTCTGAGCGACGCACTGCAGGCACTGTGTAGGCATTACTTCATTCGATCTTCCCAACCGTCATAAGAAGTGGGTCCTATGATTATCCCATCTGACACATAAAGAAACCAGAGTTTACAGAGGTTAAATAACAGGCCCGGGGTCACACTGTGTATAGCAGGAGGTGACTCTGCAAGCAGGTCTGAGTCCAGCCAGGACCTTTATTCTTTACCCCCAGGCCACGCCCAACCCACGGCTGCAGTCAAGAGTGTCTGTAGCATTGGCGAAGGTCCTGCTGTTCTCCCCAGATCAATTCCACCACACCCCACAGTCTCCAACATCTTTCCGTCTCAGCCACACCTCCCGACCTAAAATTCACAGGGATAGAGGAGCGGCAGCTACCTCAAGTGGGATCCCCATTGCTAACTACAGTCTGATTCCCATACTCTCCCAACGAATTCATTGCCCCTTCTGGTTCGCAACAGCCATGAACCCTAATGCAAAAAAAAACAAAACAAAACCAAAAAATCCCCATAGGCGGATTCCTGAAGGACTTCATGCCTTTTAACTAGTACCTTTAGTACTCTAACATTAATATACAAAGCTCATTAATAATTAAATTCATTTTAAAGATGAAGAAATAGTAAGGCACGAGGAATGCTTTGCCCACAGCTACCCAGCCGGTGGACATCAACCAGCAATGAAGCCCAGTGGGCCCTGGGGACGTCCTTACGGTCTGATTCTTTGGGGAGTCTAATGCCTTGAGGCTCCAAACTCTCTACACGCTCCCCTTACACAAAACATACTGTGCAATTACCCTCTCACCGGATCAGCTAAAAGAGGAATAACACGTCCTAGAGCAGGGAGGGCACAGTGCAATAATAAGTTGACCCTTCAGGACCAGGTTCGTGTTATCTTTTCAGGGGACAGTCTCGACTTCTCAGGACAAATGTCCCCCATACTAGTCAGCAGTCCTCAGCGGAGGGAAGCGGCACCTGAGCGGCAAACGTGCTTACATTGAGCGCATGCTACTTGGATTAAGGCTCGGGACGCTGAGGTGGATTCACTGCCCTTAGCTCTTTTCGAGAGAGCTGGAAATGTAAAAATGCCAGCTACAGGCCATTCCTTTTTGTTTATTTAAATGGAGAATATTTAAAAATCACTTTTTCCACTTCACGGCTCCTTTGGACCAGGGAATAAAAATAGCGATGTCAACAGGAGCCAAACTTCTTGGGGCAGTTGGGGGGGAGGAGGCAAGAGCCCTGCTCGCAACAGCCCAAGTCCTCAAGCAGCTGCCTGGAAACTCAACTCTCGCTGCAACCGCTTCCCCACTTACCGCACGTCACCGCAGCCTCCAAGGCCGGCGCGGTGTATAAGGAAGTCCGCGGCGAGCCCCGCACAGCTCGCCCCGCGCCCTTCACCCTCCCCGGCGCGGCCACCTGTGCGAGGCGGGGCCGGGGCGGTGGCCCCGAGGGCTCGCTCAGGGAAGGGACGCCGGTGGCCCCGGGACACCCGGGAGGGCTGGGCTCGTCCGAGAGGCGCGGGCGGGGGCGGCGCGCGCGGAGAGTGTCGCGCCCTCAGCGGCCCCAGCGCGACCGCCTCGGGGTGGGGGGCGGGGGGAGGACGGGCGCTCCGGGGGTCTCAGGTGCAGCCCGCCGCGGCGTCCCCGGGACTCGGTCCCCGCGCGGCGCTCGGCCCGCGGGGGCGGTGTGGCGGCGCCGCGGGGCGCGCCTTACCTGTTGATCTGGAACGCGAACGCGCGCCGCTCCGCGCCCGGCAGCGTGGCCATGGCCCGCGCGCGGCTCGTCGGCCTCCAGAGGCGTGGGGCACGGACGGCGGGGGCCGGGCGCCGACGGCGGGGGCTCGGCGCGCCGCGGAGCCGCTGCAGCGCACGCCGAGCGGGACGCGAGTCTCATCTGTCAGTGGGCTCCGGAAACTTCCGCATTTCCACCTTCGGCGCTGCGGCCGCCGCGGGGGAGGGCCCAGCCTCCGAGCTGCGGCGGCGAGCCCGGCCAGCCCCCCGGCGCCCGGCCCGGCACGCACGGAGCGGCGGCGAGAGGGTGTGGACACACCGCGGGACTGCCCTCCGGATGCTCCGACCGACGGCGCGCTCCGGCCGCGGCCCTGACCTCAGGCAGGAGCGAGCGCGGACGCAGGGCCCCGCGACCCCTGGGCCAGGCCGGAAACTGCATCTGCACGGAGCTGCCGGGCTGCCCGCGCCTGTGGGCACGAGGAGCAACTCGCTGGGCGCCCGCCCCGCGCCCTCGGCCGGCTCGGGAAGCCAGCTCCGCACGTCCCGGCTCTGGACCTTCGAAAGGATCCGCACCAAGCCGGGGGGGGGGGGGGGGGGGGGGGGGGGGGG
>CM052813.1:8865337-8993619 GCA_028533885.1 Nasua narica
AACAGGAGGATAAATGCTTTTCTCTGGGAAAACCCTGCACGCCTCTTTCCTGTGATTCAAGAATACACTGCAGCCCTGTTTATTTCGCTTTCAGACTGAGAAGTCTGCTAAGAGGCCCAGACTCGACACAAGAAAAAATCAGAAAAGTCCCAGTGCTCACCGGAGTGGGAAAGTACGTTTATTTCAAGTTACTGGTTTGCTCTGAGTTTTGCTATAATAGAGCACTCTCTAAATTCTGCCTCTGGCCACTCGCCCTTTAAAAAATACTAAAGCAAGATTTTTTTTTTTTTAAAGATTTTATTTATTCATTTAACAGAGAGAACACAAGCAGGCAGAGAGGCAGGCAGAGGCAGAGAGAGGAGCAGGCTCCCTGCAGAGCAAGGAGCCCGATGCGGACCGATCCCAAGACGCTGGGATCATGACCTGAGCCCAAGGCAGTTGCTTAACCAACTGAGCCACCCAGGCGTCCCTAAAGCAAGATATTTTTGGTTCAGAACTACATTGCTGCCCAATGTGACTGTTGACCATTGGAACAGATGGTTAGTCTGAATTCAGATGTACTATGTAAAATGCACATTGGATTTTGAAGACAGTGTA
The DNA here is from genome assembly GCA_028533885.1 of Nasua narica. Classification (NCBI taxonomy): domain Eukaryota; kingdom Metazoa; phylum Chordata; class Mammalia; order Carnivora; family Procyonidae; genus Nasua; species Nasua narica. The sequence goes on from CM052813.1 coordinate 8,865,935, forward strand.
GAAAAAATAGTGCAAAAATATCCTGTTAGTGATTTTTTTACATTAGTTGCATGTTCAAATGATAGTTTTGATATTAGACAAAATATTAAAATTAATTTCACCTGACTTTCCCTCTTTAAAATGTGACTTACGTGAAAGAAAATTTAAATTGCACCCGTAGGGACGCCTGGGTGACTCAGTGGGTTAAAGCCTCTGCCTTTGGCTCAGGTCATCTCAGGGTCCTGGAATGGAGCCCCACATCAGGCTCTCTGCTCAGCAGGGAGCCTGCCTCTTTGCCTCTCTCTCTCTCTCTCTCTCTGTCAAATAAATAAAATCTTTTTAAAAAATAAATAAATAAAAATAAATTACACGTAGCTTACATAGGACAGTCACATATATTCCTATCAGGCACTGCTGGTTTGTAGTGGGCAACCTAATATATTAGTAAAATACCTAAGGAATGAAATGAGTCTCTTCTTTTTTTTTTTAAGATTTTATTTATTTATTAGGAAAGAGAGAGAGTGAGAGAGAGCATGAGAAGGGAGAAGGTCAGAGTGAGAAGCGGACTCCCCATGGAGCTGGGAGCCCGATGTGGGACTCAATCTCAGGACTCCAGGATCATGACCTGAGCCGAAGGCAGTTGCTCAACCAACTGAGCCACTGAGGCGCCCTGAGTCTCTTCTTGATGACCTTCCTTTCTCTGGTTTTGGCTGGCTCTGTTAGATTAGTTATTCCTCAGAGCTGGTTCGGTGACGTTTCCCTATAAATATCAATGCCTTTAAGCATATAAGACAAAGTTCTTCAGTTTAACATTCTTATATAGGCTATGAAAAAAGATCCAAAGAAAAGAAAGCTTTTTGTAATGTGAAGTTTCTTTCAAAATTCTGAGTTTATTTACTGCACTGGGATCTAGAAGCCAACATCTAGATCGAGAGATGCCAAGAGAACAATTTTGTGAAGACCTCTCAGACTGGGAGCAAATGGGTGATTTGGAGACAATTCTTCACACCAGAATCCTGAGTCTGCTGTGTACCAGATCAGTCTTTTCATTTGGCTCCTCTGAGTTTTGTTTTAAGATTTTATTTATTTATTTGACACAGAGAGAAAGAGCACAAGCAAGGGGAGCAGCAAGCAGGCAGGCAGAGGGAGAAGCAGGCTCCCTGCTGAGCAAGGAGCCCCATGTGGGGCTCGATCTCAGGACCCTGGGATCATGACCCAAGCAGAAGGCAATCACTGAACCCACTGAGCCACCCAGGCGCCCTCCTCTGAGTTTCTAAATGTTTGTGACACACCCATGCCTACACAGCAAGAATATTCTGGTTTCCACATAAACACAAATAAAACGTAATGAGAGTATCTCAAATTTTCAGAATTTGCAATCAAGGAAAATTTTTTGTTGTGGGGGGGTAGGTAAGGGGGATGGAATCATAAGATCTCCCACCTTACACCAGCTCAAGCGGCGTTCAACTGAGTGTTTGATACCTAATTAGAAAGGTTAGGCCAGCATTATGCTCCATGCTGTTCATTCTTGGATGGTTAGAAATGACTCCACATTTCCTCAACAGCCTTTTAACAATTCACCATGAAAATGGTGTCCACTAATTTAGTCAGATGCCTATTTTTAAAATGTATCTGCTCTGGGATACATTCACAGATCACAGATCACTAGCTAAAGCCCTGGCTTCTCACTACCTCTTTAGTTCCCTATAGTTGAGTGTCTCTCCTGGCTGCCCCCTCTGTCCAAAATGCACTCTAGAAAGCCTCCTTCTTTTCACACCTAGGACCTCTCCTGGCCTTCCTCTTTCTCTGCATCTCTGTGTTGTAGATTTGTTTTTCACCTTCATAAAATTCTTCCCTTGACTTTTTTTTTCTTTTTAGAGTGAGAAAGAGAGCGAGCTCAGGGTGGGGAAGTGAGGGGAGGGGCAGAGGGAAAAGGAGAGAGAGGATCTTTTTTTTTTTAAAAGATTTATTTATTTATTTATTTGACAGAGAGGAGAGAGAGCACAAGTAGGCAGAGAGGCAGGCAGAGAGAGAGAGGGAAGCAGGCTCCCCGCTGAGCAGAGACCCCGATGTGGGGCTCAATCCCAGGACTCTGGATCATGACCTGAGCCTAAGGCAGAGACTTTAACCCACTGAGCCCCCAGGCACCCATCTCCCTTGACTTCTATAACAGACGTAATATCCATCATGGCAAATTCTCCTCTAGTGTTCCCTAGGTCTTCCTCTTACCTCTCTGGAAAGCCAGCTTCTTTCTTTACAGGGCATTGTGCATATTTTATTTAATAAACAAATAACACTTACCTTGTACCAGGGTCTGTTCTGAGCCTTTACAAATATTAATTGATTAGTTAATTACAAACATTAAGTGATAACATTTTTGCCTACTTTGCAACCAGGAAAACTGAGGCTCAGAGAGGTTAAGTGATTTGTTCAAGATCACAAACTAGTAAGGGACAGAGTCATTTCCAATCCTAAATAGATGTCTTTTCCCAAATACAGCCACTCGACTGTTTTCAATCTCCAATAATATAAAACTAACACTCTCCGCCTCGTCTCCTCTACCCATTTATTTGTAAGCTGGCTATCCCTCTGCGATCACTCATTTCTCCTGGTGGCCCTCTTTCCCCATTCACCAGTTTGAGAACTTTGGAGTCATCTAGGGAGGGAAAAGCAGGAAACCTGCATTCTGGCTCCAGCTTCTCACAAACTGTGTGACCCAGAGTCAATCACCCCCCCCCCCCCCGTGGCTAACACAGCCCTCCGTCTCAGACTGACGCCATCCGCTTGCCTCCCTCTGAACTCTGAATGCATCAGCTCTAACTTCTTCCTCTTCTTCTAATCCTCCACCAAGCCCTGTTATTTGTGCTTCATAAACCTCACTCCTACTTAGTGTCATTGTCCTCACTCCTCCCTTTCGGCCAAGCTGTAAGCAATCAACGCCTGGATATCAGCACAAAGAAAAGCTTTTAATGGCCTCCCGGCCTGTCACTTCTTTTTATTCTGATTGAATCGGACTCTAACGTATGAATTTTACTAAGACATTTGTTTCATCATCTTCTTTTCCTGTTCAGTTAACTTTGGTGACTTCCCATAGCTCTAGAACCAAATGTGATCTCTGCAAATGGTTTGTTCATTGACCCGCTCTATGTAACTAATTCCAAACCTTACCTCTCTGTCAAAGCAAGGAAGATCTTCTGGCCTGGGGCCTTCTTTGCCGGTGTCATTCTTCCTGCCTTCCTCACCTGAAGTCCTAGCCAGTCTCTCCTGATCCTTCAAAGTTTGAATGGACTTTATACCTGCCACTTCTACCTGAACGAGTATGTTTCAGTGTGACTGCACCTTGAACGAGCTAGAAAGGTAGGTCATCAGCAGTGAACACAGGCTAGTGGAATTTAAGGTCCACAGGACCACAAGCAAAGTGTGATTGTTTGCACATCACCTTCTTTACTCCCCAAACCATTTAAGATTGCATTCATCTGTCTCCTTCTGAGAGCTTCTGTTTAACACTGGAATGCCCCCCTCCCGGACTCTGACACTTCTAACTCCGCCTCCAATTTTGTTTTTCTCTATAGGACTTTCTCACTATCTGACATACTCTATAATGTATTAATTTATGTTTATTATCCCTCATGCTTCTAGAATATGATTCCATAAGTGCAGAGAATTTTGTTTGTTCACTGCTCTACCTCTATTGCCAAAACAATGCCTGACGCATAGTAAGTGTTTGACAAGTACTCGTTGAATAAATGAATGCACACTTGACTCAGTATTGAACACAAAGCAGGCACTCAGTATTTGTTAAAGTGAACTTGGATGGAAGTGATCGAGTTTCCTGTGTCTTTTAGAAGAAGTAAGAATCCTTTTTATTCTCTTGAGTATTTCAGCTGTACCTTTGGATTTCTCTCTTGGGTGGAGAAATGAAACCAGCAGGTCGATTATTATTACGAGCAAGTGGATATTTGTATTGTTGTTTTGTAATTGAAGACAGATTCAGAAAGATTTGTGTGCTGGCATTTAAAGCCAGGCAAAACTCAAACATTAGAATTGGAGTTCCTATTTCTCTCCACTTTATTCCTTATACTGTCACAAGAAATCTGTGAGTATGAAAAGAATAAAGGGGGTGTGCCTGGGTGGCTCAGTGGGTTAAGCACTTGTCTTATGCTCAGGTCATGATCTCAGAGTCCTGGGATCATGCCCCACATCAGGCTCCCTGCTCTTCAGGAAGCCTGCTTCTTCCTCTCCCACTCCCCCTGCTTGTGTTCCCTCTCTTGCTGTGTCTCTCTCTGTCAAATAAATAAAATCTTAAAAAAAAAAAAAAGAATAAGGGCACCTGGGTGGCTCAGTTGGTTGAGCAACTGCCTTTGGCTCAGGTCATGATCCTTGAGTTCCGGGATGGAGTCCCACATCGGGCTCCCAGCTCTATGGGGAGTCTGCTTCTTCCTCTAACCTTCTCTCCTCTCATGCTGTCTCTCACTTTCTCTGTCTCTCAAATAAATAAATAAAATCTTAAAAAAAAAAAAGAATAAAAGATAAGAAACTTTCCATGAATGATCATGGTGACGAATACACATATATAAGCATAGTGTATGTATTTTTATATGTACACTTTATATATTTTTTTAAATTTAGGATTTATCCCATATTCCAACGTGCAAAGCTATTTCATTTTCAATAGTAATATTCGTCCCATAGCATTTTATAACTAAAAAGACCTTGAATTAATTCATTAATTCATTATTTCATTATCATGCGTATGCTTTTTCTTCATTCCCCAAACCTTTACTGAGCAGTGACCATGTGCCGGGCTCTGTACTAAGGGACACTAAGGGCAAAACAATGAACAATACTTGCTCCCGGACTTCGCAGAACTCAGGGAGTAGGAACGCGATGGGTTACAAAGGAAAAAGAAGCAGCTTGGGTTCCTGTGACAACACAGGGACGTTTCATTTCCCAAAACTCGGTGAGTGCGGAAACACAGAGAGGAAGTGGTTTATTCTCGTGGAGAGGGTGTTGGCAAAGGGACGGACACTGAGTAAGAATGACTTAACTGACGCAGAGACAGGAGGACTGGGTCTTCGACAACAAGGAAGCATTCACCGGGCAGAAAAGGGCGTTTAGGACGTGGCAGGCACAAGGAGCGCTGTGCGCCAAAGCAGGGAGCCCAGAAGAGCCATCGTCCATCCGGGGAATGAAAACTACAAGGGGAGCTGCAGGGCGCAGAGTGAAGTGGTGAGAAAGGAAGCTTCGGAGGTGGGCGGGGCCTCAATAGGACCATCCTGTCCCAGAGCTCAGACTTTGTCCTACCAGGCAGTGGTTGCTGTTTCTGTATTTAGGTCATCGTCTCCCCGGGGGCTGATGCCTCTTGCTACCTGGAGGTCCGTAGTGGGGACCGTCCAGTAGAGGATGGACCCAGCGTGGCGAAGATCCGGCCTCCTAGATCTGGCGCTGCCGTCTGCACCTTCCGTACCCTGAGCGCACGCACTGGACACGAATGAAGACCGCACGGTTCTCTACAGAAGGATGTAGGTAGGTTTCCTAAAGTCACATCGCATAGAGGGAGAGGGAAGATTTATGGCGGACAGAAAGTCAGGCATGGTGCCCTAGTCTGGTTCCTTCGGCCTCTCATTGGAGTGCCTCACTGGGGTACGGCCTCATTCCTGACCTCAGCTCTCTCCCCAACTTCCCTTTGGTCACCCCATTGACCCACTTCCCCATCAGTCTACTTTCTTCTCCCTAAAGAAAAAAATCAGACCTAGAGACAGGAGTGGGTGATCGTGGTTGGCTTAGAAGCGCTCGGACTCATTCTCCTGAGCTGCCTAAACAAAAGAGGGACAAAGGGGAGGGTGGTTGGTGGGTGAGCGGTGATGAGAACCTGCCATACTCACGTTATTGAGAAGTCAAGTAAGATAATAACCACAAAGGACAGAGCCTACTCCTGGATAGCCGCTGCCGTCTCAGGGCATGTGGGCTGTGATTTTATCATTATTCAACACTTGTGCTCCTTGAAAGCCATATAAACTGTCTCTTACATGTTTACTATTATTTTCTTCTCACAGATTCTCAGGACTGGAATTTATTAGGTCAAAAGTTATAGACTCCCGCCAAAAAATGCATAAACCTAATCACGAGGACATGGTAGACAAACTTTAATTAAGGGACTTTCTATTAACGGGGCAGTCTCTAAAAAATGCCAGTGTCATGAAAGACAAGGAAAGTCTGAGCAATGGGTTCAGATTAAAAGAGACTACAGAGGGGCATCTGGGTGGCCAAGTCGGTTAAGCATGGGATTCTTGATTTCAGCTCAGGTCATGATCTCAGAATTGTGAGATTGAGCCCCATGTGGAGCCACACATTGGGCCCCATGCTCAGTGGGGAATCTCCCTGGAATTCTCTCTTTCCCTCTCCTTCTGTCCCCACCCCCCTCCAATAAATAAATAATCTTTAAAAAAAGAGAGTCTACAGAGACAGAGCAAGTAAAGGCAAGAGGGATGCTAGACTGGACCTCAGATCAAGAAAAATAAATACTCTTAAGAATATAACTGGGGGGGCGCCTGGGTGGCTCAGTGGGTTAATGCCTCTGCCTTCAGCTCGGTTCATAATCTCAGTGTCCTGGGATCAAGCCCCGCATCAGGCTCTCTGCTCGGCGGGGAACCTGCTTCCCCCTCTCTCTCTGCCTGCCTCTCTGCCTACTTGTGATCTTTCTCTGTCAAATAAATAAATAAAATATTAAAACAAAACAAAACAAAAAAAGAATATCACTGGGGCAATTGGCGAAATCTGCATCCGGACTATGTATTTGATAACAGTGTATTGTATCAAAGTTATATTTTCTAAATTTGATACTTACACTGTGGTTGCCTAAGAGAATATCCTTATTCTTAGGGGATACATACTCAAGTTTTTAGGGTAAAGCAGCAGAAAGGTATGATGTCTGCAACTTACTTTCAGATGCTCACCCTTGATGATGATGATAACGATGATATTAATAACATTAAAATAAGATCATTAAAAAAACAAAAATAAAGCAGTTGGCCCTTCTAGAAGAAGATTATGTAATGGTTCCTGCTCTGTAAATTTGAAAATTTTTCAAGATAAGGTTAAAGATAAAAAATTAAAATGACAGGGGCACCTGGGTGGCTCAGTGGGTTAAAGCCTCTGCCTTCAGCTCAGGTCATGATCTCAGGGTCTTGGGATGGAGCCCCACATCAGGCTCTCTGCTCAGCGGGGAGCCTGCTTCTCCCTCTCTCTCTGCCTGCCTCTCTGCCTACTTGTGATCTCTCTCTCTCTCTCAAATAAGTAAATAAATAAATCTTTAAAAAAATTAAAATGACAAACATAATTTTGACTTTTGTTAGCTCATGCCAATTTCTAAGTAATGTTTAAAAGACTTTCATTTTACTCTCATTTATGCTAGCATTTATTTGTAGTTTTTGCAAGTTTACTAGCCGAAAAATACTTTTTAAGTGTTTTAATTAGGTGCTTATTGGTTAGATGAGCTGAGTATTTTTCCATGTTATCTTGGGACATGGTTGTGTTTTCTGGGGGTGTGTCTATTTATATCTTGTCCCGCTTCTCTGTTAAAATCTTAGCATTTTTCTCATTGATTGTATTTGCCCTTTAACTAATATGTTAACAATGTGGAGTATTTCTCTTGTAAGTAACTATGATCTTCCTAAATATCTTGAGCCATTTGGGGAAGGACTGAAACAGACAGGTTTAACGAATCTTTAGAAATGTTGTTGGCCCTTCCTGAGTGTCAGTGTCAGACCAAAGTTTATATGGATTTTTGAAATGCTTTTTCCCATCTCAGTGTTCGCCAATATCCTCCCAGTCATTTCACCCCACCCTGTGCCCCCCTCCCAAACCCCATATCTCTATAACAATTTAGGGACCATGACTGGCACTGGGACATCTTCAGAAGAGGGAAACGCAAGCTGCCTGGTAGTTCTTTGGACAAATTTGCCTGGCTCAGTGTCCCTTGAGCCCTACACACTACTGCCTGGACAGAGTCACAGACAGGAGGTTGTATCACGGCGGAATTTGTGTGATTTCTGCAATTCTTAAAACAGCATCATTACATGGTACTAAGACACAGAATATGCATGTTAGATCCAGGTGACATGACTGCCATGTCCCCAAACCTATGCCCCATTCAGGAGCAATCTGTGTCTTTCAGACAGAAGTTCTCATACTTTGGGAGTGTGGGAATTACCTAGAGAGCTAATAATAAACAGAGTCCCAGACTCATTGAAGTAGGATGGATAAAGCAGAGACCTCTCCACATCAGCCAAGTTCTCCCAGTGATTCTGTTACATATCATAGAGAACCATTGTTTGAGAGCTGCCAAATAAAATGGAACTATTCCTAAAAGTATAAGGTTAAAAACTTTTATCTGCCAGAGGTTTAGCTTAGATGAAGAGTTGAGAAGGACAGCTGGAAGCAATGACAGATAAAACAGATAATCTATTTGGGCAGGTGTATTCGGAATTTAAGATCCTGAAATGATTCTCTTTCTAGGACTAAATCATGGTTCAGCAATCAGCTTCTTTTTTCTTTTTTTGAAGATTTTATTTATTCATTTGACACAGAGAGAGAGGGAGAGAAAGCACAAACAGGGGGAGCAGCAGGCAGAGAGAGAGAGGGAGATTCACGCCCCCAGCCAAGCAAGGAGCCCGATGAGTCGGGGCTCGATCTCAGGACTTTGGGATCATGACCCGAGCAGAAGGCAGACTCCTATCAACTGAGCCACCCAGGTGTCCCAGGAATTAGCCGTTTAAAAAACTGAGTATACTAAAGTAAAGACCATGTAATACCTACAGTGAATGTATGACTGATGGATGGAATCAAAATACATCTTTTTTTATGGGTACCCACTGCATTCATTGAGGATAATCCTTGACAATCCCATATGGGAATGTGGGCGGGTCCCATGACTTTTCTCTCACTCTAGGGTACAATTTAGTTGCAAATATAGCTTGCGGTCTGAGACCAGAAAAAACTCCACCTTATCTTTAATGACATATTTTCCCCCAGCAGCAAAGAAGGGGAAGGATGCATGGTTGACTCTTCCCTTCACTTTGTGCCACTTCTGTTTTCTTCTTCCACTCCACTTCCAGCTGGCTAGCCAGTTTCTGATCCCTTGGTGTTAAATGAATGGTAAGATATAAGAAAGCTCCAATAATTCCATGACTGAGTATTTAAACAAAGAAAATGAAAACACTAATTTGAAAAATATACATACCCTTTTGCTTATTGCAGTATTATTTACAAATATTATTTACAAAAATAGGGAAGCAACCCAAGTGTCCATCCTTAGATGAATGAATCAAGAAGATGTGATATATGCTGTCTCTATATATGACACATGTACAATGGAATATTACTTAACCATAAAAAGAATAAGATCTTGGGCACCTGGGCAGCTCAGTTGGTTGGGCAACTGCCTTTGGCTCAGGTTGTGATCCGGGAGTCCTGGGATCGAGTCCCACGTCAGGCTCCCACCTCCTCAGGAAGTCTGCTTCTCCCTCTGACCTTCTCTCCTCTCATGCTCTCGCTCTCTCTCACTCTCTCTCTCTCAGATAAATAAATAAAATCTTAAAAAAAAAAAAGAATAGATCTTGCCATTTGTGACAGATGAATGGACCTAGAGGGTACAATGCCAAGTGAAATAAGTCAGACAGAGAAAGACAAATATCATGATTTCACTTATATGTGGAATGTAAATAAATAAAACAAATGAATAAAGAAACAAACAGACTCTTAGACATAGACTCTTAAACAATGGCAGCCAGAGGGAAGGTGGATAGGGGATGCCCGAAACAGATAAAGGGGATTAAGAGATACAAACTTCCAGTTATAAAATGGCTAAGTCACAGAGATGAAAAGTACAGCATAGGGAATACAGTCGATAATAGTGTAATAATGCTGGAGGGTGACTACACTGATGGCAGTGAGCCCTGAGTCATGGTTGGAATTGCCAAATCTATGTGCTGTGCACCTGAAACAAATATAACAGTGTATGTCAATATGCCTAAACATTTTTAGGAAAAAAGCTCTTATAGAACTGTAGAACTGATACCATTATGAGCTGGCTTTGAATTTTCTGTGCCTGACAGATCTGCAAAGCTGAGTCCTTACTTGGGGTTTCTTAGGTCTTTTGGAAGACTGTTTTCCCTGGAGATTTCTCTCTGGTAGGTCATTTCACTTATCTCATGCACCTGTGTTCATAGTGTTTACTTGTGACTCATTTACAGCTACTTCCGGTTTCCTGCGGCTAGGGTCCTCTGGCCTCAAAAGGATCCTACTGGACAGGACCCCAAATGTCCCTTAGTTGGATCTCTCCCCTGTGGCCCCGACCCATTGGAAATACTAATGAACAATCCCAGCTGATCCCAACACAACCTCTACACAACCAAGGACGTTCAAATGCTTGGACATCCTTGGTCCAGAGTCAGGCTACATCTTTGCACCTCCAAGCTCAGGAGGATTGTCATTTCCAGTTCCCTGAACCATGTCCTGCAAGTCATGGAGGGAAGAGGTAGCCCTTCCTCATTTACCACCTGTACTCCCCAACCAGAAATAGAAGCTCTCCTTGGGAAGAGCTTCTCCAAAATCCTCTCCAAAAAAATTTCTTCAAAAGTCCTGGGAGGTTGAAGAATCATGAAAATGATTCTCAGTTCCCTTGGTGAATTGTGCATATGGTAATCTAGTTTGGGAATATCACTTTTGTTGTATTTGATTATCCCAGTGAAACTTCCATTTCTATTTTACATTATTATAGCGTTAGATACTCTGCCATTAAGCCACATTTAGGTTGTTCAGGGTATTCTTCTTCCTAAATAGATTACTAGAAAGTAATACAGCTAATGCTTTACTTAAGTAGAAATTATTTTCCCATGTATAGTACACATGGAAATGAGTATACAATCTCATCGGATGAGTGAATGTACAGCTTGGTGAACTTAACAAAGTAAACACACCCATGTCACAGCACTGAGATCAAGACAGAGAACATTACCAACTTCTAGAAGTCCCCATCATACCCTTTATCTGTTGAGTTCCCCCAGGGTAATTAATATCCTGACTATTAATACTATAGGTCCATTTCCCCCCTCTGTTTTTTTTTTAAGATTTTATTTATTTATTTGACAGAGAGAAAGAGATCACAAGTAGGCAGAGAGGCAGGCAGAGAGAGAGAGGGAAGCAAGCTCCCTGCTGAGCAGAGAGCCCGATGCGGGGCTCGATCCCAGGACCCTGGGATCATGACCTGAGCCAAAGGCAGAGGCTTAACCCACTGAACTACCCAGGCGCCCCTCCCCCCGCTCTGTTTTTGAAGGTGATAATAAGTAGTCTTCTTGCTGTCTGGTTAACATGGCGTCTGTGATATTCATCCATATTTCTATCCTGAGTGGGAGATGATTCACGTCATTTCGGTATGGCCGTGGTCTGAATACACCTGGACAGTTACTGTCTGATCAGTAATTCTCTTCGTGAAGGGTAGCTGACACTTGGCTGTGGCCTTCCCTGACCTTCTCTGATTCCAGCTTGAAGCCACAGAAGGACTCTCAAGTCACTCTATGACTTGCCTTGAGTTTCAGGATAGAGCAGTTAAACTAGTGCGATTTTTTTTTTAAAGATTTTATTTATTTATTTGACAGAGAGATCACAAGTAGGCAGAGAGGCAGGCAGAGAGAGAGGAGGAAGCAGGCTCCCCGCTGGGCAGAGAGCCCGATGCGGGGCTCGATCCCAGGATCCCGAGACCACGACCCGAGCCAAAGGCAGAGGCCCCAACCCACCGGGCCACCCAAGCGCCCCTAAACTCCTGCAATTTTTAAAAAACTATGTTCAGGTTAGGATCCTTCAGGAAGAAGTCTATCATTTCTTTCTATTCTTTATATTTTATCCTATCAGTCTGCTCTTTTAGTTAGCTTATTTAGAATCATAGAATGTTTGAGCCAGAAAAAAAAACATCTCCTGGGAAACATTTTGCATTTTGCATAAATTCTGATAAGTGGTATGAGTTTCTATTTCCTCAGGAGTTATGATAAGAAGTTTTATCATGTAGTCCCAAGAAAAAGCACAACAGGCTATTCTCAGTAACAAGTGAAGAACAAAAATACTTCTCCGAATATTTCTTGCATTGTACTCCATAATTATGCAGTAGGATTTTTCAATTAAAGTGAAAGGCTTCAGGGTATGATGGATTTTTATCAAGAGTAAGACGACTTTTCAGTGTATTTCAATAACAATTCGTGTTTTCAAATTCCACAGTGAAATTCAATACGTGTTTTGAAAACTTGTCAGAGTTTACTTTGTAGTTTATTAGCAACACCTCAGTTTAAAATGTTGATGTTAAAATAGGATCTAAGTGCTTATTAATAAATGAAAAGCACTAGACTTGTGTTTTCATGAAGTTCTGTTTAGCAAATGTTAGACAATCATTAGAACATCATTTTATTTTATTATTTTAAAGATTTTATTTATTTATTTGAAAGAGAGAGAGCATGAGTTGGGGGCAGAGAGGGAAGAAGCAGGCTCTCCACTAAGCAGGGGAACCTGATGTGGGGCTCGATCCCAGGACACCAGGATGGTGACCTGAATCGAAGGCAGACTCTTAACTGACTGAGCCACCTAGGCACCCTTAGAACACCATTTTAAATTAGAAAATCTTTTCATTCAGACTGAGGTAGATAGATAGATAGATAGATAGATAGATAGATAGATAGATATAGATATAGATAGATATAGATATATGTGGTGCACAGCAGATGCTCGTTAAATACTTTGTTGGGTGAATGAATGAATGAATGAATGAATAATGTGCACCAGGCATTGCATTAGGCTAGAGACATGTCACATGAATTTGATCAACATTGCCAGTGTCCTCAGGAACCTATAGTTTAGCGTAGTTGAGAGATAAATATGTAGACCGATAGTTTCTAGACAGGGTAATCACTGCTTCTGTATGTGCTAGAGGATTCTGTATATGTTATAGGAGCCCATAAAAGGTGCCAAATGCATCCTTGGATGGTCATGGAATCTTTCCCCAAGCAAGTGACACCTGAAGTGGGTAGCCAGATAAGGTTAGACAGGAGAGTGGTGTAGACATTCACAAAGGCTGAAGCAACTGGATGCCATTACCTGATATAGGGCATATAGTGTAAAATTGGATTGGAAAAGGAGAGGGGAACATAAGCAAATGAGCTCAGGACCTGAAAATAAAGACTCAAAAAGCTCAGAAAGAAATAATCTTTAAGACAGCTGAGTAGAGTAAAAATGGGTCTGGAATCAAGCCATCAAAACCTAGCTTCACCACCTGACAGATGTGTGGGATTGAACAAACCCTTTAACTTTCAGAGCCTCAGTTTCCCCACTGTGTAAAAGGGGGACAATAACGTGGACATTATAGAGTCGTAGGGAGGATTCAGTGGGATAATGCATAGAAAATTGCCTAGCCCACTTCCTAGCACATACCGAGCGCTCAAAAATTAGAGGCATTGTTATTTTGGAAGAAAATCAGGAGTGGGGGTGGGGGGAGGATCAGTATTCAAAGACCAAAGCCAGGAAGATAAAAAGAGTTTTACAAGATCCCTTTGGCTAGACTTAAAACTACTAGCAATTAGTTTCTTTTTCAATTGACAAGTGAACCATAAAAGTGAATGAACTTGTGGTTGTTCAGATAAAAGCACCAGTCAGAGTAATAATTTATGTTCTGGGCCCCAGTTGTTTACCAGACTGGCCAGTGTAGGGATGGCCAGCAGCAGGATTACAAAGCAGATCTGTTTGTTTTCAAACACTTCTCTGAGCTAGCCTTTAGTTCCCTTGTGAAAATGCAAAATAGACTTATGAGTAGGGCCATTGATTGGATATTTGCATTTACTTTGGTTTTCTTCGGAAACCTAGTATAATGACCATAAGGGAATTCTTAGTTTAAGGCAGAAACCCACAGTGCAAATGAGATTAGGAGGGAAGATAAAACAAACTTTAGGAATTTAGAAGCCATTTTATTTATTAGATCTGAGAAAGGTGATCCCAAAACTTGCCTCTGTAAGGCTAGGGAAGGCCTGATTGCATCGCAGACCTCCCAAAAGTTGTGGGAATATCAGTACTTCTGGAAATGGGGATCAAGTGGGGCTAAAAACAGGAGGATTGTTTCCTAAGTCTGTTTAGGAAGCAGTGAGATCTCTTTAGATGCCCTAGCTAATATAGAGCCAGATTACTGCCCTCTCCCAGCCTGGCAGAGGCTGGATAAGGTAAATAGAGAGCATCACATTCTGGGGAATGCTTGGCACATTTGGGGATGGGATTCAATGCAGTCAACAGAGGAAGGTGGTTCCATGAACACTTAAGGAAGCATTTGTAACCAAATAAAACCCGAGGTCTTTTACCTCCATTCTGATTCTGGAACACTGGAAATTGGAATGTCTGGGGTATCTGACCAAGTGGAGAGGAAAGATGAAGATATTGACATCAAGAGTGCCTCAATTATTTCTTCTAGGGGAAGGGAGGGAAAAATAAAATAAGACGAAATCAGAGAGGGAGACAAACCATAAGGGACTCTTAGCCATACGAAACAAACTGAGGGTTGCTGGAAGGGAAGGGGCGGAGGGATGGGGTAACTGGGTGATGGGTGTTAAGGAGGGCATGTGATGTAATGAGCACTGGGTGTTATATGCTACTGATGAATCACTGAACTCTACCTCTGAGACTAATAATACACTATATGTTGATTAGTTGAATTAAAAAAATAAAAATTAAAAAAAAAAAGAATGTCCCAATTAAATGGCTCAGCCAGAGTAGCAGAAACTGAAGCCATCAGTTAAAGAGGTGCTCTCCCCACCCCCCCCTCACCCCCCACTGTGGGATCAGAATTTCCACCTCCCAAGCTTTTTTAGTACCGCACTCCTAAACTTGAGTAGATAACCAAGAATTATCAGACATTTAAGGAAAAGCACCAATATGAAAGTGTTGATGCAAAAGGAACCAATCTTTTAGAATCTCTAAAAAGAAACAAAGTTTTATTCGAGACCAAGTTAAGACAACAGCCAGGAAATAAGCTCTTCAAAGGGAAGAAAGTGCTAAGAGAATGAATGGTTTTAGAGGGTTAGATACATTTTTACATATTGCAAAACGCTCAAAAGATTATAGATTAACATATAGGCAGAAATCACAAGTGTTAACATCAAGGAATATAGGGAGTATTGATCGATATCTTAAGGAGAAGATGGTTTTCCCTTCAGCTACTCCTCCGTAAGGCAGACCTACAGTGTATCTGTGGAGTGTGGTAAACCAGGTTTTTGGTTTAAACCAAGTTTATGTACAGTCCTACTGACTCAGAAAGAAATCTAAAATGCCTTCCCTTATGTATCAGACCTTTAGAGATTTTTTTTTCTCTATCATCAAAAGGTAGAAACCAGACCAAACAAAAAAAAAGCAACTTGGAAGAAAGCAAAACTATAATGAGATCAGAAAACTATTATTATGTACAGAGGATAGGAGGTGATATTATACCCACAAACTAGAATATTGTGTAATTTTATTTTTTAAAAGATTTTATTTATTTATTTGACAGAGAGACAGAGATCACAAGTAGGCAGAGAGGCAGGCAGCCGGAGAAGGGGAAGCAGGCTCCCTGCTGAGCAGAGAGCCCGATGTGGGGCTCTATCCCAGGACCCTGAAATCATGACCTGAGCTGGAGGCAGAGGCTTTAACCCACTGAGCCCCCCAGAAGCCCCCCAGAATATTATGTAATTTTGAAAGGACTATTCAAGGAATGAAGCGGGGCTTTGGAAAATTAAAAAGATATATGACAGTAGAATAAAAAATTCAGAGAAAGTGTATGTAATCGAGTCGAGCAAGTCTCCCAGAAAGTAAATCAAAAAGAGGGAAAATAGGAGTTGAAAAAAAGAAAAGAAAATTAGAGGACCAGAATAAGAAATTTAATAGCTGCCTAAGAGGAGTTCCAGAGACAGACAAAACCAAAGGAAGGAAATCATCAACAAAATAATTCCAGAAAATTCAAGGAGAGGACATGAGTTTGCAGATTGGATGAGCTATGGAGAATCCAGATACTAGCTGAAAGTAGGTCCACTCCCAGACATGTTATTGTGCAGTTTCCGAATACTATGCATTTGTTTGCTAGGGCTGCTGTACAAAATAGCACAGAGTGCATGGTTTAAATAATAGAAATCTGTCATCTTGGTTTTAAAGGCTGGAAGTTCACGATCAAGGTGTTACAGACCCCAAAATAGAACTTTTTTTTTTTTTTTGAGAATGTGAAACTAAAGGAAGACCTGACCCACCTGAACACATAAAAAGGACATTTCAGACAAGTGTATAAGAGTTTGAGAAGAATTAGTGATAAGTCCACAACAGTAAGCAAGCAAAACTACAAACACCAAAACAAGAAAAACATTAATTTCAGGGAAAATGAAAAGTAGGAAAAAAATACGGAAGCCCATGAGGCTCAGCTGTAAATATCATTTCCATAGTCCCAATAATGTTCAAATAAATATTGATATAACCAAGACAAAAACAGATGTTGGAAGTGTGGGGAGACAGAAAGAGTGATGGTTATTGGGTGTATACGAAGATGAGAAATGAGAGAGAGAGTTACATTTTCCTATGGACAAATCTGTGGTTGTATAAAAAAAAAATCATTCATTTGCACACTTAAGATTGGTAAGCTTTATCTATTGGTTATGGCTCAATTAAAAGAAAAAACAAAACAAAACACCAACTGTGGCTCAGGTTTCAACCTAAGGTCGCAAACACAAATGCCCAGTGGGCCTGGACGAGGAGCTTAACTAAGGAAAACAGTCCTTTTTTTTTTTTTTTAATATTTTATTTATTTATTTGACAGGGAGAGAGATCACAAGTAGGCAGAGAGGCAGGCAGAGAGAGAGAGGGGGAAGCAGGCTTCGTGCTGAGCAGAGAACCCGATGCGGGGCTCAATCCCAGGACCATGAGATCACGACCTGAGCCGAAGGCAGAGGCTTTAACCCACTGAGCCACCCAGGCGCCCCAAGGAGTCTTGAAAAGATGGGATGGGGTATCGGTGTGGACACAATAAACCCAAGAAGACGGACTCTGTTCTTCAAGTGGGCTGTCCCCATTTAGCTCCAGTTGTAAAAACACGTATCACAAAATTTAAGGACTTTTTGAGAGAAGCCATATAGGTAAGTTTTTACAAATGAAAATGTCCTGATTTTTAAAACACTGCTTTATGCAAAAACATAGCTGGGGGTGAGAGTTGGCCTACATGCTGCCAGTTAAGGCAATGAAGCTTTTTCATCCTCTCCTGGAGAATGTGGGAGAGACCTAATATCTCTGAAATTATATTGCATTGGGTTAGTAAAGTTGGCTCTGGATGAAAGTAATTTTAAACAGCAAACCAAGAAGCGAGGACCTATAAAACTAACAAGCCAGAGCAAAACAAAACAAAGAAACAAAAACCTCTGGACCGTAACATTTTTCCAAGGCACGCTGATGTGATAAAATCGGAATTACTTAATGCTTATAAAATAGCAAAGATTATGCCTTTGACTTCACATATTCAGAGAGAGAATTTAATTGGGATGACTTCTACAAATTAACTGAAGATCTAAAGCAACGGAATCACTCAGATCCTGCTAACATATAGAATATCCAAAGTCCATTTTTAATCTGATGTCAGTGAATGACTCAGCATTTCTTTTGACTTCCAGGCTTATCAGTGTCTTGGGTCAAATACCAAACAATGTGTTAGATTTAAGTCTTCTCATTCTTGCAGTGCCTACATCGGTTAATGTGCACATGAACAAGGGTAAAAAGTCAAGCAAATAAATGAGAAAAATTACAGTATTGTAAAAATAAAGACAGAAAGTAGATCAGTAGTTTCCTGGGACCCAAGGTAGAGAGAAGACCGATTGTCCACAGACAGTTTTGTGGGATGATGGAAGTGTTCTAAAACTAGATTGTAATCACTGTTGCACAACTGTATAAATGAACTAAAAGTCTTGAATCGTACACTTAAAGTGGGTGAATTTTATGCTGGTCAATTACACTTTAATAAAGCTGTAAATTTTATTTCTTTTAAGATTTTATTTATTTATTTCAGAGAGAGAGCAAGAGAGAGAGCAGAAGCTGGGGGAGGAGCAGAGGGAGAGAAGCAGATTCCCCACTGAGCGGGGAGCCCGATGTGGGACTTGATTCCGGGACTCCGGGATCATGACCGGAGCATAAGGCAGATGATTAACCCCCTGAGCCACCCAGGCACCACAACCGTAATTTTAAAAAAAGAATAATGGATGATAAAATTAGTGGGCTAAAACGTGATGAGAAGTAAGATATTTACATAGTCTCAAATTATCTCCTTCCTAGATACTTATTAACTATAATGGGGAGGTTGCCTGGTGGCTCAGTCAGTTAAGCATCTGCCTTCAGCGCAGGTCGTGATCCTGATGTCGAAGAATCGAGTCCCACATCAGGCTCCCTGGTTGGCTGGGAGTCTACTTCTCCCTCTGACCCTCCCCCTCTCGTGTTCTCTCTCTCTCTATCTCTCTCTCTCAAATAAATAAATCTTAAAAAAAAAAAACTATAATGGGGAAAATAGTAACTTTATGATGGAGAAACACCATTTTTTTAAAGATTTTATTTATATATTTGACAGAGAGAAAGAGATCACAAGTAGGCAGAGAGGCAGGCAGAGAGAGAGGAGGAAGCAGACTCCCTGCTGAGCAGAGAGCCCGATGTGGGGCTCGATCCCAGGACCCTGAGATCATGACCTGAGCCGAAGGTAGAGGCTTTAACCCACTGACCCACCCAGGCGCCCCGAGAAACACCATTTTAATGGTAGACACCATTTTAACCAAGTGATCAAAGGTGATATCACCAATAAAGGGAGTATGGATATCATTTAACTTCTGAAGTGATGCACAGAGGATCTAATGTCCACTTGTGATGTTCCAGCCCCAAATAACCTGAATTTAATCCTGAGTAAGCATAAAACAAACTTGAGTTGTGGGACATTCTATGAAATAACTGACCAAGTACTATTTCAAAGTGTGCAAGTCATGAAGGACATTGAGCAATGCCCCAGAATAAATAGATTAAAGAGACTTGATAACTAAGTGTAATGTAAGATCCTATATTGGATCCTGGTCTGGAAAATGGGTATTAGTGGGAGAATCAGCAAAATTTGCATAATATCTGCAGATTGGTTAATAGTATTGTGTTCTTGTTAATCTCCTGCTTTTGATAATGGCACTATGATTGATTGTGTGAGATATTAAAATTAGGGGAAGCAGAATGAAGAGTATGTGAGAATACGTTATTTCTGAATGAATGTGTTATTTCTGTAACTTCTTTTAAAAATGCTTTTATTTATTTATTTGAGAGAGACATAGCGAAAGAGAGCATGAGTGGAGTGGGGAGAGACAGACAGAGAGGGAAAAGCAGACTCACACTGAGCCGGGAGCCCCACGCAGGGCTCAATCCCAGGACCCCGGCATCAGGACCTGAGCTGAAGGTTGATGCTTAAGCAACTGAACCAACGAGGTACCCCTATTTCTGTAACTTCTGTAAGTTATGAAATGTTAAAAAGTTAAAGTGAAATTTTACCTTTCAGCTTGGAACATGGCGGTGGATTGATAAGACATGAATGGTGAAGTGATCAGCCAAATTCTACCAAATTCTCATGCTAAGAAAGCAATAAGTGAGAAAATAAGTCAATGTCGAGATGTTTTTAAATGAAGTACTAAAAATAAATATTATTATATTAATCATTCCCTCCTTCTTGTTCCACCCTCCCTAGGGAGCCATACTATACGTAGAATTCTGCATTTCTTTTTCTCTTTAACAACATATCCTTTTAGTGACCTTGTAATAGTCAAAGAAAGTATTTTTTCTTTAATTTTAAAATCTTTAAAACCTGAAATCATGACCTGAGCCTAAGTCAGATGCTTAACTGACTGAGCCACCCAGGTGCCCCTGAAAGTTAAACTCTTAAAATAAATAAGATACATATCAACAACCTTTTTATGAAAGACAAATGATAAAATGTCTAAATTATAAAATATCTAAAATATTAATTGTATGCGCTTTTTTTTTGTATATGCCATTTGACCTAGAAATTCTACTGAAAGGAATCGTTCTAAACGTAAGATGTTGGAAACATCCCAACTATCCATCTGTAGGGGTATAGCTAAATGAATTTGGTTCACTCAAATGTTGGAATACTATGGTCGAGTAAGGCTTTACATTTCATTTACATATGAAACTTCTAGAAGAACCTTTATTTTGACTAGCCTCCAAGAAAAAGTTGGACAAAAAAGAGTGAATGGAGCATTCTGACTAATAAGAGAAATTACACTAAACGATGGCAGATTTTTTTATTAATCACAAGTGTGGTAAATTCATATACAGCTTATTTGAAAACATTGAATTCCCTGTAACATCTATATCCCCAGAGATTAACTAAACAACTAGGATTTCCTTCCACAAACGTGTTGATAAGGTCGTGACATGCTTTAAAGGTAAAGGTTACATTCCGGGAGATTAAAAAACTTGGAAGTTAACAATCAACTCACCCGGAGAGCGACTCGCTCTTTTTCAGTAAACATGGACGAAAAAACTAATAAAACAACAACAAAGCACAGGTGTGACAAATATAACAGCATTAGAGCACACTCAGACCTTTGCCCTACCTGGCCGGTGCTCTTTTGTACCGGGCTTCTGTGGTCACCAGAATGTAAACATTCACTTTATTATCTCTACTGAGCAACGTAATAACCAGAGCAGTACTTTGACTTGGAAAAACTCGGGTGGATAAGATTCTGTCTTGCCAAGTTTTGCATGAAATATCATGGTGACCCATAACCTGTCTTTTATATTAAGTAAAACAGACTGAAAAATTTAGGTTTAAAATACTTTATTTGAGGGGCGCCTGGGTGGCTCAGTCAGTTAAGTGTCTGCCTTTGGCTCAGGTCATGATCCCGGGGTCCTGGGATCGAGTTCCACATCAGGCTCCCTGCTCAGTGGGGAGTCTGCTTCTCCCTCTGCCTGCTGCCCCCCCTGCTTGTGCTCTCTCTCTCTCTCTGTGTGTGTCAAATAAATAAAATCTTAAAAAAAAAAATCAGGATCCTGCTATTATTAAAGAAGGGGCGGGGGGTGTTGGGTAATACACATACCTTCAGGGAAGTTCAGATTATTATACATGTAAATTTGGAGGGGTCACTAAAATCCAGGTAGACTGTAGAAATATTAAGTGTGCTAAAAGATGTTGATCCACTATGTGATTGAGATGTAGGTATGGAAATGGCTCAGCGGCTTGGGAAGAGGGACTGCCATGTATTCAGAGTATTCAACAATGGGTCCCCAGGCCAGAACAGGAACAGGAAAATCATAAGAGGAAAGGAAATCAATCTGAAAATGAATCATGAATCTTTCCTCCTAAGTGAAACCATGGTGTTAGCGGAGAGACAGAGTTATGGGATTCAGAAGACGCTCCCTTGAAACTGGGAAGACCTGGTTTTGCTGATCGCACAATATTTTTGTATTAAGGGCAACTAAACACTCTCCGAGGGAATTTGGAAGAATACGAAGAAAAAGGAAGAGTGAAGGCATTTTATTACAAAAAATATGTAATGTCTTTTACTTACATTGCAGAAATCATGCGTAGGTGCCCGTGGATTTTGCCACTTCTCTAAAACTATAAAAGTTGGAAAGTAAAATGTAAAGCCACAAATGTCACTTTTAAATGTCCACTGACAAGAGAAGAGGATGTTATTTAGACAGTCTCCTAAACTATAACAACAAAATCATTGCACAATATTTATTTTTAGTTTTGCTCAATGTCCACTCCTTGCCTGATACTGTATTTTGGAGACAACAATGCATCACTCAAGTGGCCAGCTTGCAGGCCTTGAATAATGTTTTTGTGTATGTGTATGTGTGTGTGTGTGTGAGTGAAACTGATCTACAAGTGACTGTGCTATAAGTTAAGCCTTATTAACAGTACGCTTTAATAGCCTGAGACAAGAAATTAGCATAATGCTACCAACAGCCTTTGAAATGAAAGTCACACTCTCCAAAAACACTGAAATGTACCTATTTCACCTTTTAGCCACCATCAGCATTCCGGGGGAAAGAATATTATTTCATGTCCTTACCGTGGTTTTATATCATAACAGAAGGCATACAATATTTGAATATTGATATTCTATCCTAATGGAAGCGGTCACAAAAAGCTTTTGGCTTCTGGCCTTTTTTGGATATTCCCATTAAGTTCATGGGCTCCTAGTGAAAAACAGCAAAGAAATTGATAAATATCAAGTGTTTAAGAGATGCTTTATCTGTTTGTTGTTTGTTGACCAACCACAGCTAGGTAAGAGGAACTGGGTTAATTCTGAAACCCTCAGTTTCCTTTCCTCTAAACCAGTAGCTACTGCAGGCTACTAATGTGTTCTTTTCTTTGCAGGAAGTTGCAAAATGAAAAAAGAAAAAAACAAAACAAAACAAAACAAAACAAAAACCAAACCGGCATTATCTTTAGCTTATCTCTGATTTGGATATAGCTACAGTCCTTACTTTTTCTCCTGGCAACTCTCGTCATAATTGTTCAAAGGAGATAAATGAAGCAAAGGGGAGGAGCAGGGAATTGTGCCAAAGGACTTAAGGCAAGGCTGTCGTCATGAAGCTAGGCTGCAGGAATCCCGACAGCCAGAGGGCTTTTCTGCTCTGCTCCAAGACAGGAAGGCTCCTCCCAATAGGAAGACTGGTGCCACAGAACTCTGGTCCCTTGGAGACCAGGTATCAGTTTCCTTGGAGAAATAGTTTAGTTGACTGCTTCCTTTATTGTGCAGAAGCTTTCTATCTTGATGAACTTCCCAAAGCCGATGAACAACAAAAGTTGCTTTTGTTTCCCTCGCCTTTGGAGATGTGTCTCGAAAGAAGTTGCTGTGGCCAATGTCGAAGAGGTTACTGTCTATGTTCTCCTCAGGATTTTGATGGATTCCTGTCTCACATTGAGGTCTTTCATCAATTTAGAGTTTATCTTTGTGTATGGTGTAAGTGAACGGTCGAGTTTCATTCTTTTGTATATAGTTGTCTAATTTCCCCAGTACCATTTATTGAAGAGACTGTCTTTTTTCCATTGGATATTTTTTCCTGCTTTGTCAAAGTTTGGTTGACCATATAGTGGAGGGTCCATCAGAAGGGATGAATAGGGGCGCCTGGGTGGCTCAGTGGGTTAGAGCCTCTGCCTTCAGCTCAGGTCATGACCTCAGGGTCCTGGGATCGAGCCCCACATTGAGCTCTCTGCTCAGCAGGGAGCCTGCTTCCCCCCTTCTCTCTGCCTGCCTCTCTGCCTACTTGTGATCCCTCTCTCTCTGTCATATAAATAAATAAAATCTTTAAAAAAAAAAGAAAAGAAAGAAAGGATGAATAGCCACCATCTGCATCAACA
This sequence comes from Nasua narica, assembly GCA_028533885.1. Taxonomy (NCBI): domain Eukaryota; kingdom Metazoa; phylum Chordata; class Mammalia; order Carnivora; family Procyonidae; genus Nasua; species Nasua narica. The sequence goes on from CM052813.1 coordinate 8,889,357, forward strand.
TGGATGGAATTGGAGGGGATTATGCTGAGTGAAATAAGTCAGGCAGAGAAAGACAATTATCATCTGGTTTCACTTATATGTAGCACATAAGGAATAGCATGGAGGACATTAGGAGAAAAAAGGGGAAAATAAAAGAGGCGAATCAGAGAGGGAGACGAACCATGAGAGACTATGGACTATGGGAAACAAAGTGGAGGTCTCAGAGGGAAGGGGCTTGGGGAGATGGTGATAGGTATTAAGGAGGGCACGTATTGCATGGAGCACTGGGTGATCTACGCAAACAATGAATCATGGAACACTACATCAAAAACTAATGATGGACTGCATGGTGACTAACATAACGTTACAAAATAAAAGCAATAGTTTAAACTTCTCGGCTTCAGACCATTCTCTGAATATTCATATGGTGGTAACTGGGGTGCCTAACCCTTCCAGGGCAAAGGGTTGTTGCAATGGTGAAGGATTTACAAACTAAGCTTGAAATAGCAAGGATGCTATTGAAAAAAAAATAATAGTAGTAAATAAAAAAATTAGCAAAGATGATCTGTTTTTGCAAAATTTCATTTAATAAATCATAACAAGACAGCGCATGTTAGCTTAGATTTGCAGCTGGCTGACTACGGCTTATTACCTCTCCTGCCTACAAGCTGAGAATGAAAAGAACAGTATTTCATGACATGAAAATCACATCAAATTCAAATTTCAGAATTTGCAGAAATTGCTTCTTTCTTAGGATGTAAGTACCTACATAATATCCTTGAATTTGGCTGTTGACCTGTGAAACATAAAAAATTTACTACCTGACCCTTTACAGAAAAAGTTTGAAGATCCCAGGTTGAGAAGAGCATGGGATTCATCATCATCAGGTAAATCTGGAATGAGCCCCAGGGTTGCTGTTTGCTAATTCTATGACCTTAAGCAAGATATTTGCCTTTTCAAGGCTTAGTTTCCCTGTCTATAAAATGGGCATATGAATAATATTTATTTTGCCACGTTAAATAAGATAATGCATTTGATGTGCTTAACACAGGACCTATCAGATGATAAGGGATCCACACATTACTATTATTGTTAAAGTTGTTGTTTTGCCCCAAAGCTACTGAAACTAAACAAAATGGCAAAACTGAGGAAATTTTAAAGTTACCTTAGAAAATGCGATTAAAAGAATTAAAAAATTAAAAAAAAAGAAAATGCGATAGATTCCACAGTATTATGCTTATGATTTTTTTTACTTATTTTAAATGGCATTTGGGATTGAACAACAACAACAAAACCTCCCTCAAAAAAGGATGAATAAAGGTGGTAAGTCCTATGTTAAGATTGAAGTGAAAATAGTCACACATGTAGGGAGAGCTGGGCTCACAAGCCATATATCTGAATATATCAAAACTCTCCCCTCTTCAGACACATGGATGCTAAATTTTGATATATTTATATCTAATATATATATATATTAGATATATTGCTGGAGAGTCTTAGAGAAACAGACAAAAGAAACGTATTAAGCTGCAATCTTTGTAGTCATGCCTACGAGTGGCTGAGCTGAGAAATTGCCGCAGATAATTTCTGACTTACCTGCTCAGAAGGCCAGGGCTCCAAACGGCTGGAGGAAGACCTTGAAGGCAGTGCTTCTCTGTAGATTCACATGGGCACCCCCCACATTTTCACACACGTCGAAACCTTTAACACTTTTAAAAATAGCAGCTCTGAGGGTGCCTGCGTGGCTCAGTCAGTTAAACCTCTGCCTTCAGCTCAGGTCATGATCTCAGGGTCCTGGGTTTGAGCCCCATATTAGGCTCTCTGCTCGGGGGTGGGAAGAGGGGGTTCTCCCTCTCCCACTCCCCCTGTTTGTATTCCTGCTCTCACTATCTCTCTGTCAAATCGATCAATCAAACTTAAAAAATAGCAGCTCTGCTGGAATAAAATTCATATACCATATTATACACCTATTTAAAGTATACGGGGGCACCTGTGTGGCTCCGTTGGTTGAGTGTCTGACTCTGAGTTTCAGCTCAGGTCATGATCTCATGGGCCATGAGACTGAGCCCCGTGTGGGGCCTTGCACTCAGCAAGGAGTCTGCTTAAAGATTCTCTCCCTCTGCCACTCCCTCCATGCTCTCTTTCTCTCAAATAAAGACATCTTAAAAAAAATAAAGTAGGGGCGCCTGGGTGGGTCAGTGGGTTGAAGCCTCTGCCTTCGGCTCAAGTTGTGATCTCGGGGTCCTGGGATCGAGCCCATGGGCTCTCGGCTTGGGGGAGCCTGCTTCCCCCTCTCTCTCTGCCTGCCTTTCTGCCTGCTTGTGATCTCTCTATCAAGTAAATAAATAAAATCTTAAAAAAATTTTAAAAAAAGTATACAATTAAGTGTTTTTTTGTATTTTCACACAGTTGTGCTATCATCACCACAATCAGTTTTAGAACATTTTTATCACCCCCAAAATGTACACAGGAGCAGTCACTCCTCTCAAGCCCCAGTCCCTGGTAACAACTGACCTACTTTCTGTTTCATTGGATTTGCCTACACTGCCCATTTCACGTAAATGGAATCATACAACGTGTGGCGTTTCGTGAATGCCTTCTTTCATTTAGCGTAATGCTCTTGAGGGCCAGGCATCTCACAGCAGCTACTTCATTCCTGTTTGGTGTGAGATAATTTTTCATTGTACGGACGTACCACATTTTGTTTATTCATTCATTGGGTGAGCCATGTAAGGGAATTTGCAAGAACGTGTCTAAAAAATGTGTAAGGGAAAGTGGTCCCGGCTGTCACGGGACGGTTATACGGTGCTGAAGGGTCACCGAATGCTGTCCATAGAGCAAAACCAGGAAATAATGACAGAAAATGAATGAAGAAATTGCTGTACAGTCACATAGCAGGATATAATACAATAGAAGAGTTGAAAATGTAGATAACCCCAGAAGATTACATACTGTATGATACTCTTTTTATGAAGTTCAAAGACAAGCAAAATTAAACAATAATGTTGTCTATTCACATAAATATATGATAACACTAAAACGAAAGGAGGGAATGATCAGTCACCTGAAATCAATTCAGGATAATGGTTACTATCTTGGGGGAGAGGCAGAGGCAGAGGGTTGGAACAGGGTATTGACTCCACAGGGATAGGTATAACTTATTGGTAATGTTCTTGGGCTAGCGATGAGGTCAAAGGAGTTCATTATAAACATATAAATATAAAGGAGGGCTACCCATGGATTAATGATTAAGAGTTTCATGAACCAAAGAATATGATAAATGAACACAGGTTCCCTGAGTCCAAATACGAAATGAGAAAGAAAAATAAATAAGAGCAATGCACGTACATCGTAAAAATCTGGATATGCATGTAAAATATGTAGTTATGAAAAAGAAAAAAGTTTCATTGGTTATTCCTTCAGGGAGAAAAAATATAATTAACGTAGTAATGCTACAGCTTCCCATTCTTCCCTTTATGAATTAAAAAGTTTTTTAATGATGCTAAAAAAAATGTCAGATCGGGGCACCTGGGCGGCTTAGTGGGTTAAAGCCTCTGCCTTCGGCTCAGGTCATAATCTCAGGGTCCTGGAATCAAGCCCCCCATCCAGCTTTCTGCTCAGCAGGGAGCCTGCTTCCCCCGCCCCGCTTCTCTACCTACTTGTGATCTCTCTCTGTCAAATAAATAAAATCTTTAAACAAAAAAAAAGGGTTAAAAAAATGTCAGATTGATGAAGTCTGTTCTCCACGGAGACTGTAGGTCAGGCTACCCATTCCAGGTTCCCACCGCCCAGGTCTCAGTCGGTGCACACAGCTACAGCATCAAGAGTGGAGCCCTGACAGCTCCGCCCAGTTCCGCTCAGCTCCTCTGCGGGGTGTGGCTAAGAGGCGAGGCGTTGCTCCGCGCGTGTTCAGGTAATCCCGGCGGGACCGGGAGGCACCACCCCCGTCGCGGGGTGATGACGTCAAGATCGCGCCCGGCGTGGCGCTGTCGGCGTGCGCAGCTGCGTTCCGGCGTTTTGGTTCTGTCTCCTGAGCCGAGGTAGAGGCGTGTTGTGCACTCGGCCGGGATGTTACCGACTGTGGGTGTTGTGGATGAGGAAGAGGAGCAGGCAGAAGAGGACTGTCCTGAATTGGTCCCCATTGAGACGAAGCTAAGAGAGGAGGAGGAGAAGTCTGGTCCTGACGCTAAGATTCCAGTCACAATTATCACCGGGTATTTAGGTAACTAACCATCCCGGTCAGAAAATGCCGTGAACGCTGGTGTCCTGGGATTTTGGGGGCTGCCGGTGCCTCTTCACCTTAGGCATCTGGGCCTTCTGGCCGACAGCACATGTCTCTGAGGTAGGGGCTGGGTCACTCGCTCCCCGTTTGGGTTGCTTTTCATCTCGTGGCTCCAGGACGCCCAGACCCCTTTGCGTTACATACACATTTATCAAGGGAGACTGAAAGTTAACCTCGCATTTTGAAAGTAGTTTTGGCTTTGCACCGAGAGCGTTGGACCCGCCCCCTAATTACCCACGTGGCCTCTAACAAGTCATTTTACCTTTCTGAAGCTCGTGAACCTTTCTGGAAAGTGGAAGTAATCTCGGTCACCCTTTTGAGTTTGTGTTCTTATCTGCTAAATGGGGCAGGAAGCACGTACCTTCGTGTCTATTACCTTTAAATTGGTGCCCTGTCTGTGCCCGACCCACAAGGGGTATTCTTTAGTAGAAACCCTTCCCCACGGGCCCGCCTCTTCCAGCTATTCGGGGAGAGGATTCCTATCAAACTTTTTTTTTTTTTTTTTTTGAGATTTGTTTGCAAAGCACTCTAGGAGAAAGTAAGGTAAAATCTCTACCCTCCCAGACTCTATTTCTCAAGCCGAGGACGTTCAGGAGTGCATAGGGTCACTTAAATTCATAGGTGTGTAACCGTGCAATTTCCTAAAGGACAGTTTGTGGGCTTACAGTAAAGGAACTTCCTTGAACACATCTGAGGAGTATTATTTTAAAGCCTTACATTTTACTGGAAGGGCTACAATAAATACAGGACCGTATTAAAAGGGGGGGAAAGTTAAGAAATGTATATAAAGTTAAACGATTTGGGGTCAGTAATACCATTCCTACATGGTGCCAGAGACAAGTACAAACTTGGTGCACCTGCGGATCTTTTACATAAAAATAAGAACTAAATCTCTGGTGTTGTCTTTTTAGCTTTGTAGATTGAGTTTATTCTCCTTTTTCCTCTGGACTAATTTTATAAAGGATTTTATTTTTGATGTGTCGCCACTATTATTCAGAGGCTGCTCTGCTAAGAAGTTGAGCAGATTCCTTGTCTGAGACTGTAGTTCAATCTTGCCCTTTTGGCCTTTCCCATTCTTCTCATTCCTAGGTCAGTAGAGCATTGGAGGTAATGATCTGAAGCTTAGGAATGAGGACTTTTGCTGACAACCTTATTGCTGAATATAGGGGATCTAGTTTCCCTACTTATTCTTGACCATTTTCTCTTTTTTGAAACATTGTTGTATCAGCTTCCATCACATTTTTCTTATGAAATTTCCACCTACTTCTCTAGCTTTTTTTTTTTTAATTTTCTCCCACCTCTGTTCATTCTTTTTTTTTTTTTAAAGATTTTATTTATTTATTTATTAGGAAAGAGAGAGAGTGAGAGAGAGCATGAGAAGGGAGAAGGTCAGAGTGAGACGCAGACTCCCCATGGAGCTGGGAGCCCGATGTGGGACTCGATCCCAGGACTCCGGGATCATGACCTGAGCCGAAGGCAGTCGCTTAACCAACTGCGCCACCCAGGCGCCCTCTGTTCATTCTTTTAACTTCACACTCAAATAGTTTCTATTTTTATGTCCCACAAACATCTCAAACTTAGCAGGTCCAAAACTTTCATGTTACCTTACTCTCTAATCCTCCTGCTCCTATGATTCCCACCACCTGGAATATTCTAAGTTTTCTAACTAGTCTTATGTCATGCTTCCCTTTAATATGTTCTCAGTATTTTAGCATTAATGATCTTTGTAAATGTCAGGTATGTCACACCCTTCAGTGATTTCCATTCGTTGCAGTTCAAATTCTTCTTTTTTTTTAAAAGGAACCTTCTAGTTTTGTTTTTTTTTTTAGATTTTTATTTATTTGACAGAGAGAGAGAGAGAGATCACAAGTAGGCAGAAAGGCAGGCAGAGAGAGAGGGGGAAGCAGGCTCCCTACCAAACAGAAGAGCCCGACGTGGGGCTCAATCCCAGAACCCCAACATCATGACCTCAGCTGAAGGCAGAGGCTTTAACCCACTGAGCCACCCAGGCGCCCCTGCAGTTCAAATTCTTTCTTTCTTTTTTTTTTTTTTTTAAAGATTTTATTTATTTATTTGTCAGAGAGAGAGAGAGAACACAAGCAGGCAGAGAGGCAGGCAGAGGCAGAGAGAGAAGCAGGCTCCCTGCCAAGCAAGGAGCCCCATACGGGACTTGATCCCAGGACGCTGGGATCATGACCTGAGCTGAAGGCAGCTGCTTAACCAACTGAGCCACCCAGGCGCCCTGCAGTTCAAATTCTTAAACATGAATCAAATGGTGCTATATGATCTCGCTCTTGACAGCCTTTCTGGCGTTCAGAACTGTGGTCCAGGCACATTGAACTACTTTTACTTTTTTTTTTTTTTTAAGATTTTTATTATTTGACAGAGAGAAAGAGATCACTAGTAGGCAGAGAGGCAGGCAGAGGGAGAGGGGGAAGCAGGCTCCCTGGTGAGCAGAGAGCCTTTTACTTTTAAAAGATGCTAAGTAGGGGCGCTTGGGTGGCTCTTGTACATCTTGTACAACATCTTGTACATCTCCTTTCCACTCTATAAGCCCGTGACATCATTGCCTCTTTATTGGTCTGAATTACTTTCCATTTCCCAGTTTCTTTTTTTTTTTTTAAAGAATTTATTTATTTATTTGACAGAGAGAGAGATCACAAGTAGAGAGGCAGGCAGAGAGAGAGGGAAGCAGGCTCCCCGTTGAGCAGAGAGCCTGATGCGGGGCTTGATCCCACAACCCTGGGATCACGACTGGAGCCAAAGGCAGACGCCCATTTCCCACTTTCGTAGTCTTTGTAAGCATTGTAAAAGTAGAGACAATTTGTCTCTGTTTTGTGCACTTTTCACCAAGGCCCAGCATGAAATCTGGCCCATAGTAGACTTCTGAATGAATAAACTGTGCCTTAAAGTCTTCTGCTTCATAATATGCTTAATTATTTTTTTAAAGATTTTATTTATTTATTTGACAGAGGGATCACAAGTAGGCAGAGAGGCAGGCGGAGAGAGAGTAGGGGCTGGATCCCAGCACCCTGAGATCATGACCTGAGCGGAAGGCAGAGGCAGAAGCTTTAATCCACTGAGCCACCCAGGTTCCCCTAATATGTTTTAATTATTAAGTCCTAGTAATTTTATTAGAAGGTCTCTCATATCCACCTCTGCCTTTCCATTTTCACTGCCACTGCCTAGTGCTGCCCTCATGTTCAGGGTCTCTGTCTCACACTTGGACTGGTTCTAAGCTCTGTCCCTTTCATTCTATACTTCACACTTATGTGATGTTGAGCTTTTTAAAGCACTCTGAACATAAGCCTTTCATCCCTTCAGCAGCCTTTAAAGGACTATGACTTAAAAATGTGGAAGATATTAATACCCTAACGATCATTAAATCCCTCCTAGGTAGAGGCTAAAAATCTAAATGTACTTCAGAAGTTGCTTGCAGGCTTACGAGTAAAAGTTCTTAGCATCACTGGGAAAATAAAACACTGGAGATAACCCAAATATCCACCAACAGAAAAGCAAATAAATGATATACTCATCAACTGAACTACACTACTGTGCAGTTTTTTTTTTTTTTCTTTGAACTTTGGCATGTATATTTGTTCACAAGATAAATGTTTTTCTTCTACTTGAGCGGAACATAATAGGTTTGACATGCCACCTACTGGATAAAGTTAGTGTAGCTTTATGAATTTGTCTTTCTTAAGTACTGAGTATTCTGTGTATTTAACATTTTCTACATCCTGTCTCCCATTTTGTGTGTGTCTTTTATAGATAGACAGAGTTGACCCTTGAACAGTGTGGGGGTTAGGGGTGCCAACTTCCTGCACGGTAATTTTGGACTCCCCCAAAACTTAAGTAATCCTCTGCTGTTGACCAGAAGCTTTACTGGTGATATAAACAGTCGATTAGCACATATTTTTTATGTTACATGTATTACATATTGTACTCTTAACAATAAAGTAAACTAGGGAAAAGAAAATGTTATGAAAAAAATCATAAGGGGGAGAAAATACAGTACTGTACTATATTTACCCAAAAAAAGCCACGTGTAAGTGGACCTACAAGCTACATAGTTAGTTGTTTGAGGGTCAGCTGTATATATATATATATATATCTTCTTAAAAGTTACTTTAAGTACTGAAAGTAACCCTATAGTCAGTTTGAATTTGTGTGTGGTTAATGATGAATAGTGAAATAAAAGATAGGGTTTATATGTAAATTTTTTGGAAGTAAACCATACATTCTTGGCTAAGAAACATTGTCATCATGTGAAAGTGTCTAAATATTTTAAATAAAGTACGTGAGTAATTTAGATAAAGTAAACTTAATTTACTTTACATTTAGATAAAGTAAATTAAGTACATGAGTACTTTATTCTCCGGAAGCCATTATTTCAATAATTCCTTACTTAATAGGAAATTTAGATGTCTTTATTAATTATATTATAAATTGTATAGAAGGCATATTTTTGTTATATGAGGTTGAAGAAAGCTGTGATCCAGGTGCTGGTCATATTTATAAATATTTACAGAATTTTATGTCAACATGAAGCTTTTTAATAGTTTGCAAAAGATACTTTAATCTTTTCCTCTAGAATCTTCTATACCAAAGTTAAATAATATTTTTAAAATAGCACACAAATTTTTAAAAACTTTGGGACTCTATTTTTGTGCCTTAAAATTAGCCTTTGAATGTTTTATAGGTGCTGGGAAGACAACACTTCTGAACTATATTTTGACAGAGCAACATAGTAAAAGAGTAGCAGTTATTTTAAACGAATTTGGGGAAGGTAAGTAAAGTTCAGTGAATGCCATGCTGTAAGAATTTATAGGATAGTTTATGGTGGATTGATATACCATATTTAAAAATGAAAATACAAGGTATTATAATGTGAACACGTTGATGCAGATAGTTTTGGGAAAATTAATTTCTGATCAGCTTTATTTTGTACAGATTTGAGGTACTGAAATTAGATAGTTTCTATAAAATTTTATAAAGCTTTGGAATTCATAGCAACAGAATTAAGTTTTTATATGAAATAACTCCAGAAGTAAAAATCTAAACATATAAAAGTTCTTTCAAGCATTTCTATGTACTTTTTGTACTGACTGCATTGTTCACTTACAACTTTTGAAAAATTCTTTAAACTCTTTCAGTTTTCATAAGTTTATGTTGTTGGGTGTTTATTGCTTGCAAAGCATAGTTTAAAACTGAAGATTTAAAAAATAAGTTAAATATATGGTTTCCATTTCAAAAATCTGCAGTTGTCTGTGGAAATATATGCATTTAAAATTCCATCTTTTTGATTTTAATATAGAACTGTTCTTTTTAAAAAAATTTGTACAGCAGTGTTAGACACAATTCTTTGATTACTTTTAGAAGTTTTTCTTCTTTTTTTTGTTTTTAAAGATTTTTTTTATTTATTTGACAGAACGAGAGAGATCACAGGTAGGCAGAGAGGCAGGCTAAGAGAGAGGGGGAAGCAGGCTCCCTGCTGAGCAGAAAGCCCGATGGGGGGCTTGATCCCAGGCCCCTGAGATCATGACCCGAGCCGAAGGCAGAGGCTTAAACCACTGAGCCACCCAGGCGCCCTGATCATTACATTTATTATTATTTGTTACTATTTTTCTTTATTCCTTGCGGATCGTTTATATAACTTATATAAACCGTTTATTTGTAATACTTTCCTTTGCATTTTATTCAGATCCTCTATACCCTGAATTCTGTAGCAGTCCATTTCAAAGCTCTTTATCCTTGCCTAACTAAAATATAAACAAAAATATAGGGGCGCTTGGGTGACTCAATGGGTTAAAGCCTCTGCCTTCGGCTCAGGTCATGATCCCAGGGTCCTGGAATGGAACCCTGCATCAGCTCTCTGTTCAGCAGGGAGCCTGCTTCCCCCTCTCTTTTTGCCTGCCCCTCTGCCTACTTGTGATCTCTCTTTCTGTGTCAAATAAATAAGTAAAATCTTAAAAAATATATATGTGAAAAATTATTCAATTTTCTTTTGTGACCATATGCTTTACTGGATATTAAGAACTCTTCCTTGGCTTTGGTATATTTTTTATTGGAGGAAAAGTAAGATATTTAAAATCATCTTTGTATGGTAACAAGCATCTCAGAATTTTACATATATATTACTCTTAAGTAAGCATTGCTAGGAAATTCAGTTTAAAATTTTAATTTTTAAATGAGCACATTGATACCCTAGCCAAGTAAACTTCCTCAAAATGACATAGGGTTTTTACTCATACCGGGAATATTGATTAGTCTGTCTAGTAGAAACAAAAACAATTTGGAAGAAGGATGAAAAGAAAAAAATAGATAAGGCAGTCTTTAAGAGGATTAAGGGCTTATAAAAACCAATATATTAAACATACTGTTTGGCCATGGACAAGGAGTGCTTTTGAAGTAGCTACTTTATTAGAATATAGGAGTGGGCAAGTGAGAGGACCAAAGAAGTAGGTATGAGTCATTAATTTTGGATTTGCCTTGTTAGGGACTTAAATCCTCTTAAAAAAATAAAAGCCTAAATAATCTAGAGTAGTATGGTTTAAAACATTGAGGCTGCACAAACAGAATGAAAGAATAAAAATTATAAAAGGTATTTGCACAAAATGACTTGAAATCTATGTTATTGATATCCTCGTGTCTGTTTTTGCTAGTGAACATAATCTAAAGAATGCTTCTTGTTAATTATCCCAGGAAGTGCAGTGGAGAAATCCTTAGCTGTCAGCCAAGGTGGGGAGCTCTATGAAGAATGGCTGGAACTTAGAAACGGCTGCCTCTGCTGTTCAGTAAAGTGAGCAATGTGCTTATTGTGTGCTTGTTGGTTTGTTATAAATGTTTATTGATTATATTTCCAGCTTTGATTTTCTTGTGTAATGTAACTGAGTTTGCATAGTCTGCTTTTGTATTTCCACATAGAAAATAACTTACTAGGATGGATTTTCTTTAAGTGTTTCTTGCTATCTGATTTATTTTTTTGTCCGCTCTAATGCTTTGGTTCTTTTGTTGAGTTTCTTTTTATTTGATGTCAGGGTTTAATTATTAATTTCTGTGGTACATGAAAGTCACATTTCATGTGTAAAAATTATTATTTTACATTAAATGAGTCATTGATCTTATTTCCAGGGATTCACCTTCTAAAAAGAAAAATAAATGACCATCACAAAGGTGAAAAAGCTCACATTGTGTTCCACTAGTGATAGTTGCTTCTAAGGCTAGTGTCTATTTTTTTCACTAATAGACGATAGATCTTGGAAAAGGACCTGACATACCATAAGTAAGGAAAATTAATACCTGTACTGTTGACTTTGTATATTCTAGTGAATTAAATTTTTTCTACATTATTTACAACTTGAGTATTTGACTTTGAGTAAAATATATTAACAAAGCTAAAATCATGACAGATTTTCTTGAATCATCATAATGAAATCCATTAAGTATTTTCTTAGGCTATCGATGTTCCAAGAAAAAAGGGAAATTAAAGTCTGGTACCTTTACTTAGAATCGAAAAGTAGTGATTGTGTCCCTTTAGATGTTATAATAAACCACTATAATTCATAAATATTATCATTGTTTTAGATGTTGAGTTTTTTTCTTTTGTGATGCTTTAAAAATAGCAGATTTTGACTTTAGTTAGGGTTATTAAAGTTTCCCTCTGCTTTTAATTTTAATAAAATTAAAATATTAACTCCTCATGTATCTGATTTATTTTACTTATCAGTATATATGCCTCCATTTTTCCCCACCATTGGTAAATATTGATGGATGTTGTGTTAGAAGTTTGGGAATGAATTAAATTTTCACATGCTTAAAAGTATTTTTGTCTCAGGTTGCTAAATATATTTTAAAATGTTTATAATGATCACTTTAAAATATTCAGGTAATCAACTGTATTTTATATTTTGGTATTCTCTAGGGACAATGGCCTTAGAGCTATTGAGAATTTGATGGAGAAGAAGGGGAAATTTGATTACATACTATTAGAGACTACTGGGTTAGCAGATCCTGGTAAGAAATGATATTATTAATAACCAGAATATAGTTCTTAAAACATTTTTTAAGGTATTGAGAAATATGTAAAGTAAATATTAAACCTGTACTACAGACTAAGCATTTTTTGTTTTTGTTTAAAACAGGAAAACTACTGGATTGTCATGTTTATTTTGCAGATAAATCATAATCAGAGTACTTGGTACTTTTAGCTTGATAATACGATTGAAGTTCAATTGATTGATTTAAGATTATTGGTAGGAACACGAGGTGTTAAAAGTATGGAAATCTAGGAAAAATAAAGACATTCTACTTCTAGGTTCTACTTCTATATTTGATTGATTATACTCTACAGAGATCTCACTTCTGATTACTTTTTTTTTTTTTAAGATTTTATTTATTTATTTGACAGAGAGAGAGAGATCACAGGTAGGGGAGAGGAAGAAGCAGGCTCCCTGCTGAGCAGAGAGCCCGATGCGGGGCTCGATCCTAGGACCCTGAGATCATGACCTGAGCAGAAGGCAGAGGCTTAACCCACTGAGCCACCCTGGCGCCCTCTGATTACTTTCTAATACAGCTTTCTTGGAGGGTCATTTAAAGATACTTAAGGGCTTTTAGACCCTAATCTCAGCATTACTTACTCTCTTTCTTTCTTTCTTTTTTTTTTTTGTTTAAATATTTTATTTATTTATTTAACAGAGAGAGAGAGAGATCACAAATAGAGAGACAGGTAGAGAGAGAGGGGGAAGCAGGCTCTCTGCCAAGCAGAGAGCCCGATGTGGGGCTCGATCCCAGGACCCCGAGACCATGACCTGAGCAAAAGGCAGAGGCCTTAACCCAATGAGCCACCCAGGGGCCCCTACTCTTTTTCAGTTAATTGTTAGCATTTTGTTTTTCTACTGAAGTTGAAATAATTTTATTTGTAAATACTGCCATTAGGTACAGAGTTAAATTAAACCTACTCGGCCTTTTTCCTGGTGTGGAATTAATGATTATCCATGAAATTTTTAGCTCTAAATAGAATACATGTAAATTTCTCTTTTGAAAGCCACACAAAGTTGAACTGTTTTAACAATCAATTTCTGTTTCCTTCTTACCAAATATCTTTTAGGTAACACCTTTATTCCTACTTTGCAGAACATTTAGTGTTCATTGTGTAAGTCTGATCATACCTTTTTTTTTAAAATTTGAGTTAATGGCATTGGGCCATAAAGCTATATAAAAGTACTGTTTAGGAATAATTTATTAGGGGTTAAACATATAAACAGTTAAACATAACTGTTTAAAACATATTGAAAAAAAAATAAAACAGATATCGAAGTATGCTGAAGGGCCAGATGTAAATCAGTGGTTATTGTAGCTACAATTACTGCATAATAACATTGTCCTTCTGTTTTCAAATTAGTGTTGAGTTGGGCTCTTTTGGTCCTGTAGTAGACCATACAATATGTATTTTCATACATTTCCAATTTATTTCTAGTTTATTTCCAATATATATTTCATGATAGGACTGATGATAGAACTTAACTATTACATTGATACTAAATATTAAACCTGGTAAGATGGAAAAATATATGCCTCCTTTTTGAAATAGCACATATCAATTTCATGGTAGCCACTTTATAGAGAGAAACTCTTGTAACTTTTCTTTGAGAGTAGGTGAGTTTTTTAAAACATGGTTCAACTTATCAGAGGGAGAAGGGAAAGTTAAATAATGATCCCAGAAAAGGCTTTTGTGCAAATTGTAGGTATAAACAGGTTAATGATTCTTGCTTCTAACTTTCTTTAGAATAATGATTTTATTGTTTGGGTAAAAATGGAACATTTGTTATAAAAAAAATTTACCCAGAATCTAAGAAAATGCAAAGAAGAAAATGAAATCACACTGTATCTCACTACCATGAAATACAAGTAGGTAAATTTTATTCCAGGGATTTTTCTGTGACAGTGCTACTTGCTAAATGACAGCATCAGTCTCTGAAACTTGTGAAAAATGCAGATTCTTGGGCCCCATCCCAGATCTACTAAATCAGAATCTGCTGGGTGAAGCCAGCAATCTGTTTTAATAAACCTTCCGGTGGATTCTTATACATTCATAAATTTGCAAAGCCCTGCTCTATATGCTTCTGAAAGCTGTATAAACAAACAAACAATTTTACAAAAATGTGATTGCATTCTTTGTGCTATTCTTAGTAATTATTTAGTTTTACTTGAATCTAAAAGAGAACTTGGAGGCAGTTCAAGATGGCAGCTTAGGAGCACCTTGAACTACCTCTTTCCATAGACACACCAGATCTGCAGTTATTTATGGAATAATTCCTGCTCACAAAGAACTGAAAACTAGCTGAACAGCTCCTTCTACAACAAGGAAGTAAGGGCCACATTGAAATAGATAGGAGAGGTGGAGATGTGGTCTTGCCAAGAATTTCATCCCTGGTGCGGCAAGTCAGAGTAGGAAGGGGTTTCATAGGTCTGGAGTCTTTACCTGAGAAGGGGTGGGTTTATAACCCACTTGGGGTTTGCCAACCCTTGGAACCTGCACTGGAGAGATGAGGCTGTCCAAATGGATTTAGAAACCAAAGGGGCTTGTGTACAGTGAACCTGGGGGTTTGTGGGGAATCTGAGATACTCCTCTTGAGGGGCTCACACATAGCACACTCATCTTGGGACCCAGTGCAAAGGCAGCAGTTTGAAAAGTGACTGAATTAGATGTGAATTATATGTGAAGGAGATCGATTTGCTAATTCTAAAGTGTTTGCTGGGAACAGTTGGTATTTTTTTTGGGTCCCGAGGTGCTTGTGAGTACCATTTTTTGCATTTTCCTACTTTGCTAGTGCAGTCAGTCACCATGGACACAGACAGATCCCTAAAGCCATGGGTGTGCCCTGTCCCCAGCCATCTCTGTGCCTCACGAAAGCCTTGGGTATATCCTGCCCACATTGTTCTCCTCCTGCACCCCTAAAGCCATGGATGTGCTCCACCCTCAGAACTCGTGTAGCCTCGCTAAAGCCTGCCTTTGAGTGCGGTCCACAGAGGAAACGTCTGTTGATCACTTGTCCCTAGTGACCAAAGGACTTTGAATTTCTGCACCCTGTGGGACTATAATAGGAAAGTAGTTTGGGGAGGGCTACCATACCCAAGGCACTGCATAGACAGCAGGCTGAAACACACTACTCATTGCCTATGAAAAAGACCCATCCATTTGTCCTGGAGCCAGCCTAAGGGACAGGCTTCAAAGGTGCTCTCACAATGTAGGCAGGGACCTACAATGTAGGCAGGGACCATCTTTGATCTCTCCTTCGGCCTCAACACAGCTTGCTGGTACCTCCAAAAAGTTTATGTGCTCATCTGAAGCCCTGATTTTTGCAGGTTGAGTTCAGGAGACACCTCCAGATCTCTTGGGCTGGAGATCACCAGGGTTTACAGTTGTAGTGCCACAGGGCTATATATTTGTATACTCCAAAAGCCCCTTCCTGTGGATCTGTCTTCCAGTGGATCTGTCTTCCAGTCAGTCTGAAACTAGGTGCTGAGATCATTCCCTTTGGAACACTGGCAGGTCTTGACACACTCTCAACAACTGTGGGATCTACCAAGAATAATTCAGGCTAATTAGGTAATCACAAAGTTTCAAAGAGACAACCAAGAGCTAGGGCAAGGTTGACTAATAAGGTTTTTCTCTTATACAAGGTCACTCCTTCAAGATTGGGAGAAAGAACTATTTTGCTTAATAAATAGAAACAGAGAGTCAAGCAAAATGAGAAAGGAATATTTTCCAAACAAAAGGGGACAAAACCTCAGAAAAAAAGACCTTAATGAAGTGGAGATGACTAACCTACTTGATAAAAAGTTCAAGGTAATGGTTATAAAGATATTTACCAGAGTCAGAAGAATGGTTG
Source organism: Nasua narica (assembly GCA_028533885.1). Lineage (NCBI taxonomy): Eukaryota > Metazoa > Chordata > Mammalia > Carnivora > Procyonidae > Nasua > Nasua narica. The sequence goes on from CM052813.1 coordinate 8,905,512, forward strand.
AGACTTCAACAAAGTGAGATAGAAAATATGAGGAAGTACCAAATAGAAGTCATAGAGCTGAAGAATACAGTAACTGAGCTGAAAAATATACTGGAAGTATTTAGCATCAGAATAAGTGAAGAAGAATGGATCGGTGATCTGGAAGACAGGGCAGTGGAACTCAGCCAAACAAAGCTACAACAACAACAATAACAAAATTAATGAAGATAGCTTCAGAAACCAATGGGACAATATCAAGTGAACTAACATTCATATTATAGGGATTCCAGAAGGAAAAGAGAATGAAAGAGGCAGGAAACTTCTCTAACCCAGGGAAGGAAACAGACATCCAGGTCCCCGAAGCACAGAGAGTTCCAAATAAGATGAACTCAAAGACATCCACATCAAGAGACATAATTACAATGTCAAAAATTAAAGAGAGGGTCTTAAAAGCAGTAAGAGAAAAACAACTTGTTAAATACAAGGGAATCCCCAAAACCCTATCAGCTGATATTTCAGATGAACCTTTGCAGGCCAGAAGGGAGTGGTATGATAGATTCCAAGTACTGAAAGGAAAAAAATTCTAGCCATGAATATTCTACTTGCCATGATTATCATTCAGAATTGGGGGAGAATTTTCTAGATGAACAAAAGTTAAAGGAGTTCACCACTAAAACGGCCTTATAAGAAATGTTGAAGGGACTTCTTTAAGCTGAAAAGGAAAGGTCCTAATAACAGGGAAACATGGGAAAGTAAAAATCTCACTAGTAAGGGCAAATATTTACTAAAGGTAGTGAATTAACCATTCATAAACCTACTATGAAAGTTAAAAGACAAAAATGAACTTAAGTATAATTATAATAATTAAGAGATACAAAGTAAGATGCTGTAAAATATGTCAAAAACAAAATGTGGAGAGAAGATCAGAAACGTGGAATTTTTAGAATACATTCAAATTAAGGTGCTTTCAACTTGAAATAGGCTTTTATTTATATATAAGTATATATGTAAATATAAAGATCTATAGGTATAAATATAAACAAGCATATGAGCATACAAACAAGTATATAAACAAATATGTACATATGTTTCATGTATGTATAAGCATATTTTATATATATAAAAATTATGTATGCATATATAGGCTGCAAGGGAAGTGAGCAAGAGAAAAAACAGAGGAACTATAAAAACAGCTAGAAAATAATTACAAAATGGTGAGATATATACCTATCAATAATTATTTTAAATGTAAATGGACATACTCTCCATGTAGGTAGGTAAATGGACATGCTCTTTTTGATTGATTTTGATTTTTTCTTTTTGATTGATGTTTTATTGGTTTTTTTATCTGTTCAACTACTGTACATCTTTGAAGATGAACAGATAAAAAGACTCATCTATATATTGCCTATAAGAGATTCACTTCAGATCTAATGACGCACAGACTGAAAGTGAAGGGGTGGGAAAAGATATTCCTTGCAAATGTAAATGGAAGAAAGCTGATGTGGCTATAGTTATATGAAATGAAATAGACTTTAAAACAAAGTCTGGGGCGCCTGGGTGGCTCAGTGGGTTAAAGCCTCTGTGCCTTCCACTCAGGTCATGATCTCGGGGTCCTGGGATCGAGCCCCGCATCGGACTCTCTGCTCAGCAGGGAGCCTGCTTCCTTCTCTCTCTTCCTGCCTCTCTGCCTACTTGGGATCCCTCTCTCTCTGTCAAATAAATAAATAAAATAAAATCTTTTAAAAAAACAAAACAAAACAAAAAAACAAAGTCTGTAATAAAAGATAAAGGACATTGCACAATGACAAAGGGTCAATCCAACAAGAGGATATAACATTTGAAAATTTTTATTCACTCAACATAGGAATTCCTAAATATATAAAGCAAATATTAACAGACAAAGGGAGAAATGGACAGCAATGCTAGTAGAAGACTTTAGTACTGCATTTACATCAATGGACAGGTTATCCAGAAAGAAAACCAATAAGAAAATATCAGCCTTAACATATGAGGCCAGATGGACTTAGTAAGTGTACAGTTAGCCCTTGAACAACATGGGTTTGACCTGTGTAGGTCCAGTTACATGCAGATTTTTTTACAGGCCGATACTTTAAATGTATTTTCTGTTCCTTATGATTTTCTCAATAATATCTTCTTTTTCTCGTTTATTGTAAGAATATGATATAAAAAACAACCTACAAAATATGTGCTAGTCGACTGTTGATATTATCAGTATGGCTTCTGGTCAGCAGTAGGCTATTAGCAGTTAAGTTTTTAGGGAATCAGAAGTTATAAATGGGGCACCTGGGTGGCTTGGTCAGTTAAGCGTCTGCCTTTGGCTCAGGTCATGATCCCAGGCTCCTCGGATCAAGCCTGGAGTTGGCCTCCCTGCTCAGCGAGGAGTCTGCTTCTCCCTCTCCCACTCCCCTTGCTTGTGCGCATGCACGCACTTTCTGTCTCTCTCTGTCAAACAAACAAATAAATAAATCTTTTAAAAAAAAAAGCTATATGTGGGTTTTGACTGCATGAGAGGTCAGTGCCCCAACTCCTACATTGTTCAAGGGTTAATTGTATACAAATCATATCATCCCGAAGCAGCAGAATACACGTTGTTCCTCTGCATATGGAACATTTTCACATTCTCATATCCATTCTATATGGATAGGTCACATATTAGACTACAAAACAAGTCTCAGTAAATTTAAGAAGATTAGAATCATGTCAGATATCTTCTTTAATGATAGTGGTATGAAACAAAGGCAATTACAAAAAGAAAACTGGAAAAATTATAAATATGTGGAAATTAAATAACATGCAACTGTTATAATCAGTGGGTCAATGAAGACATCAGAGGGGAAATAAAAAATACCTTAATGCAAATGAAAATGGAAAGACAACAATCTGAAATCTATAGGATGCAGCAAAAGCAGTTCTAAGAGCCAAGATTCATAAATACAGCTGTACCTAAAAGAACTAGAAAAAGAACAGATGAATCCCATAGGTAGTAGAAGGAAAGAAGTAAAGATTCAGAGCAGAAATAAATGACACAGAGACTAAAAAAACAATAGAAAACCTCAGTGAAAGAGCTGGTTTTTTGAAAAAGATAAAATCAGAAATGAAAGAGAATTAAGCTACCACAGAAATCAAGGCTCAAGAGAGACTACTGTGATAATTAAATGGGTCAATTCCTAGTAACACATAATCTAAAGACTTCCAGTCTTCCATGAAGAAATAGAAAATCTGAATAGATGCATTACTAGGAAGGAGATTGAATCTGTAATCAAAAACCTCCTAGCAAACAAGTCCAGGACCAGATGTCTTCATTGGGGGAATTCTACCAAACGTATAAAAAAGATGTAATATCTATTCTAACTCTTCTAAAATATTGAAGAGGAGGGAAAGCTTCCGAACTCATTTTATAAGTCAACATTGCCCTGATACCAAAGAAGACAGAGGACACCACAAAAAAAAAAAAAAAAAGAAAAGAAACAAAATTATAGGCTTGTATCCCTGATGAACATAGATGTAAAAATCCTCAACAAAATGTGTAAACTGAATTCAGTAATACATTGAAAGGATCATACACCATGATCAATGGAATTTATTCCACGAATGCAAGGGTGCTTTAACATCTGCAAATCAGTGTGATACACCACTTAACAAAATGAACTGTGACAATCATGTCACAATCTCAATAAATGGAGAAGAAATCTTTGATGAATTTCAGTGTCCATTTATGATAAAAACTCTGAAAGTGGGTATAGAGGGAATGTACTTAAATATAATAAAGGCCATACATGACAAACTCATACTCAATGGTATAAAGCTGAAAGCTTTTTCTCTAAGATCGGGAACAAAATAAGGATGCCCACTCTTGCCTGTTTTATTCAGTATAGTATTGGAAGTCCTACCCACAGCAATAACACAAGAAAAAGAGATAAAACCATCCAAATTAGAAAGGAAGAAATAAAACTATCACTATTTGCAGATGACATGATACTGTATATAGTCTCATGTACTATATATACATGCTATATATAATACTATATACATACTATATACTGTACTATATACTATATATAGTACCATATACCATATATATATATAGAAAATTCTCAAGACTCCACCCAAAAACAGAATAAGTGAACTTAGTAATTTGCTGTATACAAAATCAGTATATACTTATCTGTTGTGTTTCTATATACAAATAATGAACTGTCAGAGAAATAAATGAAACAGCTCTTGCAAAAAGCCTCACAAAACAATTTGCATCAAAAAGAATAAGATATCTAGGAATAAATCTAACCAAGGAAGTGAAAGATCTGTTCATGGAAAACTGTAGGACATTGATGAAAGAAATTAAGTCCCCCAAAATGGGAAGTTATTCCATGCTCCTGTTTGGAAGACCTAATACTGTTGAATAAATGTCCATACTACTCAAAGCAATATACATATTCATTGTAAACTCTTTTGGAATTTTAATGCTATTTTTCATAAAACTAGAAAAAAAATTTTTTTTAGGTAATCTCTCCATCGCCCCCACCCCCAACATGGGTCTTGAATGCACACCCGCAAGATCAAGAGTTGCCCGCTCAACTGACTAAAGCAGCCAGGTGCCCCAGAACAAATAATTCTAAGGTTTGTGGGGAATCACAGAAGACTCTGCATAGCCAAAGCAGTCTTTTTTTTTTTTTTTTTTTTTAAGATTTTATTTATTCATCTGACAGAGCACAAACCGGGGGAGGAGCTGTAGGCAGAGGGAAAGGGAGAAGTAGGCTCCTGCCTGAACAGAGAACCCAATGGGGCTCGATCCCTGGACCCTGGGGTCATGACCTGAGCCACCCAGGTGCCCCATAACCAAAGCAGGCTTGAGAAAGAGAAGCAAATGGGAAATGTCACAGTCTCAGACTTCAAACTATACTACAAAGCTGTAGTATGGAAACGGTATGGTATTAGCATAAAAACAGACACAGATCAATGAAACAGAATAGAGAATCCAGATATAAACCCGTGCTTTTCTGGCTAATTACTGTATGACAAAGGAATATATATATGAGAAGAGAGGTTCTTCAATAAATGGTGATGGAAAACCTGGACAGCTACATGAAAAGAATGAAACTAGAAACTTGGCGTTGAGTTTTTGGGTCTGACTAAAAGCAAAGGCAACAAAACAAAAATCAGTAATTGGGACTATATCAAATTAAAAGGCATTTACACAGCAAAGGAAGCCATCGGTAAAATGAAAATGGAGTCTACTGAGTGGGAGAAAATATTTGCAAATCATGTATCTGATAAGGGGTTAATATCCAAAATGTGTGAAGAACTCAATAGCAAAAACACCCCAATCTGATTGAAAAGAAGGTAGAGGATCTACATAGACTTTTTTCCAAAGAACATAAACAGGTGGCCAATAAGCACATGAAAAGATGCTCAGGGAAATGCAAATCAAAAACCACAGTTTGATACCCCCTGACACCTGTTAGAATCAAATCGACAATAAGTGTTGGTGAGGATGCAGAGAAATGGAACCCTCATGCACTGTTGGTGGGAATGCAGATTGGTGCAGCCACTGCAGAAAATGGTGGTTTTCTATTTCCATACATTTTCCTTAGTATGGTGTTTCCTTGAAACATTAAAAATAGAACTATCATGTAATCAGCTATTTCACTTGTGGATACTTTGCTGAAGAAAATGAAAACATTAATTTGAAAAGACATTTGCACCCCTATGTTCATTGCATCATTATTTACAAGATATTTAGCCAAGATATGGAAACAACTTAAGCGTTTGCTGATGGATAAAGATGTACTGTATATATACAGTGGCCTTGCCATTTGCGACAATGGGATGGACCTTGAGGGTATCATGCTCCGAGAAATAAGTTAGATTTCATTTATCTGTGGAACCTAAGAAAAGAAAAAACGAAACACAACTCAGATACAGGGAACAGATTTATGGTTATCAGAGGGGAAAGGGTTTAGAGGACTGAAATGGATGAAGGGTGTCAGTTGTATGTTGTCGAATGGTAACTATAATTACTATGGTGATCACTTTGTAATATATACAAATATTGAATCATTATACAATACATCTGAAACTAATGTAAGGTCATATGCCATTTTGCCTCAATTAAAAATATGTATATTATATATGTAAACCACCTAATGATAGCCAACATGTGTTCGATACTCCCCGAATCAACTATTAATATCATTAGAATGAATTACCTAATTGCTCAATAAAAGGTAGGCAGAAGTAAAAAAAATACTATGTAATTGAAAAAAAGAACTTGAAAGAAATGAAGGAAACCTAAATATCAGAAAAATACTTTTCCACTAGAAGGGATATGTGTTAAGGGGGATAAAAAGGTTATAAAGAACATAAACAGGTGCCTGGGTGGCTCAGTCGTTAAGCATCTGCCTTAGGCCCAGGGTCCTGGGATTGAGCCCCGGATTGGGCTCCCCGCTCAGCCGAAAGCTTGCTTCTCCCTCTCTCACTCCCCCTGCTTGTGTTCCCTCTCTCATCTCTCTCCTTGTCAAATAAATAAAATCTTAAATGAATAAATGGGACGAGTTAGTTTTTGAACTCTATGTGTCAGTTCAGTCTATTTCTTGACTCCCTGACAAAGGAGTAGGGAATGAGCTTCTATTTACTTCTATTTACTTCTAAATGAAATTCTATTTACTTCTCCTGGTTTTGGTTGATTTATTCTGTGCTGTGTTGTTAAGATTCCTAACATCTGCGTTCTCTCACACTTTGTTTAGTTCTATATTAAACAATTTTAGTCCTCATTAGCTCAGTACTGTGGCTTCTCCATTCCTGAGTTGATGAAATCTCTTGATTGATTTTCATGGTCAGGTAATCCTTTCAAGGTAGAGATGCTGTGTGTTCCTTTACTTTTTTTTTTTTTTTTAGATTTATTTATTTGAGAGAGAGAGTTGGGAGCAGGGGCAGAGGAGAAGGGAGAGAAAAGTCCCAAGAGGACTCCATGCTGAGCACAGAACCCGACATGGGGCTCAATCTCACGACACTGAGCTCAGGACCTGAGCTGAAACCAAGAGCCAGATGCTCAACTGGCTCAACTGACTGAACCTCCCAGGCACCTCCCTTCTTGAGTTCTTGTATACTTGCTTGAGGATTCTTGTCTTTTGGGTTATACTTGAAGGATTATTTGACTAGGTATAAAATTTCCAGATCACAATTAACTTCCCTCAGAACTTAGCAAATATTGCTTCTTGATCTCTTAGTATTTTTTGATTGGCTAGATTTCCTTTTTTATTTCATCAGGAAGGATTTGTGAGTGATAGATTTTTTGAGTTTTACTGCTTTTGTTTCCTTTAATGTTTTGAGTCTGTCTACCTGGTGTTTTCATTGTTGAAAAACAACTTGGCAGGAGGTGATACTCTCAGGGAACACTTTCATTAGAACTTTGTGGTCATTATTTTATTATATTGGGGCAATGAATGTTACTATAGAAAAGTCCAATTTTTTTTCTGCCTCCTGGAAAGTGACTTGTTTTCTCATCCAAAATGCCTGACAGTTTTTTCCTTTATTTTTGAGGGTCAGTAATATAACCAAGGTACATCTGCATGTCATCCGTAATCATTTTTTCTTGGATTATAGTGTACTCTTTTATCTGTAAGTGTATGTCTTCAGTTAGGAGCATTTTCCTTATTTATTACCATAAAGATTTTTTTGTCCAATTATTGGGTCCTCTACTTTATGACACCAATTTTCCTTACATTGAATTATCTTTTGTTCTCCATATCTGTTATCTTCTAATTGTCTTTTGCGTCTGTATTTAATCATCTCACATGTTCCTTTTTGTCAGTAATTCTGTTTTCACCAGTGTCTATTCTATTCTACCCTTGATCTTTTAAAAGAATTCATTAGGTAATGATATGTTTGTTGGCTGTATATGTTTATTTCTTTAGCACAAAGTACCGTTTCATGTTTCTCTGTTTTCTCTTGCCTTTGAGAGTTTGTTTTTAATTCATGGTGTTGTTTTTAAGTTCTTTGTTATGAATAGACCTTTGAGAATTTTCTTTGACTTCTTGGGCTGTGTTTCCTTCCAGAATGGGTTTTTTGCCATTTTTATGCCTTATTAATTTCTTCAACTTGTTTTTTTCTTTCATTTTCTTCTTTGTTTTCTTTTAAGCTCCAATATATTTGCACTGTTTTTTCAGCATGTTGGTGACTGATGTAGAGAACTTCAGTCTACTTACATATAGTGTTGGATGAATTATTTTTATCATCTTACCCATCTTACCTAAACGTGTTTTTCTCCAGGGCCTCAATTTGAATGCTGGTTTTGCTGGGAGTAGGGAAGGGGAAGCAAAAGAAAAGGGGTGACTGAGAGACCCAGATAGGCAATAATGACTTTTAGGCCCAGCTCTCTTTAAATGCCAAGTGTCCCCCTCCTGAATTTCCTCCAGCTACTCATGGATATATATTCCATACCTTATGTGGGTATATCCTTGAGCCTCAGGCCTTTCAGTTCATTTTGCTCTGAGCCCTAGAACGTGTCCCCTCCTCCAAAAATGTAGAGATGATTAGAAACTTTTATCCTTGGTTGACTTTTTCCCGTATTACTTATTTCTTGCTCGGTTCCCTTTCTTACCATTTTGAAAGCTGTTTCTGATAAGTATTTGGATTCCGTAAACTCTATCCCTACAACCACTTATTGGTGGGGGTAGAATTAAGAGTTATGAGAACTCACTTAGGACTTTGTTTCTTATTTAGACTATCACTTCAAAATTCGTCGTAGGAGGTTGTATATTTCATTATTGCTCGTCAAATTTGGCTTTTAAAATTTTATTTTAAATTGTTGTAGTAATCTGTTTTGAATAAGGGAGATTCTATAATCTAACTAAGGGTTTCTTAACCTTGGCACAATTGATATTCTGGGTTGAACAGTTCCTTTTTGTAGAGGATTGTCTTGCGAATTGTGGGATGTTTTTGTTTCTTTGTTTTGTTTTGTTGTTTTTTACCTTGTGGGATGTTTAACAGCATCCCTGGCCTCTACCCAGTAAATGCCAGTAGCATTCCCTTAGTAGAAACGATTAAAAATACCTTTAGACATTGACAAATATTCCCCGGAGAGAAAAATCATCCTGGGTTTGGAACTAGTGATCAACTTACTCTCTCATCTTTCTCCCTCTTGCTAAACACCTGCATCTCAGTTTTAAATAGTTCTATCTTGAGTAGCCTGGTAAGCATTATCAAAGATGCACATCAGATTAGAAAAAAGGCTCTAATACCCTCTTGCAATTCAACTTAATACTACACAAATGTTAACTATTGTATAGGACTTATAAGCTATTTGAATAGTAATCCATGAATTTAAAAAAAAGTTTATGAACAATGGAATTTTACTGAGTGAAAAAAATTAAGTCTTTTTTCTGACTTACTGTTTGGAGTAATAGTACTCACAGTAGATTTACTTTTTTCTCCCTCATTAATTAAAATCATGTTGTTAGCCAAGCGAGTGACAAAAATTCTTATTGGCAATTCAGTTGTTTCCCGTTTAGGAGATGGACACTCTCCAGTTCTAAGCTAAATAATTGTCATGGTGAAGTAATTTCCTTGAAAAGAACAGGCATTGATTCGCTCCTGTTACTCACAAATCCTATTTCAGTCAAATTGGAAAACTATTAAGTTTTTGGGAAAAAATCAATAGGTATCAGGAAACCATTAGATCTTGTGGCCCTTGCTATAACTTGCATGGGTAATCACTGTAAACAGCTGACAGGTACTCACGTTGACACAGAGTGATGCTTGGGGGGACCACATCTCCTCAGGGTAGGTGGACAGCTTCAGACACGGGAATGAGTTCAGTTATCCTTGTTTTTCCCCAGTACTCATTCTTTTAGACAGCCCCGTCACTAACTGGAGCTGTGATGCTTTGAAAAATCAAATACTTTCTTTACTGCCAGTTTTCTTTTTCTTGTGCGGTGGCACACTAATCAGGGCGTGTGCTTTGTCACTGAACCGGTGTCTGTCAAAAACAAGGTTTAATAGAAATAGTATAAGGTTTCACTAGTAATGCCGTAGAGTATGTCATTTTGCCTTCTGGTCTTTTTCTTCTCTAAAACTTAAAGGTTTTTCTCTTTTTCGGTCAAGTGGCTTCCAAATTATCTATGTTGTGTTTTGCTTCCCTTTAGAGAGATAATTCATTATTTGTGAACTGTATGATTATTAAATTTGGGAGAAAAAACATAAAAATAAGTCCCATGTGCACATATCTATATAGTGCCAAAATTATTTGGTAGTATCTATTGGCAAATTATTATGGCATTGACAGAAGCTTGGTGTTGGGTTTGTATGTGATAAGAGATGATCTGTTTTTCTTTTCCTTTCTTTCCTTTTTTTGGCGGGGGTCCGAAAAGGGAGAAGGGAAGAAATGAGTATAAATAGCAAAAGATTCTGTCATTGTAATTCCCATAAAGAAGTTTGGAAAGCCATACATAATTTGTATATGTGTTTGCCTGCTAATTTTGTTAGGACACATTAAAACAGCCTGGGTAGAATAGTGTTTCTCAGTTTGAGCAAATATTTTTGTTTGATGAATATTTTATATATTTTTCAGGTGCTGTAGCTTCTATGTTTTGGGTTGATGCTGAATTAGGGGTTGATATTTATCTTGATGGTAAGTTGAGAAGCAAATATTCTTTTGTTTTCAAGTAAAATGTTATGGTTAAGATTTTTTTTTTCATTCACAATTATAATTTTAATCTTTGCATTTTTACTCTTTTTAAATGTGTTTAGATTGATAATGAAGTAAGATTCCAAAGCCGCAGACAGTGGTAGAACTACATGTGAATCTCAATGTCAGCTCCCAATTTAGTGCTTCCACTAAGGTTTTCCTTTTAAAATGCTATGTCAGTTTCTTATATCCTCTGCTTGATTTATGTACTTAGTATGTTAGAGAATTTTCTATTTTATTTAAAATATGCAATATGAGGATCCTATTTCTGCTTTCATTTTCCCTTGAAGATAAGAATAAAATAAGAAATTTCCCCACCCCTTTCTTTCTTTGCCTTAACACTTTTGGGCGATTTTATTCATAGATTTTATTTAAGACATAAAGAAACTTTCTGAATGAAGTAACTATGACCCACCCACCCTTTACCTTTCTTTAAATCAGGTCTTCCATAGACGGAAGAATGAAATTTAAGACTGTGCCCGAAATACAAAACAAAACAAAACAAAGACTGTGCACAATCATTTGGCTCTAGTATATGTAGCATGTAGCTGGTTGAATTCTCTAGGCATCACTAGACTCATTCTGCTGTTACCATTTGAAAAAATTATTCAGCGTGTAAATTCAGATTGCCAAACTAATTGGCCATTGGAAACTTGGGTACGTGTTATGGAAAATACTTGTGTGAGTTAAATTTGGTGCAAATTACTAGGAATAAGATATCTTAAGGCATCTCAGATTTATTAAGCAGTAATTTAAATGTTAAGAAAAGTCTTGATTTTGGGGTGCTTGGGTGGCTCAGTGGGTTAAAGCCTCTGCCTTCGGCTCAGGTCATGATCTCAGGGTCCTGGGATCAAGCCCCGCATTGGGGTTCCTGCTCAGCGGGGAGCCTGCTTCCCCCTCTCTCTTTGCCTGCCTCTCTGACTACTTGTGATCTCTCTCTGTCAAATAAATAAATAAAATCTTTAAAAAAAAAAAAAAGAAAAAAAGTCTTGATTTTGATAATGTGAATATAAGCTGGAAATAACCTGTCTTGTGTAATTTATCACATTCCAGTTTATATTATGGAATTTGTCTCATCATATTTTGGATTGTAAGCTTTTTAAAGGCCAGAGAAATCTTATTTTCTTATTTATTTCTTTGCTTATTCAATTAAAACAATTTTTATAACCTCTCTAATGCCTTAAAATGGTGCTAGGCACTCAGTACACATTTGAAATGTGTCTACTTGTTCATGGAATTGAATTAAATTGCACCTTTGGCAAGAGAAAAAAGACAGTATTTACTGAGTAAAATTTGTGAGCTGAAATAGGTTGTGATTTTCATTCTCAAGCGTAAAGGTGATTAAAAGATGTATTCCTTTGTAGGTATCATAACTGTTGTGGATTCAAAATATGGATTAAAAGTAAGTTGAAAGATGGCTATGAGTTGCTAATTATTTGTTAAAAGCTAGGTATCTGGGGATTGATTATATTATTTTTCTACATTTTTATTTGAATATTTTAACAAAAAATTTTTTTTAGCTATCATAAGCAATAGATGAAATTTCTGTGTCTTTTAATTATTCTGTTTTAAAATTAAGTATTTTTTGTTACTCTGGCTTAATGTGATAGAAGTTGGAAGTGTAATATTTTGTAATAATGATATTACAGGATACAGTATGTGTAACTCCTTACTGGGACTCAACCCCAATTTTTGATGAATTTTTCTATTTGATAGAAGCATTTGAGCTTGATGAAGCATATGAGAACTTTTTTCCCTTGTTAAAAACTTCTATCAGACACAAACTGGAAATAATTGCATTAAAAAATAATCACTTTCCCTTATTTTGAAGAAATCAGGATTTATACATAGGTGTAGTGAGGAGAAACTCTCCTTTAAAAGGCATCCTCCTGTGAATTTTTTTGTAACTACCAAGTTCTTCAAGTGCATTTAAATGGACTTAAATTCATAAAATACATTTAGTAAGATTTTTAAAAACATGTTGTATAAAATAAAGCAGTATTTCTCAACTTTCCAAGTGAAATACTACTGAAGGGAGAAGAGAATGAAATTATCCTCCATCTCCCGGTCTCAATCCAGGATGTGGATAGCCCTCTAAGTAATCATTTCTTAGAAGTTTAAATTTAATATTTAAAAATACACATCCAATTTGTATTCTACTCTATAGTATATCTGAGTTTGTTAATTTGAAAAAGTTTTCCTTCTGGGGCACCGGGCTGGTTCAGTTGGTGGAACATGCGACTCTTGATCCTCAGGGTTGTGAGTTTGAGCCTCATGTCGGGTGTAGAGATTACTTAAAAAAATAAAATCGTAAAAATGTTTTCCTTCCAAACCTTCAATAAAATCATGCTTTAGGAATACAGCAGGCTTGTTAAGTGGTTACCAGTATCCCTCCACTAGCGCTTTGGCTCCCTCAGGAATAGAACAGCCTAATTTGAGATGTTTGGAAAATGATTTCTGGGATGCCTGGGTGGCTCAGTTGGTTAAGCAACTGCCTTTGGCTCAGGTCATGATCCCAGCGTCTTGGGATCGAGTCCCGCATCGGGCTCCTTGCTCTGCAGGGAGCCTGCTCCTCTCTCTGCCTCTGCCTGCCTCTCTGCCTGCTTGTGTTCTCTCTCTGTTAAATGAATAAATAAAATCTTTAAAAAAATTATAAAAAAAAAAAAAGAAAATGATTTCTTTGTAGATTTTAAGTCCAAATTTATTTATCTTATGAATCAAAGAAAGATTCCAAATATTACAATTTTACTCAGAAAAATTCTGACTTTTATGAAATCATGATATTTCTAACAAAATATTTATGGAGGAAGCAAAATAAATCAAGTTCTTAGTTCTGAATGTTTATTATAGGCATGTTTGAATTCATCTCTTAGATACATTTATTACCAAATTTGGGATACCTACGGGAGAGATAGCAGTTAAGATATTTTATTTGTTTTTTTGATAGACTTAAGGTATCATACCCAGAGTTAAACTCTTTATGTATTTATGATTACAGGAATAATTTTATGTGTATACTTAGATGTGCAGAGGAGTTAAATAGAATCTATTATCAGTGTAATTGAGGGCAAACAAACAAAGCAACATTCTGAATAATGCAAACACAGTAAACGTTTAACCTCCTGCCACCTTGATAAAACCTCTTAAATTATTAAATCAATATACCTACACAAATCTGACATACTGTCAGGATAATGGAAACTTTAGATTTTCTAAGTCAGATGCCAAATAAATAACTTTTCCTTTATGTGAAGAATTTGCCCACTTGTCCAATTCCTCTGGTTGCACAGCTTGACCCCAGTAGCTGCTTGTGATTCAGAGAATTCTGAGGCAGTGCAAGTAATGACACTTGGATGATGGGCAGCAATTTAAGGGTGTCATGCTTCACAGAGCCAGCCCATCACAAGTAAGGCTGAGAAATGGTACCCTGTGGCCAGGCAGCCAAATTGAAACTGAAGTGGTAATTGATATCATGGGCTATCACTCTAATGGGATTGTCACCCATTGATCTGAAATATTCATTTTTTAATCACGGGCAAAGAATTGGACAACTTCAAATGACAGCTCTCTATTCTCGGGACTTGACACCCAGGCTACCAACATTGTTCTTTTCAGTTCTACAAACGTGACAGCATTTAATGCAATAGAATCAATGGATGAAGTTACACGGGAAAGGTCAAGTGAGAGGTTTCTTTTTGGCTCTTCTGTTATATTGCACTAGCTGTTGAAACAATTCAGTCAGAAAACAGTTTGGCTTGGAAAAGACTGGAAAAATAAATAGACTGACATTATGCAATAATCGTTTTCTAATAGCTGAAATAGCATCAGATCTATAACCAGTCCGTTGAGAAGAGAGAGCTGCTGATGCTTTTTTTAAATGTCGTCTGACATCTTTGACACTAGATTTCTTTCCATTTTCGTCAACAACAGTGTGTTTCCCCTGTCTTTCTCTCTTCTTTTCGGTCCACCTTGCAGAAGAGGATATCTGGTAGCCCTTGTTGAAGTCGGGTCTACAGTGGTGTTATTTCAAAGGGTTTCTTTCTTTCTTATTGGGTGCCAAATTGGCGGGTTGAACCTTGACTTTTGGGAAGTGTTTGTGTTAATTAGTACCAAAATCACTTTTGTCATTTTTAATATATAAGCAAAAATCATGATCTCTCAGCAGAGATGAGGAATCTTTTGGGCATGTGTATACATTCTCACACACACACACTCTAAAATTTTTGAAAAAAAAAAAAAACTTTGCAGATGGTTTCCTTCCTTGCTTGTACAGGCAGAATAGAATATAAAAATTCCCACTTTCTACCTTTATAAAGGGATGTTATCCAAATGACTAATGAATACTGGAGAATGTCCCTTTGAATAAACATTGATTTTAGTCTTTTTGCAGAGTTTGACTTGGGGAGGTAGGAAGTCGCATAAGGGAAGGAAATACTGGGCTGATACCCAGAGAAAATAAATGCTAGTATGCATTTATTATTTCTGTATGTTTGTATGGCCTTCAAGATGCATAGGATGGGGCTTTTATCTCTTTTTCTATAATTATATGTGATTATTATATGCTTTATCCATAATAGAATTGTACACATTGGCCATTTTTATTTTGGGGATTTTAACATGTTTTTATATTTGGTACTTCTTGACTGCCTGAAGGTAGTAAAATGTTGGTTTTTCCCAGTTAGCTTTGAGTGTAGATTTCTAGTCTTCTCGAGAAATAAATGTGTTAAAAACATGGGTAACTTTGTGAAACTACTATTAGTTCCATTTAGTTATGGAAATTAAAAAACAAAAAATCTAATTTTCCTGCCATGTCTTTTTGTATACCCCACCAACTCACAGCCAGAGAGCCCCAAAGTCATATGTAAGTAGAGCTTCCAAAAGGTCAGCAATACAATATTTTGAAAAATGTTTCAAAATTTCAAATCTGGAATATCCCAGCATCTTTCAGAAATAAGTACCTTGCTAAAAATACATCTTTATTAAATAGATATATTGCTGAATAGACAGGGATTTGTTGCTGCACATTATATAGAATATTTCAAATAACAACATCCATTCATCTTCGTCAACAAATAGGGGTGTTAACTAGAAATCATTCAACAAATATTTGTTGAGCCTGGTGCCAGGTACTGTTTCCAGGATGGTTAATAGCCTTATTCTCTACAGGACATAATAATGGGGTTTGCAGTAGCCTCAGGCCAAGAATAATTACCAAAAATAGTAAACTCGTCTTTTGGCAAGGAACAGTTTTTGATTCAATGCTCTAATAATAATGTATTAATTTTGAATGTAATTTTTAGGTAATCTCTATGAGGATACTCTTACATGATTGTTAACAGTTATGTAACATCTGTATCCAGGATTGATTTTATGTGACATAAAAAGCTTTCATTCACAAATTTTTAAAATTACATTTTACTTCTGTTGAGCATGTTTTCAATTTTTGAAAAATACCCCTATATAAAAGAGTATCCTGTGACAGTGACAGTATTAGATTTAGTTTCTTATTTTATAAAATGAGAATAGCCATTTCCTCTCATTCTTTGAAGGCTAAATGAGATAATGTATGTAAAAATGATTTAAGAATTTGTGAAGTTTCAGGGTGGCTCAGTGGGTCGAAGCCTCTGCCTTCAGCTCAGGTCATGATCTCAAGGTCCTGGAATTGAGCCCCATATCGGGCTCTCTGCTCAGCAGGGAGCCTGTTTCCCCCTCTCTCTCTGCCTGCCTCTCTGCCTACTTGTGATCTGTCTGTCAAATAAATAAATAAAATCTTAAAAAAAAAAAGAATTTGTGAAGTTTGATTTCAAATACAAAGAATATTAATATAATCAAATTGCCTTAACCTCAGTAGGCAGCTTTTCCTCGTGATAGGGAGAATCTATTGAAGGTTAAAATAATGAAGATGGAATGTTTTGCAAAGGTGAACCTTATGGCATTGATGTCTTTAGGGATTTAAATAGAATTATGGAAAAATAATAACTGCTTCCAGAGAGATGAAAGCTACTTGTGGGTCCCTAAGTCAGTGTCACAATACTTTTTTGGAGCTAGCTTGACTCTGGAGAGGTCAGCAAAGTGAACAATTGTCCTGAGGGGCCAGGTCACTCAGGTGGGGGTTTCTCTAAATGATCGACTGCTCTTAGGCTAGAATGGGGGCTGTGGCCTCCCATAGCTTGTTTTCGAGGGACTAGGAAGGGCTCAGCACTGGGTCTGTATGGTGTGTGATGCTGGGGTGCGAAGTGGGGTGTGGGACCAGAATGGGTGGAAGTGTATTAGATTTTAAGAAAATCTATTTCAGTGGTTATCTCTTTTGTATGTAAGTAATAATGAATATTTAGAACAAAAACAGTTTTGTGAAAAGGGAAAGGCCTATAATTTGAACTGTAATGTTCTTTGTTTTTATTGACAGTATTTCAATCTGGAAGGTTTTCCTTTTAAGAAAAAGGAGATGTCAGGGGGACAGAATTTAAGTCCTGCCCCCTCCCCCCCAAAATTCCCACAGTTTCACAGTAGGAAAATAATTACAAATAGGGAATAAAATGCTTTCAGTTAGAAAAATTAGTTCTGCATTTGTGTATTCGGTAATAGAATTTGTTGAGATCTATATTAGAAGCAAAAAAGGAGTGTCCAAATTCAAATTCTTTGTGTTGACATTAGCATTGTGTTTTTCCACAGTAACTTTTTTCAAACTTTGTTTTTGTTTAGCATTTAGAAGAAGAAAAACCAGATGGCCTTATCAATGAAGCTTCTAGGTATTCATATTTAAAGTATATCTTTATTACTGGCTAATTGAAAAGTAGAAATTATTATGAAAACCAAAACCAAAGTGAGAAATACAGAAACATAGTCAAGGAAAATTTGTTATCTTTTTTCCCTATAATTGAATTGCTATTTATAATGGTCTGATAACTAAAATTTTATTTAAAACTTTTATGTATAGCTTAAAATGAGTGATGTTGGGCACAGCAGTTCTTTGAGAGGAGCTTGGGAGCAGTGAACATTTAAAACTGTTTTTTTGTTTTTATATGATTTCATTGGGATTTGAGAGGATTATAAAGAAAAGAGTTGGTTGACTTACTATTTTCTTCAACAGTAATTCATTTGGTTCACATATTCATTGTTATTCAGAACAAGAGAGGAAGAAATATGAAAATAGTTTTAATGGGCATTTGCAACATTTTTTTGTTTAATACTTTTATGTTCCTAATTAGATTGTCTTAAGACTTAGAAATATTTAAATCAGTTTGCCTACCCTAAGCATATTCTTCCTAATGGGGGAAGAAGGCTTTGGGATATACCACAGTTGCTAAGTGTGCTGCTGGGGTTAAGGGGGAGTCTCCCTGAGATTTGCTAAGGATGCTCCCGACACAAATAATAGACGGCCGGCAAGCAGTTGGCTCCCTCTCATTTTGTAGTATGGTGCTTTGTGGTGCTGTAATCCTGCCCGAACACTGCAGTGGGCATATAGGTATGATTCAGATTAGACTGAACTTAAACATTTTGCAGTTTTCTTCCTAAT
The DNA here is from genome assembly GCA_028533885.1 of Nasua narica. Taxonomy (NCBI): domain Eukaryota; kingdom Metazoa; phylum Chordata; class Mammalia; order Carnivora; family Procyonidae; genus Nasua; species Nasua narica. The sequence continues at coordinate 8,923,715 of CM052813.1, forward strand.
TAAAATATATTATTACAGAAAATGTAAATAAGCCAAATAGAAAATAGCGAAGTATCGTAAGAGCCACAATAAAGATGGGGCACCTGAATGGCTCATTCGGTTAAGCGACTTGATTTTGGCTCAGTTCATGTTCTCTGGGTGTCAGATCGAGCCCCGAGTCAGGCTCTGTGCTCAGCAGGGGGAGGCAGCTTCTCTCTCCCCTCACCCTGTGTCTCTGCCCCTTCTCCTTACTCCTGCTCTCTCTCTCTCTCAAATAAATAAATCTTAAAAAAAATAAAATGAAATGTAGAAGGCCTCCAATTTAAAGATAGTAACTGTTTATATTTGGAGATGTCCACATTAAATCTTTATTCATAGAAAACTTACTTAAACAGAAATGGGATTATGATATACATACTGTTGAAACTTGCTTTTTCAATAAATCAAAGTTAATTTATTTTTGAGAATTTGGCTATGTCCTTTGAAATAAATGACTTTATCCTCTGGTAGCATAAAACTAGAATTAGGAATAAATAGCTCAGTGATTAAAATTTCCTGAGGGATTAAGGAAAATTTAAAGAATCCTCAGTTCTATTACTTCCGTTAATAGAAAACAGAACTTCTATTTATAGTAAGCTATTTTGTTACTAGCACTCTGTCAGTGAGATAGCATTCTTTAACTTGGATGTCTATGTATCTGTTTTACAGAGAAAATGCATATTTATAGTGATAAAGAAGGTATTTGTTCACGATTCTGATGTATCTTTTCTGAAGTGTGTTTTTAAAAAAATTGTTTAGTGTTAGTGTTAATTTGTTTTATTTCTTTGAAAATTCCATGTGATAACATGGACTATTTTAGTCTGTAGACTGTCCATATTTTTACCATATTGAATATCTGAATTTTATGCATTTCTTTTTTTTTTAAAGATTTTATTTATTTATTTGACAGAGAGAGAGAGAGAGAGAGATCACAAGTAGGCAGAGGGGCAGGCAGAGAGAGAAGGGGAAGCAGGCTCCTTGCCAAGCAGAGAGTCGGACATGAGGCTCCATCCCAGGACCCTGAGATCATGACCTGAGCCAAAGGCAGAGGCTTTAACCCACTGAGCTGCCCAAGCGCCCCTGCATTTCTTTATAAAGAAAATTATGAGTTGAAAATGATCCTTGATTGTAAACTTTTGGGGTTTTATCTTTATAGTTTCAGAATAACAAGTGAGAGCACTTAATAAATATTTTTTGAATAAATATATATGAAATCTGAATTTATATAGTGATGGATGCAATTTATTCTTACTATTTGAAGAATGATAAATAGGAGTACAACCAATTACCATATAGAGTACTATATAGTTCTTAATGCTATTTGATCTGAAGGAGATATTTCTATTTTTAATTTCTTAAGATTATTCTTTTGACATCTGTTCTTTGTTTTCTAATTTAGGCAAGTTGCTTTGGCAGATATCATCATCATTAATAAAACAGACTTGGTTTCAGAAGAGGATTTAAGCAAATTAAGAACAGCCATTAGGTATGAAGTTTTAAATATTAACTACCTACAAATCCAAAGTGCACTATACAAAATATTGTTCCAGTATCACCCTGTAGAAACTCAAAGTTCAAGGTTGACCTGCTTCAAGTACCCTTCTGGAATCATTTATTGTTGATGCCTAATTGACTTTTATGTAAATAGTAATACATAAAATCGTTCTCCATTTCTTACAGAATGTAGTTAGGATTCATAGACTGATATTCAGGGTCTTTTGACTCCATCCTCCTTTTCCTGTCTTCTCTTTGACTCTCTCCCTGTAAGAAGTTCTCCAGCTTTACTGAGGATGACTTACTTTCCCATAGATGTGTCTTGCCGTATCCTTTCTTTACTCTGACGTGTTCTCACTCTCTTTCTGCCAGTCCTTGAATTCTTTCATTGTCTCTGTTTTTCTTTGCTTTATTTTTTTTTTAAAACAATTTTATCCATTCTGTAGAGTCGTCCCAGCACCTCCTTTTCTCCCTCAGTCCCCGGTGAAATCTACCCTGACTCAGGTGGTCTCCTTTCCCTGAACCCTCACTGACCTTGTCTTCCTTGACTATCAACTAAATGTGTCTGTCTTCCAGCTTGCTCTAATGTCTTCAGTGTCCATGGCCAAGGTTGGTCAACATAGGACAATATGAATGGTAGTCAGATACATGCTAAATGATCTAACAGTCATTTGGACTTTTCAAATGAGATGATTGTTCAGAGACTTTGAATTATCTTATAAGACCTAAATTAAGAATTGCCATCTACAAAGAGACATCTTTAATGGTTATAATCTGCTGACGTCACATTTTGATTCTGTCAGTACCAATTCATATAGTATGTTATAAATTGAGTCAGTAAAGGTAAGGCTCATGAGGAGATTGGCTGCAGTGATTAATGATTGAAGAAGAAAGAAATTCCTATTTTTCTGCACATTTTTAAATTTTAATATTAATATCCTTTGAGTCTTTACTGTAGAAAGCTGTAATACTGTCTCTGTGTGGAAGGCAGGTAGTGCTGCATAGTGTTTAAGATGATGGACTTTGGAATCTGGTTGGGTTCTACACCTTGGTCTGTTTCTTGCTGTGTTCTTTTAAATTCTCCTCTCTAAAACAGGAAGTAATACCTACTTCAGTAAGTTTGGTTTAAGTGTTCATGAGACAGCGTTGGTAAACTTTGCACGGTGCCTAACACAGAGCAAGTGCTCTGTTAGCTACTGTTATCAGAGTGTAGATTTTGTTTCCTGGTTTACAGAATAATTTCAAGCTACAGTGAATAAAAGAAATAGAAACATGGTTGATATTTCTGAGAAGTCTAGAAAGATGAAAGCAGTGACTAGAGATTACTTCTTTTACCCCTTTGACACTGGTCTCCTAAATTTTGTTTGTCTTTTCAAAGTCCTCTGCATCATTGTGATTACTGGAAAGGAGAACGTAAATCCATGTAGCAAACATTTTTGTCATAAAGGGAAGGATTGTTGCTACTGAGCTTTTCTGTCCCCATGCTGATTATTTAAGCTGGGTCCCTAACATCAGGACTATTGATTGTTACCCAGCTTGTTGCCGGCCTGCTCCGTACAGCAGTACCAGGAAAGAATTTGGACACAGTGCTCTGATAAATTACAGACCCTTTGGATCTGTTGTACATCAGATTTGTAACTGACCGGGCATTAGATTTGGGGAGTTGGAAGAAAGTGAACATATCTGAGAGGAAGTGGCCATCAGATTATACAGTATATTCAGTAGAAAAGATAAAGAATGTTGTGAAATGGTAGAGAGACTTGACTTAGAGTCATTGTAAATGGGAAGCTTTACCCATGAGAATAAGCTTGAAAAAAAGGCACATATATTAAGCAAGTAATGCTGAAGGCAATACAATTGATGGTATAAAGATAAATAGATGAGGTGCATAGTATGTTGAAAAGAATTTAACGAGTGTTTTCGGTGCCATGCGGAGGGAGTCCTTTTTCCTTATCTTAGTAGTATCCAAAAGAGAAGGCCTGGCAGAGCGAGTATGGAGTCTAGTTAAGGAACGAAGAGGTTATTCTTTGGAAGAACATGGATGCCTCACTTACTGTTACTGTGAAAACTGAGAACAGGCTGGGGTCAAAGCCACTCAAAACTAGGTTTTTATTTCTAGCCTGTGTATAGTCATTTCCATAATGTATGCTTGTGGAAAATTGAGTATCAGTAAAAATCTTGATTTATCTTCTCATTTTGAGAACATTAGAATACTGGCTGTTTATGAATCATTTTTTCTAAAGTGAAGGTCTCTTTATAATTCACAAAGTAGCCCCTAGTTTGTCAGTTGTGCAGTAGATTTTTGCCTGTCATGTTTTAATACCAAAGTGGAATATACCTGATTTATGATTAGATAAAAAATCATAAGCTATAAAAAATGTAAATTTTGTTTTTCTGGTTTTTTTCCAGATATATTTGTATATGCTTATTTCCTGTTTTAGAAATAATATGCTTTATGATCTTTAAAAAGTTTAACATTTACCTTTTTACCCTTCTTCATTTTTATGTTTATTTCAGAGCAATAAATGGACTGGGAAAAATTTTAGAAACACAAAGATCAAGGTACTTTTAAAAGCCATTACTAATATTGACAGTAAATAATTTTCATTACTAATAATTATTAAGTAATTTATAAATATGTTTGATTCTGTTATAAAAAAGATACATGTGAAAGAAAAAAAAAAGAAAGATACATGTGCCTTTTTAAAAAATGAGGCCCCAAAATGTTTTGAATGTTCTTTATAAATTAGTTTGGCATATTGGTTAGTATGTTTGCTTCTTCTTGTAGCTGAGACTACAGAGCCATGGTAAGACTGGGTAACTGTGCTTTTGTTTCATGAGGAAGAAAACAGAGGGCTTTTCATCCACTCAGAAAAGTAACTAGTATAGAAATCTGTAAGAGTGTATTACTAGGAATCTCTGGGACACCCAGGTGGCTCATTCCTTAAGCCTCTGCCTTCGACCCAGGTCATGATCCCAGGGTGCTGGGATTGAGCCCCGAGTCGGGCTCCCTACTCAGTGGGAACCCTGCTACTTGCTCTCCAACTCCCCCTGCTTGTGTTCCCTCTCTGGCTGTCTCTCTCTGTCAAATAAATAAATAAAACCGTTAAAAAAAAAAGAGTATATTACTAGGAATCTCATCTTAGCTTGAGGTACTTATATGGCATGCTAGTATTTTTTAAAAACTTCTTAGTTTTGGGGCACCTGGGTGGCTCAGTGGGTTAAAGCCTCTGCCTTTGGCCCAGGTCATGATCTCAGGGTCCTGGGATCGAGCCCCGCATCAGGCTCTCTGCTCAGCAGGGAGCCTGATTCCCCTCTCTCTCTGCCTGCCTCTCTGCCTACTTGTGATTTCTCTCTCTCTGTCAAGTAAATAAATAAAATCTTTAAAAAAAAAACAAACTTCTGGGGCGCCTGGGTGGCTCAGTGGGTTGAGGCCTCTGCCTTCAGGTCAGGTTGTGATCTCGGGGTCCTAGGATCGAGCCCCGGCTCTCTGCTCAGCGGGGAGCCAGCTTCCCCCTCTCTCTCTGCCTGCCTGTGATCTCTCTCTCTCTCTCTCTCTCTGTTAAATAAATAAATAAAATCTTTTAAAAAAAATACAACAAACTTCTTAGTTTTTTGTATAGCTGCAAAAATAATCTGTCATGTAAAAACTGATGGAACCTTTATCTTTAAGTTCCCAACACATCCTTTTTTACATTTTTATTTCCATTTCCTATAGGTTCTTCTGTCTTTTTATTATCATACAGATTTGCATTACTCTATAAAATAGTCATATTCTTGAAACATCTGTGAAATGTTTGGATTGAATTCTGTTTTCCTGTGAATGCTGTTATGATTTTAGAAAATTTCTTACAGGGATATGTCATTAAGCTCATTTTTTAGCAAGAATGGTTGGGCAGCTGATAGGCCCAGCAGCACGCAGCCAGCAGCTCCGGGCTTGCAGCTGGCAGTCTGGTGCCAACCCGGTCCTTAATTCAGAGATTCTTTCCTTGGAAGTGCAGCAGAGGTCTTAGCTGAGAGGCTCGTCTGCTCGGTGGAGATTAGAGGTGCTGACAGACTACCCTCAGCATTAGGCAGTAACGGAGGCAGCTGCTTGTGTGCGTGTGAACAGCTGGGGGGCATGAATTCGGTCCGCATTCTCAGAAGCCTCTCATCTGTTGGCGGTGGTGGCGGAAGAATGCCCTTGGTGTAAGTCTTCTACGAGCACACACCAGATGTGCTGCCCGCATTTCAGATTCCAGTGCAGACAGTCTCTCATCGTCTGTCCCGTCCCGCGGCCATTCCTCAGTTATCTGTCTTCTTTCTATTGCATTTTACCGTTTTCTTTCTCCTTAAATTTTCTCTTCGTTACAAAGTGACACAGAGACGACCACATAAAGCTGAAGTAAGTTTTTTGAAGACCGTATCCATAAACAGCTGTGATTCTGTTGTAGCATTTCTTTGGTTCATATTTACAAACATCGCAGATCAGTTTTTGCGGGCCCCTGGATTTACCTTGCTCAATTTTTTTTCTGTTGGTTTTCATTTTAGACCTTTATGCCCTGCACGAAAGTTTTATCTTGAAGAGGTTATTGTGGAACAGTTTTGATGTTTATGTGACATTTCTAACAGTTCTGTTACATTGTAGAACAGTAAACATGCGGTAATTAAATTTAGTTACTTCAAATGGGTGAATGAGCAAATGAATAAAACCTTTTTTTTTTCCTGTTTCTTTAGTGTCTTGTGTTCTCCATTCTTTCTGAGAATGTAGGGACTTTCTGAAATAGTGCTTCCCTGCTGTGAGGACTGAAGTTGGATTAGGATCTTTTTCAGTGAAGATCAGACCTCCATGGTAGAATTCTTACAATGGTCATGAATCTTTCATTAAATATTTCTCCCAATTCCTTGAGGCATAGCAATTTGAGCTTCCCAGTTTAGAAAGGAGAGGCTGGTTTTTAGCAAAATGGTTAAAATAATTGATGGAAGTTTTGTCTTACTGTGGTTTGTTTTTTTTTTTTTAAGATTTTATTTATTTATTTGAGATAGAGACAGTGAGAGAGAGCATGAGAAGGGAGAAGGTCAGAGGGAGAAGCAGACTGCCCGTGGAGCTGGGAGCCCGATGTGGGACTCGATCCCGGGACTCTGGGATCATGACCTGAGCCGAAGGCAGTCGCTCAACCAACTGAGCCACCCAGGCGCCCCTTTTTTTTGTTTGTTTTTAAATTTTAATGCCTCAAGCAAGTTTGTGGTTGACAATTGCTGATAGTCGTGAAACTGACAATAATAAGACCGCTGTAAGCATATGTAGAAAAGGGTTACCTTGGGTATTTAAGTTGAGAAATAAGAAGCAGTGCAGCATTGTCTTACTGGTAAGACTTAAGTTGACTTTGAGGCAAGTGGAAGTTCTAATGGGCCGTATAGACTTCAGAAGTAGGGGTGGGACGTCAGAAGAAGAGCCATTCTTATCTCTCCCGGATTCCTTTTTAATCTTAAGAGATTTCAGAGGACCGAACAGTGGAAAACCAAAATCCAGTTGTTCAATACTAAGTTAATCAGTTCAACAACCTGTTGGGCATTCTATTAGCTGCTGGGCATTTCTTGGCTTGTTGAGGATGTAAGCAATGGATAAGGCAAAAACTCTACCTTTGTGGGAGGTGATGAGTCATCTGGGGGAGACAGAACTAAAAAAGCAAAACCCAGTGTTTTAAATATTATTAATATAACAGTATTATTTGTGTAGGGCCCTGTAAGAACAGGGATAGAGAAGAACAACTCCTCAGCTATTCTTGATGAAGGTTCAGGAAATTTTGACTGAGAACGTGATTATTGATCTCTTGAAGAATGAATAGGATTTTTCCAGTTGAACAAGAGTAGCAATGGCTGGGCGCCTGGGTGGCTCAGGGGGTTAAAGCCTCAGCCTTCAGCTCAGGTCATGATCTCAGGGTCCTGGGATCGAGCCCCGAATCGAGCTCTTTGCTCAACGGGGAGCCTGCTTCCCCCTCTCTCTCTGCCTGCCTCTCTGCCTACTTGTGATCTCTCTCTCTGTCAAATAAGTAAATAAAATCTTAAAGTAAAAAAAAAAGAGAATCTGGTGAGATACAGTGAGAGACTGGTGTTCTTTTATTCTCTATAGATTTTTTTTTTGCCCCCTCCCCTCCAATACTGCTATAGCCCCCCCGCCCGGGCCCCCAATGGTCCCCACAGCGGAGAGCCCCAGTCTAGTCCAGGTGGGAGATCAGAGTTCTCCCAGCCTTATTCCAGTCCCCTCCCCACATGTACAGAAAAGAGAGGCATGCACCCTGGCACGTCCAGCACCCCCAGCTTTGCCGCAGGAGCAAGGGCAGCGTCTGGGTTGAGGCAGCCTCAGTGAGGACTCTATTCTTTATAGATTTTACCCTGTACAGATCCCATATTGATCCTGTGTGTTTTGGAAATATCAAAAGATTCTGGGTATCAAGCAGAATTATTTCTAAATGTGTGCCATGGATTCTTAAGAACACTGTCAGAGTGAAACTGTTCTTTTTGGAAACTTGTGTTTCAGAACTGACTTCTGGTATTCATACAGTTTGACTTGAATTTTGATATTCAGACGATTGGCAGGTGTACTTTGTAAACTAGCTGTTTCCTAAGGTGAAGATGATAAACTTGGGGGAGAAGTTCATTCATTTGTCACATATCAGCAGAAATATATATTCAACTGTCATGGTGAAGACGGAAATATGTTTAATGTTAAGACTGATCTCTTATGTAAGTTGATATTTAAAAAGTTTCCTTATGGAGGGGCGCCTGGGTGGCTCAGTCGGTTGGGCGACTGCCTTCGGCTCAGGTCATGATCCCGGAGACCCGGGATTGAGTCCCACATCGGGCTCCCAACTCCAAGGGGAGTCCGCTTCTCACTCTGACCTTCTCCCTTCTCATGCTCTCTCTCACTCTCTCTCTTTCTCAAATAAATAAATAAAAATCTTTAAAAAATTTTCTTTATGGAATATTTACTTCTTTGGCGATTTTCCTGATTCTTTTCATCTAGGATGTCCAGAATTTGAAGTGTTGTTATAGTTTACTGACATATAACTTTGGAGTATTACTCTTTTAGTAAGATAGGAATTTGTCTGCCTTGTGGGAGGATAAGTGCTCCTGATCAAACAGTGCTGTTGCCACAGGCACGAGTATTTGCCTGCTCTTGAGAATCAGCAAGCAGCCAGAGCTAGTCACTCCTAAGTTAGAAGAGGTGGTTTGGCTTACACGTTGGGATATTTTTAAAAATCTTGAATTTGACTTATGTTTTGTTTTCCTTGTAAGAGAACTTACATGTTTGGCAAATTCCTGGAGTCTAATTTTGAAATTCATACTGTCATTTTCTTGAAACTATCCTTCATCATAGCTTTGATTATGGAGAAATCACTGTCCTCTACTGTTTTACAAGCTCATGTAAAAATTGAAACGCACTAGTCTGTGTATTTCAACCAAAACGAATGCTGTCTGTGATGCAAAATTCTCTTCTGATTTGATTAATTGCTTTCCTAATAAGCCACAATTACCTCTAAATAATTCCCGTGGAAATAATGTTTATTTAAATAGCGCACTAACTGGGATGTTTCAGTCCTTGCAATCCTGATCTGAAGGAAATAAAACCACATTCTGTGAATGTAGATCAGCGTCCTAGAGTGAACATTTATACATTAGTTGTTTGACTCTTTTTATTCTTAAAATACTACCTGTTATATTGTGGAGGGGGGGAAGTAAAGTAAAAGAAATCCAGACCTTCTGAAGGGAAGGTACTGTACTGCGCTAGTTCTTTGCTTCACTTCCTGCATTTCATCTTTTGAGTAATAAACTGCTGCTTTGAAAGGTTCCAGTTCTATAACTGATGTGTTTTTTTTTTCCTGGCTATAAAAATGTATTTGAAATCAAGCTCATAAATTTCCAGAATTGAAAAAACAATTGAAGTATAAATAAAAATATATGTAGCTTATTGAAGCAATAATCGAGTAATTTTCTGCCTTAATTTATACTACTCACTGTTTTTTGAATTTTTATAAAAAAATTCTTTTAAAAAATTTTACAACAAGCTTTCTGTTCTTTGCTTGTCATTGTTTTTAAAGTTTTTTTCTCAAGATTTTATTTATTTATTTGTCAGAGAAAGAGTGAGAAAGCACAAGCAGGCAGAGTGAGAAGCAGGCTCTCCACTGAGCAAGGAGCCCAATGTGGGACTCGATCCCATGACCCTGGGATCATGACCTGAGCCAAAGGCAGAGGCTTAACCCACTGAGCCACCCAGGCGTCCCAACTTGTCATTGTTTTTTTTGCTTGTCATTTTTGTGTGTTTTCCAAAATAGTATGATATGTTAATTAAACTTTGTATCTATATTTTTGGCAAAAGATTCATAGAGATTTTTTTCCCCTTGATTAATTGAATATATTTCACAGACTTTACCACTGTTTACATTGGATTTCTTCCTTTTAGAGTTGATCTCTCTAGTGTATTAGATCTTCATGCCTTTGACAGTCTTTCTGGAATAAGGTATGTTTTCTGTGTTTTGTTCACTTTTTTGTATTGTACTTTTTATTCCATGGTTGTAGAAGTTATAGGAATGATTTATACAGTTGCACGCTTGTTTTAAGTTTCTTTTTTTAATTTAATTTTATTTTTTCAGTGTTCCAAGATTCATTGTTCATGCACTACACCCAGTGCTCCATGCAGTACGTGCCCTCCTCAATACCCACCACCAGGCTCGGCCAACCCCCACCCCTTCCCCTCCAAAACCCTCAGTTTGTTTCTCAGAGTCATTCCTGTAGTGTACAAGATCATTCCTAACGAGTAGGTTCTTAAAATTTTATTAATTGGGTGTTTGGAAATCATGATACATTTTCCTATAGAAATTTTAAGTATAAATGGTAGTTAACTTTAAGGATTCATTGTAATATTTCTATACCAACCACTGTGTGTAATGCTTTCTTTGTGTGTGTGTGTGTGTGTGTGTGTGTGTGTGTGTGTAATGCTTTCTGTGATAAAAATGGATGAAATACATAAAAAGTTTTAGCTTGGGATATTCCTACACACTCCTCCTTTCTCTTAAGCAATGGATCACTTTCCTGTTTCTTTCCCTGGAGGGAATCTTTTAATAAAGGAGAGGAACATATCTTTCTTCCCTAGACATCAGTATCTTTTTTTTTTAAGTCATCTTAACTGTTTTTAAGTGTACAATTTAGTAGTGTTAAGTGTATTCACATAGTTGTGCAGTCGATCTGCAGAACTGAAACTCTGTTGAATGACAGCTCTCCAGGGTCCCCTCCCCACAGCCTCTGGCAACAACCATTCTGTTATCTGTTTTTAAGAATTTGCCTACTTTATGGGCACCTGGGTGGTTCAGCCCATTAAGCGTCTGGCTCCAGCTCAGGTCATGATCTCTGGGTTCTGGGGTTGAGCCCCGTGTCTGGCTCCCCACTCAGTGGGGCGCCTACTTCTCTCTTTGCCCCTCCCCACCATTCGTGTTCATGCTCTCTCTCTCTCAAATAAATAAAATCTTTTTTTTTTTTTAAGATTTTATTTAAGAGAGAGAGAGATCACAAGTAGGCAGAGAGGCAGGCAGAGGGAGAGGGGGAAGCAGGCTCCCCGCTGAGCAGAGAGCCCGACATGGGGCTCGATCCCAGGACTCTGAGATCATGACCCAAGCCAAAGTCAGAGGCTTTAGCCCACTGAGCCACCTAGGCGCCCCCAAATAAATAAAATCTTAAAAAAAAAAAAAGAATTTGACTACTTTACATACCTTATACTAGTGGAAATGTATGGCATTTGTCTTATTCCAACTGTCTTACTTCATTTAGTCCTCAAGGTTCATCCATGTTGTAGCATGTGATAGGAGTTCTTCCTTTTAATGCTAAATAATACCCCATCCTATGTATGTACTACATTTTGTTTATTCATTCGTCTACTGATAAACATTTGTGTTGCTTCCACCTCTTGGCTGTTGTGAACAGTGCTGCTATGAAATGGGTGTGCAAGTGTCTCTTCACAATTCCTGCTTTCACTTCTTTTTAATATTTTGAGGTACGCCATACTGTTTCCCACAGCAGCTGCAGTGTTTTAACTTGTACCAGCACTGCACAGGGTTCTGCTTTCTCCATGGACTCACCAACACTGATTTTTCCAGTTGGTCTTGGTAGTAGCCTTCCTCGTGGGTGTGAGGTGGCAGCACCTTGTGGTCGTGCTTTGCATTGCCCTCACGGTTAGAGATCATGGCCATCTTCTCATGTACTTAGTGGCCATTTGGAGATGATCTTCGGAGAAACGTCTATTCAAATCCTCGGTCCATTTTTTAATCCCATGGTTTGTTGGTGGTGGTGGCTGAGCTGGAGGAGCTTTTTATATATTATAGGTGTTACCCCCTCATCAGATAGGTGATTTGGAAATATTTTCTCCCATTTCCTCCAAAGTAGTTGAGTCATAAAAGCCTCCTGTGAGCGGTACCCACCCGGTGCCCAGAGGAAGGGGGCATCCTTATCTCTGCAGACTAAGGTGCACACAGAGGAATCTGAAGAAACAGGCCTCTCTCAGTATCCCCCAGTTTACTACACTTGTTTTGTACTCAGTCCCATTGTATCTTTGCACTCTTCATCAGACATACCATAAAAATGCCCAGGTTTAACCATTTCTTTGGTTCTTCATGTCTTTCTTTTTTTTTTTTAAAGATTTTATTTATTTATTTGACAGAGAGAGAGATCACAAGTAGGCAGAGAGGCAGACAGAGAGAGAGAGATAGAGGAGGAAGCAGGCTCCCCACTGAGCAGAGAGCCCGATGTGGGGCTCGATCCCAGGACCCTGAGATCAGGACCTGAGCCGAAGGCAGAGGCTTTAACCCACTGAGCCACCCAGGCGCCCCTGGTTCTTCATTTCTTTATGAAGGCTCTTGTGTCACATAAAACTTACATTAATAGGGGTGTCTGACTGGCTCAGTTGGTTAAGTAACTGACTCTTGGTTTCTGCTCAGGTCATGATCTCAGGGGCCTGAGATTGAGCCATGTGTTAGGCTCCTTGCTCAGTAGAGAATCCTCTTGGGATTATCTCTCCCTCTCCCTCTGCCCTTCCCCTGTGTGCACTCCTTCTTTCTCTCTCTAAAATAAATAATCTTTAAAAAAAACTTACATTAATAAACTTGTACCCTTTTCTTCTGCTAATCTCTGTCAATCTAATTTTCTCACCCAGCCAGACACCTAAGAGGGTTGAGGAAAACTTTTTCCTTCCTTGCCCAAGTTGTTGGCAGTTATTTTTAACAACATTAAACATTGGATGTAAAGAAAGAATGTGTGATTTTTGAAACATTTTCTAAGGTAATCTCATTCCACACTTGCTTAAGAACAGTGATAATGCATTAGTGACGCTTAAAGAAGCAGCTATTTAATGCGAGCCCTCTCTGTGGCTCAGGCCTGTGCATAACTTTTCATTGTGCTCAGTGGCCGAAATGGAGAATCCTTTCCCCGAGCAACCAGCTGGGAAGGATTTAATTTGACACTTTCTCTACCAAGACCCCCTCCAGTGAGGCTCATTTCCCTCCAACAGTTCCTATAATCCTTTTGTCTTTTCTAAACTCCCTGTTACTCATTTACCCCTCACTGTTCTGCAAAGCAAAACATCTGCAAGGTTTTAAGTCTTTCCCCCTTCCAACTACCCCCATCAGTGTCCAAGTGTATGCCACAGTTGTTAAGGTTGTAATTGGTTGTGCCATATTGGTCTTCTTACTCTTTTTCATATCAGAACTAAACATTTTTAAGATTCTTTTTGTTTTCTCTTAGTCACTGGCAACTGACTATATAGAAGGCTTATATTTACGGATGCTACTTACTTCGTAATAAGTAGATATGTTTAAGGGAAAACATTGATAAAGGAAAAAAATATACCCTTCCGACTTTGTTTAGGTATACTAACCTTATTTAGACATTAGAAAGCCTGGGACGAGTGGAAATTTGGAGCAATAGTAAAATGCTCGTGTGTCTTTTTCTAGGCTGGTAATAGATCTGTAGGAATTAAAAAGAAATCTCGTGACATATTTAACCACACAGAGTAGTGTCACTAAAGATTAATTTTTTCCTATATTGTGTGTATACGTATGCATGTGAATGTGTGTACATTTTTTATGGAAGTGTAACATACAGTGTTTTATTATTTTCAGATGTACAACATATTGAGTTGAGAATTCTTTATCTTACTCAGTGCTCACCTGGATAAGTGTGTCACTATACGTTACTACAGAATGAGTGACTATATTCTCTGTGCCGTACTTTTCATCTTTGACTTACTTATTTTGTAACTGGATGTTTCTACCTCTTAGTCCCCTTCCCCATTTCACACCAGTCTGTTTGCTTGTTTGTTGAATGTGTACACGTTAGAAACGAACTTTAAGCATTTTGCTAGCTTTTCTCTATTAGAAAGTGTAAGCAGTATGTAAAACTGGAACCGTGTAAGAGAGTGAGTTGTGGAAACTCCCTTCTTAGTTCTGCATCTCTAAGTAACATATAAGGTTAAATTGAAAGTATATTGATCTCTGAATTTATAATCAGTTGTTTTTAGTTTGCAGAAAAAACTTGAGCATGTACCAACAACACAGCCTCACCTTGATCAGGTAAAAAATACCTTTAGAAAAAATTTTTAAGCATTAAAAAAAATAAATTGGTTCTGTTAGGACTGTTTTATTTGAGTCTTGCTAAAAAAAGTATTTTTGAACTTTGTTGATAATTTTCAGAATTTGAATGCTTTTGAGGTAATCTCATCTAGCTTCTTAATGCATAATAGGAATTCATTAAACCAGAGTTCTTAGAAAAAAAAGAAAAAACAGAGTTCTTAGAATCTTAAGAAATCATGCTTTCTAGCTACTCTTTTCAGCATGTTTTAATCAGTTCTTCTGATGGGAATCACTGCTTAAAAGCAGCCTGGGGGTTCTGTATGCAGCCCATTTTTAGCTATGTTGAACTAATAGATTAAGAGAAAGTCTGGTAAAAAACCTCTATGGCTTATTTAAGTGAAAATTGACTTTGAGTTTCACCTGGAGCTAGCACTGTAAATTTGAACTTCTTAAGGTGTCCTTCATTTAGGTGCTCTAAAACTCTTAATTCCTGAGGTAAATACTGACGATACTAGGAACAAATAAAACATGTTCTCACTGTACCCATCTTTCTTTTAAGCAAGTCATAAATGGTGGAGGTTTCTGGTAACTTCTTTGTTCCACTGAAACTCAAGGGGGGCATGTGAGTGAGCCATGTACCATCTTCCCTCCTCTGCTGTCTGGAAATGTCGCTCACTCTTTGAAGCATTACTCTTTGTGATGGGGCTACTTGTTCGTTTGTCTTCATTTTGGCTCCTATTTACGGAGACCAGTACTACCGCATTCCTGGCACTTTTCCTCTGGGAAACTTAATAAAATATTCATCTTCGCATGTTTTTAAAATGAGTGAATGAGAGAACTACAGCTCTGTGGCGGTAGAATTTTTGGGAGAAACCAACGGTTTACAATACTCAGTAATAGTTATAATGATGAACCGGCAACATGTTCTTAACTGACTCCCTAAGTGAGGGACATCATCCTAGGAATCATGTAAACAGTGAAGAATGTAGTAGTCTCTTTCAAGAACCTTTCTAATGGCCAGTATCTCTACCTACGGTATCTTGCATATACCCTCTCATGGCATTTATAATGCCCTACAGTTTGGGTTGAAGTGCTTTTTCCTTG
Organism: Nasua narica; assembly: GCA_028533885.1. Lineage (NCBI taxonomy): Eukaryota > Metazoa > Chordata > Mammalia > Carnivora > Procyonidae > Nasua > Nasua narica. Next base: position 8,938,927 of record CM052813.1, read on the forward strand.
TAGTAGTCTGCACAGTCCTTAAGTGTAGAGTCCTCAGTGCTTTGCACAGGGCATGGCATGTGGTGGCTGCTCAGTGAATATTTGTTACAAGAATGAAAAGCTGTTTCTCAAATGGGAAACAGCGGAGTCACCTGTGGAACTTTAAAAATATCTTGGATGTTCAGTAGTCTCCCATTTCATATCTCCAGGAGTGGGGTTCCGGTATGTGCAAATTAATGTGCGTGTACATTTTTAACACTTTATTACGGAAATTTCTGAAGATAGACAAAAGTACAGAGAATAGCAAAAGGAACCCAGGTGCCACGGCTGTCAACATTTTGCTGATTTTATTTCCTCTGTCTTCCCAATATTTCTTTTGCTGGAGTATTTTTTGAACAGAAAATTTAAAAAATACATAAAAGTAGAATGGTATAATAAGACTGCAAGTGCCCATTACCCTTGCTGGAGTGTATTGAAGCCAGGCCCAGACACTGTGTCATTATTTCACCAGTAAGTAGGGCATGTCTATATTTTTTTTTTTCGTGTCTATATATTTTTAAGGCTCTACAGGAGATTCGGATGCACTTTCCTGCTTTAGGTATATAAAAAAAAGTCCACGCCTGGACTGGGGGGCGTGGGGCGGGGAATGGAAATGGGGTAAGTGGAGGGCTGACTCAAAGGTAAACTTGAAAGAGTAACCTCACTGACCGATACGGGGACAGTAAAACGGGAGAAGTGATGGGAAACAGGCCTGATTGACTGGAGGGACCTAGGTGCAGAGAAACCTGGAAGGCACACGGATTTGGAGAAGGATGCATGCCAGACTTTCCTCTTCACACTTGGTGGCAGGATATCCCAGTAGAGAGAACTCAGGAGGAGCTTCACATTTGGGGCCGAGCATGTTTTAATGGGCTCAGATTTCCAGATGAAGAAAACATGCAAAAGTTATTACACGTTAGATATTGTTTGCCAAAGACTAGAACACCAAGGGAAATAGCCTGGGAGGTGCAAGGAAAAATAGACCAGAAAACTAAAATTTTGGAGTTACTGCTGAATTTTATTTTAGGGGCAGTACCTTATTTAACTTCGTTTTCTGAATGATTGCTTCGGTTTTCTGCTTCTTTCTGTGTCTGGGAAAAGGAGAGTTAATTTTAGATTCAAAACAAAAACTGGGAAGAAAAGTCTGAAATAGGTAATACTTGGTACATAGTAGTTTTGTTATTAAAGTTTTATCCCCGAATCATCTGTAATGCAGCCATCTTTCATGAATTCCTTGTTCCCTCCCTATAAGGAGGGCCTGGGTTGGAGGGTGAGAAGGTGAGAAAACCCAAATGACAGTTTGTGCATAGTTTATTAAATTAGGAATTATGAGTTGTGACTCTCATCCTCTGCACTGGGAATTGGATGATTTAATCTTTAAGATTTGTCTACTGCAAGGAGAGTCTATTGAGTACAGAAAAACATCTAGTTCTAAAATGTGTATCTCACTCCTTGAGCCCCCTGACAAAAATTATTGTCATAATTTTTACAATCCTTTTTATCTCATAGTGGAGTTTATTATACCCCTCAGAAATATCGTCATATTGCTAACCTGCCAAAAACAAGTCATTCCCAGTAAAAATTCTTTAAGCCAGAATAAAGCAGTATTGAGTTCCATGTTGAGACCTTCCCAGTATTAAAAGTCAAGTTATCCAACTTCAATAAAATATATTTTAAGCAGTTTTGAAGGTTGAACTGCTACTGTCTTTTGAAAATGACAAATTATATTTCATTTAGCAACCTTTTTGCTATGATTTTGATAATGTTATCATTATCAAATTCTGAAAATCAGAATTATTTTCTATACATTTTGATATGGATTTTTAGGTATTGCAGCAATTGCTTTAAGGGGAAAGGAAAACTTTAAATGCAGGATACAAAACAAAGAGCTTAAAAGCAGAATATGTTTATTTAGATTTAAAAATAAGTACTTTAAAAAAGTTATGGTAAACCCATGTGATCTATCCTCGACAATTTTTTAAGTATGTAGTGCAGTATCACTAGCTAATACTGTCTGTGTACTACTATACAGCAGATCTCTAGACCTTTTTCATCTTGCATGACTGAAACTGTATTCATTGAGCTGCAGCTCCCCATTTTCCTCACCTCCCAGCCAGGCAGCCACCATTCTGCTTTCTACTTCTGTAAGTTTGACCGCTTAGATACCTCGTATAAGTGGAATCATGCAGTATTTGTCTTTCTTTGACTGGCTTATTTCACTTAGCATGTTGTCCTCAAGGCTCATCTGCGTTGTGGCCTGTGGCAGAATTTCCTTTTCTTTAACGGTGAATAGTGGTTCATCAACATACCACATTTTTATACTATACTATTATACTATGTTTTTTTGGTCCATTCAGTATGTTAGTGTTATATTGTTTCATCTCTTGGCTATTGTGACAGAGCTAGTACTTTTAAAAATCTGACATTTTAAAGTCCATTTTAGTTGGCTTTCGTGTCTCATATTTAGCAAGAAAGTCCTTTTTGCTTTTCCCATTACCAGCAACAGTGGAGACTAAATATCAGTATATTTTGTCCTTAGATTGGTCTTTAGTACTTACCTTTAGCGATCCTCTATGTTTGGATAAAAAAACAATTTGGTCCTTTCATATTTTCTGCTATAAACCTGTGTGCTTTTCTGTTGGTGAATAAAATTGCTGTTAATATGTGCAGTTGTAGGAAATGATGCAAGGCTGTGCTTTACTATGTTTTTTCTTCCTGTTTTAAAGCTTGGCTTGAGCATTATATCCTAATTATGAAGGTGGGGTTTGTGTTTTTATCATCTTACGCTGAGGCTTACACATGAATATGTGTATTTTCATGATTGAGTTGAAATTTTGGTTACAGGAGCAAATGGAGCTTTGGATTTTAGTTATGTGGCTAGCTGCAGGCGACCTCGAGCTTCGGATTCCTTGGAGTGGTCATGAGAGATTTATCCAGAGCAGGAGGAAAAATAAATACCAGAGTTAACATTCCAAGTGACGTCCGCCTTCGCAAACCAAAAGTGACAGTACGCTGTCATTCTCATCTCCAGATACTCTTCTCCTTCGGCACATACTTGGTCAGAGATAAACTGAATTTTCTTCCACATTCTTCCCAGAGAACAGAATTACACTTTTGCATTTGAGTTTTACTCCCGGCTCTGGGTAGTTTATTTTTTCTGAGCCTTATTTCCCTCAATTTATAAAAGGGAAATAATTCTCTTTATTTCACAGGATTGCTGTCACGAGTAAATGAAAAGATGACAGGAAGTGACCCTGGCAGGAGTAGCCGGCTCGGTACATAGTCGGTACACTGTAGATACTACCTTCCCGCTCCGTGCGGGGCATCCTGGAAAGATTGAATTAAACCAGGAGCATCCTCTCGTGAACGTTTCTCTGTTTAAATACTAACCCACTGATCACCCCTGAGGAATACAGGAAATGGAATTGCTAGTACTACAACTCAGCAAGACAGTGAAAAAAATCGACCCAGTATACTTGTCAGGCAGCATACATGTTCATGAACGCGTTCCTTTGTGTCTTAAAATATTCCAACATTACTATAAAATAATACCGACGTTCTAAAATATACCAACATTATGATAAAGGAAATCATGATTGATTATCTGTCTTGATTTATAGAGCATTATTACGGTGACATTTGAAGTACGAGGAAATGCGAAGGAAGAAAGTCTGAATGTATTTATTCAGGTGAATGCAGTATTTAACTGGTAATGATTTACCACCTGTTGCGTTCCATGGTTGTTGCTGGCAGCAATGGTTGGTCTTATTAAATATGTCACTCGATACAGAATCTTCTGTGGGAGAAGAATGTGAGGAACAAGGACGATGACTGCATGGAGGTCATACGGCTAAAGGTGCGGAGCAGAGTCTACACTTTTATACTTGGCGACAAAGGCCCTTTCTTTCGTGACTGTTACATAAAACTGTATTTGGTTTTAAACACAAGCAGTGGTTTTAATACAAATAACTTTTGTCTGATATCATTTTTTTGTCATTTCCATTGCTGAAAAGAAGTTTGGGAAATCACTGCAATTACATGCATAGCTTCATTTAGTGTTGCAGCTAAAATAACCCATGCGCTTTGAAACATCACCCCTCTTTCTCTCCTCCCAAGTGTTCTGAGCAGTTGTCTGGCTAATGAGCTTGATCACTGGAACTCTCCTTTCCTTGGCACACAGTTTGGTCAGTTAGGGAAAACTGAATGAATGTCTTTTTTTTTTTTTTTTAAGGTAATGGTGGGGAGGGGCAGAGGGAGAAGGAGACATAGAATTGTAAGCAGGCCCAGTGCGAGCCCCATGTGGGTCTCAATCTCACAACCCTGAGCTCATGACCTGAGCTGAAATCAAGAATCGGATGCTTAACCGATTGAGCCACCCAGGTGCCCCCGAACATCTTTTTGTGTTTAATCTCCCAAGAGAGCTTCATTAACATAGAAATCACATTAGAAATCTTGCTGCAGGGGTGCCTGGGTCGCTCAGTCACTTGGGCGTCTGCCTTTGGCTCAGGTCGTGATCCAGGGTCCTGGAATCGAGCCCCACATCAGGCTCCTTCCTCAGCGGGGCACCTGCTTCTCCCTCTGCCTCTGCCTGTGCACCTGCTTGTGCTCTCTCTCTGTCAAATGAATAAATAATATTAAAAAAAAAATCTTGCTGCAGCTGACCCTGTGGGGCTTGGTGCATTTAGCATACACTAAATAGTTGTCATACTATAAACAGAGTTATAGAACATTAGAGAATTCTTGCTCAGTGTTTGGAAACCCATTCATGTTACTTGGTGTTTGGGTATTTATGTCATGGAAAGTGTTTTTTCTGGGGAGCAGTGGTTCCAGTTGTGTGCTTAACCAGTCAGCAGTCATTTGTCTACTGCTGTATTTCCAGAAGTGTGCATAAAGGTTTTATTATTACTATTTGTTATGATTACTGCTAGTAACTAAATTTTCCGGTTAGGTTAGATGCTGACTTCCTGGAGTCACTAGAATGACAAAGGTAGAGACAACCAAGAAACCATTCAGGTTTAGCTTTCTTTCCTCCCTGTGTTGGCTCTACCTGGGATTGGCTTCGGAGCAACATGGGCTCAGTGTTCAGTCTCAGTCTGTTCTCAAGTCATTCCCACGCAGAGGAGCTAAGTGTGAACCTGCCGCTGCTTTCCTGACCACAGCGCCGTCTACATTCCCTGATCCCACGTGGCGGAGTGTATTTCATTCTGTAACTGTTTTTATCCCCTGCTCCTGAATGGGGGGTGGGGGGTGGCACTACAAAGCAGCTACTAATACTGCCCCCGGAACCTCCACACACAGTTCCGTGGCTCATCCTGCACCATCCCAGCGTGGATTTTGTCCTTAGGTGTGTGACAGTTTTTGCAGTTGTCCTGCCTTTTGGTTCTTCCCTTGGCCTTCCTCTCATCACAAAAACACGGCGAGAGCTGGGACAACACAGCCTTCTCCTTCATAGATGTCCTTTTCTGGCTACAAAGTGTTAGTGTGACAATGATGAACATGTTTAAAATGTTCACTCAGGGAGGCCCTTGGGTGCCTCAGTCAGTTGGGTATATGCCTTTGGCACAGGTCATGATCCTAGGAGATCCCAGGGTCCTGGGATTGAGCCCCAATCTCTGCTCAGCAGGGAACCTGCTTCTCCCTTTCTCTCTGCCTGCCACTCCCCCACAACCCGCTTGTGCTCTCTTTCTGTCAAATAAATAAATTAAGTCTTTTATTTTTTTTTATTTTTAAAAGATTTTATTTATTATTTGATGGAGAGAGACACAGTGAGAGAGGGAACACAAGCAGGGGGAGTGGAAGAGGGAGGCACAGGCTTCCCACCGAGCAAAGAGCCCGATTCAGGGCTCGATTCCAGGACTCTGGGATCATGACCTGAGCCAAAGGCAGACACTTAACAACTGAGCCACCCAGACGCCCCAAATAAAATAAAATAAGATAAGATAAGATAAATACAAAATAAAATAAAATTCACTAAGGTAGCAGCTAACACTTCAAAGTCTTTATACAAGTAACAGGAAATTGATGTTTAGATAATTCTTTACAAGGAGTTATTACGTATTAAAATTCAAATTTAAAAAGCAGAAAATTGGGGCACCTGGGTGGCTCAGTGGGTTAAAGCCTCTGCCTTCGGCTCAGGTCATGATCTCAGGGTCCTGGGATCGAGCCCTGCATCGGGCTCTCTGCTCAGCGGGGAGCCTGCTTTCTCCTCTCTCTCTGCCTGCCTCTCTGCCTACTTGTGATCTCCTTTCTCTCTGTCAAATAAATAAATAAATAAAAATTTTAAAAAATAAAAAGCAGAAATCAAACCATATTTTACACCTTAAACTAATACAATGCTGTATGTCAGTTTTATCAGTAAAACGAGAAAATAAAAAGCAGAAAACAGAAGTCGTCAAAGGAAAACAGGAAGAACATACCTAAAATACACAAATACACCCAAAACACACAAAGCTTATGTAGCAAGAGTGACTAAGAGTGGTTTGTCTCTTACTATTCTGCTATATATATATTAATTTTATAACAAGTATAACAAACATTTCAGAGAAATTATTTCATCCCCAGACAGGCCAGTTTATCATTTCTGCAAATCAATAAAAAATGAACTTTATCCAGACAGTGTTTCTTTTCCTTTATTCCATCATTCCCTGCACCATTCATTGCAACCCAGTCAGAATTATCGCCCAAGTCCTTTAACTCCTCAAATTTTCCCACTAAAACTGTGGAACAGTTGTAAAATCCTTAAAGTAGAAACATCAGTAGAATTGGATGCATGTTTTATCATTTGGTTGTTTAAATTTTTAGTTGTCATTAATACTGAAAGGACATCCTAATACATATATTAATTTTATTGTTAGAAAAAAGGATTATTTAAAAAAAAACATTGTGCACATAAACTTTTTTAAAAATTGGAGGCTAGGGGCGCCTGGGTGCCTCAGTCGTTAAGCGTCTGCCTTCAGCTTAGGTCATGATCTCAGGGTCCTGGGATCGAACCCTGCATCCTGCTCCCTGACAGCGGGAAGCCTGCTTCTCCCTCTCCCACTCCCCCTGCTTGTGTTCCCTCTCTCGCTGCGTCTCTCTCTCTGTCAAATAAATAATTAAAATCTTAAAAAAAATTTGGAGACTTTAAAAAGCTATTTCTAGAATGCCCAGATAACTGGATTTAGGTGATTTTAACAGCATCTTCTTTATGGGTGTGTATTTAAAATGGAATAGGAATAATTAGTCCATTAACACTGCTGCTCTCAGTTTCTGCTCTAAGTTTGGACTGCGGCTGATTGAACCCTCTCGTCTGAGCAGGGGTTGGTGTCGATCAAAGACAAACCCAAACAGGTGATTGTCCAGGGTGTCCACGAACTCTATGACCTGGAGGAGACGTCGCTGAGCTGGGACAATGACACCGAGAGGACAAATCGATTGGTTCTTATCGGTAAGTGACAGTTAAGTTATAGTTAAGTTTCTAAAATATAATAATGCTGGTCACGTATCAATCAATCTCAGTCCCTTTTGTCAACCTAACTAAGCTCGTGGTTAATATATTTGTCTTCATGATGTGATAACATTCATAAGAACTTGTGAGGCACTTTATTCCTCTCCAAATGTAGAAAAGTAATTAAAATGCCAATTTGGTTCTGAGGGACTTAACTAGAAATAGGAAGTTAAGGGAAGGGATCACTGGTTACTTAGTTTTTGTAAATTTCTGAAGATTATCAAGTGGTTAATGATTTGGAATTGGTAGGCAAACTGTCATTTTAATAAGCATCATATAATCACATTGTATTTTATTCTGTTTTCAGGCAGAAATTTAGATAAGGAGATCCTCAGACAACTATTTATAGCTACTGTGGTGGAAACAGAAAAGCGGTGGACAACACATTTCAAAGAAGACCAAGTTTGTCCATAACATGAGAAGCATTTCTTATCAGAGGGATTGGGTGATAAATCGGGAGTAAGTTTCTTATTGGGTGTATTTCAAGCATCTGTTCTTTGCATTACTTATGTTGTGAATTTCCAGTGTACTTTCAAATAGTGTTTATTTTATGGAACACATAAAATGTAGTAAATAAGTACTTAAAACATTTGACATTCATACAATAAAATATAATGTCCTTTGAAGTGTTTGTTTTTGTTTTGTTTTTTTGAAAGCAAGTGCGTGGGAGGTGTGTGTTGGGGGGGCGCTGAGGGAAAGGGAGAGAGAATCCTAAGCAGGCACCCCGCTTAGCATGGAGCCGGACATGAGGCTTGATCCCAATATCCTGAAATCATGACCGGAGCCAAAATCAAGAGTTGGACACAACCTACTGAGTCACCCAGGTGTCCAGGTTTTTGTGTTTTGTGTGTGTGTGTGTGTGTTTTTTAATAGACGTTTCACAAAAGTATCTGTCAGAATTGGCTTTGGAATTTACATATGCTGAACTTTTTACCCATGGAAGTTATTTATAATCCTAATGATAAAACTTACTTTCATGTTGTCTTTTTCCCTTAGAACTGCACCGATTGCATAGATGTAATTTTAAGGTTGCTAACAAAAATTATTTAAAAACAATATCACCATTTTTATTAAATGAAATGAAGGTCTTGTGGCTAGAGATTTATGAGTGGAAGAAATCTGAGTCAAAAAATTAAAGCCAGGGGCGCCTGGGTGGCTCAGTTGGTTGGGCGACTGCCTTCGGCTCAGGTCGTGGTCCTGGAGTCCCGGGATCGAGTCCCATATCAGACTCCCGGCTCTGCAGGAGGTCTGCTTCTCCCTCTGACCTTCTCTCCTCTCATTCTCAGTCTCTCTCTCTAATAAAAAAAAAAAAAATTAAAGCCATCTCTTAGTCAATTTTAAGATTTCCTGTAGAGTAATGGAACTTCAATTTACTTTGTAATATATTTAGATGATGCCAGTTTTAGAGCTTTTTAATGTTAAGTAGAATTTACTACTGGTATTAAGTTCATCATGATTTCTTTGAACTTCTTTAATTTTCAGTATAAGCAAAAAAGTGACAAGATGCAAAACTTCAGTCATAACTTACAGATAACTTAGGATAATTTAACCATCTTTATATCAGTGTTGGTGTAAAAATGTGCAGTGGCTTATTTATCTCCTATTCCTATTAAAGGACAGGTCTGCATAACTGTATTCAGATTGTAAGAGAAAAGCATTAGATAGGATTTAAAAAAGACCTTTCCCAAACTAATGATTATTAAATGTCAGGAGGCTATCAAAATACCTTTTGGAATTTCTTTTTCCAGAATTTTTTTTTTTTAAGATTTTAATTTATTTGACAGAGACAGCGAGAGAGGGAACACAAGCAGGGGGAGGGGAAGAGGGAGAAGCAGGCTTCCCACTGAGCAGGGAGCCTGATTCGGGGCTCTATCCCAGGAGCCCAGGATCATGACCTGAGCCGAAGGCAGAGGCTTAAGGAATGAGCCACCTAGGCGCCCCTTTTTTCCAGAATTTTAAATAGAAGAGTTGTATCTCTGTGACTTGAATGGTTCCAGTGTTTGGAGGCAGGCTAATTGGCTAGATTATCTGTCTCTCAGGGCCCCTGGGTGGCTCAGTTAAGTGTCCACCTTCAGTTCAGGTCGCGATTGCAGGGACCTGGGATCAAGCCCTACCTCACATCCCTGAGCAGGGAGCCTGCTTCTCCCTCTCCTGCTCCTTCCACCCTTCCCCCCACTCATGCTCTCTCTCAATGAATAAATATAATCTTTAAAAAAAGACTATGTCTTTCCTTCCCTACATTCTGTCCATTTTTAAATAAAAGTTCTCTGTATTTATCCATTTGCCTCCTGAATCGATTCTCTTAAATTCATGGTTGAGAGAATAAGCTTACCTGGTGGCGGCAGATTGCCCAATAGGAACTCAGCTGATTTTTGTGTCAGATCTGGGCTGTGATTCCACTTCTTTTGCTTCTTGGCTGCGTAATCTTGGGCAAAGTATTTTCTCGAGATTGGTTTCCGTATTTATAAGTGGACGGAGATAGTATCAATTATTCAAGGTTGTTGTGAAGATTAAACAGGTTTCTAATGCACCCAGCTGAGCTCCTGGCACAGAGCAGAACCTGGATACATTTTCTTCTTCCTAACAACTTACACTTGATTTATTTTATAGTTAATGTTGCCACAATAATACTCCATAATGTTCTTTAGCGAACAATTAGTATCTGGATTCATCTGTTCTAGGCCATGAGAAAGAACTTACTTTAATTGTCTGTTGTGGAAGAAATGTTTAAAGTAATATTAATCTGTACTCTTAAAAGTCTGTCTTTATGAAACTCACAAATATTTGTTTTTTCTTTAAAGTGCGTTAATCTTTAAATATTTTTTTATCACGTAAGTATTGACTGAATACATTTGTGCTGTAAAAAACGCAAACGTTGCAGATGAAGTCAGCCTCCCCTGTCAGTCCTGTCACTGTTACTTTCTCCTGTCACTGTCACTCCTTGGGGGTAAGCGAAGGTGTCAGCTTTCTGTCTGCCCTTTTCCATGTTTCTTTTCACTCACACACATGGCTTGCATTGTTGCCTAAAGGGAATTATTTTTCAATGATGAGAACCATAATTTAAGCTGCTTCCTCAGGATATTTAGAAGCTTGTTACAAATATCCTCAAGGAAAGCTTTTATTTTTCTGATGTATGTGTTTTAAATTAAATATTTATGTATTGTAAGGCAGTTTGCTTTTTAAAATTTTATTTATCTATTTATCTATCTTTTATTTGAGAGGGAGAGAGAGTGCACTTGGGGGGGGGGGGTTTGGAGAGGAGCAGAGGGACAAGCGGACTCCAAGCTCAGCGCGGAGCAGGGTGTGGGACTCGATCGCACCACCCCCGAGATCATGACCTGAGCCGAAATCAAGAGTTGGCCATGCAACCGAATGAGCCACCAGGCACCCCTACAACTTGCTTTTTTGTTTTTTTAAACTCAACTCTTAGTCTTAGATCTTTCCATGACAGTGCCTATGAATATGTCTTATTCTTGCTGCACAGAAAGGCAGAGTGTAGCATAGAATACATTCATTTAAAAAATCATTTATTGAGGGCTTCCAGTCTGCTTACGTGTGAGTGCTGGGCTGAAGGCGCACAGGACAGATAAGGTCCAGGATCTTACCATGTGCATTTTGGTGGAGGGACATAAATAAATTAGAAAATACGAGGGAAATAAGAAAGCTAATAGAAGTACCGGGTAGGCCTGAAACGTGTCCCCGAGGAGAGGTGGTTTCTAAGTTGAGAATGGAGCTGAAAGGTTGTGTGTTGGAAGTAGGGAAGAGAAGAAAGTTCCACAGAGAGGGAGCCAGCAGAACAGCGTTTTAGGCGGGAGCCTTCACAGCACCCTGCGAGACCGGGCAGGAGGCAAGGGCGGCAGAGGATGGAAAGCCGGTATGGACGCGGACCGGGGTTGTGAGCCGGGGCCAGGCTTGCTGCTCCTCGTGGGACAGCAGACCTCGTGTGGTTTATTCCGAATGCCCTGGAGAGTTTTAACTGGAGACACAATGTGGTTTGTGATCGCTGTGGCAGAGGAACCAGTGCTTTCCTATCTGCAGAACTGGAAACGGCGCTGCAGTGACCGGCCTTGTGCAGCACGCCTCTCTGTTCTCATGTGACAGTGTTTCTCGAGATAGAGAGGCACGGGGACAATCACTAGCTTCCGGCGTGTGCACGTGGGAAATGCTTACTAGAGCTGATAAACTGCTCTTCCAAGTGGCTGTAACTTTTTGCCTTTTTTATACAGTAGGGTATGAAAGTACCCATTTTTCCAAACCTGGTTAACACACTCGAAACTTCCCCGGTTTGCATGGAATGGCGTCTCACTGTTTTAATTAATTAATTTAATGAATTGATTATTTTATTTTTTAAATATTTTATTTATTTGACTGAGAGAAAGATCACAAGTATGCAGAGAGGCAGGCAGAGAGAGAGGGGGAGGCAGGCTCCCCGCTGAGCAGAGAGCCCCATGTGGGGCTGGATCCCAGGACCCTGAGATCATGACCTGAGCCAAAGGCAGAGGCTTTAAACCCACTGAACCACTCAGACGCCCTGATTAAATATTTAATTAATTAATTTATTTGACAGAGAGTGTGCACGCATGCGTGAGCAGGGGGAGGGGGGGAGAGGCAGAGGGAGCTGGAGAAGCAGGGAGCCCGATGTGGGGCTTGAACTCAGGACCCTGGGATCATGACCTGAGCAGAAGGCAAATGCTTAACCAACTGAGCCACCCAGGTGCCCCTTCACTTAAGTTTTGCACTGTATTTTTGTGTCTATATGTCCTTTTAAAGATGTATTGTTCTGTTCTTCATTCTTATTTTTCCCCAGATGAAGTATTTTTCCATGATCAGAATCATTATCGGTTTAACCCGCATTTCAGAGGACTTGGGAACTTGCTATAGATATCCTGGAAAGAATATTTTTTTAATAATGCAAATCACTGAATAATGTGGGCTATTATTCTGCTAACTATAGAAAATTTGAAGGTTATTGAGGAGGAGGATCAAGGTTTAGGCATAGTTCATCTATAACTCTCTAGTTTACGGAGTTATATAGGATAGATTCCTAAATCTCTCTGAGCCTTTGTCTCCTTATTTCTTAAGATGGAGATAAAATGCAAATCTCTCTCCATTGTCCCAGGATGAAATTTAAAGCACCTTGAATACTGAGTCTCAGTACAAGCGAATTCTCTTTTTATAGCAAGGTTTGATTAAAAAAAAAAAAAAGTTCAAACTTTCTGCATATCTTCCTAAAGCAAATAGTTCTTTTCTAGGCTTTTCCCAGCTTTTAGTGTAAGGGGCAAGAACATTGGTTCTGAGTGCAAGAAAGCTGTAGGAAGGGGTCAGCACAGGGTGTGAGGGAAGACCAGGTGACTGAAAGGGTCTATAATTATTATGACATTTGAAGGAAGTTATTGGCAAAATAATGCTAAGAATCTTTTAAGCACTTAGGAGCTTGGTTGCTTACTACAAATTGATTAATAGTCTCCTTTGGACTTACTAGTGTAGGTGGGAAAACTATTTTTAGATTGCTTTGAAAAGACTATTCCAGTGTTAGAAATGCCATACATTGTGAAAGTGACGTCGAAAGATGTAAATTCTGCCTTCATAGACTAGCAACTTGCCTTATGTACTTTGATAAGAAAGAAAGATACGCTAGATTTTTTTTCTCAATTAGTCTTAATACTAGAATCAATTTAACCATTGATGACCACATTGCCTTTAATTTTCAGAGTGAAATGGAGAGAAATCGAATATCATCGTCCTTTTTGTAGATTAGTTTAGAAAGTTTGGTTTTTCACACCAGGATGGCATTTTGTGAGTTTGATAGGTTTGTTCAGAAAAAAAAAAAAAACAACTATTTATTGTTAGGAAAGAAATAATCACTAAGTATTACCGAGTGCCCACCATGCAGTAGGCCTCATGTTAAATATTGCAGTGACTACAAAGGAAGTCTTTTGATTCTTTTTTTTTAAATTTTTTATTAACATATAATGTATTATTTGCCCCAGGGTACATGTCTGTGAATCATCAGGCTTATACATTTCACAGCATTTGCCATAGCACCTACCCTCCCCAATATCCACAACCCTACCCCCCCTACCTCCCAGCCACCTTCAGTTTCGTGAGTTTAGGAGTCTCTTATGGTTTGTCTCCTTCCCCATCCCATCTTGTTTCATTTCTCTTCCCCACCCCCCACGACCCCCTGCCCTGCCTCTCAAATTCTTCATATCAGAGCGATCATGTGATAATTGCCTTTCTCTGAATGACTTATTTCGCTTAGCATAATACCCTCTAGTTCCATCCACGTCGTTGCAAATGGCAAGATTTCATTTCTCTTGATGGCTGCATAGTATTCCATTGTATATATATACCACATCTTCTTTATCCATTCATCTGTTGATGGACATCTAGGTTCTTTCCATAGCCAAATTATGGAAAGTCTTTTGATTCTTAGGGCAACTCTGAAGAACTGAAGGGATGAGACAGTAAGAGTTCCTTTCTTTTCCTTTCCTTTGTTTTTCTTTTTCTTAGAATGACTTGGCATAATGGAATCTTTCCAAAACACTCCGTTTTCTTTTTTTTTTTTAACATTCCATTTTCATTGATAAAGCTCTTTGTTTTTACATTTATATACTTTGTATAACAGTTTTATTTAGATATAATTCACGTGCAGTAAGCTTTACCTTTTTAAAGTGTACAATTCATGGTTTTAGTATATCCACAGGTAGTGGTAAGATTCCAGAACATTTTCATCTCTCCCCAAAGAAACTAACCATCAGCAGTTACTCCTCATTTCCCCCTGCTCCGAGCCCCCAGCAGCCGCTGATCTACTTTCTGTGTCTATAATTGGGGTATTCTGGACTCCTTTCACATACCATAATTTTTTGAGATTCACCCATGTTGTAGCATGTTTCAGTGCTTTCTTTTTATTTTATTTACTTATTTATTTTTTAAGATTTTATTTATTTATTTGACAGAGAGAGAGATCACAAGTAGGCAGAGACACAGGCAGAGAGAGAGAGGGGGAAGCAGGCTCCCCGTTGAGCAGAGAGCCCGATGTGGGACTCAATCCCAGGACCCTGCGATCATGACCTGAGCCGAAAGCAGAAGCTTTAACCCACTGAGCCACCCACGCGCCCCAGTGCTTTCTTTTTATTGCTGAACAAAAGTCCATAGGACATTTTATTTATCCACTCATAAGCTGATGGCTATTAGGCCTTTCCCCCATATTTAATTTTTTAAACTAATAGAATGTAATTTTCAGAACAGTTTTAGGTTTACAGGAAAACTGAGTGGATAGTACAAGATACAGGAACAGAGAGAAGTTCCCATATCCCCTGCCCCCGCAGTGGAAGCCTTCCAACAGTATGATTTCTTACAATTAGTGAACCAATATCGATACATTGTTATTAACCAAAGTCCATAGTGTCCTTTTTCTATTCTAGGACGTCATCCGCCATGTTGGTTGTCGTGTCTCTGTAGACTCCTCTTGGCTATGATGGTTTCTTAGACTTTCCTTGTTTTGGTGACCTTGATAGTTTTGAGGATGGTCTCTTTTTTTTTTTTTTTTAAGATTTTATCTATTTGAGAGAGAGAGAGAGAGTGCATGCCCACACAAGGGGGGGGGGCGGGGAGGGGCAAGAGGAAAGGGAGAGGCAGGCTCCCCAGAAAAGCAACCAGGTGCCTGAGGATGGTTTTGGTTAGGTACATATACACAAGATGCTCCTCTCTTGGAATTTGTCGGTTTTTCTCCTGCCTTGGTGGGTTTTAGGGAGCGAGATCACAGAGGGCTATTTTTTATCACGTTCCCAGGGTATATACTGTTCACATGGTTTATGACTATCGATGCTAACATTTATCCCCTGAGGACCTGGCTGAAGTGTTTGTCAGGCTTCTTCACTTGTAAGATTATTCACCGGCTCCCTCTGCCCCCACACTGTAGTCTGGAAGGAAGCCACTCAGCGTGCCCACCACAGTAAAGGAGGAAGTGTACTCCACCTCCTTCAGGATGCAGTAGCTACATTACTGGGCATTCTTCTGCATGGGAGACCTCTTTCTTTTCCCTCATTTTTTGGGGGGTGGTTTGTTTTGTTTTGTTTTAAAGCAAGCTTTATGCCCAATGTGGGGCTTGAACTCAGGACCCTGAAATCAGGAGTCACATGCTCTACCAACTGAGCCAGCCAGGTGCCCCTCCCTTCCATGCATTAATTTACTTGATCGTTAACTTTTATCAGTATGGATGCTTGAATAGTCACTCTATACTTTGGGTTGTAATCTACTCTTTCCTCAAATTGTCCGAGCTTGGGCCACAGGGAGGTTGGGGAGGGAGGGGCTCTTTCATTTGTCTCCTGTGCCCCCCTTTGACACACCTCCAAGAATGGGGGTTGTTTCGGTTGTTTTGTTTTTGCATGCCTTTCCTTTTTCTCCTTTCATTTTTAAATAACCCAAATCCCCATAGAAGTTGACCCTAGGGATACTGACAATACTCCCTTTCCAGGTAATCGGGATTCCCCTGCTCCTGGCAGAAAGGTCGTTTACCTGCAGGCAGGGGGTTGGCGGGGAGGCTGCTGGGAGCCTGAGTTTGAATAAGACAGCTGTCCCAGCCCTCCGGGAGCTTGGTTTAGTAGATCACACAAGTAATAATTGGTGAATCTGGGATTCAGACACAAATCTGTTAGGCTCAAAAGTTCCGTCACTTGTCTCCAGGCTGCATTTGACTGAGAAGCCTAAGAGGGTGAGAACCTCAGGACTAGTGGATAAGCTTTTAAAAGACACGAGAGAAAACACTTTTCCAAATTTTATCCTGAAGGGACTAGCTAGTTTGAGCTTTTCGTTTAGTTTAGTTTTGTTGTTATATTTTGCCCTTTTAGCTGGCTTCTGATTTTTTCCTGAAAATTATCATGAATCTGGAGTGGAAGGTTCACTCTGTGACAGTCAATGGCATAATACAATATTTTCATGGTGCATGTTTCTTAGATGCCTTCTCAAATTCTTTTCACCAGTGGGTGGGTATTAAATTATGAATATATACTGCTGCTCAGAATCCCAGCATAAGACCCCCTTATATAACACACAATATAATCCACGGCACTGCTGCTCTAGTTCTCTGAGCAGATTTAAATGAAGCCGATCGAAAAATCCTTACTTCCAAGGACAGCAAGTGAGTCCAACAGCTTCTCTACGGCATCGCTCCTCCAGTGTAGGGAATGACGACCTAGGCATTTGGTAAAGGTGCTGAAATTGCACCTCTTCCTTTGCCTGATTTAAGTTTCAACTTTAGTAGTATTATAGTAAAGGTGCTTAATGTTGGCTTTAAAAAGCTGGGGTTGGGGGGGGAATAGAGCACATGTGTGAGTGGTTGACTCTCACACTGGTATATCCCTTGGTGTTGTGAGGCTATTTTTCAGAAAATGGGATTTTTCACACTGGCTCTGTACTAGTTAGGATGTGGCAAAATCAATGTGGTTGGTCATGGACATTTTTTTAAAAGATTTTATTTATTTATATATTTATTTGACAGAGACACCACAAGTAGGCAGAGAGGCAGATGGGGGGGGGGGCCGGAGGTGGGAAGCAGGCTCCCTGCTGAGCAGAGAGCCCCATGCGGGGCTCGATCCCAGGACCCTGAGATCACCACCCCAGCCGAAGGCAGAGGCTTTAACCCACTGAGCCACCCAGGCGCCCTGGTCATGGGCATTTTTAAAAAGAAAAATCAGTTATCACTTGTTTTATGAAATCCATTTTAGTTAAAGAAATCTATTACCCAAGATCATGACATAAAATGTATTTCATACTGCGGTTAAATGTTCAAAGAATTTCGATAATCGGTGATGCAAGGGGACTTCTCTTTAGCTCTCCTGCTTTCCTTCCACCCTGAACTTCCATAACAATGCCAAGGACATTTCAGCCTTTTCTGGAAAGCTGAGCTGGGAAAAACATTTTGTAGAGCTAAGGTGGGCAGTAGAAGGGACCATGCAAGCCTCCCTCCCACCCCCCTGAGCTTATGGATATACTTAGCACATTAAGAATATTTCAGTGCATCATTCTGGATGAGGACCCATGAGAATGGGTGAATCGCTATGAAACATGAAAACATACTTTTACTGTTACACATTTTTTTACAGTCAAGCACAGTATACACTTAGTGCCTCCCCATTTCTATCCTCCCCAGGGGACTTGAGTGTGGAGGTAGCCATAGATTGTACCATACTTTCCTGCCTCTTCTTTATTTGCACGTTTGCGAAGGACTTTAACAGCGCATCTTCTTTGCTGGCGGGTGAGTATAAGAGGGAGGAGGCTGAAGGTTCTTGCCCTGTCGGGTAACGTGCAAAGGACCCTCATCATTGGACTGCGTCGGGAGGAAGTGGGAGCTCTCAGAGGTAGGGGAAGAAGGAGTATAAAGCAGGGGTGGGTGGGTGGGCGGGCGGGGGGGGGGTAACCAACCACACCGGGACTCCAGGAAGCCTTAATAAAAGGCGAAGTGCATCTTTGCTGGACGGTGTTGGGAACGAGGAGAAACCAACAGAAAAGGACACCACCAAAAGGGCAGCCTCAAGGGTTTCTGCTTTTTGGAACACTCTTCACCCAGGGCTCCAGTCCAGCCCCCCCGCGAGCCAGGTGAGCGGCCGCCACGTCCCCAGTGTCTGCAGGACCTGCTCCCCTATGAACTTGCCAAAACCCGAGCGCCTGCGTCCCGCCCCGCAGCGCAGCCTCCGGAGCTCCGACCGGGAAGACGGTGAGATCGACATCCTGGGAGAGGAGGAAGATGAAGACGACGAGGAGGTAGAGAAAGACGAAGGGGCGGAGGAGAGCCAGCGGCTCCTAGAGCAGCTGCAACCGCCAGGGACGCAGGAGGCGCGGCGGGGCGCGGGCGCGCTTCCCCGAGAGCCCCCCGATAGCGGCGGCGCCCCGAGCGACTCCTCCGAGTTTGGCACCAAGTTCAGGGCATCGAGCGGCCCTGCGGCGGCCTCTGGGGAGGGTCCGCAGCCGGCGAAGCCCCCGTACTCGTACATCGCGCTCATCACCATGGCCATCCTGCAGAGCCCGCACAAGCGCCTCACGCTCAGCGGTATCTGCGCGTTTATCAGCGGCCGCTTCCCCTACTACCGCCGCAAGTACCCCGCCTGGCAGAACAGCATCCGGCACAACCTCTCGCTCAATGACTGCTTCGTCAAGATCCCCCGCGAGCCCGGCCACCCGGGCAAGGGCAACTACTGGAGTCTGGACCCCGCCTCCCAGGACATGTTTGACAACGGCAGCTTTCTCCGGCGCAGGAAGCGCTTCAAGCGCCACCACCCGCCCCCCGGAGTCCACCTGCACCACCCCTTGCCCCTGCCCGCCGCGCCCGCCGCCCTGCACGGCCCCTACCCGGGCCTGCTCCTCGGACCGTCTGCCCCGCCGCAGCCAGTCCCGGGGGCCTACCCCGCCACCCCCGGGAGCCGCCCTTGCGCGCTGCTGCACCCTCACCCGCTTCGCTATCTGCTGCTGTCGGCCCCGGCTTGCGCCGAGAAGCCCACGAAAGCGCACGGCGCCGACCCGGCCACCCCGGGCGCGCTCTCGGCCCTGCAGCCCTCTCCGCGCTCGCAGCCTGGGGAGGAGGGCAAGGGGCCGGCGGCGCGCCCGGGAGACGGATGCACCCCCTTCAGCATCGAGAGTATCATGCACGGGGTCCGGGGAGGGGGCACAAGGGCCGCGCAGAGTCTGCCCCCGGCCCCGTGGGGTTACTGCCACTTGCTGCAGCGCCCGTCGTGCCTGTGGCATCACCGGGCCGCTACCCCCTTGCTGCACGTGTCCGCTGCGGCCGCCGCGTCCGCTGCCCGAACGATTTTAGGACAGCTGCCGCCGCCGCCGCCGCAGCAGCAGCCCCAGCAGCAGGAATGTAGCAGCGACTGCACTCCCAGCGAGGGCGCTCTGCTGGGTCAACACTTGTCCGCCCCCGCGGCGCTGCTGGAATGTCAACCTGGAGCAGAAGGCTCTACGCTGACCGCGCGGGCCAGCCTTGCGGGCAGAGAGGGTATGTTGCCAGCTTTTTGAGTAGCATCCACACTTTGCCCTGGCGCTGACTCCGCGGGGCGCACCTACAGCCAAGGTATAGCGCAGGTATCCCGCTCTTCTGGTCTTCTGCTCTCACCCACACCATCCTGCACATCGGCGACAACGCGGGTGCATCTGAATCCTTCATCTGAACAACCAGGAACTGAACTACACAGTTCGGGTCGCTGCAAAATATTTATAAAGCTCAAGTTGGATTCTGTTCAGGCAACCGGGACGTAGACTTCGGACGGCCGCAACTCTTGTCCTTTCTTTTCCATCCTCCAGTTGTGGCTTCCAGGGCTTCTCCCGTTACACATTTCCAGAGGAAGTACGAACGTGAGTGGGACATTTTGTTCCCGTTAAAAAAGAAAGAAAGAAAAAAAATATACAATATCCAACGCACAACTTGTTTCCGGTGCTCACCCCCTAAGAACTGTAAATAAATATTAGTCCCAAGTCAAGTGCAAAATACTTATGTTCCTTATGTCTTCCTGAAAGGGCTGTGTAATATGGAATTTTAATTTTGAAACATTTGTTTCTGATCTGTGTATCTGATGGGCCATCTTCCGTGGAAAGATGTTAGAATCAAAGTTAGCTATATGGACGAAATAAAATGCAAAATCACTACACCACATTGTTTGTCTCATATTATATCTCAATAATTGCTTTCTAAACGGAACTTCTTTCAAAACTTAGTTCTTGCGGTGCCTGGGTGGCTCAGTTGGTTAAGTGTCAGCTGGGGTCATGATCTCAGTGTCCTGGCACCTAGCCTGGGATTGGGGTCCCTGCTTAGGAGGCAGCCTGCTTCTCCCTCTGCCCCTCCCCCTGCTTGTTCTCTCTCTCTCTCTCTCAAATAAAGTCTTCCAAAAAATAAAAATAAAACTTAGTTCTTTCCTCCCAGTTAAACAATTTAGTTTTACAATCCATATTTATTATAGGTATCAGAAACAATTTTCAAAACGACTTTCAAAACTTAGATATTTGAAGTTGAAAAGGTCCTGAGTTTTAAAATAATGGGATTCAGGACTTATGAAACCAGTAGAAGAGAAAAGATTGGAGAAAACTGTAAAAATATTCTCCATTTGTTTTTCTTTTTTCTAGAGACATTGATTTTTTTTTTTTTTTTTGCCTGAATAAAATGGAGCGCCATTTGAGATCAATATAAAATGCAGTGGCCAACATTTACTATGGAAAAATAAAAGGCAATTTTTAAAAAGCATTAGAATTTTCAAAAGCAGGGCCAGGGGGGAAAACAAGTATCCAATGAAGCCATTGTATTGTGGGCATTTACAAATAAAACAATTTTCTCCCTAGACAGTGCCTTCTAGGGGCTTATAGTTCACTTCTTTAGAACACAAAGAACTTTGTTGTTGTTGTTTCTAAAAGAATTTCTGAAAGCACTTTGCAACTAGAAAGGTTTCACTGTCTTTTGGCTCCAGGTTTCACTGCCTTTCGGTGGGTGGGAAACCACAGGAAGATGCGCATCAGGAAAGACTCCCCAGAGAAGTTTCTAGAGGCCCTGCAGCTCTCCAGGTCTGGAGGAGGGGTTCTTTTCAGAAGAATTGCAGTCCTGGCCGCTTTGGGAGAATCACTTGGTAAGTGTGAGGAGTTCCTTCCCCTTCATCTACTCCACTGTCCCAGCTGTGAATTTCTAGGGAAGACAGACACATTTTTACAGCCCGTTAACTGGTCCACTTTTACCGAGTTTTTCATCTCCTCCCCAGCACTTAGGAATTCTTCGCCAAGTCCAGCCTGCTCTCCTCACCTACTCTGCGCTGCAGTAGGGCAGTTCTGGGGGCGTTCTGGAAAGTTCTCAAACCCAACCCCCGATAGCCGCTGAGACTCGAACTCCCTTTCTCCCTCCGCCCTGCACGCGCAATGCAGCCTTAGTCCTCACTGCCAGTACCGCCGATTCCCTGCAATGGCCCCTGTGCTGCGGCTGCCCGCGACCCGAAAGCCCTTTCTAACGCCCCCGCCCTCGCGCCAGTCACCTTCCCTTCTCGGGTTTTGCCCCGTCTCGCTAGACCCTCTGCACCCCGGCTTTAAGATCCGTTCGGCATATTTGGCAGATCTGGGGCTACCCGTGCGAAACCCTCTCCAGGCCTATATGCGTTCATTTATTCGGTCAACAAACTTCTTGGGAGCAGTGGGTGGAGCCTCCGCTGAGCCCAGAGTCGACCCTCCTGGCTGACGCCCATTTCTTCCTTCCCTTTGCCCCAGGCCAGACCAGCACCGTCACGAACACGGGTGTCTGAGGGTCAAAACCCGGCCCAAGCCGGCACCCGGCTCCTACTAATGAAACCGTATCGAACATGAAATTTCAAGAAAAACGTCAATTCTGTGTAGAGGAGATTAAAAGAGTAGATTAAACGTTGTTCTTCAGTTGAATTTGGCTACTGCATGGACAGGTCGGTCCTCGCGGGGGGGCCCACGGGGTACCCCTCCCGGCCCCCCAACCACGGTCCGGGTACTGCGGCCAGCGCCAGCCCCGGCGGTGAGGACAAGCCTGGGCCGAGGTCTCACTGCTGGTGGGGCGGCGCGGGGGCGTCCGGGAGCCTCCCGGGTCCCCGCGGCTGTCAGGGCCACAGCGCTGTAAACGCCCGCGGGCACCGCACAGCGCTTCCTAGTTGCGCAGAGGGATCGGGAGACGGGGTTGCCTTAGACCTTCGGGCTCCTCTTCTTGAGACCGGACTGACTAGACACTTCCAGAGCTGGGGGGAGCGGAGTTTACCGGCTGGGAGGCGCAGAGAGGCTGGGGCGAGGGCAGGAGGGAAAGTGACTCCCCCTCGGATCCCACCGGCTAATAATAGCACTAGTAGCTAATAAGGACAGTGGCGAACCGTTCTCCTCTGCTCCTTGTCTGTCTGCCAGGCACTGGGCCCCCCCTGTAACCCTCCCAACACCCAGTAAAGACACGCTGGAGTCCCCACCACACAGATAGGAAGTTTGTGACTTAGAGAAACTGAGAAACTCGCCCCCAAACCCTTAGGCGGTGACACCGGGCCCTATTTGGTTTCTGAACCACTAACCCTAAGGGCGCCCGCGACCTTCACCTGCTGGGGCGTTAGGTGGGTCACGTTGACCGAGGCTTAAAGGGACCCAAATTCCCAGCTGTATGGCCCAAACCCGGCGTACCCGGAAGTGCATTTGTTCCCCCAGGACAACAAATGCCGCCCCAAGCTCCCGCCACCGCTTCCCCAGCCCAGCTCCGTGCGCTCTGCTCCGCGTTTCTCTAGGAAGCGCTTGGGCGGAGCGATGTTCCGGAAGGTCACGGCCGGGACTGCACCTGGCTGCACCCGGGTCCGCACTGAGCTACCCCACTTGACCCGAGGTAGCCAGCCAGGAGGCAGAGGAGTCATGAGGGTGCGTTCTTCCTCCCCAGTGGGATTTGCGTCCTCTTGCCGCTGGTGAGTCCCAAGAACTGGACATAGTTGCGACGCCCAGTCGCAATATATGCTGCGACGCCCAGTCCCCCCCCGCAGGTCCGCAGCCGCCGCCCCCTCCCTGCCTCCTGCCCTCCCTGGTGGAGTTGGGCGAATGGCTGCCTCGCCAGGCCACAGTTGGTCCCGGGGACCTTGACCCTGCGCTCCAGTTCGCGCCCGGCGCCAAGCCCTGGCGCTGGACTGCGCGAAAGGGTCGTGATGTGGCCAGGGAGCTGGGCCGCACCGGTCTGGAGAGAGCTAGGGAAGGATGGCGACGCTGGGCTGGGACAGGGCCAGCCCTCAGTTCACCCGCAGTTCAAAAGGTCGGGGCCCACTGCGTGGGAGCGAAGGGGCGGGCGCCAGCGGGCAAGGAGAGAGGGCGTCTGGGAATCTGGAGACTGAGCTGGCAGAAGTCAGCGAGCCTTGGTGCTGCTCAGCGGCCAGCGCGCGGCGCGCAGGTGCGGGGTGGCGCGGCGGTAACGTTGTCCGCGTCCTGCTCCTGCATACTTCGGGTGTCCGAAGTGTTTCAAAAATATTCACGGGAATGTAGCTAATGTAGCTCTCATCTCCAGTCTGCCGAAACCAGACGCCCCCGCTCCTTTCATCTGGCTTTCATACGCCTTCAAAGCCGTAAGGGCAGAGAATCTAGAGAAACAGTAGAAACTAAGAGAAAAGGAGTAAGGTCAAAAGGGCAATAAGAACTAACAGGGCTGGGAGGGAGATGAAGCGATTTTCAGCTTTTGAGATTTTGCACTGGTCGTTCACCACATTTCACTGAAAGCCTGGGGGACGGGGCTCTCATCCCCCCCCCTGGCATTTAGGAAGAATGTTTAGATATGTCTTCTCGGGTGAGTATCTGTCTCCAGTCTGAACTGTAATCTTACTCTGACTGCTAATGTCCCCTACCTGTAATTTCTACAAAAATGGTTTAGGCTTAATGGCTGTTTTTTCATACCAGCGCTGAAATTATTTAAGTGTTTCAAGTATTCATTGATTCCATATACACCACTTGGTTCAAAGAACTTAAATAGATGGTAGCTAATAATACCAAAATCTGCCAACCCCCTCAAAAAACAAAAACAAAAACAAAAATAAAACCACCACGGAAAAATAGGTGTAGGAAAAGCAAAAGGGTTTGAGGATCCAGTGTGAAATTAGTTCCACACCAGTTCCCTGTCGCTCAACTATTTAAGATAATCAAGGTTTATATGTCAAATGGTTGCTTATAAAAGAAATACCTGGATATAAACTATATTTTCTTATTCTTGGAATGCAGGTGTATGTTTACTGAAATCAGTAATAAAGGACATTTTGGGATAGTTTTGATTTATTCAGCTAGTGAAGCGGTTTCTATTCCCAAAAACAGGCAAAGAGAACAATGAAATTAAGTGTAAGAGACTTCCTTTTCTCAGATAATTTTGCTATGAATGGCTAGGTCTATATTTAAAGCCATATTTATGACCAGTAGTTCTTAAAATTAACATGACTATTATGGGGTTATCTGAAGTATCTCTTGTATAAGAGATATGATACCATATTTCAAGCAGTGTCTACTTTTCCCTTAAGTTTTAAGTCTTTTTGAAATATATACAATAGAAACTCCCGAACATACACAAAGTAGAGAGACTAGTGTAATTAACCTCCATGTACCCCTCCCCAAGGCCAGCCTGGTTTCATCTTTACCCTCCAACAGTCCTCTTCCCATTGGATTATTTTGAATCAGGTCCCAGATATCCTGTCATTTCACCCATAAATATTTTTTTGAACAGCTCTCTAAAAGATAAGAATTCCATATCATGGTATGTAACCACCTTACCGTTAGCACACCTGAGTAACTCACTCCTAGCATCTAGGTCTCTGGGCGATATTTACATATTCTGAATCCTCGCAAAACTTCTTGTTTAGCTGGTTGGTTTGAATTAGAACACAAACAAAGGGCTACGTCCACATGGTTGATACCATCTCTTGTGTGTCCGCGAAGATTCTTCAATCCCCTTTATTGTACTGCATTTTCGTTGTTGCAGAAACTGGACCATTTGTCTTAAAGAATTTGGCATTCTGGATCTTGTGGTTGCAGGCAGCATCTTTCTGGTAAGATACCCTCAAGCATAAGCTTATTTATTTATTTACTTATTTACTTAAAGATTTTTCTGTTTATTTACTTATTTGAGAGAGAGTGAGAGAGTGCACAAGTAGAGGGAGTGGCAGATGGGGCAGGCAGAAGGAGAGGGGGAAGGGCTCAATCCCAGAACCCTGAGATCATGACCTGAGCCGAAGGCAGAGTCTTAACCCACTGAGCCACCCAGGTGCCCCCACATAAGATTATTTATGTAGACTTTCAAATATTAGCAGATAATCGTATTGTTTGGAGAGGGGCAGGGAGTAGTCAAGATACCTTGAAGAGTCAGCTGTTGAGAGGATACATTTTTATTCAGGGAAGCATGGGAGGGCTTATATAAAATTTTCCTAAACGTATAATTTTTAAAAAGAGATTATTTTCCCGGATGCCTAGATAGCTTGGTCAATAGAGCACAAGTAGCGGAATCTGCCTGAAATTGTCTCTCCTTCTGCCACTCCCCGCCAAGTAAGTAAATAAATCTTTAAAAACAAAAAAAGGAAAGTAACCAACTGTTTTGGGTTTCTATTACTTCAGTAAGTATATACACTAAATAAAATTTCCATTTCCATTCTTCCATTGTATATTGGACTTCTTTTATCTCATTTGTCTCATTCTGCCGTGATTTGCAGATGTTTCTATGTTAGGCACTCTCTTGGAATCCCTGTGAGTCTTATTGATCTTTTTATCTCAAACGACTTATAGCACATTGTCAAAAACACAGGTGAAATTAATTTAAATCAGTTGCATCTATAATACTGATATGTGTTCATATATTGGGCTCTGATTTGAGCTCGAGTGGCTCTAAATATTCAAATTGCCAACACTGTTTGAAAATTATTATCTATCTATCTACATATCTAGAATAGATAGAGATTTTAGGTAAGGCTGGAACTGTATAATACCTTAATTAATAAGTTACATTTCCTGACCATTTAATATCTGTTTGGTAAGCAGCTGATGCTCTGTGTAATGATTTTGGGTACTTCCTGTTTGCTTGAATTTCCTGATTCACTGCATTCAGCACTTAATATGATGTAATATATCTGTATATTATATATCATCTATGTGTAGCTTGTCTATTGTATGTGTATATTTGGCATTCAGGAGCTTTGGAGCTTGAATCCTGGAATAGATTTCCGATGTTTACTAGAACTGTTTAAATACCCACCGCGAGGAAAAGCTTTTATTTGTTTACAAACAAACAAACAAACAAACAAACCCCAAACCCCAGGCTCCTGTTTTCTCAGGGACAAGCCGAGAATAGATGGCAGCGAGGTCCGGGGGTCTCTGGGTGAAACGTGTGGGTTTGTATTCCAGTTCTGCCTCCTTCTAGCTCTGTGATCTTGGGCAAACCACCTCACCTCTGAAAGCCTCACTGTCCCCATCTCTACCGTGGTGATAATGACAGATTACATTGTGAGGGTGACCGGCAATAACGCATGTGGAGTGCTTGGCATAGTCCCCGGTGCACGAATGCTCTAGAAAAGCCAGCTGTTGTTTAGTGATGATAATCACTGCGATGTGTGTGCCCAAAGTACTGGTGGGCTTTTGCTTGACATTTTCTTTGTGCAACACGTAATCTGCTGTTGATCCCATCCAGGGTGTTTTTCATCTGACACATTATAATGTTTGTTTCTACAAGTGCGTTTGGGTCTTTTTCTTTGTCTTCCACGTCTCCAGTGACAATGCTCCATCTTTAGCTTCTGGAACCTATGGAGTACAGTTATGGGACTGTTCAGATGTACTTGTATGCGAACTCTATCATTTATGTCATTTCCGGGTTGGTTCTGATTTGTATCCTCATTCGGTGTCCTATTTTCTTGCTGCTTCACATCTCTGATAATTTTTGACTGGGTGACAGACAATGTAAGTCTCACTCTGTCGGGTGCTTGACAGCTTTGTACTTCTCTTAATATTCCTGAACTATGTTCCGCCACACTGTTAAGCTACTTGGAAAGGGTTTGATCTTTTCAGATTTTACTCTATTAGGCATTAAGAACCGTACTTGAGGGGCCCCTGGGTGGCTCAGTGGGTTAAAGCCTCTGCCTTCAGCTCAGGTCATGGCCTCAGGGTCCTGGGATGTAGCCACGAATTGCGCTCTCTGCTCAGCGGGAAGTCTGCTTCTCCCTCTCCCTCTGACCCTGTTTGTGCTCTCTTCCTCTCAAGTAAATAAATAAAAATCTTTAAAACCAAAACAAAACAAAAAACCACTCGATCTAAGACTGTTTTTCCCCAAGCACTGAGGCAGAACCCAAAGCCTCATGAATTGAGGCTTTCGACTCTGGCTGATGGCAGTAGGCACTAACCCTTTCCCATGGGAGCACCCGGTGTGGTTCCCTTTAATACTAAGGGTGGTTCTTTCTCCTGTCTCGGGCCTGCTCTCACATATGTGCTCTGATCAGTGCTCTGCAGGGTACTCAAGGGGATGAGTATTCCCGGCAGCTCTGTGCGGTGCAGCCCTCCCCAGTACTCCACTCTGCGTTGTCTAGCCACCTTGGCCTTCCTGGACCCCCAGCCCTGTCTTCTCAAGTCAGGGAGACCTCTGAGCTCTGTCTACACCTGCTCCCTGGTCTGTGGCCAGGAGATCCCCAGGAGGCAGGCAGCTGGGACAGTGGGAGCGCTCCCCTCATTTGTTTTCCATCTCTGGGGCAAGCCTGTCCTTTATTGCTTAGTTATAGTGTCTTTGTGTATGTCGTCTCCTGTTTCAGGTGGGAGGGTAACTTTGATCTCTGTGGCTTCATCGTGGCCAGAAGAAGTCATTTACCCAAGCACTTCAACATCAAAAGGCATATAATTTTATTTGGAGTTATTTCTTTTCCCTTTAAATCTCCTTTACCTTCTATCGATTATTTGGAAATTCCATTCTGTTCAGGTCCTATGATCCATTTTGTTGATTCAGTTCTTGAGGCATTCCAAAGCAGTCACTAAGCCAAGGGAGATTGGGTCCGATGGGGTGAGAATTGCAACTCTCATGCCCACAGAGACCTTACAGTTCACTCTGCATACGGAGACAGTTTTGAAAGTGAAAGGGGGTGCTGTTAATAATTACATCAGGACCGTGGTCCCAGCCAGACGTCCCAGGCAGCCTGGGATGCATTTGCACCCCAAGCCTACTCTGTGTCCATATGCATCATTACTTAATTCTCCAGCCTTTACTGAGCCGGTTCTGTGCCCAGAGCTGGTATTACCAAGATGAATTAGGCCACGTCCTGCCCGAAGGAGCGGACACAGAGGGAGAGGAAGCACTTTGCACGATCCAGTGTAATCTGTCCTCCGATAGAGCACCAGGAACCAATGAAGGCCCGACGAAGGGCACGTCTAATACCAGTGCAGGAGTGGTTAACGCGGCTTCCCAGAGGAGCTGAGTCTTGACGTCTGTTTACTGGGTTCTCGGGATGAGAGGTTGGGGGAAAGTGGTATTCTGCTCCGTGTTGGGGCCGAGAACCAGAGCGATTGAGTGTAATCAGAGGTTTATTGTGATTGGTGGGAGAACAATGTACATACCATGTACATGGATGCAGTTCCAGGCACTTCCGACATTTAATCTTTACAAGGACCCAGCGAGAAAGGTATTATTATTGTTGTCCTCATTTTACAGAGGAGGAATCTTATCTGGGGCACAGAGAGGGCAAGTCCCTTGCCGAGGGCCACACAGCAAGTATGTGGTAGATCCTGGAATCGAGTCCAGAGTCCCTTCGGCCTCAACCCCTGAGAGCCAGATGCTAAGAAGCCTCACTCTTCTGAGCCGAGCTGTGCTAAGTGTCCTGTAGGAGCCTCCAAAGCATTTGAAGCCGGAAGTGCCGTGTCTCAGGCTGGTATGAGAAGGCTTCTCCCCAAGAGAAACATTCACATGGGATTTCATAGGGGTTTCTACCAGGGGCAAGAGGAGGTGAGAGTCTGAGTTAAGCTGGTGCCTTTACCTGCTGGGTGGTGAGCACAGGGAGGGGGTGGTCAGAGTCCAGGGAGGTGCCAGGCTTCGGACTTGTGCCCCTGCATGGGCACAGGGTTCTAGCAGGAGAAGCAGGTGCATTCGAGAAGGGGATTCCAGATGAAGGCTTCCGCCTTCGCCGTGGAGTATTTGAGGTGCTCGTACCAGTGCCAGGAGGAAGTCCAGGAGGCGGGAGGAGTCCTGGAACTCAGGAGAGTGGTTTGGGCAGGGGTGCGGGGAGCCGTCAGCATGGGGGCAGCGGGAGAGCTGGTGTTCAGATGAGGCTTGGGTAGAGGAGAAGACCGGTAGGGACGAACGCGGGACACCCCTGTTCGTGAGGGGGCTGGGTGGGTAGGGGGCACTTGGGGATAGGGGGGCTGAGAAGATGGCCAGGAGAACTAGGGGCCAGTCAGGTTACAGACGCAGAAGAGCCAGAAGGAATAAATGAGTAGTGGGAGCCCAGAAAGGTCAGATAAAATGAAGACTGGATTTGGCACTCACAGGTCACATGCAGAAGGAGCCCCAAAGGGAAAGGAAAGCCCCAGAAGGAAAATCATGGTGACTTGTAGGGGGTCCTAGTTTCCGAACCAGGGGGCTTCAAACAGCAGCAATTTATTCCCTCCTGGTCCTGGAGGCTGGAAGTCTGAAGCCAAGGTGTCAGAAGGGCCATGTTCTCTCTGAAGGCTCCAAGAAAGGTCTGTTCTGTGCCTTTCTCTTAGTTTCTGGTGCTGCCAGCAACCCTTGGGGTTCCTTGGCTTGTAGACACAATGTCCCAGTCTGTGGTGTTCTCCCTGAGTGCTGGCCATGTCTCCTCATGTCTTCTTAAAAAGACACAGGTCACATGGGACACATGTTTTTACTAATTTACCAACCTCACTAATTATATCTATAAAACCCCATTTTCTTTTTTCTTTTTTTTAAGATTTTATTTATTTATTTGACAGACAGAGATCACAAGTAGGCAGAGAGGCAGGAGAGAGAGAGGGGGAAGCAGGCTCCCCGCTGAGCAGAGAGCCCAATGAGGAGCTCGATCCCAGGACCCTGAGATCATGACCCAAGCCAAAGGCAGAGGCTTTAACCCACTGAGCCACCCAGGCGCCCCAAAACCCTATTTTCAAATTAGGTCACACTCTGAGATTCCCGGGAAAAACATACATTTTGGGGGGAAGCACTGATCACCCCACTACAGGGGTAAATAAGTATCAAGGAAGAGTGCCCACTTTGGTTTAAGCAGCTGGAGAGAGAAATGGGAATAAAGAGAAGATTGTTCTTCACCCCCAAAACAGGAGAGTCTTAAACACGTTACTCTGTTGAATAAATGAAGTAGCCCAAGGGATAGCGAGGGTTAAGGATTCCGGGCTGAGAGGGAGGAACTGAGGTGCAAGTCCGGGAGGGACTAGGGGCTGGAGCCCAGGTGCTGGGTCCACGGTGGGCGGTGGGCGGGCAGAACGGGGGCGGTGGGGGGCAGGAGGGGCGGGGCGAGGCGAGCCAGGCAGACAGACAGGGACGTGTAGGAGGGCGGAGGGGACACCCGGCAGTTCCGTGCCTGTTGGAGGTGCTCCATTCTGCAAATCAAGAGCAGATGTTGGAGTAAGCAGCTGAAACAACAGCTTGAGAAACTAGTCCTACTTGGTGGGGAGAGGATTAGTTAAGGATTCTGGCCATGGGAACCCAGGAAAGGAGGTAGTCTGTTCGTGCCTGTTAAGGGGTTTGGGGGAGCAGTTTCGGCGTCAATGGGAGAATGTTGGTGAAGGCCAGAGGGAGAAGCCCTGTCGTCAGGAGAGCCAGCCCTCGTCTTGGGAGACAGGCGTTGACCCAGTGCCCTTCTTGCCCTCCAGGTCATAATGGTCCTGGGTTCGGCCATCTGGAGGAGGGGTCCTTACTGCAAAGGACAGAGGGGGGAGCACGAGGCCCCAGTGTTGAGATGAAAAGATAACTCAGGTAGGGAGGGGCTGGCAGAAGAGGAAGCCAGGTCCTGTTTCCAGGTTAGCCTGGCGTTCGGCCCTGGAGAGCAGAGCAATCCCCAGGCGTGGGGGGGCAGGCTTGGGAAACGCTCCCCGAGACGCACTCGGGACGCGAAAATCACCAACGCTTGTCAAATGACCGCGTACACACGTGCTGGGGAGCCCAGCCGGTCTCTCTTCTGCTTCAACCCCCCCCACCCCCCAATCACAGACAGTCTGTGAGAGCATCCAGGAGGTTTGAGGGGGAATTGCTGCAGACGAAATCCCTAACGTGTCCTGTTTAGTCACATGCAGGGAAAAGCGCAGAACAGCGTTGGGAGTTTTCACAGTACTTATTTCAATCCCGTCAGTGTCGGGGCCACAGGCAGGAGCCTCTTCCGGATCAAACTATTTAATTGTTGTGGAGGGCCTGGCCTAAAATCCAAGCAGATGAAAACCGTTTTAGGAGAGTTGAAATTCTAACCCTTGACGGGGTAAAGCAGCTGAGCCCCAGCCCCGCGTTTTCACACGTCTATTTCAATGAAGACTGCGGTTCCCAGTTGTGTCCCCCAGGGAATATTTGGCAATGTCTGGAGACCTTTTTGCCCCTTCTATTTTTAAAAATCGTGGCAAAATACACAGAACAGGAAATTTAGCGTTTTGACCGTTTTTCGGTGGATGGGTCCGTGGCGTCAGGCACATTCACACTGTTAGGCAACCGTCACCGCCGTCACCTCCAGACCTCTTTTCATCTTATGTTTTATTTATTTATCGGAGAGAGAGAGAGAGACCACAAGCAGGGGGAGCAGCAGGCAGAGAAGCAGGCTCCCAGCTGAGTAAGGAACCCCCCCCCCCATGCAGGACTCTGTCCTAGGACCCTGGAATCGTGACCCCAGCGGAAGGCAGATGCTCAACCAGCTGAGCCACCCGGGCGCCCCAAGGACGTGCAATTTTATTCCGGGCCTGTTGAAAAGACGACAACCACACAGAGCAGTTAAAACCAGGCTTCCTGATCTGCTTGCCCCGCTGGCGTGCGGCAAGTCTTCCCCAGGAGCGATGGGGGCCGTGTGTCCAGCGAAGCCATGGCTGTGGGCGCCGTGCCCCAGGGACGGTCGGGGGGCTACCTTCCTCCCCATCTTCATGTCTTGCTGTCAGGCAGGCCTCTGCCCTACTTCCAGGTTTTCTGTTCATGTCCGTTCCATCTCCTGTTTGGAGCCTTAGTTTCTCTACTTCTTCATCCACAGACCCACCTCTTCTGTCGGACCTGGAGTCGCCTCCTTCTTGGCCTCAGGATGCCCAGGTAAATCTGGGGCGACGGTGTGGGGCACAGCTTGGTGCTCCCCGGGCCCGCAGGCTTTGTGACTTAGGCCTACAGGTTTTTTTACATGAGACTGTTGGTTTCCTTCTTTTTTGGAAAAAATAGACTTTATTTTTTTCAAACAGATTTTAGGGTCTGAGCAAACTTGAGTGGAAAGTGCAGTTATTTCGCATATACCTCCTGCTCCCCCTTGGAGAGCGTCGACTCTGTGTTAATAAGGCAATTGAGGAGTTCACTCCTGCCCTTTCCTCCATGCCACAACCTGGAACTGCAGGGAGCTCAACTGAATCAAAACTTATTCAAGTGTGGGAGGAGATTGGAAGCTGTTTTTTGGTGGAAATCTTGACCCTGCCAGAAGTGTTTCTGAAGCTCACTTCCCAAGTGAGACTAAAAACAGTGGTGGGCACCCCGGGGGCTCAGTCCATTAAGCATCCAGCTCTTGATTTCGGCTCAGGTCACGATCTCAGAGTCCCGAGATCAAGCCCCACAGAGTAGGCTCTGTGCTGGGTGTGGAGCCTCCTGGAGCTTCGGTCTCTTCCTCTCTCCCTGCTCTCTCCCCCACCTCTCTAAAAAAACAAACAAAAAAACAGTGGCCATCACTTACCCAAACAGCTAACACATTGAGCGAGATGATATCAACATAATATTCAATATTCTTTTTTTTAAACTCTAGTTTTCATCCTTTATCACTATGATAATTCATATGGAAGCTTATATAAAGTAAGAGAAATTTTTTTTACCTTGCTATTATTTTCTTAAGACATGTATTTTCTATTTTTAACTTACTAATTTTTTTTATCGAGGTACACCTGATATAACATTGTATTATTTTCAGGTGTACAATGTAATGATTCCATAATTGCATATATTGTGAAATGATCTCCACAATATATCCTGTTAGCGCCCACCACCATATGTAGTTAACATTTTTTCCCTTGCGATAATAACTTTTGATTCTTTTTTAAACATCTTTATTTGAGAGAGGGTGAGCGAGGGCACGTCCACAAGTAGGGGGAGGGGCAGAAGGAGAAGGAGCGAGAATCTCAAGCCAGACTCCACCCTGAGCGGGGAGCCCAACGTTGGGCTTGAACTCATGACCCTGAGATCATGACCTGAGTCAAAACTGAGAGTTGGCCGCTCAAACTACCGAACCACTCAGGTGCCCCATAACTTTTGACTCTTGACACAGACGTGCAAGGCTGGTATTTCTTATCACCTGTGCTGTGCAGCCAAGGAAACCATAGTCCAGGAGGGACTAAGCAAGGTCACACAAGGACACACAAGGTCACAAGAACACAGGTTCTCATTTGCAGACTTAGGCTTCAAAGTCCTATCCAGAAATTAAAAAAAACCTCTTTGTTCTTTTTATTATATCGTGAAGCCTAAACTGCGAGCAATTCAACACAATTTAGAGTCAAAGCTTTCCCACCCAAATCTATTTTTTTGTGTGTTTTTTTTTTTTTTTCCAAATCTCAGTTCTGACGTTTGCATTTCATGGCTTCCTGCTGCCTTAGCACAGCACTTCCAGAAGCACGTCAGGCCCTCTGACAGTAATCCAGCACGCGGCCACCATGCTCCTGAGACAGCCCATCCGATAGATATATTAACTTTTCAGGCTCCTAGCTTCCCTAAACCCGGTCTATGCTGTGATAGCCTCAGAAGGCATATCTCTGATGAAGTTATTTCAGATCTAACTCTAGAAAAGCGTTCGCAAGAATAAATGTTACTGTTATGCCCTCTCCTTGTATTGAGAGCAAGCCCCAAATGATATCACCAGGTGCCGTTCCCGTGGCAAGTACCACGAAGGGCCGAGATGGGGGGCTTGAGGAATAGCTTTTAACAATGCCCAGGGACAAACATATATATGAACAAAAGCTCGAATGGTGCCTGGTGGCTCAGTCATTAAGCATCTGCCTTTGGCTTGGGTCATGATCCCAGGGTCCTTGGATGGAGTCCCGCTTCTCCCTCTCCCTCTACCTGCAGCTCTCCCTGCTTGTGCTCTCTCTTCCTTCCTCTCCATCTCAAATAAATAAATAAAAACATTTTTTTTTTGTCTTTCCAAATCCAAACTTCTTAAAAAAAAAAAAAAGGTATGATTCCTCAGAGTGGGCATGAGAATGATTTTCAAAGGAGGGAAGGATGCTCACACGCTCAGGTGAGGCAGAATAATAAATAACGAGAATCAGTAGCTGAGACCCCAGTGGTCACTGTGGACTTTGTGCTTAAGGGAAAGGGGCTTAGGGCGGCGATTTTGTGGAGACAGTTGGAGGGTGGGGAGAAGTCTTGGAGCTATGTTGGCAGAGCCGGCACACCATTTTCCCTCCCATCGTGTATTTATTTGGGGTGACTTTGGGAGCAGGTCACTGGAGTTTTTGAGGGTCTGGAGTCCCTCAGACATCCTGGGGTACCGGCACTGTGAGATAGGGAGTCAGAAGAAGACAGAGTCACCAACGATGACATAAAGACATTTGGGAGAACAAGTGAAAAGGAAGTGGTGTTGATAACACGTATCTGAACCAGGTTTCTGTAATTTCTAAGAACACAGAATTGAAGACATTTTCCGTGATGTCGCTAAGTCCCCTGTTGCAGGGCCCAGGCCGTAAAGCCCCATTGGAGCTCATAGTCTCTGGCCTACCGGGACAGTTCTGCTCATTCATTTTCGGCTCCTAAAATTTTGTTGACTTCTCTCTTCTGCTGACAGTTCTCCGATTTTCTTTGTCCTTATGGGTTTCGGTCATTAACCCCTGTCCCCCCACTTCATGGTCTCGGGACAAAGTTGACACAAGGGGTTGTGTTCGGTCTTTCACGTTTTTCCATCAGACTTAGGAATCTCCTGGTTCTGCTCGGAATCTGGGTGTTTGTGTCTCTCTCTCGCTCTCTCTCAGCAGAAATGCCGGTGTCACGGGTCTGCATGGGATTGGGTTCTTGACCTCAGGAAAATTTGGTCGGGGCTGGGGTGTCAGGAAGATGACGCATTCGGAGAGGGGAGCGGCTTCAGTGTGTCCCCGGTAGGCTCACCGGGCCTGCCATCCTGTGGACCGTCACAAGCCCTGTGGTAACAGCCAGTGCTCGCATGCGGTGCTAGGGGAAAGGTTTCCGAGTGAGGAAAGGGCTGGGAGGATGGAAGAGTTTTGGAGCAGACCCCAGCTTCAGCAGGCAGATGTTGGAGATCGAGGGGCATTCCTGAGGTCCGGTTCAGGCTGAGAGGCCCGGGGCAGGGGGGCGGGGTTTACATGAGGTGAGGAGGCAGAGAGAAACCTGAGGCCATGGTGGGGGGTGGCACTGAATGCAGGCCTCAAGAGCTTTAAGTCTGTTCTGCTTGCCGAGAGGAGCACAAGCACGGCACACCTGGAAGGAACACTCGAGAAATCGGGTTCGTGCTCCTGGCTTCATACAGGAGGAAACCGAGGCTCAGGTTCGCGCAGCTGACAAGCGGCCAACACTGGGAAGTCCCGTGAAGGACGGAGTTTGAGGACTGGGCAGATTCCTGGGGATCTCTGGGTGGGGAGGGGAACTACCCCGGACACAGGCTCCAGTCTGGGGGCCAGGGGACTCATGGGATACCAGTTGGAACGGAGGAAAGAAACTGAGGCAGGAACCATGCTTTGCCTGGATATCTGAGGGCAGCCAAGGAAGAGGAATTGGCAAAACAGCCCGCGAAGATGAGAGAAGAAACGGAAGAGAGTGAGAGCGTCTGGGCCCAGAGAAGTCAAGGCAGGACAGGGTTTAAAGGAGGGTTCTAGGAGTTTCAACGTTTGCATTGGCGAGGGTCCCTGCTGCAGGGCACCCGAGGGCAAGAGGTTGAGGGGAGGGAGGAGACAACACGGATGGGGTGGGCACAGACAGGGAATTCCAGATGTTGGCAAGAGTCAGAGTCCAAGAGGAGAGGGAGGCTGGACACTGGAGGGAGTCAGAGAGTATGTCTGAGGAGGAACGAGTGTCTTCTTTGGCTTGAGGGGGGATGAGCTAATCTTGCATAAGGGGATTAAAGTTTTCTTTTGCTTTCATCTCTGAGATTTCCGTTTTCATCTTTAAAGCAGGGATTAGAAAGAATTTGTCATAAATTTATGAGGATTAAATGGGAAAATGTACAAGTAACCTTTAGCATAGTGCCTGGTACATTATAAACATGTAACACACGGTCCTTATTTTTAATATTTTATTGCTACAGATTTGCAGAAGGCTCATTCCAGAATCTTGAGGCAAATACTGCTTACGTTTTAAATCTCGGTATATTTGTCGTTTGGTGGGTACAGTTGATAAATAAGTAGGATTTCACATGTTTTGAAAGAGTGGGCTGGAAACAGGCCCGAAGAAGCATTCTCTTTCTCTCTCATGTACATGTGGAAATTGTACATTTTAATTAAGTGCTATTACACGAGCCAAATTTCCTCCTCCAGGGTGTTGGTGGGAGTTTCGGTTTTGGGAGGGAGAATTTCGTTTTGGACTTATTACGTAACATCTGCAGAAGGAGTAAGGAAGAGCAAGAACAGGACATTCTCTGATAAGCAATTTGACTGTTTTTTCATTTTGATCTGTAATCCAAAATTGGGGTAACTTTTTTATTTATTAAAAAAAAATCCTTGGGGCGCCTGGGTGGCTCAGTTGGTTGAGCAACTGCCTTTGGCTCAGGTCATGATCCTTCCTGGATCGAGTCCCACATCGGGCTCCCGGCTCCACGGGGAGTCTGCTTCTTCCTCTAACCTTCTCTCCTCTCATGCTCTCTCTCACTTTCTCTGTCTCTCAGATAAATAAATAAAATCTTAAAAAAAAAAAATCCTTTTCGGCAAGCCAGAATGATTTTGTTTAAGCAAGGATAAATCAGAGGTGATAGACTTTTCTCTTGGAGTAGCCCATCTCCGAGCTTTTTTAGTGCAAACTTCATTTAAAAAGAGCCAAAAGGGCGCCTGGGTGGCTCAGTTGGTTGAGCGACTGCCTTCGGCTCGGGTCGTGATCCCGGAGTCCTGGGATCGAGTCCCATATCGGACTCCCAGCTCTGCGGGAAGTCTGCTTCTCCCTCTGACCTTCTCCCCTCTCATTCTCAGTCTCTCTCTCTCTAATAAATAAATAAAATTAAAAAAAAAAAGAGCCAAAAAATAGGAGTGGAAGTGGGGTACAGTCAGGAAACCCAGACACAAAATCTTTTTCTTTTTAAAGAAGACACCTGTGATGCCAGCTCGCGAGCACGGCCACATGGGGCGGAAAGGAATTAGTTACAGCCCTAAACGAGGGATAAATGCATCTGGTGTCAGATTAACTCCAGCAAACAGTTTTGCTTAGTCCGGAATGCTCCAACTCAAAAGCATGCTGACTTCAGCGTGAGAAATGCATGTGTGATGACAACGTCTCAATAAGCCAAGCGTGGTGGGTGCATCTTAGGTGGGCACAGAGCAACATCAGTAGGTCTTAAAACCATGACGTTGAGTGCAACGATAAGAAAAAAGATTCGATATGATGCTAGTATGCCGTTTAAAGCCACGTGTACTCACACAGTAGCCCTACCGGTTTCTACAGAGATGCACACTTTTAAGGATAGGTATCTAGCAAAGAGGCTGCCTGAGAGGTAGAGGGGAGGTGTGGGGGGATCAGAGATAAGAGGGGAAGAATGAAACAAGAGAGGGGCTTTGCACACACTGTTAATGATAATGTGCTGTGAATTAGCCATGATTTTAAAAGAGACAAGCCTTGTCACAAGGTCTTCTCCTTGTGGCCGTATCGGTCGGATGCAAAGGCAAAGAAATTTCAGGCACACATGCTCTCCTAGTGGTAACGGGTTCTAGGGATTCCTCAGGGCGATTTGGGATGGCTTCCAGAACATGAAACATTGGTTTCAGCCGGGGGTCAGAAGCAGGGCACCACCTCTGTCAGAACCCCAGGGGGCGCTCCTCACGCAAGCGAGGGATGGCTGCTGGTGGGGGGGGGTGCGGGGTGCCTGGGCGGGAATCTTGAGCCCCCCTCCTGCTTTTTCAAGAGCTGTCTCCCAGGATATTTTTACCACTTATGTTTGCACTGCGTTCCGGTGAAGTTATTTTATGAGGATGAAAACAAGCAAGCTGGGAACTACGTCACGGCATTCTTACAGTGAGAGAAATACGAATATCCGAGAGCACGAATGGAATACCTTAAATATTTTAGGGCTCAGTTTTTTTTTCCTCCCTCACCCTTAAGATGCGTGCTTCAGCTGCATCTTGTCTGTTGGCCTAGACGAGTTCTTGGAACGAGTTTGAGCTTTGATCTTGTATGGTCGGTCTTGCTAGCAGGGATTCTCAAAATGCGATCCTTGGACCAACCGCACCAGCATGGAACTTGTTAGAAATGCAAATTCTCAGGCCCCACAGGAAGCTCTTGGAACCACAAACCCTGGGGGTAGGGCCAGACCATCGTGGTTTCACTAGCCCTCACGGGGGTTCCGAGCCATTTAACGCTGGTGTCTTAATGTCAGCTGTACAGACTTTCCTCCTTGTAACCTGACAGCTTCTTAGAAGCCGAGGGGTTTTTTAAAAATTCCCAGGCCATGGGGCACCTGGGTGGCTCAGTGGGTTAAAGCCTCTGCCTTCGGCTCAGGTGACAATCTCAGGGTCCTGGGATCGAGCCCCACATCGGGCTCTCTGCTCAGCGGGGAACCTGCTTCTCCCCCCACCCAGCCTCTCTGCCTACTTGTGACCTCTCTCTCTGTCAAATAAATAAATAAAATCTTTAAAAAATAAAAATAAAAACAAAAACAAAACTCCCAGGCCAAACCATAGACGCTTACGTGGGCATCTCTAAGAGGATCAGTATTTTTTGTGCTGCCAAGTTCGAGAACCGTTGACCTAGACCAGGGCTTCTCAAACCTTGACTGTTCCCTTGAATCAACCGAGATCATGTGATACAAGTTCAGACTGAGTAATGGGATGGGGCTTTATTACAAGCCTCCAAGGCATACTGCTGCTTCTGGATCGCCAACCACACTTGGGGAAACAGGGACATGGGGCGCAGAGCAGAGAGCGTTAACTGAGGCTTAGTAGATCCAGTGTTAGAGGGTGGAGGAGGAGGGACAGTCTTCTCATTGAGAAGGCACTTTGGGACTGGAAAACAAAGCAGGCGACTCCATACAAGATACACAGAGTTGTATTCAGGATAACTTACTGATGGGGGCGGGGGCATCATGCGAATGACTGCCCAGAGCTCGGCAGCTGTTCTCCACAAAGTCTGGACCTTAGTCCATGGGTTTTGTAGAGCGATGGGCATGCAGAAGGGCATCGTTGTGAGATCAAAGGGTTCACATGCACCTAATTGACAGTTAACCTCTCATTAGATCCTGTGGCTCCATCTGCGTGTCAGGAAGAAGAAAGACTGTGTTATTTTTTTTTAATGATTTTATTTTTATTTATTCTAGAGAGAGAGATCGAGATCACGAGTAGGCAGAGAGGCAGGCAGAGATAGAGGGGAAAGCAGACTCCCTGCTGAGCAGAGAGCCGGATGTGGGGCTTGATCCCAGGACTCTGGGATCATGACCTGAGCTGAAGGTAGAGGCTTAACCCACTGGGCCACCCAGATGCCCCAAGACTATGTTATTCTTAACACATTTACAGAGGGCCAGAACAAGACTCCCCCATCCCGGCCTTGGTGGTATTTCTAAGGTACATATATTAATCACCAAGGGGCCCAGAGCAAATAACCCCAAGAGAGGACATGACCAAGATGGTGGGCCAAAGATGGAGTTGTTCGCGTCAGCCCTCCCATACCTGGCTTCCTGTTCCTGCTTACGTACATCCGGCTGGGCTGCCACTTCATTTCTCCGGGCCAACGTCTGTCCTCCTTCCCTCCCTCATAGGGAGGTTGAGAACACTGAATGAGTAACACAGAGTTGTTTCCCAAGTATGTGCATGTACCCCATGAATTTAGAGAGTGTGTGGAGAAACGTTTAGCATTTTTAATAGTTGTGAGTTCATTGTTATGAGTACTTAGGGCAAGTGACACAGACCTTCAATGTATAGTAGCTATAAAGCTACATTTTATTTTATTTAAGATTTTATTTATTTGAGAGAGAGAGAGAAAGTACAAGTAGGGTAAGGGTCAGAGGGAGAAGCAGACTCCCTGTTGAGCAGAGAGCCCGACGTGGGACTTGATCCCAGGAATCTGGATTGGCTCAGTGGGTTAAAGCCTCTGCCATCAGCTCAGGTCCTGATCTCAGGGTCCTGGGATTGAGCCCCGCATCAGACTCTTTGTTCAGCAGGGAGCCTGCTCCCCCCCCCGCCCCCCCCCCCCCCCCCCGCTCCCACCGCCTCTCTGCCTACTTGTGATCTCTCTCTGTCAAATGAATAAATAAAATCTTAAAAAAAAAAAAAGAATTTCTAAGATTTCTAAATGAGGAAGCAGGAAGGAATCTAGCATCATTCAACCATACCTTGGGGTCTTCGGCCTCTGCGCCCTGAGCTTGTGTGGGCCTTGTCGATTGGTCATTTTCTGTTTTATTTATTGAACACTTGGGGAACAAATGACTCATACTCCTCTGGGCTTCCGTGTCCTCACCCGTGAAGTGACAGGATTGGGCAGTCAGTCACCAGGTTCTCTTTAAATGTAACATTTTGGTATCTCTGATTTTAAATTGGAGGAGGGGTGTCTAATGGGAAATACAGAGCGGAAGAACTGAGGGCTTATTAAAATGTAGTTAGATGCTGATTTGTAAGAATAGTATTTTCTAAAAATGTCTTTGTCCTGCTGAGGTTTATGGTCCTACCTGGTTATAGCATCTGGAGGATGCGGTGTGTTAAAAATGCGAAAAAAAATACTTTATTTGAACTTATCCATAATGCTGATTCTTCTCTTTGATCCGAGGGTTAAAGCTGTTGAAAATGTGCCCTGAATTGGATCTATCCCGGCAAAGTGAAGGTAGAGTCAATGTCGGATGAATTTAAGTAATGTAGCCAATAAAAAGAGTGACGTAAGCGCCCCCCTCTTTCACAAACACCAATCTAGAAATGGACAAAGAAAAATCTCCCATTTTTAATTGTAGGGTTTGGGGAATTGAAATGCGATCATACTGGCTGGCACCTCTCCATTCTGGCTCGCTCGAAGAGAGGCACGGAGAGGACTTTTGCAGGCAAGCCTCCCTCGCCTGTAACCTGCCATCTGGAGACAGAGGTCTAAGATTTATCTTACTTTAACCAAGAAGGAGCCAAAAGGAGGACGGAAATCTGATGACTTTGTTGCTCCATGTGGAAAAGAAACAGACTGGGTGGTGAATTTGTGTAGGATCCCCAGGGAGAAAGCGTCTTTATGCTGTATTTCTTTTTGACCTGGAAACCCTGAAAGCAAGTCGGTTATAAGCTGGAAGAGGCAGTTCCTCAGGTCTGGATTTGTTTGAGTTTCGGGGAGAGGCTTGATTAGAAAGGAAGAAATGCTTTATTTATATACACCAGATGGAATGCAGGGCTCCCTGGCTCTATCTTTCCGGGCACCCAGAGCCTCTTGATGAAAATCAGTTGTCTCAATTAGGAGCCGTTCCTTGTTCAGCAGAACCTGGTATTAACATTTCCTCCGCCGGATTTGCTGGCATCTGTGCGTTCCCTTCAAGGGATGACAAACTAATTGTGCTGGTTTCCTGTCACCAGCGCAGCCTTCCTGCAGAGATGGGGGTGGAGGGGGAGGGGGAGGTCAGTCTTTCTGATGAGCCGGGTCCCTAGCTTGGTTTCCATCGCCAACGGGGACCGGCTCCCTTGCACCTAACGGCTCTTTACTGTAAGTGGCGCTGTTGGACCATCTTCTCCGTGTGCACTTGCCAGCAGTACCGTCCTGCATTCAGAGGCTCCTTCGATACCAGAGGTCCTATTCCTTCTGACAACTCAAATAAACTCTCTTCTTCTGGTACTCTCTTCCTACTGGGACTCCATAGGGGCAGCTCCCACTCCCAGTTTGCGATCCTGAGATTTCTCTTAGATGTGATAAAAAATTAAATAAAGCAGTATAGGGGCGCCCCGGTGGCTCAGTGGGTTATAACCTCTGCCTTCGGCTCAGGTCATGATCTCGGGGTCCTGGGATCGGGGTCCTGGGATTGAGCCCGCATCGGGCTCTCTGCTCAGCAGGGAGCCTGCTTCCTCCTCTCTCTCTGCCTGTCTCTCTGCCTGCTTGTGATCTCTGTCAAATAAATAAATAAAATCTTAAAAAAGTAATAAAATAAACAGATAAATAGAGCAGTATGGGTGGTGTAGTGGTACCTTCTAGACATGCTTTTCTGTTCAGACCTGAGGAAGCGGGAGGCCAGCTGGTGATGTAAAGGGATAGCGTAGGAGCAATGGGGGAGGGGAACACAAATGGCGGAAAATGATCATTTTTATAAAAAAGAAGTAAAGAGGTGCCAGGGTGGCTCAGTGGGTTGAGTGTCTGCCTTCAGCTCAGGTCATGATTCCGGGGTCCTGGGATCGAGCCCCGGAATCGGGATCTCTGCTCAGCGGGCTGTCTGCTTCTCCCTCTCCCTCTGCCCTTCCCCCTACTTGTGCTTTCTCTTTCTCTGTGAAATAAATAAAATCTTTAAAAAAATAAAAGAAGTGGGGCGCCTGGGTGGCTCAGTGGGTTAAGCCTCTGCCTTCGGGTCAGGTCATGATCTCAGGGTCCTGGGATCGAGCCCCGCATCGGGCTCTCTGCTCAGCGGGGAGCCTGCTTCCCCTTCTCTCCCTCTGTCTGCCTCTCGGCCTACTTGTGATCTCTCTCTCTCTCTGTCAAATAAATAAAAAAAAATATTTA
Source organism: Nasua narica (assembly GCA_028533885.1). Taxonomy (NCBI): domain Eukaryota; kingdom Metazoa; phylum Chordata; class Mammalia; order Carnivora; family Procyonidae; genus Nasua; species Nasua narica. The sequence continues at coordinate 8,981,901 of CM052813.1, forward strand.
AAAAAATAAATAAAAGAAGTTAAAAAAAGAGAGAGAGAAGAAAAAAAAAAAAAGAGGCGGGAGCCCAGGAAGGAGCAAGGAAAGGAGGAAAGAAGATATACTTTGATGATGAACCAGGGAGGCCATTATGGGCTGATTCCACACGTTCCATTTTTTAAGCCATACCTTAAAAATAAATTTGTATGTGTGCATGTGTTTTAGGATAGTTGCATGTATGTGTTTATTTCTTTTATAGTGAATGAATGGATGTTCTTCTTTTTCTCTCATGGGCTCCTTCCCCAAGTCACTGACCCCTGGCAGTCCTATTTACCTTCTCCCCCTTTCCAGAAACCACCCCCCCACAGCTAAGCTTCAAGACCCTGGCCCCGGGCGGGTTCTGCCATGTAAACATTGCATCTCCACTTAGCCCATCTTTTGGAGAAAGTGAGTCACGTTTCTAAACTTTGTATTCGCAGTGCATGTTTAGTATGAATATGAGACATTAGCCCTTTTTTGTTTTTTTTTTTCCTTCCCCACAGAGGAGTGAGCTCAGTGGTGGAGGTCATTGATAAACTTGTTTTTCCCTCAGTGTCAACAGTCAAGTTTCTGTGGTCCTGGTAAGGGAGTGACCCCAGGACTGGCCCCTCCTACATAACATGTTTGCGCCATTTTTTTTTTTTTTTTTTACAAAAGGAAAACGCAGGAGCCTTGGTTTGGGGCAGTCTGGCAGGAGAGGGCTGATATACTTGGTTTCCTTCTATCACATGTTTGGTGAAATAAATTAGACTTTTAAATCAGGAAATTCAGCGTTAGATCTGTGCACAAAAGCAGTGGAGGATTTCCAGCTGGCTGGGGGTATGATATGGAAATGCCTTGCTAAATCAGGGTCTCGTGGATTGTTGCTATCCTGGCGGGCTCTGTTTCTTGCAAGCGTGCTGTGGGTTGCATACAGAGTGGAGTGAGCAGGGAGCATAAGCATAGTCTTGCTGGCGGGAAGACCTGGGGCTTCAGATGTTTTTCATTAGGAGCTGGTTGTGAACTTTTTCAGCCTAAAGGAAAGCAGCGCTTTTAGTAGGAAAAGCCTCCCTGAGCTGTGTCTTCTGTTTCCGGAGACTCGGTCAAGGAGGCAGGTTTTAGCATAAAGGGTTGTCAACGGGGGTCTTTGTGCAGCAGAAATGGGAGGACGGGAAAGATGGAGAAAGAGGGGGTTATGGACTTCAATGCTTTATTTAGAAGCTGTTGGTTTTACGATAACCAGCCAAGACAACGGCACACACCGTCAATGAAAATGTTGCCTTTCCATGCAATTATATAGATGCCTCCGTGCGAAGACTCACGCGGCCATGCAGTTTCCCCCCCCCCCCCAAAAGATGACTGCTTTTCCTGGTTGCACAAACAATATCCAAGTTATCACGCAAATATTTGTCTCAGAAACAAATATTTTATGCCACATTGAGCCAACCAGCAGCGCTTTCCGTGGTAAGGCCTGACCTCTCTTTTCCCTCCATTTGTAGTTTCTGTTTGTTGCAATCAGCTTTGCATCGGTTCTGTGGATTGGCTCTGATGTCACCTGAGCAAAGCTCTTAACACCCTTTTGAGACAGGAAACACATTTCGGCTCGTCTGAGTTCACATATGGGTTTTCTTGCCCGTGCATACCAGGCACTCCCGTGGATGTTGCTGTATGAAAGGCTGGGTTATGTCAAGAGCTTGAGACACGGGGACGGAGGCTGGGTGGGGGTGCAGGACAGCCCAGGCCTCAGGAGGCAAGCTGGCAGGTGTTATTGCGGGAAATCCTGGCCAGCTCAGAACCTACAGTTTCCCGTGTGGGAGAATTAGCCGCCCACAGTCTGCCTGGCCATGTGCGTCCAAAGAAGAGCCAGATGCGTGTTGGAGGAAGGGACCAAATCAACAGTCATCCTCATATTCAAAACAGCTCAGATGGGCTGGTCTTCTGGTGGCTGGTCAGGAGGTGAACTTAGGAGAACAAAGTTAGGGAGGTTCCAGGAAAAGCCCCCCAGGTAGGTTTTCTCTATTGCATCCTGTCTGGCCCTTCAGTTTCTTGTCCCTATCGCTCAGGGATGCCTCCTGCTCACTCTGTCTGACCCTCTGCTTCAGTGCCTTGCTTTTAGGAAGGGGACGTGCTGGCAAGTTTCCCGGTTGTTGGCATATGTTTAGCCTTCCAAGAATTCAGTTTTTATTTTAATTCGGGAGCTCTTGGATAAGAGCAGACCTTTCGAAGATCCTAAGTAAAAAATCTGAAATGGTGGCATTTCGTGTGACATGGCGAGAGAGAGTTTTGAGCAACTTAGCTTTCCAAGGAAGCCTGGCATGTGAATGACTGCTTCAAATACGCCTTTAATTTAGGAGATGGATTCTTTGCCCACGTTTTCCAGTGTTTGGGACTATATATGTAGTGGTTAGAATTGAATCAAGAGTTATGCCGTTTACTAGCTGTGCGACCTTGGGCATTTCACTTAATCTCTCCAAACCTCAATTCGTAAAATAGAAGTAATAGTGATATCTTTTCAAAGAGTCATTTAGAAAAAAAAGATTTATTTCTTTATTTTAGAGAGAGAGCACGCATGCACCATGCACAGGGGAGGGGCAGAGGGAGAAGGAGAGAGAGAGAAACCTCTAGCAGAGGCCACAATGAGCATGGAGCTGGACACAGGGCTCGATCTCGGGACCCTGAGATCATGACCTGAGCTGAAATCAAGAGCTGGCTGCCTAGCTGACTGGACGATCCAGGTGACCCTTTGCAAAGGGGAGTCCTTGGAATTTTGGACCATACGAATACATAACGCACATAAAATATAAAAATTAAAACATTCCTAAGTGGGGCGCCTGGGTGGCTCAGTGGGTTAAAGCCTCTGCCTTCGGCTGGGGTCATGATCTCGGGGTCCTGGGATCGAGCCCCATATCAGGCTCTCTGCTCAGCAGGGAGCCTTCTTCCCCCTCTCTCTCTGCCTGCCTCTCTGCCTATTTGTGATCTTTCTCTCTCGCTCTGTCAAATAAATAAATAAAATCTTAAAAAAAACCCCAAAACATTCCTAAGTAACTTACCAGGAATTCGGTTACCATAAAGAAATGCCACCTTGCTGGTGTCTCTCATTTACTCAGTTCAGGGCACTGATGAGGGCTTCTTAGAGCTTCCTTCACCTAAGCCTCACAAATATTATGTGGGGAAAATGCTCTAGAAGGATTAATGGTTGGGATCTCAAACTAAGGTTCGGTAACTATCTTACGTATACGTAATAATTTCACAAGGCATTTATATTATACAACATTTCAAACATATGGGAAAATAGAATTATCTTTCTATCATTATTTAAAATGTTTGTAAGGGGTGGCTATGGAACTTATCATCCAAATCGGGGTGCTTTTGAGAGAGAAGGGGCTGCTGGTGAGGATCATGCTGGCATAACAAACATAAGCTCAACAGCCCCAGGAAAACTGGGGAAATCAAGCATTACTGTAACTGTCAAAGTCCCCACCTGTGACTCTCCCTGGCCCGTGTTACCACTGCCCCGCAAGGCAGCCATGATCTTGCCATAAACATGTACGCTGTTCAGAATGTGGGCACAGACCCCATGGGTGTGTGTTATAAACTGTATGTTTGTATGTTTCTAAATATTACATAAATGGCATCTCAGGTTATCACTTTTTTAAATCATTAGGGCATTTTTCTTCCTGTTCCTGGAAAATTCAAGGAACTGGATCAAGGACTAATGATGTATTAGCTAAGGTTCTTTTGATATAAAGCAACAGAAACTAAGTCTGGCTAGCTTAAACCATGGGAAGATTTAATGAAGAATATTGAGGCATCGTAGGTATCGATCCCATGACTGGAAAATGGGAGGTTCAGGGCAGCTCCTGGGACGTGCGCCCAAGGTAGGGGTTCAGTGCTTCCCTCACATGTTATCAACATGGCCAAATCACAGTGACACACCCCCCCCCCCCCAGTCTCTCTATGTCTGGAGTCCACTTTTTAAATTTCAGAGACAGTTAGAGAATCCATTTGGGCCAGATATCCCTTCCTGGGCCAACCTCCTTTATTTGGTCAGAAATGCAGGATTATGTAGTGAGTTCATAACCACGGAGAGCCCATCCCGAGGTACTGGGGCTCTTCCCAGCAGAGGGGAAATTGTGAGCTGGGCGCCTAAAGAGGAGACAACCGTAAGTGAGCAGAGAAAATGTGGAGATGAGAAGGAAAGCTCTGTGTTTATGATTTCTTCTGAAAAGGAACAAAGAGAAAGTATTTCCATCTGGGAATTCCTTCCTGGCATTTCTCGGGAAATTGATACGGACTCCCGTATTCTGGACTCTGAGTAAAATCAGTTGAGAAATCAGGAAAATTGGCACAGTGTTATAATTCTCCTGGGAGAATTAAAGCCTAATAGTCCATATAGAGACCTTACTGGTTTGAAGAAGTCCACTGATTTCAAGCTGAAAGCAAGAGCAGGAAACATTGATGCATGGAGTCAGAGGTCAAGGTTGACATTTCTGGGCTGGTGACAGGAGCCCTAGGAGAGAAGCGTCAGTGGGACTTTCTTGTACCTATTGCTCTAAGTGGATGTTCAGGGCCTTGCAGATAGTGAGTCCGTCTTGGCGATAAACATTAATAAGTTTACATGCTAGTACTTTTTACATGCATGGTGTAAGAAACATCAGCTTTTGGAAACAAAATATGTCCATAAGTCAACTATTCTGACATTGGCCTCTCTGTAGTGCTCTTAACCTTGCCAGGAGATCCGAATATTACATTATTTGAGTTCTACTGGAGAGAACAATTGATGTTTTGTGGGACTAAAATTTTATTTAAAGAATGATAACATTTAACTATTTTGGTATTAGTTTCCAGTTTCTAAACAATGGAATTAGCTTTTATTTTATTCATTTCTTTTGAATGTTTTCAATTATCCTGTGCCTGTATTAGGTAGAGACCATTTTTATGTTACTGGGTTTTATAATCTTGTCACAATCCGTTGGTTCATAGTAATGATAAACCGTGTACTAGTTATGATATCTTTTTTGAAAAAGAAGACCACAGAAGCTTTTCATAAAATCCTATTATAGAAAAGTGATTCTATGCTGATTATTATGGCTACTTTTTTTTTTTAAAGATTTTATTTATTTATATGACAGAGAGAGAGAGACATAGCGAGAGAGGCAACACAAGCAGGGGGAGTGGGAGAGGGAGAAGCAGGCTTCTCACTGAGCAGGGAGCCTGATGCGGGGCTCGATCCCAGGGCCCTGGGATCGTGACCTGAGCCCAAGGCAGATGCTTAACTGACTGAGCCACCCAGGCACCCTGTGGCTACTTATTTTTCAAAAACATCTAAGTAAAGTGTTATGAAACTTACGGAATAACATGGATTCTGGAATCCCGGAGAATTCTCAGAAATTCCGTTTCCTCGTTCTTGAATCCCAGTAATTAATATCTGTCCAAAATTTGAATGCAGTGTAAGGGAGTAGCATGCCATGTTGGTTACCTGGTAGGGTTAATGGTGGACGGTTATTTAGTTTATGTCTGAGCTGCTCTCACTAATGATGTCTTCACGTAAGCCAGACTCCTTGGGGCACTAAGATACATGAACACAACTGCTATTGGGAAAAAAAAACCCCAAAACCTGGTTGATTTCAACTCCAGCTGAAAGCTGGAAAAATCAATTCCATGAGAAATGGGAAGTGACCCTTTTCTGGCTTCCAAGGAAACATTAGAAATGAAAGGGAGAAAAATGCTGAACAATGAAGGTGTCCAGGGGCTTTTGATTGAAGTTGACGACCCTATTTTAATCCAAGAAACCCTGATCATTCGCATCACTTTGAGGTTAAAAAGTTGCTGTCCAGAAGACCCCAGGTTAGAAGGCACTTGTGTGTGTAGTGCATTGTTTCTTTATTTGCTTGAGTTAATTTTGAAATCAGTGTGCCCTGTGTAGATGCACTCTAAGGGAATGAACTGAAGACTGGAGGAATCTCATGGCGAAAACTGATCTCCAGGGGGCAGGGCATGTAGAACTGTTGGGGACAGTGGTTCCTGACACATGAGTGAGTAAGACCTGAGCTGGGCCTGGGCTCAAGAGAGGCTGACAATGACATCTGCTCACAGACCCGGCATGGGCCGGTCCTGATGACACAGTATCTCTCTTCCTTTCTTTCTTTCCTTTTTTTTTTTTTTAAGATTTATTTATTTTTAGAGAAAGAGAGAGTACAAGTGTGCAAGCAGGGGAAGGGCAGAGGGAGAGAGAAGCCAAAGCAGACTCCCTGCTGAGCGTGGATCCAGACGTGGGGCTTGATCCCAGGACCCTGAGATCATGACCTGAGCTGAAATCAAAGGTTTACTGCTCAACTGACCCAGCCACCGAGAGGCCCCTGGATTTTTTTTTTTTTTAATGGAAGTATAATTCACACACAGTGTTATATTAGTTTCAGGTATAGGATCTAATGTTTCACCAATTCTGTACATTCTTCAGTGTAGTTTTATTTTTTTTAAAAAAAGATTTTATTTGTTGGAGAGGGAGAGTGAGCAAGCAAGCGAGAGAGCACGAGCAGGGGGGAGGGAGAAGCCGACCCCCTGCTGAGCAGAGAGCCCCCTGATTCGGGACTCGATTCCAGGATCTTGGGATCGTGCGCTGAGCCCCCCAGGTGCCCCTACTCAGTGTAATTTTAATCCCGTTTATCTCTTTCAGCCATCCCTCCACCCACCTCCCCTCTGGTAACCAACAGTTTGTGTTCTGTATTTAAGGGTCTGTTCTTTGTTTATTGTCTTTTTTCTTTGTTTTATTTCTTCCACATATGGTTGAAATCATACGGCATTTGTCTTTCTCTGACTAACTCATTTCACTTAGCATTCTACCCTCGAGATCCATCCATGTTGTCACAAATGGTGAGATCTCATTCTTTTTATGGCTGAATAATGTTCCATTGTGTGTGTGTGTGTGTGTGTGTGAAATCTTTATCCTTTTATTCAGTGATGGACACTTGGGTTGTGTCCATATCTTGGCTATTGTAATGGAGAATTTCATATTAGTCATGCAAATTGACCCAGACTTCATGGCTTAAAAAAATTCATTCCTAAGGCAGAAATCCTGGCTAGTATGATATGCTTGATATTGAGCTCTGTGATGTAGGTGGATATAAAACAGCTTTTAAAAAATGACTTTACACAGGAATGTTAGATATTTATCCAGAGATTGGCCATATATTGGGGCTGGGGGAGGGATCCCTTCCTAAAACCCAAAACAAAAACCACCCAAGAAAAACGCCATGTAGGCTATGATTGCCAATGACTGATGGAATGCGACTTAGTGGAATTCGCAAAATATATTTCCCTTATAATAAAGACCTAAGTTGTTTCTTTTCGAAGCCTTAAAAACAAAATTCAACTATTAAAAAAGAGTGGAGATAGCTTTAGAAAACCTTTTGCCTTTTATGAAATAAAGGACTTTGGTAAGATGACTTATAAACTTGTCAGCCACCCGTTACTGTGTATCATTGATGCCTTGAGGTACAGTGGGGGATCCCTGGAGATGGAAGATACATTTTTGGCCCACCTGTGCCCTATTGTTTTTAGATAAAAGTGAATTATGATGAAACCTTTTGCCCTCCCCAAACCACAGCTTTTTACAAGTTAGTCAGTTAACCTTAAATGCTTTTCAGAGGTGGGGCCCCAGCACGAGCACGAAGCAGGCAGGAAACCACACCTGAAAGAGTTTTCCATCAACTTCTCGTGCGGACCTCAGGGGATTTCTGACAGCACAGCAGTTTTCCTAGGCTTCCCGTGGCTACCTCCAAAAACAAACTCCCACAGAACTGGGAGCTGATGGCTCTTTTTGCACAGTTGCTTATAAAGCAGTTAAAGGTCAGTAAAAATAGTTTTTTTCATCTTGAATAGGAGTTGACTAATTTGCAAACGACGTCATGCTGGACGTTGCGCTGAAAAAGTTAACGAGCCATAATCTCTGGCTGCTGTCAAAGACAATACTGTCTGATACCAAGATTCAGAATCCTTATTATTATAGGATGGGACTATTTCAATAATTATTTAGTGGTAATATTTAATAATAATAACTTATAATAATTTACTCCGAATAATAATTTCGTTCCAGGCTCCGTGCGAAGCAATTGGCACATATTTTCTCTCTGCATATGATCATGGACCATAGGAGGTAGGTAGCATTGTGTTCATTTTCCAGGTGCAGAAACTGAGGTTTAGGGAGGGTAAGCAACTTGTCCAAGGCCGCACAGGCAGTCACTGAGGAAGGTGGGAAACAGAATTTTGAAGCCTGACGTACAAAAACATAGCGAGCGTGCAAAAACGTTTGCAAGATATACCTGTGATATGTCTCTGTCCATCCCTTGAACGCTCACTCAGCGGTCTTCTAGTGAGGGGGATGAGGAAGCAGCAAGTTCTGTTGGAATTATGAACTGGTATTTCCTTTGTTGGGGAACAGAAAGCTTGCTGGAAAGCGGTGTGTTTTAGGAGAAATATATAATTATCTTTCCCCATCACGAGAAGCTGTGGGGCAGATTAACAAGAGTACATCCAAGATGTCCGCCCGGGAGATTTTCTACCTGCTTTTCTGCCTCTTGTCCTGTACTTTTGGTATTTCTTCTGCTCTTAGTGTCAGTGAGCCAACGGCCTATTTTTAGCACTCCCCGTGTGCACAGACGTGGACCCTGACTGAGCAGGGGAGTGTAATTACCGTGGGCCAAATATGCGTCCAGTCTTTCCTGCCAGCAGTGGGTCAGGGGTGGTGGCGTGCGGGGAGGTGTATGGAAGAACAGAATATAAATAAATATATTTATTTATAAATAATATAAAATATAAATATAACATAATATTTATTAATATATAATAATTAATATAATAATATAAAATATAAAAATTATCTATAAATATATTTAATTCATTTTAAGTCTCAAAATCTCTCAAGGGTATTTTTTTTTTTTAAATTGGGCAATTCAGCCTGTTCTCCTTGGCACCTTCTGATAAGTTCATACATGGAAGCCTGAGAGAAATTAATTTTTTAATGCCTCACAAGTAAAAAAGGAAATTATAGACTGTTGTAGCTGGGAGGGACCCCAGAGATCTAAAACGTTTCATGGAATATTCATGTCCTTGTTGTGTTAATAGGTGTTTTGCAAAAGACCTTACTTTACCTTGGTCAGATAAGATGTGGAAATGCTAGGTTCAAGTTGAATAGGTTTCTTGTCTGTGGAACCTCACGGTCTTTAATATGCTAACATGCTTTGTGAACGTACAACACTTGACACCCCAATTCTTTTTGTGGGCCAGGCTGGTCTAGCTGAGGCAGCTCCTATCTTCATTTCTGTGAAGATGGCGGCTGACGCCTTTTTGAGAGCCAGGAATTCCCAAGGGGAAGGAAGGATAGATCAGTTGCTTTGTTACATGCCAGGAAGTCTCAGTGAGATGCCTTTACCCTCGAGGCTCAGAGAAGGCCGAACATAGCACAAAGGGGTGACCTGCCCCTTAAAATCAGGAAAGCTATTCGTCCCCTACCTAGCCCCCTGGGGACATATGAAGGGGGAAGGAGGACTGTTTCCAGGCTCTAGTCATAAGGCTAATCTCGGGGGTTTCCCTACACAAACTGGGGATGTGAGTTTGAGAAGAACCAGTTTCAAAGCTCTCCGAGGTTTTAGTATGAAAATGTGCATTGCAAAGCTCCAAGAATGAAGTAGAGTGTGGGGGATTTTTAAGTTGCGTGACCAGACAGCTCTTGCTTTGTGAGGCTTGTGGGAGGGAGTCAAGTTCTGAGCAAAGTCCTTCGGGAAACACTGATCTAATCCGACCTTCTCATTTTACCCATGAGCAGCTAAGGACAAGGCATTTCTTCTGTGGGCCCTCTCAGGTTCTTTTCCCCATCACTGTAACACAGTCATTGGAACTAACTTGACCAACTTCGAGGGCAGCTTTGAGGAGGTTTCTGTAGCTCCTCAGCCCCTTTTGTACATTTCAAGGGGAAGTTTACTCTGTATATCTTGAATTTCCGTTGTCAAAAACCCCAGATGAATTCAACCAGCGTATATAGAATGTCGCCTATGCCCAAAGCCCCTTTCCGTATCGTGGTGGTCCCTGCAAAGATGTAAGTTAGTTCTTGCTACAGAGGCCATTCATAGTAATGATAAACATGATACTGATGGCGATACAATGAGCATCTAACGTGTAACGAATGCCTTGCTGTGTGTCAGGCCCTGCACCAAGTACTGTAATCCTGCCAGCAGCCAGTGGGGTGAGGATGATGATGATTCTTATTTCACAGTGAGGACACTCAGGTGAGGAGAGGTTAAGGGAATACTCCAAGGTCACAGACAGCTGGAGGACAGAAGGCATACGTCGAAGGGTGTGGCAGCCTGGGATGTGTTCCTTATCAATGATGCAAAGTGCTGGAGCAATTTAGCGACAAGAAAAATCAGTTTTGATCAGTGCAAGTGTCAATGATGTGGGGGACAATTATGGTTGCTCACCCACCTCTCCTCCCTCTGGGGAACAACACTCCCTTACTTTGGAGGAACCCCAGAGACACTGTGGGGTCTGGCTATGTGGTTGTGCGCATTGCCTTGAGCTCGACCAGAGTCTTTGGAAATAGGGGGATTCGAACCAAGAGAAGAGGTTTCCCCCTTGGCTGGTAAAACTGTAAAACCTTGTCTGAGATACGCATGCCTTGTCCTTAGCCCTGTGGAAGGAGCTAGACTTTGGTAGGAGAAACAATGTTGGAGGTGGAGAGATGGAGTAGATCTTCTGGTCACCTTTGAGGCCTGGAGGCTGAGTCCTTCTCTTCTCAGGGGCAGAGGTTTACTACCTTCTCTTTGGGGAATGATACTGCCCTTCTTTGCCAAAGAAAATGTTAATAGTGATTTAAAAACGCCTCTGCCATAGGGATATACACAGATCCTTAAAAGAGTTGAGGTTCTCTCTATTGGGTACTACAGGGGAATGGGCTCTTGGGGACCCAAGGGAAACAAAAACAAAAATATATTGAAAAAAAAACCCACAATGACAACCCAACTTTGGGGTTTAAGAGGATAGCTAAGAGGTCCCAACAGGATTTCATTGGTGGCTTCATTGGTTTCCCCTCACACTTCAGTGATATTAATAAAAACAGGAGGGGCCATACAAGAATTCTGACGGACTGCAAATGCTATCTTAGCCACTCCCTTGATCTCACAGAAGGCCTCCCTTTTCTCATCTGTACAATGGGAATGATACGAATGCCATTCTTCTTTTGTTTTGAGCCTCCAGAGAGAAAATGGATGCAAAGCCTTTGTATGCAAAACAGCATGTAAGCGTGACCTTGTATTCACACTCATCTTACTGTGATCAAACGCTTTCCAGCCCTGCAGCAAGTCAGGCTTAGTCCCAGCAAGTGGACGGTATTTGGGGGAGAAGAAGCGGGAGATTTCAGGACCGTAGCCTTAGTGGGTGCAAAACTGCTTGGAGGGTGAGAGGTGATAGGAGCAAAAACAAAACAAAACAACCAGTTGGGTTTTATCCTTTTGGTGGCAGTAGTTCTTGGTTTTGGGTTTTAGATGGGCTTTATGGTGACAAGGCAGACCATTCCCCCCCCCCCCCCCCCATGAGAAGATGCATGGAAAGGACCCAGAAGAGTTCCTGGTACCCTATCCTTGTTTAATTTGAGTTTATTCATTCATTCCTGGTCCTGGTAGGGTATTAAAAAAGACTCTACCCTTTTCCTAAGGAAAGCGATTAATTGGGG
>CM052813.1:8993719-9049693 GCA_028533885.1 Nasua narica
CGTTTCTAAGCGTTTCTAAGCCTGAGTTGGACTAGGGAGGGTGAGAGGAGTAAGAAGAATAAAGACAGACGCGTCTGTGTTGCTGTTGTTGCGACCACCACAACAAACAAGGGGAAGAAGTTTCCCTGCCGCAGATCGCGCTGCCTTGAGAGGGCCCAGGGAGAAGTGTGGCCGGCTGGGTGGGTCCTGCTGGGTGGAAGGGCCTGACAGTCTGTGATTCCCGGCAACAAATGGTAGTGGTGGGGTGTGTACCCCCACACACAGACACACATGCAACGCTCAGCCTCCAATTTCAGTGCTGGCAGAAGATAACAATTCTCAGTTCGCCTTTCCAGGGTTATTTTTGGCCCGGGGCTGTTCGCTGGTGGCAAAAGGTTCAGCCCCCTCCCAACTCCCTCCCTCGTTCTTGTTCAAAAGAGAAACTTGGGCTCGGAAAAGGCTCACTTGCCGGGAGACCGGGAGACGGGGCTACGGTGGGAGGAGAGAGGGAGAAGGGGTCTGGGAGAGGTCCCCAAATCCTGCTCGAGCTCGCCCCCCCATCCCCCGGGGCTGTTTTCTAGCGGAGGGTGTGCTCCGGAGAGAAGCGATCGCTGGGAAGGCTGGGGCCAGGCGCGCGAGCAGGGTCGCCGGGGTCGGGCTAGGCGGCCCTGGGAGCAGGCTCTGGAGTACCCCTCCCCCAAAAGTGAGTCCAGCGGGGGCCCGACACTGCTGGCGCCTCGGGGGATCCGGCTGCAGAGGGAACTGGGAGGGCGCAAACTTTCTTGGAAGGAAGGTAGAGGCCAAACTCTGCCGGGGCGGCGCGGAGAGGGAGGGCTGCCGGAGCCGCGGGAGGGCGCAGGGCGCAGGGCTGCCGAGGGGGCCGCGGCGCGAGGCGGGGCCCGGGCGCGCCGCCAAGCTGGTGGGGAGGGGGGGGCCCGGCGGGCTGCAGATTCCCTCCGGCTCCCGGGAGCCGCGGCAGGACCGGTCAGGAGGCGCCATGGAGGGGAGCCCCATCCCGGTGCTGACGGTGCCCACCGTGCCCTACGAGGACCAGCGGCCGGCCGGCGGCGGGGGGCTGCGGCGGCCCACCGGCCTGTTCGAGGGCCAGCGCAACTACCTGCCCAACTTCATCCAGAGCGTGCTGTCGTCCATTGACCTGCGCGACCGCCAGGGCTGCACCATGGTGGTGGGCAGCGACGGCAGGTATTTCAGCAGGACGGCCACCGAGATCGTGGTGCAGATGGCCGCGGCCAACGGGGTGAGTGACGTGCCCCCGCCGGCCCTCGCCTCCTGCCGCGCGGTGCCCGCCCGCGGTCCCTGCCCTGCCCCCTCCTGCCTACCGCCCCTGGGCGGGCCCGACCCCCACCCCGCGCCGAGGCTCTCCCAGGTCCTCTCCTGGGGCCCCCGAAAGGGCTTCAGGGTTCCGCTTGGAGGGAATCTGCCACATGGCCCTGAGCTTCACCCCCCCCCCCGCCCCCCGACGTCCCGCACCTGCCCAGAGTTCCTCTTGGGCCTTCTCTTCCCCAGCCCTTTAAAACTATCTATCCCTTCTGACCGCGTTCACTACCCTGCCTCCCCACTTCTTTCCTAAGCTACCAACATAGTGGTTTCCCCACCCCCCTTTCCTTTTTTCTCCTGTGTCCTATTTGCAGTCCTCTTTTCCCCTTCTAAATTTTGGCTCTCCCAGATTTAACAGTAGTGTCTCAAACACACGCGTGCATACACACACACACACACGCACACGCACACGCACTCGCACTCTCCAACGTTGATTCTTGACGTGTTTGGCAAAAGTGGACCCTACAGACTTTCAGTATAAGTGGTTCGTTAACCCAGTGGCATTACTTCACTCTTAATCTGATTCGGGGAGGGTTGGGGTGGTGATCAATTCGACGCCACACAGCCTCTTTGCTCTCAGGTCTGTGTGTGTCACTGGGGGGCGGGGGTGGGGGGAACGGTATCTCTCAATGGTCTGAAGTGAGAAAGGCTTGCCGTGCCTTTCTTAAAGCAATTCCTAACTTCTCTGCAAGGCGCTCTCTGCCAGTTGGTAGCATTTTGTGCCTCTTCTCCCTTTCAGTTTTCATCCTCATTTCCTCTCTCTTCTCCCAGGACCTCTGCAGACCCTGGGGGCTTTCTCCTCCTTCCTTTCTGCCCTACAACTAGAAGCACCTTCTGGCATCATCCCGTAAACAAACCCCCCTCCACCCCGTCCTCCTTCCCAAATCTGGAAGCCTCCACCGACTTCTGCAAGAGGGCCACCTCACGTCAGGGGTCTTTGTGGGAAATGTCTAAAAGAGTCACTTCAGCCTCGTTCATACAGTCAGAACCCCACGCATAGCATATTTAAGTGGAATCCCTACAGATGTATAAATGAGTGTGAACTTTTAAAAAAAGTGAAACTAAACAACTGTCTGGCATGTGGATTCCCTTTCTCCTTCCCTACCCCCTCCTTTTAATTTTCTCCCTTCTCTTCTTTCTTTTTTTAATCTTTGGGATTGTTCATGCTCTGTGTTTGTCGACTCTGATTCCCCTCTTTCACTGTTTTAAAGGCAGGGAAAGTGGATTTTTTTCCCCCCTAAATAAAATAACCCGAAAGCAATTGGGAGAAAAGCGCTGAGGGGTGGCATGGGTGGGAGAGCTGGGATTTCCAAGCTCAGAAGACAATGTGGCTGGTGATGGAGGACTTGTATTTCTCTCTGGCTCCTGGGATCGATAAAAGTTGGCGTGAGTCAGGGAGTTGGAGAGAGGTTGACAAATGGTCTTTTCCTCTTGTCTGCCAAAGCTTTTCCCGCAGAGTGATGGAGAATACGGAGCCTTGGGAGAGCAAGGGAAGCTCTCCTTCCTGGGCCAATTTTTCTAGGGAGTGAGAAAAACGTCTACTTATTTATTGTAGGTGAGGGTATTTTTGAAGCAACAGTTGTGGATTTGCACGGGCAAGGTATTATTGTGCTTTCTTATTTCTTGGCACATGTTCCCATCAAGTCTCTTCAACTCCTTACTTATATAGCTCTTCTCTGATAACCACATTTTATTAACTTTAAGGGTGGAGTTTATTTTAGGCGATAGGTGGCGTATGCTAATAAATGGTTAAAATAGAGCCACCCTTAACCTTGTGGTTGTTAACAAGGGACAGAATGCCAAGTCACAGTCCACACAGAAGCACCATCTCTTAAATAATCTGAAAGTGTTACTTCCAAAATGGGTGGGTGTGGGTGAAGGGAACGGTCAACATTCATCAAAGGTTTGGGCAGCCAGTTTTAACCAGTCTTTTCCTCATTTTGTTCACCTTCTTACGGGCTTTTGCTCAGGCAAACGAACAATCAGAAGGCTGGCTTCAGGAGAAAGGGGGTTTGCCATGACTATAATTGGTCTTGAATGATGGCAAATTGATAGGCACTTGTCTCCTGACTCAGAATGAAGACCCCTGGTTCCAAAAACTTTGCCTCTCTTGATTTCCCATTGCGTATTCATAAACGGGCTAGAAAAATAGTAGAAAAATAGAATTTATTCTCTTTGAACTGACTTGAATCTGAGTGGGTAGGCTGCCTCTCTGTATCTGAAAAATTTTGGTTTTGACAGAGTTAATTTTACTGTGCAGTTTAATATAACCAACTGTAGTTGCTCTTTGATTATATAATTGCCAGAGGGGAACAGAAGTTTTGGAATTTCCAAAATGATGAACTGCACTACTGATGTTTTAATATATCACAAAGTTTGAAATAGATTCTCAGACATATAGCCTGTACAATTTGGGATAAACATTTTTTATTGTAAAATAACAAAAATTTCAAACTTTCAGAAAAGCAGAGAGAGTAAATGGACTCCATATGCCCATACCCTAGGCTGTTAATATTTTTCCTATATTTGTTCCATCTTTTTTGAGGGCTAAAGTATTTTAAAGTATATTTAAAAAATGACGTTTTATCCCTAAATTCAGTATGGAGCTCTAAAAGCTAAGAACCATTTTCTTGATAGTTACAATATCATTATCATCCCAAACAAAATAAAAAAAGGATTTCTTCATTTATTACCCAGCCCCTATTCAGATTTCCTCAATTATTCTAAAATATCTTTTATAACTGTTTTTTCAAACGAGTTTCTTCTAAGCAAGGGACACACATTGCATTTGGTTATGTCTTAAGTCTCCTTTAACCTTGAAAATATCTCCCTCCTTATTTTTGTTTTCTGTTAATGAAATTGACTTACTGAAGAGACTAGGTCGGTTGGTTGTCCTGTGGAATGCCTCCCTCAGCCCCGCTTTCTGGAATTTTCTGGTTTTTTTTTTTTATAGTGTCATTTAACTTTTCATTATATTCTGTGTGTGTGTGTGTGTGTGTGTACTAGAAATTAGTTCTAAAGGCTTAATTAGATTCAGGCTCCACTTTTTTTTTTTTTTTTGCAATACTATTTCTTAGGTGATGGCGAATACTCATGTTGTATTGTGTCAGGAAACAATCTCTGGTTGGTTGATCAGTTGTTCGGTTGTTCGTGATACTGAGATGATTCTAGGGCTGTTGTGGTGATTGCCTCTGTCTTCCAGTATTTCCCCCCCTGGGAACTGGCCGGTAGCCTTGCAGTGAGGTTTGTGCGCTGTGAATATCTAGTCCCTGTCAACCTTTACTCAGTCGTTTTAGCATCCATTAGTGATCCTGGCTTGAGTGGATTATTTCGTTAGAGGTTTCAAAATCATTTTTAATCCTCTCATTCCGTCTACATGCTTCAGCTAGCATTTTTCGAAAAGCTGGGCATTTTCCTCATAATTGGGCTGTCCCATAATATAGTTCTTTCTGGAAAAGCAGAATATATGTTTATTTCTCTCTCCTTTTAAATTACCAATTTTCAGAGTCAGGATTTGGCGAAATAGCCACTTCCACCGTTGACTTTGTTTTTGCTCTTTTGAGTTTCACTGTGAACTCTTGAATTTTTATATCATCAGTTTGAACGGATTTGTAAATAAGTAAGAAGATATTTTTACCTATTTTTTTTAAAGGTTTTATTTATTTATTTGACACAGAGAGGGAGATCACAAGCAGGCAGAGAGGCAGGCAGAGAGAGAGGGGGAAGCAGGCTCCCTGCTGAGCAGAGAGCCCGATGCGGGGCTCGATTCCAGGACCCTGGGATCATGACCTGAGCCGAAGGCAGAGGCTTAACCACTGAGCCACTCAGGCGCCCCTGTTTTTACCCATTTTTGTAATTTTATTTATTTATTTATTTATTTTTGTAATTTTTATGTGGCTGTACGAACTTAATCTAAAAAGTCCCCAGAAGGATTTTAATTCTCTTTTAAAGAGCCAGACTGTGTCATACCATAAAGAGCAAAAGAAAAATATCTACTAAGTAGGAGAGTAAACAGCATCATTTAAATGAATTACAGAACTTAGTTTGTTACTAATATAAGCTTAGTTTGTAATAAGTGATTTTAAAAAATTATTTCATTTTCCATCTGCTTTGGATACTCTTCAGGGGTTTAGATCCTCTAGGTATCAATTTATTTTTAATCTCATAAAGATTTCAATAGCTAAATGTGAGTAATGGCTTCATTATGAATAAATGCCTTTGCCTTTTTCTGAGTGAATTCATCTGTCACTAAGGGCATCTCTCTCTTTCTCCTCTTTGTTCCAGTCTTTTTTTTTTTTTTTTTTTAGTCCTAAAATACCTTTAATATTGGGCAGATGGCAGCACTGTGGCTGAAGATGTTTCTGACTTTTTCTAAAGTCTTCTGTCTCAGGAGATGACACTGTACATATATCGTCACTGTCCAGTAGAACTTTTAGAATGTTTTGAGATGATGGAAAGTTTGTGTAATCCACCCTCGCCACTAGCCACATGTGATGATCAAACCCTTGAAATGTACCAAGTGTGACTGAAGAACTGAATCTTCTATTTTATTTAATTTTAATTAATTAAAATTTATGTTTAAATAGCTGCAAGTAATTAATAGCTACCATACTAGATAGCACAGCTCTATAATTTAGCATTTAAAATGTAGAATTTTTTTTTTTTTTTACGGATCCAGACTGTTACAACCAAAAGCAAATATAAATAAAGGTAGGTCCCCAAACACTACAAATGCATTTTAGCAAACCCAAATCAGATTTCATCATGTGATGATAACCACGCTCTCTTCTGACCTTAGCCCGGAAGACAATGAGGTATGGTAGAAAAACTCTGTATCAGCAGCTGGAAGGCTCGCTTTCTTTTCCTAGCTCAGCCATCCAAATTGCAGAGCAAACGCTTTAGCCTCTTGAAATACCTAGAAACCACTTGTTTCCTCATCTCTAAATTGGGTATGACAGCAGGGCTGAGTTATCCTGGGAATCAAATGAAAGCATTATGTAACATCCATAGCTTTAAGAAATGTAAGGGAATATTATTATGGCCAACGGAATATAGCTCCTCAAATAATGATTTGCCTTCATGTATTGAATAAAACAACCTGTAGTTGTGTTTGGCAAGTTTTAGCCAAGAGAAAATCTGTTTGTTGATTAGCCACACGCTATGATGGCCATACGATGATCAGCAATGGTAATAATAATATTAGCATACAGTTCAGCTTACAGAATCAGTTCAGCTTACAAGAACTTCTCCATGCCTTGTGAAATCTTTTAGAGGTGGAGGTTGAAGTGCAGTGATAGGAAGAAGGCTGGGTCAGCAAGGGGCTGGGGTGTGCCTTCCAGATGGATGCTTGTGCCGGCCGGGTTTGATTCCAGTGTGCCATGCAAAGGTGGTTGTTCCAAAAAATGGGAACGCACTTGCCTTGACGTTTATTAGAACTATGTGGGGAACAGATTTTGATGTCCCAAAGAAAGGGAACATAGATTTGGAAGAGAGGCAGAGTGGAATATGGCGGTGTACGGGACTTAGGGAGGGAGGAAGAAGGAAGCGAGAGAAGGAAGCCTGTGTTTCCACATATAAGGCTTCTTTCCTGGGATTACTCTGGAAGTCTGGGATTGGCTGGCTTCAGGTCTTGCCTCTAGAAGGGAAAAAGAACTGGGTGGTGACTGTTCTATATTTTCTACTAGTGTTCTCTACAGAATAGGTGAATGGAATGAGTTACTATGGGCCAGACATTAGGAAGGGCAGGTTTGTAAGACACAAGAAAGCCCTACAGAGCCTGCCATAGCTTTCTCTCCCTTCCCTTTCCAAATCCCCATCCCTGAATTGTGGAAATGGAAAATATATGAGCAATAGCCAATTTTAGGGTGCCTTTTGTTCCCTCTTTCTCCCTGTTCAGTCAGTTCATTCTTGAATCTTTTAGCCTCAAGTTGTCATTCACTTTTTTTTTTTTTCCATGGGGAAGGAAAAGGAATGGGAGAGGTTTTAAGAACAGCTGGGCCCTCCCAGTTGCTGGGGTGGGTTATTTTAAGCTTTGTTTAATGTGTCCAGAGACCCAGATGACATTTCTAACTAAGCTGTGTTATTAAATCTTGTGATAGAGCATAATGATGTTTATTGAAAAGACAGACACACATCACCAACATTATGTGTGAAATTTGCCCAAAGAATTTTCTATAAAACACATCTGTTCTCTTCGAGCCCTTCGTGAACTCTGAAGGTTTGATAGTTTCTGTATAGACTTGAGGGATAGAAGTTGGAACCTAATTTTGAGGAAACTAAGCATAGGTGTTGGCTTCGCTAAACTTAACCTTCATGTTTTGGGCCTTGGCCGCCCTTCTGTTAGACAAGAGTAATATAAACAAATACTGGGATAGGATTTGAACAGGGTTTTTTTGAGAATAATAGGCAGCAGGGTAAAAAAGGTCTGAATTTTCCAGGGATTTCTAAATTGAAGGTAGAAACTCAATGTCCTTTGTTTGCCTACAGCTTTGACAGTTAATTGCAAACACTCAAGATTTAGCCAATATGCCTTTAATGTTTATACTTGTGAAGCCAAAGGAAAAGCTTTAGGTCCTTTCATCTGACTTGACGCTCGTTAGTCTTGAATAAGAGGATATCTAGGACATATATGAGACTTGTTAAAATCTGCATTTTCTGAATCTTTAAGTATCTTTCATCTCCTACATTCTTAGTGACGGTCAGATTTTGGAGTGATGCTCGTATTTGTGTGAGGAGTAAATTTTCAGGAAATTCGAAGAAATTCATATTGGTATTGAGTCACAGAAATTTTTCTTCTTTCCAAGTCTCTAGTTATAGCTTTTTTGTAATATAATATTTAATGATTGCCTCTCTTTTGTTTTCCTCTAATAAGAGACCTCTTTGGTAGCTAAGGGTATCTAGTTTTATATTTAAGGCTTTGGAATGGAAAGAGAAAAGAAGTTGAAATCAGAAGACCAGAGTTTATAACAAATGATCAATATCTATCTATAAATGATCAAAGCTTTCATGGAAAGCTTTTCCAAATCGGTAAAAAATTGAAAAAAATCCAAAAGAAATATTGTTAACTACAACAACAAACCTATGAAAAGGAGATCATCCTCAATAATAAAAAAATATATAAACAAAACCAATCCATCAATTTGAAAAAAATCCAAAGTACTCAGAGTTGATGTGAACGTTTGAAAATTGTCATGCTAATGGAAATTAACTTGATAGAACCTTTTGGCCAGGCAGTTTAGCAGTGGGGATCAACATTCATGGAGTACTAGTCCAGTAATCCACCAATCCATTAATCTAAGAATCTATCCTGTAAATTTCCTAATACAAAGGTGGAAATGTCTACATACAAGAATACTCATCACAGCATTTTGCAAAAGTTTATATGCTCAATAGTAGAGAACAGATTCCTAATGTATGGCACAAGTGTACCACTGAGGCATTAAAACCCGTAAACAAAGGAGGTGGATCTATAAGGTACATGAAAAAGATACAAATGATATTTTTTGTTCAGTGAAACAAAGCAATTAGTAGATTAAGAAGAATATACTTCCAACTTCTATCCCTCGTCTGTACAGAAACTATCAAACTTCCAGAGTTCACGAAAGGCTTGAAGAGAACAGATGTTTTCTAGAATATTCTTCGGGCAAGTTTCACATATAATGTTGCTGATGTGTGTCTGTCTTTTCAGTAAATATCATTATGCTTTATCACAAGATTTAATAAAGCAGCTTAGTTAGAAATGTCATCTGGGTCTCTGGCCACGTGAAACAAATCTATAAGGTAGGCATAGAAAATAGGGTTAGAGGCAGACTTTGACTCCAGGGACTTTTTTGCAGGGTCTCTGCATTATTTCCTGGTATGAATGAGCTGAGTCAGCTCCATGCTTTTCCACCTGAAACCTTTCTGAGGCTCTGGCTGCATTCAGGCCGAGCCCCTCCTCCCCCCCTGTCCCCCCCTCCCGCCCCTACTGAAGCCTGATCTTAATCTGCTCATTTCATGAGGATTTTCAAGCCTAATGGACTGGGCCATGTGAGAGGTTCCTGAGAGGAACACACCCGGCAGAGGCTAAGAGACTCCACCCTAATCTGCCGAGTTGTCTGAGAATGGACAGCTGCAGGCGCTAGAGAGGCAGTAAAGTATTTTGTCAGGATGTCTGTCCGCTGTCCGTTCCCGCAGCCCCGCTGAACGTTTGGTTCGGGGGCATAGTCTTCTTTTGGGCAGGATCTCCCAAATGTAAAGTGACAGATGCTAATGTGGAATATAAGACAGAAGGCCTAGCCCTGCTGTCATAAATAACAGTAAATTGTTTAATCTTGCTGAGTTGTAAATCTATTATTGCCAGAGGTCTTCAGTTTACTGGAACACAGTACGAGGGTGGGGGCACTTAGCAAATGGGCAGTAATTGTTTCCCAACCAGACAGAAACGGGTCTGATGGAATTTATTTAAAAAGCCACATAAATGCATTAAAAATTTTTTTTAAAAAGAATTTATTTATTTGACAGAGAGAGAGAGATCACAAGTAGGCAGAGAGGCAGGCAGAGAGAGGAGGGGAAGCGGACTCCCGGCTGAGCAGAGAGCCTGATGTGGGGCTCGATCCCAGGACCCTGAGATCATGACCTGAGCTGAAGGCAGAGGCTTTAACCCACTGAGCCACCCAGGCACCCCCACAAATGCATTTTAATTGATTGTGACAACTACTCAGGAAAAAATACATGACTATAGAGACTGAGTTTTTTTTGGGGGGGATATGTAGACCACATGCAATTGTATATATTGCAGTATGTATATATATATAAGTATATATATGTATCACACATATATATTCTATCTATGAAGATGCTGAAGATACTGAATTTTCTTGTTATATATATAGCTTTGTTTATATACATTTATATATTTTTGTTATCTAATTTTTTTTCTGTCTACCTATAAAGGTGCCAGATGGAAAACGTTTTTGAGCA
The DNA here is from genome assembly GCA_028533885.1 of Nasua narica. Taxonomy (NCBI): domain Eukaryota; kingdom Metazoa; phylum Chordata; class Mammalia; order Carnivora; family Procyonidae; genus Nasua; species Nasua narica. The sequence goes on from CM052813.1 coordinate 9,003,998, forward strand.
TTTAGAGAGTTTATTGAGTAGCATATGTATGTGGGCATATGCACAGGACACCCCCTTCCCCAAGTATGTATCTTCTTTCCTGGATGTCTTCAAGAGGAGAGTAGACCAGATATCAGAAATGTTTGAAGATTACGTTGAACTGAAGGAGGTGGCTAACTGTTCCCAAACGACCTATGTTTCTATGGTAATCAATAGAATTGGGCTGGAATTGGATGGGCTGATAGTAATAGATGTAAGTCAAAGAAATCCTTAGATTAGAGGCAGACTTTGTTCTAGGCAGGAATCTGTCTTGCAAGAGCAGCTCTGTGCAGTGAGCTCAACACCACGGGAAAGCAGGTGGGCATAGCACATCCTAGCAGATAGTACAAGTCAGAGGCATAGATGAGAAAATGAAATGATCCAGGTCAAAACGAGAGTACAGATGCGGTCCTGTCACTCCTTACCATGGACTTCAGCAGTTTCTCAGTGAGCAGGCTTGGTGGTTAAAGAAGAAAGAAGACATTGTATTTATGTAGGCACGTTATGAAATTTGCTATTTCGTTGTTGCCAAGCTACATGCAGTGTACGTAGCCCCTGTTTAGTCCTCAAACATTTTTTAGTTTCACATACAAAAACCTCAGGTAAAAGAACACTTCAAAAAATTATTTTATTATTTTTTTTTATTTATTTTTTGTATTTATTTGACACAGAGAGAGAGAGAGATCACAAGTAGGCAGAGAGGCAGGCAGAGAGAGAGGGGGAAGCAGGCTCCCCACTGAGCAGAGAGCCCTATGCGGGGCTCGATCCCAGGACCCTGAGATCATGACCTGAGCCGAAGGCAGAGGCTTTAACCCACTGAGCCACCCAGGCGCCCCAAAATTATTTATTTTAAAGATAGAGGGAGAGAGAGAGAAAGAGAGCACGTGCACATGCATACAAATGCGGGAGTGAGGGGCAGAGGGAGAGGGAGAGAGACGCTCTCAAGCCCACTGCGCCGAGTGCAGAGCCCAACATGGGGCTTGATCTCAAGACCCTGAGATCATGACCTGAGCCCAAACCAAGAGCTGGCTGTTCAACTAACGGAGCTCCCCAGATGCCCCAAAAGAGCAATTTTATATTGGTAAGTAAACGATGGTACATCTAAATAACAGAAGACCATACATTTACTAAAATCCTATTGTGGAAGAATATTCAGAGGCACAGAAACATAGATGCCAGGGAAGGGCTGGATATATTATGCGAAAGATGTAGGTGATGCAACAGTCCCTTTTGTAAAAATATGGAAATATGTAAATGAAAGAGAAAAACAGAGATACCAAAACACGGAGGGTTTACAGAGAAATGAGAACAGTGCTCACTTTTAGATTTAGAGATGACTCTTATTTTCTTCTTGCTCATGTGTACTTCCTAAATGTTCAAAAAACGGAACATATATATGATTTTATGTATATATTTGTAATTAGAAAACCACCATAGGTTAGCAAAACAACAACAGATTCATTCAATAACTATGAATTAAGGAATTCATACTTAAGAATTAAGAAATGGCATGAGGAAGACGAAGGAAGGCAAGGACAGATCCTTGAGTCTTTATTTGGTGTAGACACTGACCTGGAGCTTGCTTACGTTATCTCCTCTCACCTTCCATCTTGTAGGTAACGAAACTAAAACACAGAGAGATCTTGCTGGAAATCACATAGCCAGTAGGAAGCAAGGGCAGCTTTTATATCCTTGCCTGTTGGATACAAAAGTCTCAGCTTGTCTCAGGGCACGCTACTCTGTGTTCGACTCAGGTGGTTTGGTGGTCCCTCTCCAGGTCTTCAGTTGGGTTGAGCCCCTCATAAATTAGCAGCAGACAAGCCCTTTCTTATTTCAGGGATCCAAGTCCTATACCTCAAGGTAAAGATTTCAGTATTTTCCAAGTGCTGAATTACCTAATTACTAAGAGGGACCTAAGTTCCAATGCCACTACCCCCATTTTGCATCTGAGCAAAGCTAGATTGCCTGGTTCTCACCGAGATCTCCAGAACTGGGGAGGGTGTGGAGGACTAGAACTTGGGCCAAACTTCGGGGTGCCCGTGACTTTTGTCCATCTGTTCAGATGTTAGGGACCGAATGTGAAGTCCACCTTGGTTTGATTCTAGTAGACTCTCATCTCTCCTTCCAGCCCCAAAGTGTGTGCGTGAAGCCTTCCAGGGGACAGGAAGCTGAGGAGGGGCCCGGGGGCTCCCATCTGGTCTTCATGTAACAAAGCATATAAGTGCCTCATTATCCATGTGCAAATGGAGAAGTCCCTTGATGTTTGGATAACCACATCCATGTCCTGAGTTTGTTATTTCTCTAAATTCCACTTAGCCATCTCCGGCTTACTCATGTGCAGTACGGCACAGAGGTTGGCACGCCCCTCTGACAGCTGGGGCCCGGAGACCGAAGCCCTGCCATCATGGCGGCTTGGCTTTGGCTTTGCTTCTTGGGTTTTGGTTTTTGTTTAACGGTGAAGACAGGAACCAGGCATCTCTGCATCTGTGGCTCTCTGTGCACTTTGGAGATGGCTGTGGTGGTGGCTGTGTGGTCTGCACTACACTCTGGGAACCATCAAGGAAGCTTGTTTATTGCTCTCTTTGCTCGCTGATTCACTTTGGGAATGTCAGGGATGTGGCACAGTGAGTGGAGGATATCGGGGGACGTCATGCTTACTTTTTCTTGTCTCTCTTTGGGACTCTTTTTAAAAAATGGCTTGTGTAAAGCTCAAAGGAAATCACGACGGGGGAGTCATATTTAAGGGAGTTCACACATGAAAACAATCCTGCGTTCGTTAGTGTTATGTTCCTGGGAGAAACTCATTTGTAGTAAAAAATCTGCCTCTACTCTGCGATCTTAGCCTGTGGGTTTCAACTGCCCATCACTGCTCTCTAGTACTTTGAGCTAATTAGAAACTGAACTCATTGCTAAAGCTAATTTAGAAGAATAGTTCCGTTAGTGTTCTGAAAAGAGCGAGCCAAGAGAAAGAAAATTATTACTTTTTTAAAGATTTATTTATCTTGGGAGGGAGAGGAGAGGGAGAGGGAGAAAGATTCTCAAGCAGACTCCCCACTGAGCACAGAGCCCGACGCAGGGCTCGATCTCACCACCCCGAGATCGTGACCTGAGCTGAAATCAAGAGACAGATGCTTAACTGAGTGAGCCACCGGGGCACCCTGAGAAAGAAAATTATTTTAAAAATTGGCTGTATATGGCACCTGGTATAAGGAAATGGAACAGCTGGGCTGTGCTCATTCAGGGGTGGAGCAGTAATGACGCAGTCCAGGGGAGGTTCAAGCGTTGGTGGGAGGTCCAGACCTCCATTTAGGAGACTAGACGCAGAGAGATGATTAAGTAATGGCACCCTGGGAAATGTGGCTCATTGCACGCCGACCCGTGCTACGTCCTCTCTTTCCCGAGCCTCTGCAAGTCCTGCCTAGGTAGGAACAAGCTCGAACTGTGTCTGTCAGTGTATCTGTGGGTCTGGGAAAGCATGTGCCTCATGTAGGTCTGCGGGCATCCCTGTGATAGTGTGCTACCTGTGGATCCTGGGATCCAGGTGTGTGTACCGCCTATTGCCTGTGTACGTGACAGTGCACCGGGGCCACCTCGAACCTCTTTGCAAGTGGAAATAGAAGGACATATTCCCTAGTGGCAGGTGAAGCCCACTCTGGTTCCCCTTCCTCCAGCCAAAGCCAGACCTTATGGGAATGGGAGTGGTGATTCCCCCAGTGCCCCCTGTGGGAGGGTCGGGGAGCTGCAGGATGCCTTGATGTGAACCCCACCCTAGCCCCCCTCCCCCTGCCCATCGTGGGTTGCAGTCTGGGTTTCACTCAGGAATAGAGGTCAGATGCCGCCTGCTCCAATGCCTTAAACAGAAGCAACGTTAATTAAGTAGAACATCCTCTCCTTGCAAGGAAGCCTCTGCTGCAATAGTGGAGGGTAGTATTTCTAGGACTTTTTTGGAAAGTGAAATGGTAGTTTAAGGGATAACCTGCTGTCTAAAAGTGAATTTTGTGAGCACCTGGGTGGCTCAGTCAGTTAAGCAGTTAAGCATCTGACTCTTGATTTCAGCTCAGGTCATGATCCTGGGGTCCTGGGATGGACCCCTGCTTCAGGCTCCCTGCTCAGCGGGGAGTCTGCTTCTCCCTCTCCCTGTGCTCCTCCCCCTGTTTGTGCTCTGTCTTTCTCAAATAAATAAGTAAAATCTTAAAAAAAATAATAAAAAATAAGTGTCCAAAGAGGGTGATGGTAACTTATGTCATGCTTAATTTCACAAAGGGTTTTTCTTTATAGGATCTTAAGATTCTCAGCTTTGCAGATGAAGACACGAAGCCTCAGAAAAGTGAAGTGATTTGCCCTCCTCTTGGGTAGAGGCAAGACTCCCATCTAGATCTTTTAACTTTGAAATGGAGTGCTCTTTCTTTAAACAACAGGGCTTCCAAAGGTTGCATTTCTTTTATCAGTTGCTAGAAGAAGGCCAGAAGTCTGAAATCCAGCAGGGTCACGCTTGCTCTGAGGGCTCTAAGGGTGAATCATTCCATGCCTCTTCTAGCTTCTGGTGTGGTGGCTGCCATATTCCTTGGCATTCCCTGGCGTGTGGCCACCTTGCTCTGATCTCTACCTTGGTCTTCACCCCGCTTCTTTTTCCGGGTGTATCTTCTCTTCTGTGTGTCCTCTTCAGTAAGAGTAAAGCTCTTCCCCTTCCATCATGGAAGGGGTCCAAATGGAATCAACCTGCCACCGGGTGTTTAGTCGATCACCCTGGCAATGGTGCCATATTAGGGACTCAGCTGTGGTCTCCGTTGGGTGCCCAGTGGTGGCTGGAGCCCGACTGGCCTTGGTGAGAGAAACGCCATGTTGCCGAGTCCATGTGTCACCTCCCTCCTTGCCACCATGACCACTTTGTTCTTGAGCCCATTGGTCAATGACAGGAGTGGCTACTGGGGAAGGAGGCTGATCCTACCTACTTAATTCTTAAAATCATTCTCTGCTCAATTCCCCTTTTAGTGCGCATTTCCAGGGGACACAAATGTCTTTATGGTTTTCCATGTCAGACTTTAGAAGTTCCATCGCTTGCTCTCATGCATCTCCTCCAGCCCTTATCATGCCTCAGACATTCCACAATTAGATTTGTACACAGTGTTCAACATTACCTCTTTTTTCTGGTATTGGTGGGTTAATGAGCACTTCTGCATAGGTAAAATTTCCAGATAATTAGAATTTAGTTTTCTGTTAATTCTCTAATTATAACCAAAATGTTAATGGTTGGCATTTTTTTTCAAGTATATTTTCTCACATTAACCTTCTTAAACAGAATGTGTAGTATCTTTTCAAACAAGAAATAATTGAAATTTAGTTAAGATAAGTTGGTCTATAATCTCGACTACTTGATAAATAAATTGTATATATTTACTTCTGTATTTTTCCCAAATCCTAGCCCAAAGTGAATATAACTTTACATTGCACATTTTTTTTTTTTAAAGTAGGCTCTGCGCTCAGTGTGGAGCACAACATGGGGCTTGAACTCACAACCTTGAGATCAAGACCTGAACTGGAATCAGTAGTTGGATGCTTAACTGACTGAGCCACCCGGGCACCCCTTGACTTTACGTTGTTGTCATAGCATAAAAGTAATTTTGTATTCTGCATTTTTGATTTAGCATTAAATCACTGTCTATGTTCCTTCTATACCATTTGAGAAAATATAATTTGTTAGAGCAAATAAACCTTTTTAACAATAAACCATTTTTATTGCCTTTAAAAACAGTAGAAAGTTATCTCTCACTCACATAGTAGTCCCCCGTGAGTATTGCTGAACAAAGACTCTTGGCTTCCATCTTCTGGCTCCGCGTCTCCTAGAGCCATGTGCTCACCCGTGCTGAGTCTGTGGAAGGGGAAATACACGGTGGAGAGGAGGCTTCTTACCATCCTGAGCCCAGAGGGCACATGCATTACTTCTGTCCTCATTCTCATGTTCCTGTATCATCTGTTGTGAAATCAGTCTTGTGGCCACACTAGATGCAGGGTGTTCTGGGAAATGTAGTCCTTGGCTGGAGGCTGGTGATTGCTCCTCAAGGAGCAGTCTGCACTGTGGACGGGATCATTACTTTTTGTGGGCTGCAAACACAGTCTGCTCCAAGTGCACAATCTTAAGTGTCTTAAGATGACTGAGGAATATTCCATAAGTTGGTACATCACACTTTATTTCACAGGTCCTTCATTATTTATTCTTCCTTATTTATAAAGATTGTTTTTGATTTTTCACTTCTAATGAATATCACTGTAGGAATTATCTATACACACATCCCTCTTCCCCCTTTATTTTTTTTTTTCAAGATTTTATTTATTCCAGAGAGAAGGAGAGAGAGAGGAGAGGGAGAAGGACAAGCCAGATGCGGGGCTTGATCCAGGACCCTGTAATCATGACCTGAGCGGAAACCAAGTCAGATGCTTAACCGATTGAGCCCCCCATGCACCCCCAAATTCCCCCTTTAGTTTCTTCACAAGCAATTCTTAAAAACGGGAGAGGCAGAAAAACTTTGAACAAAGTTTACAAATATTTTTCAGATTCCTGAACCTATAGACTTATTCCTTTAGGGCGGTGACTAAACCATATTTACGGCTGTATCTGCAGGGTCTTCGACATCTCCTGGTTTAGAGTAATACTCAATAAGATGAGTTGGATGACTAAATAAATTTTAACAAGAGCATGTGGAACATAATTTATTTTGGCTCTGGATAACTACATGAGTGTAATTGTTGTCCTATGTCTTTCCCATCTTGGTAAATGACACCATCATCCATTAAGTCATTGAAGGTAGACATCTGGGAGTAGATTGTTTTCCTCACTGCCATTGTATTAGTTCTTCATTGCTGTGCAAGAAATGACGACAAATCCTATGGCCTAACATGACAACAAATAATTATTTTACTCACAGGAGATAGGTCGTTCTGACTTGGGGACTCCCATGAAGTCACAGTCACATGGTGGCAGCTTTGTCATATGAGTGGTGCGATGGGAGGATCCATTGCAAGATGGCCCACTCACAGCTGGCAAGTCGCTGCTGGCTGTCGGTCGGAGACCTCAGTTCCTCTCCCATTGGGGGCCCACGCAGGGCTCCTTGAGTGTCTTCATGACAGAGTGGCTGGTCTCCCTCAGAGTCAACAATCCAACACAGCAAGTCAGAAGCAACAGTATTGTTTATGGCCTCACCTTGGAAATCACTCTCCGTTCTACAGTGTTCTACTGCTCACCCAGTTCTGCCTTATTCAGTGTGGGACTTATTCAGAGGGGACTGCACAAAGGCACAAATGCCAGAAGGCCAGGATCACTGGGGACCATCTTGAAGGCTGGCTACCAGCGTTCCTCTCTCGTGTATTTCATTCTAACTGTGTGTTCTTTTCATTATCTTTCAAAGAAAAAAAATCTGAAACAGAATCCCTTCTCTTCATTTCTCCTGCCTCTAGCCTAGTCCAAGACACCGTCCACACTTGGCTCCACTGTAATATCCTTCCATCCGATCTTCATCTTTCGGCTCTTGTCACTGTAATGCATTTCCCACATAGCAGCCATTCATTCATTTTAGCAGTCATTCATTCATTCATTCGGAGCAAATGCAAAGGCCCTGCTCATGCTTCATGTGTTTGAGGAACAGTGTGGCTGGAGCAGCGGGGAGAGGGAAGTGGAGGATGTTAGGTAGTGGTGATCAGGTTGTGCAGGGCTTTATAGAATATGATGATGACTTTGCCTTTACTTGGAGTTTGTCATTGACATATTTTGCTGACATGATATGACTTGCTCTCTGAAAAGATCATTGGGACTGCTCATTCTGTGATCTTTTAAAATGTTGAGCATATCAGGTCACTTCCACTGCTTAAAGCTCTTCATGGAATTCCCATTGCACTTAGGATAAAATCCAAGCTCCTTAGCTATTATTATTATCATGTTTTTTTTTTATTATTAAAATCAACACCCCATTTTTTCTTTCATGGAACTGTGCTGATTTTCTTCCTAATACATCTCTAACTAGTAAATATTATTATTAGGCTTATTTGTTTATAATCTGCCTCCTCCACTTGAAAATATGTACTCAGGGGATCTTGTGGGTCTTTCTATGATAAATCAACCTAGGACTGCTTTGTTCTTGGAGCTCTTGTGTTTGCTCTTTGTACATTTTTTTCTGTATCTTCATTCATTGTCTTAGTCGGTCAGTGACCTCCTTCTAGCAATGCGTAGTTGGTTCCAGGGTAATTTTGGTGTTGAGCTGGAGGCTAGAGCTTGCCTTCCCTTGTGGGCCATAGCAGTACTCCTCAAATTTTAATGGACAAATGAATTAGCTGGAAGCAGGGAGGGGGTTCTGTTAAGGTACTTACGGACTCTTCCTCAGTGGGACTTGAGTGGACTTTGAGGTTCTGCCTTTCTACCAAGCTCATAGGTAATGCCCATGCTGCTGATTCTCAACAAGGAGATTTGATCACCAAGCTTGGCTGAATGTTGAACTCACCCAAGGTTGGTGTCAGTGTCAACTCCCAATGTTGAAATCACAGGGAGAGCATTAAAGACTATGAAACCTTGATTCTACCCCGAGAGATTCCAATACAGTTGGTCTGAGATGCAGTCTGAGTATCGGTAAGTTTAAGGCTTCATTAGGATTCTGAATTGTAACATTTGAGAACCACTGGATTGGATGACCTTGGTCTTTATTTTAAGAGCAAGCATACTGAGTCATACTCTGCACGGCTATGTGGCTTTCTTTTTAAAAGTCACTTTTGTGGCTCTAGAAAGACTGGCCGCACCCATGGATGACCTCCAGATCTCTGCCTCACGTGACTGGATAGTTCTTCTGTTGTCTCCAGCACATGTTGTCGGTGGCAGAAATAAAATTCTTGCCTTCATAAGAGTGGTAGCTCGGAGGGCATTAAATACACCCACTGATGGCGAGGCTATGGTAAGCCAGGTCCCTCCTGTTTGGGCTTGTGCTGGGGAAGAGAGAGGAAGGGGGTGAAGCGAAGAAGCACTCCATTTCTTTTTTCTTATAATTTCTAGTATGTGCATGTGTGGAGTTTCTAAGCCAGTAACAAACTAAGAACTTCTTGCCTAGTTCAAGCTAACCCTTTGATCATCAAAAGCTGATGTTTCAAATCTCTGAAAATCAATGAGGCAGATCCAGTTTACAGCTTGGTAATGGACCGCTAGTTGTGGGTGCCCCACTGGTGTTGGAGATACTGGCCAGGAGAGGCAATGCCAGACCTCTCCTTCACCCCCTGACCCAAAGCCCACTCAGTTCCATTTGCCAGGTGACTTGCTATGTACTAACAGAGCCTGGCACTCTTCCCTTTGAAATGCCTCTGATTCCATGTAACTGGGTTGATTTTTTTCCTTTGGCTGATCTAGATTGGACGACTGATTATTGGACAGAATGGCATCTTGTCGACACCTGCTGTTTCCTGCATTATCAGGAAGATCAAGGCAGCTGGTGGAATCATCTTAACAGCCAGCCATTGCCCTGGAGGACCGGGGGGAGAGTTCGGAGTGAAGTTCAATGTTGCCAATGGAGGTATGTGGCTTAGAATATGCCTTAATCATCCCGATTTCTGTCCTATTATGTTGTCATAGTCTTAGTTATTAAAAAAAAGATTGATTTATTTATTTGAGACAGAGAGCATGTGTGAGAGCAGGGGGAGGGGCAGAGGGAGGAGGAGAGAGAGAATCTCAAGTAGACTCACACTGAGCATGGAGCCTGACCTGGGCCTCGATCTCACAACCCTGAGATCAAGACCTGAGCCAACACCAAGAGTCAGACGCTTAACTGCCTGTGCCACGCAAGTGCCCCAGTTCCCGTGGTCTTACAATGACCCCTTGATGGTAGACAAGTAAGGTGGAAGAGAAACGGCTCAGAAAGTTCCAGTGAGGGTCCGTATTAGTCAGGCTTCTCCAGAGGCACAGAATAGTGGGCTGTACAGAGATTTATTATAAGGAGTCGGCTGGGTTCTGGTTCAAGATGGTGACGCAGTAATGGCCAGAACTCACCTCCTCTCATGGACACACTGAATCTACAGATAGATGGACCAGTTTCCTCTGAAAAAAACCCTAAAAACTAGCAGAGCAGCCCTTTCACACAGGGCAAATGAGAGGGAAACCATGTCAAAGTGGGTAGGAGAGGCTGGGACACCACCTCACCATAAACCTCACTGCTGGCCAAATAACCCACTCTGCAAAACCCTGAGCTTCTCTGAGGCAGGGAGGGCTCGTACTCTACATTGGATACTCTGTCTTTTAAGACTGGCACCTGAGAGATGGGCCCCCAACACATCTGGCTTGGAAGACCAACTGGCTCCTGCCTTTGACCCTTGGGGCCGTGGCGAACTGAGGGACGGCTCTTCTAGGGCCTGCATGCAGCCTTGCCTGCCTCAGGGCCCAGAGAGGGGGTTGGCTCACGTGATTATGGAGGCTGAAAAGTCCCGAGACCTCTAGACCCAGGAGAGCTGATGGCGGAGTTCTGAGGCCGGAGACCCGAGAAACAGCAGAACTGATGGTGTAAATTCCAGTCCGAGTCCCGGTTCCAGGACAGGCGAGGACCAGTGTCTCAGCTGGAAGTCAGGCAGAGAGAGCGAATTCTCCCTCACTCAGCCTCTGGTTCTATCCAGGCTTTCAGTGGGGCGGATGAGGCCACTACACTGGGGAGGGAGCTCTCCTTTCCTCACTCTGCTGATTCAAATACTCATCTCATCCACAAACAGCCCTACAGACACATGGGAATAAGGTTTAACCAAATATCTGGGCACCTTGCGGCCTAGTCAGGTTGACATACAAAACCAACCATCACAAGCCTTGAGGTGACCTGAGGAGGAAGTGGCCTAATGAGATCTTGAACCCACTTGGTCTCTTGGTCCTCTGCCTTCCTTAGCACAGTGAAATCGCTGAATATGGACGCTTATCTGATATGGAAGGGCTCTGATTCTAAAGCTGGAAGAACCCTCTAAGTCGTTTAGATCATTCCTGTCATTTTTATAGATGAAGAAATCAAATCCCAGCCCAGAAGCTGTTATTTGCTCAAGTTCAAATGGCTGCTCAAGGCCAGACTAATGACTTTTTAGCATAACCTGTAGACATCATTCTTTCCTATAGTGTTGACTTTCTCTCACTGACATGCTTAGAATTATTTCGCTATTTCTCATATTTACAGAAATGTATAGTTTAGAGGTCTTTGTGGGGTGTGATATAGGGATGAATTAAACAAATTTCAAAACATATATAAAGTTGAGAATAATAAATGGGTAGCTTGTGTCCATTAATTACTTTGCTTTTCCATTTTGTACTTTTTTCCCCTAAAGCGTTTTAAGGTAAATTACAGCATAAAGACATTTTACACCTAAATATTTCTGAATGCATCTCTTAAAAGAAAGACATATTCTAACATAACTACATTATCATACCTAACAAAAATAACACCAATTCTCTAATAATACCTAAAACCTAGTCTATATTCAAAAGTTTCCAGTTGTCTCCACAATGTTATTGATAGCTGTGTTATTCAAACCAGGATTCATCCAAGAACTATGTGTTGTGTTTGGTTGTTAAATCTCTTAATGTTAATCTAGAGCACTGAGTCTGCATAGTTCTATGTGAGTAGGTAATTTTCACCAACGATTGTTACCTTTATGAATTATTTTTAGCCAGAATATTCATTATTTCCCCCCTCCTTGCAGCCATTTTGGACATTATCCAAACAAATGAATTTCACTCAAGTGTTTAAGACATCAAGTGTTAAAAAAAAACAACAACACCTTATGAAGTGTCCCATACTTTGAGAAGTTTTGTTTCATTAAAAAGCATACTTAGGACCCACATCTAATCTTGCAGCAGCTACTGAGGATTTCAGAAAAAAATAGGCAATATTCAGGTATCCTATATGCTGTTAACATGTGATATTGAGTGGGCTCAGAAAATGGCAATTTGTAGAGAAATGTGATTTAAAAGTTGCCAAACTAAACAAGGGATTTCAAGGAAGCACTTGGAATTTACATTTGATTTCATATCTTATGAGAACATCTCAGTCTTCTCTATGATATCCTTTGAGGCATAAAGGGAGAAGATACTATTTAAATACCCATTTTGTAGACTAAAGTATAGGAGGAAATGAGACGTATTCAGCCATAGAGGAAGGGGATTGAACTTATCATTTGACCTTTAACTGTATTGAAAGTCCCTCTCTTATGCTTAATTCTTTATATTTGCATGTCTTGGCATCATTAATGAAGCTAACATTCTTAATGGCATTGAAAGATTCAGTTGGTTTCTTCCTACTCAAAGTAGAATCAATGTTACCATAATTTCTTTCCTTGAAGAGGCATTCATCTCTTTTCATTGTGTGTCATAGAGATACATTTTATGGACTGAATTAAAAGGCTGCCTGTCTTGGGCCACCTGGGTGGTTCAGTTGGTTGGACATCCGACTCTTGATTTGGGTTCAGCTCAGGATCTCTGGATCCTGGCATCGAGCAGTGTTGAGCCTCTTGTGGGGCTCTGCGCTCAGTGGCGAGTCTGTTTCTCTCACTCTCTCTTCCTCTTTCTCTCTCTCTTCCTCTTCCTGAGCCCCTCCCCCCACTCATGCATAAGCTCGCTCTCTCTTTCTCTGAGATAAATGAATAAATCTTACAAAAAAAAAAAAAGACTAAATGTCTACGGAATTAGTAGGCACGGCCAGGGAAATAGGACACATCTGGAGCTGTTATTTTTAAAGTGCATTTAGAGGACAGGACCGTTCTGAGCATGTTTTTAAGTAGAGGAGAAGATGGTAGAGGGGAAATGGGATCCCATAATAAAAATACTGGATTTTTTGGGAATCTTTTTTTTTTAAAGATTTTATTTATTTATTTATTAGGAAAGAGAGAGAGTGAGAGAGAGCATGAGAAGGGAGAAGGTCAGAGTGAGAAGCGGACTCCCCATAGAGCTGGGAGCCCGATGTGGGACTCGATCCTGGGACTCCGGGATCATGACCTGAGCTGAAGGCAGTTGCTCAACCAACTGCGCCACCCAGGGGCCCGATTTTTTGGGAATTTTATAGTGTGCTGGCACCATACTCAGAACTTTACATATGTTATCTCATTTAATCATCGTAACAAATCAGTGAAGTCACTGAGGAATTAAATGGTTCAAAAAGCATGACCTGTGTCACAGAATTCCTAAGCTGTGGAGCGCAGTTAGAACCTAGATTATGGGAAGAGGGCAGAACTTCTGCATAAGAAGGCAAGGATGGGGAAGGAAGCAATTTTGAGGGGTGCAGAGGGAAAGTTTGGGGTGGTAGTTGCTTTACTTGTTCAAAAAGAAAGTAAGAAGAGAGATTGCCTGCTAAGATAATGGGGACAAGGAGAAGCAGGACTTGGGAACGTATTTTGTAAAAGGTACTCTGGGAAATGTGTTGACGATTCATGCACGAGAAGTCGTAAAGCTAAGCACCCTCATTCTTTGGGGGAGACAATTGGTGTAATTTTTGACTACCTCCAGCACATGTGGGAGTCCGGAAATTGCAACAGCGGGGGCAGATGATGGTGATGTCCCAGGGTTGGGGAGTGGCTGTGCAGGCGTGGAGGAATTGTCCTTGTTACGGGTGTCTGAGCCGCCATCAGACTATTCAGATTCAAAATCCAGCCTCTGTCGATTACCAGTGATGGGACCCTGGCTAAGGATCTCTACCTCTTCAAATTTCAGTTTCCCCAGTTGGAAAATGAGGATAATAATAACTCCTACTTCATCTGCTTTCTGGGAGTGCCGAATTCCATGTAAAGTACGAAATGTGGTATTTGTAAGTTTCAATAAACGTGGGCTCGTGTTACTATGCTAACAGAGGTAGGGTTCAAATGGTGGACCTTAGGTCCTGCCTGGGATTAGAGACCAGTGGAACTAGAATGGACCGATAGCCCGGGATTAGTCAAGTGATCATGGGCATCAGTATAGGAAAGAGCAGGTTCAGCAGAGGTGTGGAATAGGGTAGCCGGCAGACAAGAAATTTGTGGGTGAAGGACACTCACATTGGATATTTTTGAAAAGATTTCAAGAGAGAATAATATTTAAGATCTGACTCTACCAGCCACTGACTAAAATGAGGAGGATAACTCACCAGAGGGGAAGATGTCATGGAACTTGGAAGTAGTCGATGGATGCAGAAGTTATTGATGAACCCTGTGAGGTTAACAACATGGGTGGCTGAGTGGCATCATAGGAAACGAACATGCTAGAAGTTGTTCTACTTTTGGAAACCAGTGTGCTTTGTCATTAAATCAGGCTTTTTTTAAAAAGTGAGGGACTCAGCCAAGGAATACAGTGGGACCTAAGGGAGCAGGGAGATAGTCATGCATTCTGCAATCGGACAAGCATAAAAACGCAAAGACTGAACAAGACTGTTTACGGTTTTACATTTTGTGAAAGGATAAAAAATGTTGAGGAGTGGAAGAGGAGGGCCATTTTTTTTTCTTTTTTCTTTGCAGTCTTTACTTTTCCTACAGGATGAGGAAATAAGGGTAAAATCTACTAGGCCTCTTTCCCATACACTAGAATGGGGATAGTGTCATTCGTTTATTTTTAAAACAGCTTTCTAGAGATATAATTGATATCCAAAAAAAGGAAAAATCTACTCATCGTTAATGCATACAATTTGTTGTGTGGTTTTTTTTTTTTAAGATTTTATTTAGAGAGAGAGAGATCACAAGCAGGCAGAGAGGCAGGCAGAGAGAGAGGGGGTAGCAGGCTTCCCCACTGAGCAGGGACCCTGATGCGGGGCTCGATCCCAGGTCTCTGAAATCATGACCTGAGCCAAAGGCAGAGGCTTTAACCCACTGAGCCACCCAAGTGCCCCCAATTTGTTGTGTTTGGGTGGTATTCCTTTTTGTCTATTCAATGAATATTTATTGGGAGACAGAAACAGCACTATGCTTTAAGGCAGCACTGCCTGATAGAAATATATTGTGAGTCGGAGATGATTTTAAACTTTCCAGTAGCCACATAAAAAAATAAAAAAAAATTAAAAAAAAAGGTGAAATGAACAATGCATTTTTAAACCTCGTATACTGAACTTACTATAAAAGTTATTATAAAAGTTGAATGTAATCTATTAACATTTTTTTCTACGAACTGTTCAAAATTTGATGTGTAGTTTACAATTATAACACATATCAATTTCACGAGCCACATTTCAGGTGATCCATAGCTGTGTATCATTAGTGGCTACTGTACTGGACAGTGTAGCTTGAAGGATTGGGGTAGAAAAGAAATTATTTCTTGATTTCTTTTCGGTTGAAAGTTACAGTTGAGTCGGCAAGTGTACTTCGTGTAAAACCTATCTGTTGTCTGTCATTGATATTTCAGATCTTTGACTGTACTCACGTGATTTCCAAACTTGTTGCAAAAAATCTAAAGTGACTTGCAACACGAAACAAAAATTAAAAACAAAGCTGAAAGGAGGACAACTTTTGATTCCATGTTCATTTAAAGTCCCTCACAGCCTAATTGTCCTCTTGAACTTGTGAGGAAACACATCAAATATTTTTGCTTAAACCTCATTTTAAGAACTTGGAAGTCACTGGAGAGCGTGAGTCGGGGAAAACAGTTAACCCTGGCAAGCTCCTGCGTCAACAAGGCAGCCAACTTGGGAGTAGAACTCGTATTTTCTTTCTCTTGGTGCGCTTGGGAGGCTGCAGTTTAAATCTGGAATCCCTCACTTCTGTCAAGTGCATATCCTGTTGGTGTCTCATATCCTGAAAAAAGCTGATTACATAACCGGGTCTCCCCGGCAGGTGTGAAACTATTTTTAGGGAAGATGTATCATTGCTCAGAAGTGGATTCAGACAAACAAACATATGGGTTATTAGCCTACAGAGAACAGGTGAGGCTGGCCAAATTTCCCCCGTCGTGGGTGAATACAACACAAGCAATATGGAGGCTGATTGAACTGTGAGCTGTTGTCCATTGTTTGGAAGACAAATGAATCTTTCTTTTGCTTGGTAGTGAAGGAGGTAACATGCCTCTGACTGAAGTTGCAGACGCTTTTTAAAAAGTTCATTTTTGGTGGTGTGCTATTTCCAAATGTAGGTCCTGCACCAGATGTGGTCTCGGACAAAATCTATCAGATCAGCAAAACAATCGAGGAATACGCCATATGCCCTGATCTTCGAATCGACCTCTCTCGGCTTGGGAGACAAGAATTTGACCTGGAGAACAAATTCAAGCCATTTAGAGGTAATAGATTATATTTTGAAGAAGTCAGAATAATTCCATGGGTGGTGGTGACTCCGCTTCCCACAGGGGAGGGCACAGCCTAAAGTGATTGGATGATCTATTTTGGGAGTGACTTGATAAACAGATGTGATATGACTGTAGCGCCCGGGGAAGTGGGGACAGCCGAGGTGCCCAGAAGTGGCAATTTCAAAAATGACTTCCCAAACTCCAGGTCACTTTCAACATCGGAAAAACATCACAGTAGACTCTCTTATGGCATTCCAAGAATAGGCTATGAGTCGCCAAAACACGTCTTCACTTTTGTAATCAGTTATGGTGAAGATGCTGGAATATTTTACACAGTGCAGAAGAGAACCAACAAGGTAATGGGGTTACTAAGATTTCCCGGGGAAGGTAGGCAATTTCTTTCCAAGCCAGAATCATGTCATTCAACTTGACTCAATGTGCAAGGGATCACCTTTTCTATACCAAGCCCTGTGTGAGGAGATTTTCCGAAGGAGCTCAGTAAGCACCAAATGGATCAAGGCAAAGAACAGAATGAAATTGCTCCAAATATCCTATAATATGCAATGACTGAAACTTCTGAAGTACTCACATTATAACATTTAATTTTACAGATTAATATTGAGCCATATAACATCACTAATATGTATAGGCATATTAGTCCCCCCTCTTTTATCCTATTACTTTTTCCTAGAACATAAACAATTAGCCATAAACCAACTTTTTACTCCTTTAGTACCCTATATGCTTAAATACAGTCTATGTTAAGATGTTTCCCTTATTTGACAAGTAAACTAATTTAGCTAAAAGGATTAAATACCAGGCATTTGAGGGACAAGCAGGGAAGAGCTTGAAATGGACATTGAGGTGTCCCACTGATAAGCCAACACTACTATCTTTTTCCTGAAGGATTTCTAGTCAATTGCTTGCTTAGTTAACCAGGAGAAATTCATTGGAAGCCATGTGATACTGGAAACAATGGTGCCTCCTTTTATTAATCTAGCTGGGAGCACACACACACATATGAACACACAGTGGTTTGACAACTGTAAACAAGGGGTATATTATATAAAACAGATAGATTTTTTTCCAAAGATTTTGTTTATTTATTTGACAGAGAGATCACAAGTAGGCAGAGAGGCAGGCAGAGAGAGAGCGGGAAGCAGGCTCCCCACCGGGCAGAAAGCCCGATGCGGGGCTCGATCCCAGGCCCTGAGATCATGATCTGAGCCGGAGGCAGAGGCTTTAACCCACTGAGCCATCCAGGCGCCTCGAAACAGATGGATTTAAATATAGTTGTTTATGTATGTTTGGAAAAACAGGACAATAAGATGACTGGGAAAAATCAGGCATTACCGTCAGGAAGAAGTTATGAATGATTTATTTACTTTTGGTATCTTCACAATTTTTATACTTGTCTAAAGAGACCCCGCATCTTTGGTCTCTTTGGTGAGCTCAATTCAGGCTGTTTCTGCAGCCATATTGCTGCAGTTTGATGAGTTTTCTAAAATGCTGTGAATACCGGGAGGTGGGTAGAAGAATTCCTTGGCTCCCCAGAAGAATTTGAAGATAATTATTTGGGATAATTTATGTGCTGTGTTCTTGGTGTTTTAAATGTTGAGCAAGGCTTTGAGTTAATTGCAAACACATCATTCCTTGGCATTTCACTTAAAGAGGTCAAGAGCCTGAACTATTTGATGTGAACTTTCAATTTTCCCTGAATCTACTTGCTTCCTTGTTTTTTACATTTCCGTTTACTATGTTTTATCTGCTATGAATACCGACTGTATTTAGGCAAGTGGTTCAAGAATTAAAGAACCAGAATGAAATCGCCAAAAGTATTATCCTATATTATGGAGTAAGCCTTCTATATCTAAAGGGATATAATCTTTTATCTCATATGGTAATCTTGTATTGTGGTATAATATACATAACGTTTACCATTATAACCATTTTTAGGTATACATTTCATATAGATTAAGTCTTAATTTATTGTATAAATTAATATCCCTCTCAGGGCAAAAGATTAAAAATGACTTATGTTCATCCAAAAATAATTACATTATATTTGAATGGGCACACATACTGCATTGATTTAAGTGCAAGGAAAAATACTTTTAGATGTGTGTTCGACCTGATGAAGGGATAGTTTAATCTATCCAATTATAACATATTATAATTCCATCCATTAAATATTATAGCTGGAATTTACTGAAAATTATTAAAAGTGGATTGGTAATATCTTTAGTGCAGATTTAAGTATTTCAGAATTCCAAAGTAGTACATATTTGAAAAATTTGGGAAACAACATACATATGCTTCAAAATTTAACTATGAACTTAAAAGCAGGACTTACGGACAAATTTTAGTGCAGAAAGGGTCAAATATTTACTGTTCTAGGAAAATACTTTCTTAGTATTCATTTTATGCTGATGGCCAAGTTTGTAAAATGTAATGGATTTTGCATTGTGTGTATCGGTCGAATAAGTGGAAAAGACTAGTTTTGGGTTTCTGGTCACTGGGGGGGTGCCAAGCTTTGAAGAATACTTATGTGTTTTTTTAAATATTTTATTTATTTATTTGAGAGAGATAGAGTGAGAGAGAACATGAGAGGGGAGAAGGTCAGAGGGAGAAGCAGACTCCCCATGGAGCTGGGAATCTGATGTGGGACTCGATCTGGGGACTCCAAGATCATGACCTGAGTCGAAGGCAGTCGCTCAACCAACTGAGCCACCCAGGTGCCCAAGAATACTTATGTTTAATGAGGATTTCTTTCTTTTTTTTTTTTTTAAAGATTTTATTTATTTATTTGACAGAGAGATAGAGAGAGAGAGATCATAAGTAGGCAGAGAGGCAGGCAGAGAGAGAGGAGGAAGCAGGCTCCCTGCTGAGCAGAGAGCCCGATGTGGGGCTTGATCCCAGGACCCTGAGATCATGACCTGAGCCGAAGGCAGAGGCTTTAACCCACTGAGCCATCCAGGTGCCCCAATGAGGATTTCTAAGTATGTGGGATTCAGCCTGAGATGGGTACTGGATTGGACACACAGTAGACTTCATACAAACTCAGGAATATATCCTTCATCATCAATTCTAACCCTGGATTTGGTGGACACAATGGCATTTAGAAAATAAGGGCCACAGCTAGCCACCCTTTGAGTTGTTTCAAGCCCGCTGAGTCATTCTTTGGCTCACCCCCGCAGGAGAGGCACCTGGGTGTGCCAAGAAGCCTCTTAGCGTTGAGGAGTGTGCCATCTTTGAGAGGGACATGGTGGAAAGATGATGGGATAAAAGGGCACAATTTTATCTCAACTACTTTATTTTGTGGTTGATTCTTTATTTGCAAAGAGGGATGTATAGCTTGTATTATGTATACCCATTTATGACCGGAAAAGTTTGTAGGATCTTGATTGTGCCTTAATTTGTGACTTGGTATGCAAGGGGACACTTGGCTTCCTGCATGCTGGGTAGGGTTACGATGGGATTGTGGTCGGAACTTCCTGCAGTTAGAGTTGTGATTCTTTTTTACACTTCCAAGTATTCTTCATGGGTATGGTCAGTGATGTTTCCCTTTTTCTATCCTAGTGGAGATAGTGGACCCAGTAGATATCTATCTCAACCTCCTTCGGACCATCTTTGACTTTAATGCCATCAAGAGTTTGCTGACAGGGCCTGGCCAACTGAAGATCCGAGTTGATGCGATGCATGGAGGTAGGTTTGTGGTCTTCTGCCTGTTGGTGGATGAGAAATATTAAGGAGACCTCTACCCGTGCTAGGTTTCTGAGATTATGAGGAAGATTGGATTCACAGATATTCACACAGCATGTGGATGTTCTGATATTTGGAATGTCCTAGAAAACCTCACAGTTTTAATTTCTCTGTCGCTCTTTTTTCTTACTTAGTTTTAATTTTATTTATTTTTCTTACTTAGTTTTTAAAATATAGATGTATCATTTTTAATTGAAGTGTAGTTGACACACGATGTTACAATAGTTTCAGGTGTACGACATAGTGATTTGGCAGTTCTATATGTTATACTCTGCTTATCATGCGTGTAGCTATCATCTGTCACCATGCAATGCTATTACCATACAATGGACTATATTCCTTATGCTGTACCTTTCATCTCCATGACTTACTCATTCCATAACTGGAAGTCTGGATATCCCACTCCTTTTCTTGCATTTTGTGCAACTTCCCCCCAATTCCCTGCCCTGGTAATTTCTCTCTTTTGAAGCAAATGAAGGTAGTGGTGAGCAAATGAGTCAGAGACTATGCCTATTCACGTGTAGAATGGATAGTTAACTGTAGTCATTTAAAAAAATCTATTTTTAAAAATATTTTATTTATCTGAGAGAGAAAGAGGGAGCATGGGTGGAGGGGAGGGGCAGAGGGAAAGGGAGAAATAGACTTCCCACTGAGCAGGGAGCCTGATGTGGGGCTCGATCCCAGGACCCTGAGATAATGACCTGAGCCAAAGGCGGATGCTTACCCGACTGAGCAGCCCAGGTGCCCCCCTAAAATCTATTTTGATCAGTGTATACACATATAGTTTAAACAGTTAAATAGTTCAAAGTTTATGATGAAAAAACAGATCTAAGCCCAACTTCCCACCAACTCTCCTTCACCTTCTCCATTCACTAAATCCAAGCACAGTTCTCAACTAATTATATCATCATTTTGGTGAGATCAGTATCCAGTGTCTACTTTATCAGAACACTGCTGAGCCATGTAAAATACTGTAGTTATATTTTCTCACAGCACAACTTTTTTTATTTCCTTTGTCTTGTTTTCTCATTGCATAGTTTTCATTAGATGTATTTACACTACTAAACCCCCTTCTCCCCCGGAGTCTAAGTCTTCTCATCTCGTGTTCTGGGAGATCTCTGATTTGCTCTGCTCTGCATGGGTTCCTTTCTGAGTTGCTCTTATCCTTATCATCATTCTAGTTATTCTCTTTATCTCTCCCTCGTGTTGACTCTCCTTATATCTGGATCCTTTGTCTTCCATTTTTGTGATTTATTCCTGCTTTTTGGAGGAACCCATTCTCCAGGAGCTCTGAGAGAAAACTGATGGGAATTAATGTGTTGAGTCGTTGCATATCTGAAAATGCCTTTTTTAATTCCTTGCTCTTAATTGATATTTGTTTGGATATAGAACTCTATGATGGATATCATTTTCCTTCAGAAGTTTGAGGGCATTGCTGCATTGCCTTATAGCCATTGTATTGAACTTGGGAAATCTGATGCCATTGTGATTTTTAACTGATGATGTGAAATCTTTCCTTTTTCTTTTCTGGAGACTTTTAGGGCCTTTGGCTTATCATCAGTATTCCTACCTTTTGCAATGATGAGTCTTAGTGTGGGACTATTTTCCTCTAATGTGCTAGGTTTCTGGGGGATCTTCTTAGTCTGGAAACTTGTGTCCTTTAATTCTGGGAAATTACATCTTGAGTGATTTCCTGTATTATTGTTGCTTTCCTTTCTTTACAGAATGGTTATTTTTTTAAGTATCGAAACTACTGGACTAATTCCTTAGTTATCCTATTCTCCCTTCTGCCGCTACCACCAATTTTCTTTTTCTTTGTTTTGTGCTCTGTTCTGGGAGATTTCCTCAACTTTATCTCCAAGTCCTTCCATTATGTTTTTCAGTTCTATAGTGTATTTCTAAACTGAAATAGGAAGAAATAGAAAACAGGAACAGACCCTAATCAGCAAAGAAATTGAAGCAGTAATCAAAAATCTCCCAACAAAACACGAGTCCAGGGCTGGATGGCTTCCCAGGGGTATTCTACTAAACATTTAAAGAAGAATTAATACCTCTTCTTCTGAGGCTGTTTCAAAAAACAGAAATGGAAGGAAAACTTTCAAAGTCATTCTATGAGGCCAGTGTTACCTTGATCCCAAAACCAGACCAAGACCTCGCCAAAAAGAATTAGAGATCAGTATCTCTGATGAACGTGGATGTCAACCTTTTCACCAAGATGCTAGCCAGTAGAATGCAACAGTGCATTAAAAAAATTATTCACCATGACCAAGTAGGATTTATTCCTTGGCTGCAAGGGTGGTTCAACATTTACAAATCAATCAGTGTGATACATTACATTAATAAAAGAAAGGACCAGAACCATATGATCTTCTCAATTGATGCAGAAAAAGCATTTGACAAAGTACAGCATCCTTTCTTGATTAAAACTCTTCACTGTGTAGGGATAGAAGGAACATACCTCAATATCATAAAAGCCATATGTGAAAAGCCGACAGCAAATACCATTCTCAATGGGGAAAAACCTAGAGCTTTCCCCATAAGGTCAGGAACATGGTAAGAATGTCCACTCTCACCACTGTTGTTCAACATAGTACTAGAAATCCTAGCCTCAATAATCAGACAACAAAAAGAAGTAAAAGACATTTGAATCAGCAAAGAATAAGTCAAACTCTCACTCTTCACAGATGATATGATACTCTATGTGGAAAACCCAAAAGACTGCACCCAAAATCTCTAGAACTCATAAAGTAATTCAGCAATGTGGCAGGATAAAAAAATCAATGCACAGAAATCAGTTGCATTTCTATACACTAATAATGAGACAAAAGAAAGAGAAATGAAGGAATCAATACCATTTATAATTGCACCAAAAACCATAAGATACCTATGCACAAACCTAACCGAGGAGGCAAAGGACCTATACGCTGAAAACTAGAGAATACTCATGAAAGAAGTTGAGGAAGATGCAAATGGAAAAATGTTTCATGTTCACAGATTGAAAGAACAAATATTGTTTAAATGTCTATGCTACCTAGAGCAGTCTATATATTCAGTGTAATCCCTATCAAAATACCGTCAACATTTTTCGCAGAACTGGAACAAATAATCCTAAAATTTGTATGGAACCAGAAAAGACCCTGGATAGCCAAAGGAATATTGAAAAAGAAAACCAAAGCTGGTGGCCTAACAATTAAGGACTTCAAGCTCTATTACAAAGCTGTAATCATTGAGACAGTATGGTAATGACACAAAAACAGACACATAGATCAATGGAACAGAACAGAGAGCCCAGAAGTGGACCCTCAGCTCTGTGGTCAGCTAATCTTTGACAAAGCAGGAAAGAATATCGAATAGAAAAAAAGTCTCTTCAACAAATGGTGTTGGGAAAATCAGATAGCCACATGAAGAATGAAACTGAACCATTTTCTTATACCCTACACAAAAATAGACTCACAATGAATGAAAGACTTAAATGTGAGACAGGAATCCGTCAAAATCCTAAAGAAGAGCAAAGGCAGCAGCCTCTCTGACCTGCTAGGCACGTCTCGAAAGGCAAGGAAACAAAGGCAAAAATGAACTATTAGGACTTCATCAAGATAAAAAGCTTTTGCACAGCAAAGGAAACAGTCAACAAAACCAAGAGACAACTTACAGAATGGGAAAAGATATTTGCAAATATCTAATCAGATAAAGGACTAGTATCCAAAATCTATAAAGAACTTAACAAACTCAACACCCAGAGTACAAATAATCCAATCAAGAAATGAGCAGGGGGCGCCTGGGTGGCTCAGTTGGTTGAGCGACTGCCTTCAGCTCAGGTCATGAACCTTGAGTTCTGGGATCGAGTCCCACATCGGGCTCCCAGCTCCACGGGGAGTCTGCTTCTGCCTCTAACCTTCTCTCCTCTCATGCTCTCTCTCACTTTCTCTGTCTCAGATAAATAAATGAAATTAAAAAAAAAAAAAAAGAAATGAACAGAAGACATGAACAGACATTTCTCCAAAGAAGACATACAAATGAAAAAAAAAAAAAAAAGACATACAAATGGCCAACAGATACATGAAAAAATGCACCACATCACTTGGCATCAGGGAAATACAAATCAAAATGACAATGAGATAACACCTCACACTGGTCAGAATGGCTAAAATTAACAAGTCAGGAAATGACAGATGTTGACAAGGATGCAGAGAAGGGGGAACTTTCTCACATTGTTGGTGGGAATGCAACCTGGTGCAGCCACTCTGGAAAACACTATAGAGGTTCCTCAAAAAATTGAAAATAGAGCTACCCTATGACCTAGCAATTGCACTCCTAGGTATTTACCCCAATGATACAAATGTAGTGATTCAAAGGGACACTTGCATCCCAATGTTTATAGCAGCAATGTCTACAGTAGCCAAACTATGGAAAGAGCCCTTATGTCCATTAATGGATGAACAGATAAAAAGGATGTGGTATATATACACAATGGAATATTACTCAGCCATCAAAAAAAGAAATCTTGCCATTTGCAGTGATGTGGTTGGAACTAGAGGGTGTTAGGCTAAGTGAAATAAGTCATTCAGAGAAAGACAATTATGTGACTTCATGCATATGTGGAATTTAAGAAAGAAAACAGAGGAGCATAGGGGAAGGGAAGGAAAAATAAAACAAGATAAAAACAGAGGGAGGGAAACCATAAGAGACTCTTAATCGTACGAAACAAACAGGTTTGCTGAGGGGGAGAAAGGTGGTGGGCTGGAGTAACTGGGTGATGGACATTAAGAGAGCACAGGATCTAATGAGCACTGGGTGTTATATAAGACTGATGAATCACTGACCTCTACCTCTGAAACTAATAATACACTGTATGTTAAGTAATTGAATTTAAATTCAAAAAAAGCAATGAAAAGAAACATTAAGTGCTGTAATAAATCTGTATTTGGCCACCAATTTATTTAAAGGAATTTTATTTATTTATTTATTTATTTATTTATTTATTTATTTATTTAATTTTTCCGAATACTTTTATTTTTTCAGTGTTACAAGATTCATTGTTCATGCACCACACCCAGTGCTCCATGCAGTATGTGCCCTTCTCAATACCCCCCACCAGGCTCGCCCAACCTCCCACCTCCTCCCCTCCAAACCCCTCAGTTTGCTGCTCAGAGTCCACAGTCTCTCATGGTTCATCTCCCCCTCTGATTTCCTCCAATTCACCCTTCCTTTCCTTCTCACAATGTCCTCCATGTTTTTCCTTAGGCTCCACATGTAAGTGAGACCATATAATAATTGACTCTCTCTGCTTGACCTGTTTCAGCATAATCTCTTCCAGTCCCATCCGCATTGATAAAAAAGTTGGGTATTCATCCTTTCTGATGGAGGCATAATATTCCATCGTATACATGGAACCATATCTTCTTTATCCATTCATCTATTGAAGGGCATCTTGGCTCTTTCCACAGTTTGGTGATTGTTGGCCACCAATTTTTAAAAAACAGTATTAAATCTGTTTAAAAACAGTATTAAATTGTTTGAAATATATGGCCTTTAGTGTCCAGATAAATATTTAAACAATTATCATCAAATACTGTGCCTGTTAAAATTTTCTAATTGCTATTTGCTTTATTATTTGTATTTTATTCCAAGGATATAATTAATTGTAAGATTGTTTTTTATGGGGCCACCTGGGTGGCTCAGTTAAGCATCTGCCTTTGGACTATCTGCCATAGTCCCAGGGTTCAGCAGGGAGCCTGCTTCTCCCTCTGCCCCTCCCATGGTGCTCTCTCTCTCTCTCTTGCTTCCTCACTCTCAAATAAATACATAAAATCTTTAAAAAGAAAGATTATTTTTTATAGAACTTTATATTTGAAAATATTTAGTATCCTATAATTATGTCACTTGTATTATATAATTAAAAAGCAGACTATAAAAATATTATTGATCTAGAGTTTAAGAGTTTTCTTCTCCCTGCCTAGTTTCTGCTTCTTCTAGGTTGCTCTTTACTCTTTTTGTTTTGATCTCATGTTAATTGCCCTTTTCAAAAGATTGGTGATCCTTGGCTGTCTGGCACATTTAATATGAGGCACTAAAAATTTTGTTGGGAGATCTGAACCCATGTGTGGAGCTCATCCTCCATGGACTTGACTTTGAGGTCATCTGTTGGCCCGTTTTGTTCTTTCTAATTGGGCTGATCATATGGAGGATTTTCAGGTTCTTCCCCTAGCATTATGTGGCCTAGAGGGAAGACAGTTTCTCTTTCTAAATGTTTTGAGCAATATATCTGGTTTTGAGCCTCATCGCCCAGCTTGTACTATGCGTCCACTTCTGAATCAATTACTCTGGCTGAGGGATGGATAGAGGACATTGATGGGGCAAACCTAGGTAACCTTCTCAGTCTTGGGGGAAGAGGGATGTAGCCATATTCAACTTATAAGAATTAAGACGGGGAAGGGATTTATTCTCCAAAGGAAACCCAAAATGCTGCAACTAGAGGAAAGGGAAATAAGTGCTTGACAGGCAAAATCAAAAGATGTTTACTATTTGAGGGTTGTGTGGTATTAGTGGAAATTAAATGGAAAGCAATGCTTTACATATATTTCATCTAACAGGATTACATGCTGGTCCCGATTTGTGCTGTATATTCTACCTCAGGCTCCGTTCCCTTGTTCATAATGTCCTTTCCATTTGGATGACATTTCCCATCTCTGTCAATTTTATATTCTTTAAGTCCCTCCATAAATGCTACCTCCCTCTTGAAACTTTACCTCTTGAAACTTTACCTGTGGTAAACTTCTTCTCGCAAGCCATTGGATCTAATTATTTCATAAATATCCTTTGCGGAGCACCAATCTTACCTCTGCCCTCACTCACCTGTAGACTTGAGTCACCCCATTACTGGCTTCGGAGCTCAGTAAGATAGAAATTGTGTGATTTGCCTCCCTTGAACATGATGTTTCTATTCTTAACATGGGAATTCTGCATTAGGCACCCCATAAATATGTGTTGAACTGGAAAGTACCATTCCTTAGCATTTATTTTGTAAAATATGCTTAGTTTTATATGCTTCCGTGGTTTACAGTGTCTAATTATATACTTGGTGGAGCTAAAATGTTTGCAGAGACAAGGAACATTGCTAGAGCCTTTAGTGCTTTTGCATATATTTAGCCAAACTTTTTAATACATAGAAAGCAACACACATTGGATCACTATTAAGTAGTTGATTTCTTTCTGGCAACATATTAGAAAAGTTTTGGAGTAAAATTTTATGTAACTGACTATTGGATACATCTATGTGTCCAATAGCAGTTGGGACGTGGTAGGTAATGAATGGTGGTTGAAGTAAGTATTACTCTGTGTTGTGTCTTGACAAAGCTTATAGAGTTTTTCTCCTGTGCTATTAAATGTCCTTTTTTGTTCTAACCAGAACCAAACACTCTTGGGGGTTTCTGCCAAGATCTCATATTGCCGCTTATCTCTTTTTAGTCATGGGACCCTATGTGAGAAAAGTCCTGTGTGATGAGCTGGGAGCCCCAGCCAATTCTGCAATAAATTGTGTTCCCTTGGAAGACTTTGGAGGGCAGCCTCCTGACCCAAACCTGACATATGCAACAACCCTTCTGGAAGCTATGAAAGGAGGAGAATATGGATTTGGAGCTGCATTTGATGCTGACGGGGTAAGTAGGAAAGTTTCCCGCCTGCTGACCCTTTTACCAGATAATAAGCCAAGCACTGGAAGCCAGAGAATTCATGGGGCTGGCGGATATGTATGGGGCATTTGAACCCTAAGTAGCTCCCCATCTTCTTTTTAATGGCTCTTCTGTATAGCAA
Organism: Nasua narica; assembly: GCA_028533885.1. NCBI lineage: Eukaryota > Metazoa > Chordata > Mammalia > Carnivora > Procyonidae > Nasua > Nasua narica. The sequence goes on from CM052813.1 coordinate 9,031,815, forward strand.
TTAGTAATTTTTTTGTTTTTTGTTTTTAAGATTTTATTTATTTGACAGAGAGAGAGAGATCACAAGTAGGCAGAGAGGCAGGCAGAGGGAGAGGGGGAAGCAGGCTCCCCGCTGAGCAGAGAGCCCAGTGTGGGGCTTGATCCCAGGACCCCGAGATCATGACGTGAGCTGAAGGCAGAGGCTTTAACCCACTGAGCCACCCAGGTGCCCCTCTGTATCGCAATTAAATTTTTCTTAGTTCCAGGGCAGCGTTGTGTTATAAAAAGGTTATTTCTTTTAAAAAATATTCATCTAATAAATCTTTATTTATGATTGGTTTGTTAAAACCGCCACATTAAGGAGCTAGGTATTCCAGCAATAATTCTTGTTCTCCACCCTATTTTGGGGAAAGTGGGATAAGTATATGGAGGCTACTGAAGCTTGGGGTCGTCATCCGCATTCCAACAGGTGGGACACATTCCGAACTGTGTCAAGGTCCTGGGCCCTACAATACTCAGGAATTTACAAGAAGTTTTCTCATGCCTCCCTGGCTTCATTTAAGTTGTTTCAGGTTGTTTAAAAACAGGATGGTGGTAGAGTAGCTTGTGCAGCAGATGCCTCTCTCTGATCATCGTCACCCGTTCCTTCTGGCAGGACCGGTATATGATCCTGGGCCGCAATGGCTTCTTTGTGAGCCCTTCTGACTCGCTGGCCATCATTGCGGCCAACCTCTCTTGCATTCCGTACTTCCGTCAGATGGGGGTTCGAGGGTTTGGGAGGAGTATGCCCACCAGCACGGCCCTGGACAGGTAAGCAAGGATGACACCGTGAAGAACTTCCTGGTAGGTTTCTGATGTCGACGTCCCCTTTGTCGTCAGCTGTCACTCATTCTGTCCTGCTCCAGCAGGAACTGTGGGAAGTATGGGACCTTAGAGACATGTCTCGGGCACTTGGTCAGGGCATGAAGAACCAGGTGGCCTGAACTCGATTCTGAGTTCTGCCACTTCTTAGCTGTGGGAACTTGAGAGACATGTGATCCCTGAGCTCATTTTTTTTTTTTTTTTGGCCAGTCTTTTTTATTTTAGCAATTCTAGCGAGTGCAAAATATTATTTCCTATTTTTAAAACTGGAAGTATAAGTAACATCTAGTGTTATATTATTTTCAGGTGTACAATATGATTCAACACTTCTATATAGTACAATATATATATTATACTATCCTATATTATACATAATGAGTATACTCTCGATGCCCTTCACCTCTCACCCTTCTCCCCACCTGCCTCCCCTCTGGTAGCCATCAGTGTCTTCTCTGTTCTTAAGAGTCTGGTGTTTATGTTTGTCTCTTGTTTTTGTTTTGTTTCTTAAATTCCACATACGAGTGAAATCATATGGTATTTGTTTTTCTTTGATTTACTTATTTTACTTAGCATTATATCATACTTAATAGCTGAGTAATATTCCATTATATATATATATATATATATAATGTATATATGTTGTATGTATATATGTATATATAATGTGTATATATAATGTATATATATGTTATATATATGTGTGTATATATACACACACACACACACCCCCCATTTCTTCTTTATCCATTCATGTATGGATGGACACTTGGGTTGCTTCCGTATCTTAGCTATTGTAAATAAACTGTAGTAAACATTGAGGTACGTATATCTTTTCAAATTAGTGTTTTCGTTTTCTTTGGTTAAACACACAGTAGTAGAATTACTGAGTCATGTATTAATTGTATTTTTAATTTTTCGAGGGCCCTTCATACTATTTTCCACAGTGGCTTGTATCAATTTCCATTCCCACCAACAGTGCACGAGGGTTCGTTTTTCTCCACTTCCTCGCCAACACTTGTTATTTCTTGTCTTTTTTATTCTAGCCAATCTGAGAGGGATGAGGTGATATCTCATGGGGTTTTGATTTTTGTTTCCCTGATAATGAGTGATGTTGAGCATCTTTTCATGTGTCTGTTGCCATCTGAATGTCTTCTTTGGGAAAATGTCTATTCAGATCCTCTGCCCACTTGTAATTAGATAATTTGTGTTTTTATGATGTTGAGTTGAATACGTTTTTTATATATTTTGAATATTAACCCTTTATCGGGTATGTCATTTGTAACTATCTGCTCCCGTTCTGTAGGTTGTCTTTTTGTTTTGTCAGTGGTTTCCTTCACTGTGCAAGAGCTTTTTTTTTTTTTTTTTTTTTTTGCTTTTATTTCTCCTTCTTGAGGAGGCATATCTGGGAAAATGTTTCTTTGGCCGACATCCAAAAAATTACTGCCTATGGTTTCTTCTGGGAGTTTTATAGCTTCAGGGTCTAGCCTTTAGGTTTTTGATTCATTTTGAGTTTATTTTTGTGCGTGGCGTAAGAAAGTGGTCCACTTCCATTCTTTTCATGGAACTGTCCAGTTTTTCCAACACCATTTATTGAAGAGATTGTCTTTTCTCCATTATATATTCTTGCCTCCTTTCTCATAGATTGAGTATATAAGCATGGATTTATTTCTGATCTCTTTATTATTCTATTCTGTTGATCTGTGTGTCTATTTTTGTGCAAGTACCCTTTACTTACTGATTTTGATTTACTAATTCTGTGCCAGGCACTGCTGTAAGCACATTGCATAAACTTGGTAGTCATCACAGCTGCCCAGTGAGGTGGCCCATTTTACAGATGAAGGCACTGAGTACAGGGAAGTTATATAACTTGGTCAAGATCAGGGCCTAGCAAGGGTGGAACTGGGATTCTAACTATGCCATTCCAGTTCCACAGGGCATGGTCTTTATTTTTTATTTTTTGAGAGAGATGGGGAAAGAGAGAGAGGAGAGAGAGAGAGAGAGATCGAGGGTAGGGGCAGAGGGAGAGAGAGAATCTTAAGCAGGTTTCACACTCAGTATGGAGCCTGATACAGGGCTCGATCTCACAACCCTGAGATCATGACCCAAGCTGAAATCAAGAGTTAGATGCTTAACCGACAGAGCCACCCAGGCGACCCCAGAGTGCATGGTCTAAATGCCTCTGCAGTACTACCTCTCATAGGTGGTGGGACTGTAAGATCCATAGGAACCCAGAGAGGGGAAAAGGGTCTCCGAGGAAGCTGCTGGGCTTACTCTGAGTTTCAGGTGCTGACAGGACTGCCCTGGCTGCCCAGGTCTGCAGGGGACAGCTCCCCGGGTGAGCCTACATTGGTCATCCCGTCCAACCTCATGTCCTCCCCTGGGCTTCATGTTGCCCTCAGTCCCATCCCCAGAAGTGAGGAGACGGACCCGGACAAGGATGAGGAGAGGGACCCACAGTCACCACCCCCCCCAGGAAGTGGAGCCTCAGTGGGAAGAATGAGTGGGCCAGATGAGGGATCCATCCCTCTTTTCCCCTGCCCGGGGGATCGTGGGCTGACTGCCGACCCGGCCTTCTCCTGGGGCTGGGACACAAATGAGGCTTCTCGAGCAGTGGAGCAGGGCATGGGCTCCAGAGCCATTCTGCTCCGGGCCTCAGGAGAGAAGACAAATGAGAAGCAAGATGCTGTCCGGGTAGGAGCCAGGGAAGATGGGGCAGATGCTCCAGGCAGCCAGAATAGGGGGCGTGCCCTTGTCTGTTGCCCCCCGAGAACCTCTGCTCTCAGCCAGCAACTCAGGAGTCCTAACTAGCACTTCTGGGCTCCCCAGGCCTGCTCTCCGACCCTTGGCTTCTGGAACTGGGGGTGTTGCTCCTCCAGCCATGTGGGTTCCCCTTCCTACCTCACACAGATTTACTTGGCCTTGATTTTTTTTTCTTTTAAATGGGAATTATCTTATGGTTTCACTTACATGTGGAATATAAGGAATAGCATGGAGGACATCAGGAGAAGGAGGAGAAAAGTGAAGGGGGGGAAATCGGAGGGGGAGATGAACCACGAGAGACTGTGGACTCTGGGAAACAAACAGGGTTTCAGAGGGGAGGAGCTGGGGGGATGGGTGAGCCCGCTGACGGGTATTAAGGAGGGCGCGGATGGCAATGAGCACTGGGTGTTATATACGGACAATGAATCATGGAACACGACATCAAGCACGAATGAAGTACTATATGGTGACTAACATAACATAACAAAGAAAAATAAAGTTGAGAATTCAATTTAAAAAAATCAGAACCCCCACCCCCAAAATAAATAAATGAATGGGAACTTAAACTTCCTCCTGAAGATTCTCAGGGTCTAAGGCTAAAACTGGGGTTCCATTTCAAGCTTCTTCTTAACAAGTAGAGCCCATCCTTTGGAATGCTTGCACTCACATTCCCTTGGAATCAACTTGACCTTCAGCCCCGTTTGCTGACCTGACTCTCCCTGTAGTGTGAGTGGCATTTGGGCGTTGACTCTTGCTGAGTCGAAAGGACGGTGTGGACACGTGTAGCCATTGTGTGGTTCCACGTCCCCCAGAGAAACCAGTGCCACAGCGCGCATAGCTTGGACACCCTTGTACACTTTGACTCCGAGAGCAGTCAGTGAGTCAAGACCTTGGGCGTCAGCAGCGTGTTGAGCAGAAGATCTTTTAGAAGAAGAAAACCAAAAGCAAGATCCAATGAGGTGGGGTGGAGAGGCCACTCTTGAACCTCAGTTTGAGCCTCCTTGAGTCTTTGATATCTCTTCCTAGCGGCAGCTGGCTGTTTGTGCTTCCATTTTGATGAGGATGAGGGGAAAAGCCTTTTGCATAGGCCTCAATTCAAAAAGATACCACGGTTCTTAAAACCAAAGTCCCAAATGCACATTTATATCCTGCGGGTCTCCTGCCAAGTGAGCCTTGTGTGCTTTGAAATTTTCTCTTTTCTTTTGGTTTAGATTTGCATCATCATCATAACTGGTGATGTTGAGCTTATTTTCATATGCTTATTATCCATTTGTGCAACTTTTTTTCTTATGTACCTGTTCACAATGCAGTTGTTCAATTAAAAAATTAGCTTGTTTGTGTTTTGTTTTTAATTTATAGAGGTTCTTTATATATTCTGGACAATGTCTTTTGTCAGATATATGTATTGCAAGTATTTTCTCTGCCTGTCGCTTGCCTTTTCATATTGTTAGTGGTGCCTTTTGATGAGCAGAAGTTTTACATTTTGATGAAGTTAGTTTATTAATATTTTCCTATGTAGTTAGTATTACTTTTTGTCCTCTGCAAGGAATTTCTGCTTTCCCAAAGGTCAGAAAGATGTTTTCCCTATGTTTTCTTCTAGGATTGTTGTAGTTTTAATTTTCACATTTCAGTCTATGATGATTTCGAATTAATTTTTGTATGTGGTGAAAGGTAGGGATCAAGATTATTCATTGAATAATCTTGTTCATTGTTCATTGAAAAGAGTTTTCTTGGGATGCCTGGGTGACTCAGTTGGTTAAGCAACTGCCTTTGGCTCAGGTCATGATCCCGGCATCTTGGTATGGAGTCCCGCATTGGGCTCCTTGCTCCGCAGGGAGCCTGCTCCTCTCTCTGCCTCTGCCTGCCTCTCTGCCTGCTTGTGTTCTCTCTCTGTTAAATGAATAAATAAAATCTTTAAAAAAAAAAAAAGAAAAAAAAAGAAAAGAGTTTTCTTTCCTCTTGGTGACTTTGTTAAAGATAAGTTGACCATATCTGTTTGGGTCTATTTCAGAAATCTCTATTTTCTCTCATTAATCTTTTTGCCTATCCTTATGCCAATATTATGCTTGAATATTAAACTTTTAAAGTAAGTATTGAAATCAAGTGAATTCCCCAAGTGTTTTTTTCTTCTTGGTCAAATTTAAAAAATGATACATCATAGCTTTTTTGTGTTTCTATATACTTTTTAGTATCATCTTGTCAATGTCTGCCAATTATTAATAGTTTTGATTGGGATTGGATAGAATCTATAGATTAATTTGGGGGGAGAATTGCATTTTAATAATATTGAGATCTCCAGTTCACAAATGTAGTTTATCTCTTCATTTTAGTTTTCTTTACTTTCTCCTACATATTTTTTAGTTTATTTTCTCTTACATATGTTTTGTGGCTTACTGTAGCGGTCTCACACAATTTTTGTTAAATTTATCTCTGAGCTTTTTCTGTTTCTGATGTTAGTACAAGTGGAATAGGTTTTATAAATTTTATTTTCCAGTTGTTTGCTGCTAGCACTTAGAACAACTGATTTTTATAACTTGACCTTGGATTCTTCCACAGGAAGAATCTTTTGGATGCCCTCTACTTTACTTCTCTCCCTCGGGGGATTTTGATATCCCTCATGATATAATCTATCCTCAGTGCCTAGCAACACCAAAGGGTAGGGTCTATTATCCCACTTTTTTTTTTTTCTATTTGCCTTTGCTTATATCCTTCCATTAAAAAAAAAGCGAAGAAGAAGATTCAGTAAAACTATGGAGAACAAGGCAAGAATGGAACCGTCTTTAGACACTGAGGACTCAAGGTCATACAGGATCCTGATTGCTATGTAGGTTACTTAATATATGGGAGGGTATTTAATAATAACACCTTTCACTTATACAGAATTTTATAATTTAGAAAGAACTTGTGTGCATTTGATTTTCCTTGATCTTTTCATGAATTTAGGGGGTAATTAGAGAGACGTGATTCTCACCGTTTTAAGGATGTTGAGCCTTGTATCAGAGAGGTTAAGTGACTTGTACGAGGTTACACAGCTAATCAGAAAGTGACCCAGGATTTGAAACTGGGTATTCCAGTGTACAATTGCATCTGCCCAGTAACTACCACTGGGTCAAGATGAGAAACTAGTCCTGAGAAACTAGTTGAGAATATTGCCCAACTCTCCTGGGGGAGAGCCAGCAACTTTCCAAACCCTGGCCAGGAAAGGCAGGTTTCACTCTGACAACAAACACCATTTGTCCTCTTTTCTCCCGGACGTTTCCCGGCGGTTCTTGATTTCGCTTTGTCCCCTCTCTCCCAATAAAACTCTGTTTCAGTCGGAAACCAGAGGCCCTGCTTAGAAATTTCACAAAGGGCCTGTTCTGATACGTAAGTGACCATTTAAAAGGATTATTCATGCTTGCTGGTTGGGATCCAGGATCCTGTGGGGCTCTGACGTGGTGATTTGCTGTGGCTATTTGATCTTTTGCATAGCTCCCAGGTGGGTTCTCATGATGGACACTTTATGAGCTTCTCTCTTCTTAGGTATAATAAATACAGCTTCAAAATCTTATCTTGACCGTGGTTCATCTTATAGGTCATCATTATTATTTTTTTAATGAATCAAATCATTGGAATGTGCCCGAAAGTGCCAGGAGCCAGAAGAATGACAATGAGTAGTTGAGACACATTAAATGGTGCCCTTGCCTAAACTCTTGGGATTCTGGAATCGGGGTGGGGGGTGAGGCAGGAACCTGCACCCTTGAAACTGATGAGTTATTCAGGCAAAATTTCGTTGTTCACAGATAATCGTTATTCCCTGAGGGAAGACTTTCGGTATCTTTAATTTCTGCTCTTACAGTGTCACTGAAACAAGGACTCCGTTTTCCCCAGAATAATGCAGTTTCAGCCTTGAAGATGGCATTCTTTGGGAACTTTGTCATTCTGAATGTGTCTGATTTGTAGTTGCTGATGATTCTGTTGCTGAAATCGTTTTGGTGCAAATGATTTGGGAAGGAAAGCACATTCAGAGTGTGTTTGTGACCCGAGGTCTGTCTCCACCCCATGCAGAAGTATTAAATAATCCTCTGTGTCATCAGCCTTCAATAATATTTATGAAGAGCCCTTCTGGGCTTGGGAGTGTGCCGAGCGCTGTGCAGAATAAGGCAAACCCACGCAGACTGGAGCCCTTCTCATTAGAGAGATTCACAGCCTCACACAACGCTAGCAGTGTCCTTGAGGACTCTGCAAGTGATCCAGATATCAAAAATCAGTTTTGACGGCAAGGGAGGCCATGTCAGGCCCACCACCCATAAATGTGGTGGTGAAGGGAATTGATCCTTTTCTACCTTCTGTTGGCTGTTGTTCACCATTTACTCACTCAAGAATAATATTTATTAAGGTCCTTTTGTGCCCTAGACATGGTCCCTGGGGGAACTTATAGTCTGATGGAGAAGACAAACAATAAGAAGTAAAGAGAAAGTATAGATACAGATTTTAAAATGTGCTCATAGGAAATGAGCCTGGTGTGGTAAATTGTTAGATACGGAGCAGGCTCCTTAGATGGGATAGGTGGGCAAGGACTTCCCGAGGAGGTTATGGGTAGGAACAAAGATCCGAGACATGGAGCTAGACCCAGCTTTGATGCTGGGATTAGAAATAGCCCATGATATGGGTGAAAATGCTTGTTTTTCAGAGTATAGTCTACAGCTATTTGTTGCCAATCCCTAATCCGAAATACGTACTGTAGCCTTATCCTGAGTGTATTCAGCTGGGTGTTGGAATCCAGACAGTGTTAATGCTATAAGTATGCAAGTATCTACTGAGCTACAATGACCTTGGTTTTTACTGCATCCTTTGGATCTGTGTTTTTTTGTCTCTACGATCAGTCACGATGGACCAAAGTAATGGGAGAGATAGTGATCTGAGCTAATATCTAATTACTTAGCCTCCCATACATTGTTTCTGCTACAGAATGATGGGAATTCTTTTGCTTCAGCAGACAAATATGTTCAAGTGGACACTGTATAAAAAAAATAAAAGAAAAAAAGGGAGGGGGGAAGTCCTTTATTATAGGAGTTACTCCCCTGAAACTCTCCATAGCTGATTTAGTCAGAGTCAAGGCAGAAAAGAGATGGTGTCCTCAAAAGGGATTTACTAAAGAGAATTTAATAATAGTAACTTAATAACTTAATACAGAAGTATTGACGAAGTTAAGGAAAGCAAAAGTAACCAAGAAGAGTTGAAGAGGCTCCCCAGGACTCAGAATAGTAGAAAGTTGTTAGTTCCTCCAGGACTGAAGGGTCAAAGTAGGAAGAGATTAGGGTAACCATAGCCTAGTGAGGTCTGGAGTGGTGGAAGGTAGGCCGTCAGACAGGAATGGAACTTGTCAGGGAGGAATAAATACCCCAACTCCTCTCTCTTTTTTTTTTTACCCTCCAATCTCCTGTCGATGCCTCCTCTTGATCAAACCCACCTGGAAGCAGGAGTGCAATCTGTGATGTTTAGCCTCCAAAGGAAGAGAGTAGGGCAGACAGAGATGGCCATGGAATGAAATAGATCTTCCATTGGACAAGCTATGAGAAAAATTGTTCAAGGCTGAATATGGTTAACTCAACTCTATGCCTGAGGTCCAAAAAAGAGGGGAGAGGCTGAGACTGGGAGTTAAGCAGGTAGAGATGACTAAAAAGATTGGTCAGTGTGTTGGTTATGCTGGTTATTCTTTGTTTGCCCCCTTCTACTCTGCAGTCCAATTCCCTGCTGCTGTTTAAAATTTTCATATCTCATATTACTAATGAGGTTGAGCATTTCATCACATGCTTAAGGGATTTAGGGGTTTTCTTTTTATTAATTGTCTATTCCTGTCCTTTGCTCATTTTTATATTTTGGATTCCTCTTTTTATGGGTTTGTAGGAGATCATTACATATTTTATATATTACAGCTTTGTCAATTTTAAGCACTTTAAAAAAAATTTTAAGCACTTCTAATTTTCACTTTTTTTCTTCACACAAAATTTTACTGCTAAGCTCTATATCCAGATTGCTATCAAAAGATAGCTCTGCATGGACAACTCAAATTTAATATGTATAAATAACAGCTTTTCCAATTTTCCTTGAAACTTGCTCTTTGTTTTTATGTATACTATCTGGGTGAATCACCTATCACCCATATTGTAAACCTTAGAATAATCCTAGACTTACCACTTCTTCCTTATTTCCAGGGTACCATTAATCACTGAGTTCTGTCAGGAAAGCTACTTAAGTGTTTCCTGAACCATTCTTTCTTCCCCATCCCTACTTTTACTTTCCTAGTTCAGGTTTTCATAATCTTTTGCTTGAACTATTGCAGTAGGCAACTAACCAGTCTTCCTGCCTCCAGACCATCTCTTTGTCATTCATATTCTAGACCACGCCAAACAGAAAGCCATACTTTTCCCTCCCTTGCTTAAAATCTGTTGATATCGTCACATACCTGCACAATGAGATCTCATGTCCAGATTCTAAAGAATGCATAATTTCCTGATTAGCAACGTCTCACCTCTGCCTACATTTTTTACTCTGCCCTCTAGATGTGATGTGCTGACAGGCTCCAAATTCAGTGGCCTCTCACACTGCTGGGCCTTTGCACAAGCTGCTGTCTTTCCTTGAAATGTGTTCCCTTCGCCCCACCCACCCCATGGTTGTCTTTCCTTATTTTTCAAGCTTGAGTCAAGCATCACCTTCTCAGTAAGTCCTCCTTTGGTGTTGTGTTCTCTCCACCCCAAAGCACCGTATGGAACTGTTCCTTCGTAGATCATGTTGGCATTGAAAATACACACTTGTCTGTTTCCTAATGTTCAGTGATCCCTGTGAAGGGCAGAGTTTTTAACCAGTGCCTGGCACAGAATAGTTCTCAATAAGCACTTCTTAAATGAATGAGCTTTTTCCCCTTTAGATACCTTTTATTTGGAAGAAAAAAATAACTAGAACTCCACAGATCTAATCACAGAATTCTCAAAGTAAAGTACCGGGAACTACCAACACACTCCTTTTGACTTTTATACAAAGTAAACTTGTCGATGCTCTCGTCTGTTGGCAGGGGAAGGTGTATCTGAATGATAAGAAGAAAATAAATGATGTATAATTAAACAGTCTTCTTTGACTATAATAAAACTGTGCCTGATTTATGGTTTTCATTTACATTTAGGTAAATTTGTAGTGAGTCAGATTTTTAGTAATGATATAGGGGTATTGATTACAACTTTATTAAGGTGAGATAAAAGGAAGCAACCGCATAATGTTATTTCCTTTTCAATAATTAAAAACTCACCACAGTCTGAACTTAACCTCAGTGTTATTTATTTCTTGCCCTAGTGGGTAGGATGAGGAATGGATTTTTTCCCCTAAGATATTTAGAAGAGGCCTCCTATTACCTTCTTGTATGGTTTTTGGCGTTCACTTACTGGAAAGGAGGCAAACAATGATTGAAGCCCATTATTCGGTGTTTTTAAGAGTTGATGTCTGATAAACACATGATAACATGTGTACATTTAGTGGAGGGCATTTATGAGTTAATTGGCTAAAGGGAAAGAACAAATTATTAACCTTTTAAGCCTAGAAGCTGCAAGGGCTTTGGAGATGTTGGATAAACCATCTTTTGTTCAGTTGTTCAGAGCCATCTTCAGTTTTTGCTGTTTGAGTTGGTCAGAAAAAAATTTTGTATAAGCATTAGGTGACCTGAGTTCCAAAATATGTAGTCATCATCACTCTCCCGCATGAAGTGAAAGACAAGCCATTTTTAGAAGTCGGCTCTCTCTTGCCTGCTACATTTGCAAAGACTCTTTGCCATTTTTTGGCTTCAACTCTAGAAAGGAATGGTCATTGCCAAGGGTCTTCAGCATTTTATCCTCAGCCCTTCCACTTCTTAGTCCCGCTTTGGCCTTTGGCAGGTCACTTTGACCATTGGTGGACCTAACTAGTACTGAAAGAAGGCCCTTAACACTGCCTGGGTGATTGGGAATTAAAGACCATTTTAAGCAGGATTTCTTTCTTTCTTTCTTTCTTTCTTTCTTTCTTTCTTTCTTTCTTTCTTTCTTTCTTTCTTTCTTTCTTTCTTTCTTTCTTTCTTTCTTTCTTTCTGATTTTATTTATTAGAGAGAGAGAGAGAGAGTGCAAGAAATCATGTGCAGAAGGGAGGAGGAGAGGGAGCAGTTTCCCCACTGAGTGTGAAGTCAGACATGGGGCTTAGTCCTAGAATCCCGAGATCATGATCTGTGAGCTGAAATCAGGAGTCAGATCCTTAAGTGATGGAGCCACCCAGGTGCCCCTTGTCCTACTCATTTCTACAAAGAGGCACGATATATATCTTAATTATGGTGGTAGTTATACATGCATCATTATACAAGTATATATAGGTCAAGACTCTTGGAACTGAACAATTGATGAATTTTATTTTATGTAAATTTTACCTTGATAAAATTGATACAAAATAATCAAATCCTATTTATTTAAAAACAAAACAAAGCACCTCTCTTGGGTCTTCCCTTACAATTGAGGTCAGAAATCAACTCTAGTTCTCAGCATCAAGCCTGACTTTTTTTTTTTAAGATTTTATTTATTTGTTTGACAGAGAGAAAGAGATCACAAGTAGGCAGAGAGGCAGGCAGAGGGAGAGGAGGGAAGCAGGCTCCCCGCCGAGCAGAGAGCCCGACTCGGGGCTCGATCCCAGGACCTTGAGATCATAACCTGAGCTGAAGGCAGAGGCTTAACCTACTGAGCCACCCAGGTGCCTCAAGCCTGGCATTTAATAGGCTGGTCAGGTTCAGGTGACTCGAGTGGCCTTTGGAATCTCTGTCCACTGCTTTTCTCTCTGTGTTGAGCCATAATATCAATATACTACCTGCAATTCTTGTCTTCTTTGGAAAAGACTCAATTCATATTTAGAGTTGGAGGTTCTGAGATTTCAAGGTCATTAGTCAAATTTATTGGCATAAAAGATACAAGGAAGATAGGATAACCCAGCTTAATTCTAAGCCATATGCTTTGCCACGCTGCCAGAGAAATTTGGCACTTAACAGTGAGTTTAAATGAAGGGGGATAATGATAAATCATCCTAGGCCCAAAGATTCTTTTGGAGGAAAAAGACATGTCCTTTTTGTATGTGGTTTAGATTTTGAAATGAGTTTTGTAACTCTAACCAAACAAATAAAAGTTTTAAAATGGATTTTGACCCCCAACCTCGGAGGTTAGCGTCAAGCTGGGCCTGTTGGAATACTACTTAAATGGATTGCTAAAGATCATCAATTTTACTTTACCCATCAGGCTAATGGAACAGTAGTATTTAAGAAAGATGCACAGGGTGAGCCAAGAAGCTGCCCAAAAGTTTTGTTCCCCAAAAGCCCCAAAAAGTGGTAGATGACATCAGAGAAGCATAACTGATTTCAACCCCAAGATGTCTTGTAAATTTCGACCTTGAACATCACTACTGCTTCTTAAAGCTCTGAAAGAAGGAATCTCTGGCTTTAACGTAAGACTTCCAGGAAAATGTTGACTGGAGTTCAAGGTAAGGCTTGAATTTTATACCCTTGCCTCAGGATCTGCATGAAGTAGTAAGATCAGCAGTGGCCACACGAGAAAACACTGATCAGGTTTCAACGGCTTTTCTCTCTTACATTCTCTATAAAGTGGGTTAAGCAGATACAATTCCTTCTCCCTAAGAGTTTTTAATCTCAGGCAGACAACACTGATGACCAGAAACACAAAATGTACTGATTAGGTATAATGGGTTCTTTTAGTAGATAAAGTGTCAGGAGTTGGGTGTAAGGTATCCGTGCGTAGGGTGAAAAAAAAAAAAAAAGACAAGAAATCTCGTTGGCCCCTGTCTATGTGCCCTCTACAGATGTGCGTGGAATCCAGATCTGAGTATCCATTCTTCTTCCCCTGGTCAGGTTTCTGCCTGGGGTTTCAGTTTGTCATTTGGAATTCTGAATTCTCTTATGAGTCCTCAGTTGCATCAGTGGTTTATATTCTAGCATGCGGGGAAACTCTTTGATGAGTTGGTGACTGTATTGAAGAATGCAAGATCTCTATCCAGGACTCACATGGAGATTCTATCAGTCAGGATCTTTGTGCTGCAAATGAGAGAAAACCAGCCAAAGGGAAGCGGGGGCCTAAGTAATAAAGGGAGTGTGTTGGCCCACGTCACTGAAAGAGAGGTGGCCCCAGGTGAACCTCGACCCAGCAGCTCAAATGATACGTCCACTGTCCACTTGGCCTGGAAATCGCTGTCAGCTCTTCCGCGGAAGGTAGCACTCTCACACACAGGCTCCTTGCCTCTGGCTCTCCACGCCTTCCCTTTGGGGGAGCAGATATCTACAGGATTCTAGACTTCTCGTTCTTAGACAGTCTTATCTGTGAGGATGAAGGCTTTCTCTCTCTCTCTTTCTCTCTTTTTCTCTTTCTTTCTTTCTTTCTTTCCCTTCTTTCTTTTCCTTCTTTCCTTCCTTCCTTTTTCCTGTTATGAGACAAAGCTTTTCTGGAAAGAAACAACCAAAAACATCTCCTTGAGTCTTGATTTTGTTTTGGGTCTGTACCATTTCGGATCCTTTGACTCACCAGGACCGTGAAGGGTAGGACCCTTCCCCCTTATTAGGTGGAGCTGGGAGGACTGTCATTCTTTCCCAAACTAAATGACCAAGAATGGATGCAGTTGTTCTCCAAAGCAAGATCTTTTTTTTTTTTTCTCCTTCCAGAAGGGAGTAGTAACTGCAGCCATTTGGGAACCAATGGCTGCCGAGGGATGGAAGCTAGGTGAGGGCACTGGGATACAGTTCTGGAAGGAAAACTCAGGACCTGCTTAAGAACTCAAGGTGCCCCTCTTGTTACCCCTCATACCCTTGACAACGGCACTGGACTTAGAATGGCGGTGCTTGCCTATGATCCTTGTATAATGTGCTCATGCATTCATCTGTCCTTCTTTCCATCCTCTCCTCTTTACTCCTTTCTTCCTTCCCTCCTTGCTTCTTTCCCTTCCTCCTTCCCTTTCTTCCTCCCTCCTTCTCTCTCTCTCTCCCTTCCTCTATCTCTCTTGACTTCTCCCTCATTCCTTCTTTTGTTCTTCCATCCCCTCCCTCTCTCTTTACCTACCTTCCACTTTGCCATTTTACAGACCACATTGTTTAGTACCTGCTGCATGCCAAGCATACTGCTGGGTTCTGGATGTAACTGATGGAGTTCATCTTCTCTTCTGCCTCCTTTATTTTTTATGTCAAATTTCATTGTCAACAAACTGTATAAATATTCTCTGTGTAAGGTATTCTGTTAGATTTAGAGAAATTCATGACTTCAATCTGATGTTAATGATAGATTTGGAGAGTGTTTTCAAGTCATTGACTATGACATATCCTACAGATTGTCTTGCACAGATTCTACTACCTATATTTAGGAGTAGGAAGGAGAGAGAGAACTTAAGTTAAGGAGCGCAAACATGTATGCCTGCCAGCTTACTCAAATGAGCTCATGCACAAAATGGAAAATGCTACTTTTTTCCATTGGCCTCTATGTTCAGACTTATCCGAGTTTGAGTTCTCACTCCTCTCCTCTGGCTGTGACCTTGGGCTGGTTCCCTGATCAGGGTCTCCTCTGCTAAATGAGTGTATACTAGCACCTCTCTCATTAAGGATTAAATGAGATAATATATGAATAGTGCTTAGAACAGGGCCAGTTTACAGTAAGAGCTCAATGAATGTTAGCTATTATTAACACAGTAATGGCGTTTTATAGGTAACAAACTCAAGACTGAACAGTGGATTCCAGTGACTAATCTCCAGTTCTTCTACTAAGGAAGCAGGACTTAATCTGTGGCTACACTTAGATTCTACATCCCCCAAGTAGATAATAGTGACTAGGTGGTGCTCCTGGCTGGGGTACTACACACTTTCCAGTACAACAAAGCTTTCAGAAAACTGCTGTATGGGGCGCCTGGGTGGCTCAGTGGGTTAAAGCCTCTGCCTTCAGCTCAGGTCATGATCTCAGGGTCCTGGGATCGAGCCCCGCATCGGGCTCTCTGCTCAGGGGGAGCCTGCTTCCCCCTCTCTCTCTGCCTGCCTCTCTGCCTACTTGTGATCTTTCTCTCTCTGTCAAATAAATAAATAAAATCTTAAAAAAAAAAAAAAAAAAAGAAAACTGCTTATGTACCTCAAGTATCTGTATTTGGTGGTTTTCCAGATTATTTTGTAAGTAATGATTGTTAATTATCTTCTTTTTTTCTTTTTTTCTTTTTTTTTAAGATTTTAAGTTATCCCTGCACCCAGTGTGGGGCTTAAACTCACAACCCCAAGATCAAGAGTCAAGTGCTCTACCAGCTGAGCCAGCCAGGTGCCCCTAATGATCGCTAATTTTCTTTAGCTCTGTTTTGTATGTATTTGGAAGCTTTCAACCAGGTGTCCAGGATGAAACCCACTGCGTTTTGACCTCCTCCCCTTTTGTTAGCATCCTTTATTTCATCTCTGATTTCTCCATTGACCCGCTGGCCGTTTAGCAGCACGCGTTTGTACTTTTTCCAGTTTTTTCCTTATGACTGATTTCCAGTTTCATATCATTATGGTCAGAAAAGATGAAATCATATCATTATGATTTCAACTTTATTAAACTTATTGAAACTTGTTTTGTGGCCTGTCACGTGATCTACCCTGGAGAATTTTCCATGCATGCTTGAAAAAGATGTGCGTTCTGTTATTTCTGGATGGAATGTTCTGCATACATCCGTTAAATCCATCTTGCCTAACATGTTCAAAGGCACTGTTTTGTTATTGATTTTCTGCATAGATAATTTATCTGTTGATGTAAATGGGGTGTTAAAGCCTCCTCCTACTACTGTCTTACTCTCAATTTCTCCTTTGTGTCTTTTGATATTTGCTTGTGTCTGTTGATATTTATTTCCTTTGTGTCATGATATTCTCCTTTGTGTCTGTTGATATTGTTGATATTTGTATTTAGGTGGCCCAATGTTGAGTGCATAGATATTCACAATTGTTATATATTCTTGTTGGATTGACCCTTCTATGATTATGTAGTGTCCTTCTTTGTCTCTTCTGACAGTCTGTGTTTTAAAGTCAATATTATCTGATATAAATATCACAACCTTGGCTTTTTTTTTTTCCCCGCTTCTGGCACGGAATTTCTTTTTCTCATCCTTCCACTTTCAGTTTGTGTGTGTCTTCAGGTCTGAAGTGGGTCTCCTCTAGGCAGCTTATTAACATCCTTTAAAGTTGTTACAAATTGGAAGATCTTTGTTCACTCTAGCAAGCGCTTCTCTGGAACACGTATTGGACCCTGGAAGCCTTATTTCGTTAGAAAAATTATCTTTCTGAGAAAACACAGGGCTTCTTTCTCTTCTTTTAAGACACACCTGTGTCTGTCTGTATCCGGGCCAAAACCACTGCCTGCCCCGCCCTTAAGAAGCTCAAGCTTGGGGCCCCTGGGTGGCGCAGTTGGTTGAGCCACTGCCTTTGGCTCAGGTCATGATCCCGGAGTCCCGGGATCGAGTCCCACATCGGGCTCCCAGCTCCATGGGGAGTCCGCTTCTCACTCTGACCTGCTCTCTCTTACTCTCTCTCTTTCCTAATAAATAAATAAATAAATAAAATCTTTAAAAAAAAAAGCTCAAGCTTTTTTCTCTACCGCTAATTCTGATGATGGGATTTTGAATTTGTATGCACATTCCATTAAAGCAAATAATGTGATTTGTGTGCATATCATAAGTGCTTGTCCATTTCCTTATCTGTTCAGTAGCTCAGCCAAAAGCTAAAAAGGTGAAATAAAAGGAACAACCATGACTAAATGAATTGCCCTGTGTTATGCCCACGCCTGGGGATGAGAGGACAGAGGAGAGCTTCACAAAAATGGCTTCCTTTTTTATTAACGTAACACCAGCTGTTTCCTTTTTAAACAGCATTCAATCACAATTTATTGTTGTCATGGTCATTTCCTGCCTTTAGAGTGACTTTTTATAAAGTCATAAGCGCCTCTATAGTCCTTTTAGCTGCAAAGCCAATAACCGAGTCCTCTGTTTACATGAATCTTACCAAAGCAGGTAGGTGCCAGGAGAAACTCGAGAATGAGAGCTGATTTGCAGAAGGCCATTGGATTTGTAGAGGAAACTTCCATCTGAGGACCACTTTCAGAGACAGAGGCCGGGTTGTGGTGCTGGGTCAGCATGACATTGAGCCTGGGTGGGGCTGACTGGAGAGAGGGAGCGAGCTCATGGAGGTGCTGTAGGAAAAACAACAGAAAAGGAGTTGTAACTGTGTGAGATCTGGTATGTCC
>CM052813.1:9050193-9074048 GCA_028533885.1 Nasua narica
GGGGTGGGTAGGGTTATGGACATTGGGGAGGGTATGTGCTATGGCAAATGCTGTGAAATGTGTAAGCCTGATGATTCACAGACCTGTACCCTGGGGTAAATAATACATTATATGTTAATAAAAAAATTAAAAAAAAAAAGAATAATTCAGGCCTCATAAAATAAGTTTGGAAGTATTTCACCCTTTTCTGTTTTCTGGAAGAAACTATGAAGAATTTATTTTAATATTTAGAAAAATCACCAGTGTATCTGTCTGCACTTAGAAGTTTACTTGGGGGGAGGTTTTAAACTACAGATTCAATTTCTTTAGTAGCCATAAAATGTTCAAATTATCTATTTAATTTTGGCGAGTGTTAATAATTTGTGTTTTTTGAGGAATCAATCATTTCACCTAAGTTGTTGAATTTATTCATGAAGAGTAGTTTGTAGTGCTCCCTTATCATCCCTTTAATATCTAAAAGCTCAGTAGTGATATTTCCCTCCCTGATATTCATAATTTGTGTATTCTCTTTTTCTCTTTGTCAGTCTTGCTGGATTATCAGTTTTATTCATCTTTTCAAATAACTAGCTTTTGGTTTATTGATTTTTCTTATTGTTTTACTGTTTTCAATATCACTGATTTCTGCTGTGATCTTTATTTTTTTTTTCCTCCTTGCTTTGTATTTACCTTGCTGTCTTTTTTCTAGTTTCTTACAGTGGAAGCCTAGAATATGATTTAAAAACTGTCTTCTTTTTTAATGCAAGCATTTGCTGCTACAATTTCCCCCCTCAGTACTGCTTTATCGGCATTCCACAATTTTTTAAGTTGTATTTTCATATTCGTTTAGTTCAAAACATTTTCTAATTTTCCCTGAAAGTTTCTTTTTGACCCACAGATTACTTAGAAGCATGCTGTTTAATTTCCAAGTGTTTAGAGATTTTTCTGCTATTTTTCTGTCATCAATTTTTAGTTCAATTCTTTTACAGTCTGGGAACATACTTTGCATGGTTTCAATTCTTTTACATTTTGTTATTTTTGTTTGCTTTAATGACTCAGGTTATGATTTACCTTGGTAAATGTTTCCTGCACTTGAAAAGAATACATATTTTGCTGATGATTAGAGTGTTCTATAAATGTCAATTAGATCCAGTTGATAGATAACGTTTTTCAGTATTTCCATACTCTTGCTGATTTTCTGTCTAATTGTCTTTGTCTGTTCCATAAGTTTCTGAGAGAATAATGATGTCTCCAACTATAATTCTAGGTTTCTCTATTTCTCCTTCCTGTTCTATCCAATGTTGTTTCATGTACTTTGAAGTTCTGTTATTAGGAGCATAAACATTTCAGATTGTTATGTCTTTTTAGTAAATTAACCCAACATAATTTTGCAGTACGGTTGAGTTCTCAAAATCTATGAATACAGTTTAAGGTCAGATGTATGCATGCTCAACTAAAGAATGAGCCCATGAGTTCAGAAATAACTCTAATAATTTCCTCTGAATCCATCCTCTGTTTTGATACTTTCCAGCTTCCTTGGGGTTCTTTCTGGTACTCTGACAAGAAAGTTGGGGTCTTATTTCCCATGCCTGCCCCTGTTCCTGTGAGAAAGGAGACCCAAGTGGTGGGAAGACAGGGGAAGGGGGAGAAGCAGTGACATTTTTCCTGAATCTCTCAGAACCACTTCAAGTTTGGCGTTTCTGCCGGCCATCTTACTCCTACTGCCACCGCTACCCCAGGACTGCTTCACAACTCTGGCACAACAGATGAAGAAAAGAAAGGAAAAAGACAAAAAAAAGAAAGAAAGAAAAATGGAAAATTTCCTCACATTCTCTCTCTGGACTAGAGAAATTCTCCTGGAGTTCTGTCCATGCTGGCGTTGACTTCTAGGTTTCAGACTGCACTGAGGTCAAGCTGGAGGGCAGTAGACACACATAAAAGGTAAACTCACCACTGCCTTGATGGGACTTAAAGCCCTGGCCTTCTTCCCCAATCTGCCACTATTTGCTTTTCAAAGTCCTCAAATAGCTGCTCTGTGGGTCCTGTCCAGGTTTTATAGCTGGCGTCCTGAGGTATTATTAAGAACTCCTTCCTTTGTAAGGCATATCATTTCATGGAACTTGCTAAACTTTCTGTTCCCTACGTATAATATCTTTTATCACAGTCTCTTCTTTCAACAAGAAGCAGAGCAAATGAAACAAGAGGAGGAAATTAGTAAAAGAAAAAAGAAAGAAAGAAAAATCTCAAAACTTGTGATTAATTTCGGTTGCCGAGAATTTTTAATCTGCAAGTTACTGAAGAGTATATGACACGTCTCATTTGACTTCAATTTCAAAGTGATGTGACCTGACAGGGATAATGAAAAATGTATACTATAAACATTTTCATATGCAAATTAGTTCTTAATTGTTATCGATAACACCATATTTTAATTTTAGTGAGGAAATTCATTAATACAGATGGAATTTCATTTAATTTACACTTCACTCCAAACTGGTTCACTTAACTGGCGAGAGCATATTGCTATCAAAGTTAAACACCTGAATGTGTCTGGAAATATATCATGCATGGCACAAAGTTAAAACGTTTGGGCCTTGAAGTCATATAAGTACAGATCTGAATTCTAGCCCCTTAAGTTACTATAATATGACCTTAAACCTTGGTTTCTTCGCAGTTAATAATGAAAGTTTTAAACTTAGCTTTTCCAGTTGCAAGGAGCAAGGTCTCAACTCAAATTATCTCAAATATAAGGTGGGATATTACAGGACGAAGTAGTTTGTAAGGACACACTTGAGAGAAATTTCAACCCTGAGTCCAAGCCCTAAAAGAAATCTAGGGAAACCCTGAACAACCAGGCTTCAGAAATATATGTTGGCCAGAATCCGAGGAGGGTACAGAGTCTGTCATGCGGCCTGTCAACTCTCCTTCTCACTGGCTTCCTCATCTTCTATTTGATATGCACATTGAAACTTTACTTTGGAGGTTCTCCTTTCTTATTACTCTTGCTTACCTGTAACTTCTACTCACTCGTGACCATAAAAGGCCCCACCACATTCCTTCTACCACAGGACCTTGGAGCTTCTGCTCCTACTCAAGGAGGATCCTTTCATATTGAAATAACTAAATTCAAGATTATTAAAAAGCATCTGATAATGTTGGTATTCCCTGTTTGTGAAGAGCTTTTTGCTCTGTTTCAAAGGATAATGACCAGGCTGTGAATAGGCCATGTTGAGGTGGTTGTCCATTCTTGGGCAAATCTATTAGGGCTCAAGTTCATTTATAAAAATCAAATTACTACCACTCATTGGCATCTAAGCAGTTATAACTTATGTGTGATGCGCACTCACCCTGATTAGGATCCAGCATCACAGAAGGGTCAAATTCTAACACCAAGTTTTGTACCTTGGCTAAGTAGCAAGGTATTTATATAACTTTTTAATTTATAGATGTAATCTTTATATATAATTTCTATAATCTTCCATATGGTAGGCCTAAAAGTAATCTACCAATGCATATTCTAAACAATACCTATATTGGTTTGAATAGATTTCAGATTTGAACTTTGTATTTACTGTGTTGAACCAGACTTGTTAAGAGACTCGTAAGAGCTAGTAAATACTATATTTTACAGACGATGGTTCCAGACATCCACAGGCACATTCAGCTAAGCAAGTAAACAGTAAAATCCCTGTTACTCTATGTTTCTCCTTCTTTTGGCTCTGAGCCTTCAGTAAGCGGAAGGATAAAAGAAACTAAACCAACATCTCTCCCAAACTCTTCATTTTATTTATGCATTTGATTTTTCCAAGGTTCAGTGAGGAAAACATAGACTTTAAATTAAAGATCACTATCACATGAGTGCTATATCTAACTTGGAACTTGATTAAACCAAGTCTGCTCATTGGCCAATAGGTCAAATGTGCCCTATCCAAGTACTGGGGAATGTTTAAGGATGCACAAAAACACACAGGCATCAAGCTGATTGGAACTGGACAAATAAAATCTGGCCCAAATGGAAGTTTGTTCAGTAGTGTCTCTCAGTTTTCAAAAAGCCCTAAAAGAAAAATTTACAGCTTAAATGTCTCAAAAGAATCTTCCGTGGGGAGTTAATCGAATTGTTTATTAATCAAAGCTCAATCAGGAGAACTTAATTTGTTGCTGGCAAGCTTTAGAAGAGCAGATTTTTATATGAGTTTGGAACAGCCCTAAATAATCCTCTGAAACTGGGCAACATTAATTTGTAAATATAAGATTTCTGGTCCATTGGAACTCGGAAATCATCATCTACTCCACGTCCCTCACTTTCCAGGATATCCACTGCACCATTATGTGGTGAGAGCAAAGTTGGAAGTAACCTACACATGCAACAATAGGGGATTACTGAGTACAAGTCTCTATCATCATGCAGTGAGATAAACAGTTGTTAAAAAGAATACAGGATACTTCAGTATTCTGACATGGATATTTAGGACAACTCTAAAATGGAAAAAAAGAAGAAATTTTAAAATCAAAGTGAGTATACCCTCATTTTTTGGTTGTTTAAAAACACAAATTAAAACTCTGTGTGTATATAATGTTTGAAAGGCCACAGACCACTGTTAATAGTGGTTACATAGAGAGAAAGAGATTTTTAAAAACAAAAGCATCACAACAAAGAGACCCCATCAAGAATAATAAAATAACCCAGGCAGTATGCCAATAACCTGAGGCACAATGAAGCAAGAAAGGTTCCTGGGCTGCCAACAGCTCAAACGTGAGCAATGGGAGCCCCCAGGGGTGCACTGCAAGGGGAAGCTTCGGGTTTGCAGGGATCTCCAGCAGCCACCACCACCCCTCCACTCTTTGATCGGGAAAATGATATTCTCTCCATCTTACAGAAAATGCGGTTCAAACCCAATTTTCATTCTCCCTAGCACTTCCTTTCCAAGCAGCTGCCTCCTTTAGCTATTCCTAGAAGGAAATTCTGGAAAACCACAGCAATGTCCCAGAAAATCTACCTTCCTCATTCAAGTGGAATAGGCTTAGACTCTTCACTGTACATTTTGCCCCTGGATCTGTTATAATTCTAGAAGAATATTGTTAAGTCTATTATCTGAGGTTTTTCCAAGCTCACATTCCAATGCCATGGGCTGGAGAACTGTGGACGGGTTGCCTCTTTTGGAAGCTTATCCTAAGCTAAGTAAAGCACGAACTTTAATAGCTGCATTAAATCCTTGTGTTCTTTTTAAAAATGTTTTTGAGACACAGACAAAATTTATTGAGTATGCCTGGTTTCACTAGGAACACTTGAGGCCTCTGCTCCCCAGCAGAGATAATATTGTCCCTGCCTGCTTAGTGTCTCTTTGCCCACCCTCTAAAGGGATTTTTTTCTCTTGCTAACTTAATTGCTGCGTTCCTGTGACACAGAATCAGGAGGACAAGAAGAAAGAGGTAGGATTAGAAGGACTGAATCCAATAGGTGAAAAAAGAGTGGAGAGCACCGGGGAGTAGTGGAAGACAGAAAGTGGAGAAGAAAAGCTCCAGCAATGAGAAAGTAGTAAGGTAACAAGAATCTTGGGCAAGATGGCTAGGATGGGTATATATGTGTTCTGAGGACTGCAAGCAAAATTTAGAACCACTTTCCACTTGCTTTTTAATGTTTCTTTGAATGTCACACTGCCCTGACATTTGGTCACATAAGGACAAAATTTCCTGAGGCTCTAATATACTCTAGGAGAACAGGCAGGTATGATACACATAAAATTGTCTTTAAAAGAGCCAAAAGGTGAGGATCAATATGAAAACAGCAGATCTGAACAACACTGTAGACCAAATGGACCTAACAGATACATCCAGAGCATTCGATCCAACAGCAGTAGAATACATGGTATTTTCGAGCACACAGAGGACATTTTCCAGGACAGATCGTGTTAGGCCACAAAACAAGTCCAAACAAATTTAAGAAGATAGAAATTTTATCAAGTATATTTTCCCCAGTAATATGGGATTATAAATCAGTAAAAGAAAGAAAGCTGGAATATTCTTAAATACATGAAAATTAAATACGCTTTCGAACAACCACTAGATCAAAGACTAAACCAAAAGAAAAATTTAAAAATGTCTTGAGACAAACAAAAACAGAAACAAAGCAAAACAAAACTTACGGGAGGCAAAAGAGCATTTCTAAGAAAAAAGTTTATAGTTATTTATGTACACACTAAACAAAGAAGAAAGCTCTCAAATAAATGACTTAACATTATGCCTCAAGGAAACAGAAAAAGAAGAGCAAGTGAAGCCCAAAGTTAGCAGGAGGAGGGCCATAATAAAGATTAAAGCAGAAATAACTGAAATAGAGAACAGGAAAACAACAGAAAAGATGAACAAAACTGAGAGCTGGTTCCTGAAAAGATAAACAAAATTGGCAAGTCTTTCCCTAGACTCACCAAGAAAGCAAGAGACAGGACTCAAATAAAATCAGAAATGAAAGAAGAGACATTACAACTGATACCACAGAAATATAAAGCATCATAAGAGACTACTGTGAACAACTTTATACCAGCAAATTGGACAACTTAGGAGAAACAGAAAAACTCCTAGAAACACACAACCTACTGAGACTGAATCATGAAGATATAAAAAAATGTGAACAGACTGACAAGTAAGGAGTTTGACTCATTAATCAAAAGCTTCCCAACAAAGAAAGCCCAGGATCAGATGATCTCACTGGTGAATTTCACCAAATATTTAAAGAATTAATACCAATCCTTCTCAAACTCTTCCAAAAAACTAAAGAGAAGGGAATGCTTCCAAACTCATTTTATGAAGCAAGCAGTGCCCTGATGCCAAAGCTGGATAAAGACACTACAAGAAATAAAACCCCAGACCAATGTCCCCAAGTAATACAGATACAAAAATCCTCAACCAAATGTTAGCAACCCAAATTCAACAGCATATTGAAAGGATCATACACCTTGATCAAGTGGTATTCATCCCTGGGATGCAAACACAGTTCAATATATGCAAATCAATCAATATAATACATCACATTAATATAATGAAAGATAAAAATAATATGACCATCTCAAAAGATGCGGAAAAAGAATTTGGCAAAATCCAACATCTTTTCATTATTATAAACTCTTGACAAATAGAGTACCGAAGAAATATAGCTCAACATAATGAAAATCATATATAAAAAGCCACAGCTACCATCACACTCAACAGTGAATGGTTGAAAACTTCTACTCTAAAATCAGGAACAAGACAAGTGTGCCTAATCTTACCATTCCTCTTCAACAGAGTATTGGAAGTCCCAGCCAGAGCAATCACGCAAAAAAAAGAAGTAAAAGGCATCCAAATAAAAAATGAAGAAGTAAAATTGTGTCTACTGATGACATGATCTTATATATAGAAAACCCTGAAGACTCAAACAAAACAAAACAAAACAAACTATTAATCCAAAAACTATTAGAACTAATCAATGGATTTAATAAAACTGCAGGATACAAGATTAACATACAAAAATCAGTTGTGTTTCCAAACATTAACAACAAACTATTTGAAAAATAAAGAAAACAATTCCATCTATGACAGCATCAAAAAGAACAAAATTCTTAGAACCAAATTTAACCAAGCAAGTAAAAACTATAAGTACACTGAAAACTATTAAGCACTGATGAAAAAAACTGAAGACACAAATAAACAGAAAGATACTCCATGATCATAGACCTGAAAATTAATATTGTTAAAA
Organism: Nasua narica; assembly: GCA_028533885.1. Lineage (NCBI taxonomy): Eukaryota > Metazoa > Chordata > Mammalia > Carnivora > Procyonidae > Nasua > Nasua narica. The sequence continues at coordinate 9,057,899 of CM052813.1, forward strand.
TATCCATACAACCCAAAGCCAGTTGTTGATTCCATGAAATCCCTGTCAAAATTCCAATAGAATTTTTCAAAGGAACAGAAAACACAATCATAAAACTCTTACAGAACCACAAAATACCCTTCGGTAATCTTCAGTAGGGGTACACCACAAAGATGGACGCATCACACTTCCTGATTTCAAAGTATATTACAAAGCTATACTAAACAAAACAGTATGGAACTGGCATAAAAACAGACACATAGACCAAAGGAACAGAAGCAAGAGCCCAGAAATACACCCAGGCATATATGGTCAACTAACACACGGTCAACAAGGGAGTCAAAAATACTCAGTGAAGAAAAGACAATCCCCTCAACAAATGGTTTTGGGAAAACTAGGAATTTACATGCAGAAGTATGAAACTGGATGCCTATCTTAAAACACTCACAAAAGTTCACTGGAAATAGAAGACTCAAAACTATAAAACTCCTAGAAGAAAACACAAGGAAAATGTTCCTTTATATTGGTCTTGGCGATGATTTTTTTGGCTATGACACCAAAAGCATAAGCAATGCAAGCAAAAATAAACAAATGGGCATATAATAAGTTAAAACCCTTCTGAACAGCAAACAAATTTTTTTTGTTTGTGTAACAAAAAACACAATTAAAATGGAAAGGGAACCTATGGAATGAAAGAAAATGCTTGCGAACTATGTATCTGCTAATGTATCAACATCCAAAATATGTAAGGAACTCATAAAACTCCATAGCAAAAGAACAAATAGCCCCATTAAAAAAAATGGGTAAAGGTCCCAAATAGATGTTTTTTTCAAATAAGTTACATAAATACCAACAGGTGCATGAAAAGCTGCTCGACAAACACCATTAATCATCAGGAAAATGCAAATCAAAACTACATGAGATATTACCTCATATCTGGTAGAATTGCTGTTATCGAAACGAGCAGAGATAACAGGTGCTGGCGAGAATGTGGAGAAAAAGGAGCCCTTGTACTCTGTTGGTGGGACTGTCAACTGGTGTGACTACTATAGAAAACAGCATGGGCCTTCCTCAAAAAATTAAAAATAGGAATACCATGTGATCCAGCAATTCCACTTCTGGGTATTAATCAGAAGGAAATGAAATGACTATCTTCTTTTTTTATTATTAACATATACTGTATTATTTGCTTCGGGGGTACAGGTCTGTGAATCATCAGGCTTACACACTTCACAGTCTTACACACTCACCATAGCACATACCCTCCCCAGTGTCCATAACCCAGCCACCCTGTCCCTACCCCCCCACCCCCCAGCAACCCTCAGTTTGTTTCCTGAGATTAAGAGTCTCTTATGGTTTGTCTCCCTCCACAGTCCCATCTTGTTTCATTTTTATCTGGAAGAGATATCTGCACTCCTATTCACCGCTCCTTCGCTGCAGCACTATTTACAGTAGCCAAGACATGGGAACGATCTAAGAGTCTAATGACAGATGAATGGATCAAGAAAACACGCACACACGCGCACACGTGCACTAGAATATTAGTCAATCATAAAAAAGTGGCCTGTCACAAGACGGATGAAACTTGAGGGTGTTATGCTGAGTGAAGTACGTCAGAGAAAGATAAATATTATACGATCTCACTTATATGAATCTTAAAAAAAAAAAAAAACTGAACTCATAGAAACAGATAGGCTGGTGATTGCCAGGGGTGGGAGGGCTAAGGGGGGAGGGAACGGAGGAAGGTGGTCAAAGGGTACAAACATCCCCGGTATATGTTCTAAGGACAGAAGGTTCGGCACGGTGACTATGGTTAATGATATGTTGTATATTTGAAAGCTGCCAAGTGGATAGATCTTAAATGTTCCCACCACACACACACACAAAGTGGTAGGTATGCGAGGTTACAGAGGTGTTAACCTTATTGTGGTCATTACTTCTCAAAATACGTGGATATCAAATCATTACGTTTGTACCTGAAGCCTACACAATGTTACATGTTCATTGTATCTCTATAGAGCTGAAAGGAAAAGAGAGCCATGGTGTAAAATTTATTGCTAAAAATAATATATTGAGAAAGTTTAAATTTTTGAGGCATACATGCAAATTATGGCTGACGACTCGAATTTCGATTAGCAATAATCATGCCTCAGATAAACCTCATTGGTTATGATATTGCCTGTCTGCAAAGCTGATTACTCTAAGTTCAAAAGACAACTTCAATTCAAAGAAACAATTAAATGAGAAAATAATCTTCTGGTTAGAAAAGAACAATTACCTAAAAGTTTTCAAACTTTCTGGCTATCTTTACTTCTTATCTTTTACAAAAGTAATGAGATATAGAGAACCCAAGTACATACACTTATAGGTATGGGAAAGGAAATCTGAGATTTCCCTTATAACCAGAGAGTAAGGGCATCTGAGTCACTCAGTCAGTTAAGCATCTGACTCTTGACTTTGGCTTGGGTCATGATCTCAGGGTCATGAGATCGAACCCCATATCAGGCTCTGCAATGGCATGGAGCCTGCTTAAAATTCTCTCTCCTTCTCCCTCTGCCCTAACTCTCACTCTCTCTCTAATTAAAAAATATATATAATAATAACAACAGAAGTTTTCCAATTGGGTTTTGCCTCTCAAAGAAAGCCCAATGGTGTTAAGAGAATAAAACCAACAATAACCAACCCAGATAACTGTTCATCCTCTCAGCAACAAAAACACTGCATGGTTTAGATCACTGGTGTTCTTCTTTGTGTAACAGGATTGCAAGGCTCACATCCATACCTGGCTCTCATTCAAAGGATCGGTGTGGAAAACAAGATAAAAAGAAATGTTCTTAAACTGCAACAGCATAGATTATCGCTAAGATTTTAAACAATGACAGCTATTAAACTCTGGGATAGAGGCCTGAGAAAAACTGTGGCTTGCTCTTCTCCAGATGTGGGGACAACCAGAATGTGTGCTCTTTAATCCAAGACACTGTAACTCATAGGAACCAATAAAAAATTGTACATGGAGGGCATTTCTCACCATCTAGTATACTATTCATTCCAAAATACACTTGTTTCTTTCGACTTGAAAATGACTGACAAAGACCACGATCAGGCAGTGAGTTTTGTCTTTTGTGGGATATAAGAGCAACAAATACTGCTTGAAGGGAGAGTAGTACCTGGATGTTTGGATTAATTCTCTGATATGTTTGTGTTTAAGAATTTTGTGTTAGTGGGAAGTTCAGTAGAGTGTCACTCTACTGCTTTAGCATCTTATTGGATATTCTGGTTGGGTGGTTGAGTAGTTGGTTGTTGGGATGATTGTTTTTAACATATGCTTGTATTTACTGCTCTAGAAATGAAGAAAAAACACTTCACACAATGGATATGCATTTAGTTTCATTAGAGTTCTGTCTCTTATCAGAGGCAGAGAATTAATATTTTCTTGAGATCCTTAAGGTCATAAAGGTAAGTAATACTTATTGGAAGCTTACTATGTGCAAGGAATGCTTTACAGTATTAAGTTCACATTCATCTTCATTTTGCAGACGAGGAAAGCAAAAGATGGAAAGGTTCCATTTGCCCAAGATCACACAACTAGTACATAACAGGGCTGGTATCTGAACCCAGCACCGCACCATAGAAACCCCCAACCCCCGGTTATGTGGTCATGATTTTATGGAGTACACTCTTATAACATAAATACTCAGAACATAAATACTCATAGAAATTCCCTAAGTGTCATTGGCTGTATGTGCCTACGAGATTGCAGAACTAACAACTTCCAGGGGAAACTGGGTCTCCTGCAGTTGATCTGAATGCACATTAGAAGCCAATGTTAAAAAATGAGAAGCATGGAGCAGAATTTCCTCTCCAAGGCACTCTTGGAAACCCTGATTCTGTGCAGAATCACAAATGCCAGATATATATTTCCATACTCCTGACAGGTTATTACCTTGTAGCTGAAACAGAAGACATGAACTTGGCTCAGGGGAAATGGGAATTAAGCATGCCTGCCTAAAAGCCAGTCACGACAGAGGCAAAGTAAAAATTACACACAGGCACTTTCTAAATAGGAGCCGAAATGGAAAAGTTTGAAAGAACTTGCTCACCGATATAAATTTGGGATCACGAAGCCAGCTATGGGGGGCCAAAAATAAATCAAACACTTACCAAAACTCTAACTATACATGCACATAGGGACTTACAACCAATAACCCAGGCAACCCAACCGAGCCAGATCCGTCTCCCGGTGGACATTTAAAACTTGTGGATCATTGACATTCTGTCTAAAACACAGAAAAGCTCCGTAAGTCCCCAAGATGAGCACCGATGAAGTGGCCATCTTGGGCAGATAATATTTTAATGATCAAATAAGAACAATTAATAAACGTTAACAAATTGGTTTCATCTCTTGGTAGGTTCAAGTGCCTTTATTTTTACTCAACTATACAGATAAATGCACCACAATGTACACAAGAAGGCGTAGGGGTTTTTTTAGCCAAATTGGGGGAGCTCTTTAAGAGCGCACTGTAAAGGGAGAGCCATAGTGTTCTAACTCATAGAGTGAACTCCAAGACATTGCTCAATAGTGCGATGGCCCACATAAGGCAGTCTGGGGTCTGCAAAACTTGTCGGGGTTCTCTGAGGGTTTCCACAAAAACAACGTTAATTAGAATTTTGGATCAGAGCTGCCCTCTTTGACAGTCTCTGCCCTCAGACTTCAGGCTTAGCCAACACTCCGAGAGGCTTCATAGTACACCCAAGGTTGGCTTTCCAGCCTTCAATAAATTATATAAACTCCCAAGGAATTGGTTGCAAAACAACCCAGAGTTTGAGGCCAAGGAAAACTTTTCGGAACCATTTGCTCAGTTTTTGCTCCCCTTATCAAAGTGGTGCAGCAAGAGGCAAGGAGGATACATACAATGTTTAGACATGGATTCATTCATACACAGGTTAAAACCTCGGAACTCTGATGTTCCCTGAATTGGACCCAGCATCCATACCCACAGCAGGTGGCCTTATGATGCTGAAGAGGATCAAACAGGGATTTTCTGCTCCAGAGGGGATTTGGAAGCCCTCCCTACCCCTGCTGTGTCAAGGAATTCTGTTTTCACATCCCGGCTCTTACAAAACAATCTGGAGTTCTTTGACACAGGATATGGTTATCCAACAACACAGTGGAGGCCCCTTCTGTCATCCCAGCCTCTGTTACATGATCTTGGTTACAGAATGACAGATATTAGAGGGTAGATGATTAAAATATTTGACCAGAGCGAGGGATCCCCCTGAAATCACATTACATGGGTCAAGCCAGCTTCACCCTTTAACTCCAGACTGAAGATCAGATTGAGGACCAAAGTCTTCCACTGGGGACCCGGCTCTCGGGGCAGTGAGACCATGTGTGCTGCATGTGTCTCTCTGTTTCCAGCTTCTAGGACCAGTGCCTGGCATTTTTAAGAACTCTTTGATGAATGAAGGCTTTGGCGAGTCAAGTGTGTAAGGAGCTAGCCTTCCATTCAGCTTATTCGCACTGAACGGTCACTCGTTGAGATCGTATGACAGGCCGGGCCACAGGAGGGTGCAAAGGTAATTAGGACAGTCCTGCCCCAGAAGACCTTACAGTGTAAGGGGAGGTTTCGTAGCCAAGTGTTTTCCATAGAGCGTGAAGATGGAAATACGGCCACCAAGTGCAGATTTCTGAATCCTGCTGGACGCCATTAAGAAGGCATTTAAGCATTCTGTGACATTCTAGGAAAGTTACCAAAGGGAGAGGATTTTGGATGAGGGGGGAAAGCTTGAAAAACAAGATAGATAAAAAATATTCATTCACTTTGACTGCATAATCTCTCCTCTGGAACTCATCCCAGAGAAATTTGTCCAAAAAAAAAAAAAAAGCCTAAATGTACAAAGACGTTTTTCAGTGTATTATTATAATAGGGAACAACTGTAAACCATTTAAATGTCCATCAATGGGGGGAAGCTACTAAATTATAGCATAACCATAATGTTAGATGGAAAAAGAACACAAATTTGAATGAGGTACATGATTGGAACCATATATACATAAACAAAGATCAGAAAGGAGCTAAAAATAATTGTATGTATACGTAAGGAATCGGAAAGTTACAAGTTTCTTTCACATATTTTCTTCCTGGAAACTTACAACAACCCTGGGAAATAAGTATGATAATATGACAATGAAGGCACATTTTTTTTAAATGCATGAGGAATGGAGATTCGGGAGAATAAGTGACTTGTCCAAGGTCAGAGTAGAAAATGCAAACCCAAGAAAGAAACCTAATCTCAAATTCTTCCTTTTCATTGTACTACTCAGCTTCTGAAAAATGAAAATAGCTATGGGCTAGTGCAGATGAAATTTTCCTAGTTCTTAATCCTCGATATGCTTCTTTAGATATTTTTAAATGCTTTCACTAGTAAATCTTAATTTAAAAAAAAATATAGCTCGAGTAGGATAGAGGGATTTTACATAGCAAACAAAAATAATCTTTGCTGCGAACCAAGTGTTTGTTTTGCTTGTGTGTGTGTGTGTGTGTGTGTTTCTCTAAAACAAAAAATCAAGAAAATGTGAATCCTAGTCTGTTTGCAATGCAAATTCATTTTGATCCCCATTATAGACAGCCATTTTAGACATCCCTGGTCACTTTTTGGGTCCTTGGTTTACTGACAGTGAAAGTTAGAACTGTGTTTTAATTTATTAATCAATAAAAAATCAGTAGGGTGTTACCATACTATTTGACCTGTGAACACAATCACTTCAAGGTGGTTTCCTTCACACATGCCAAGCAGATAAACACTGAATCTCAATGTCCGGCACTAAGCTATTCAGGACGAAAGGTATTGCTAAAAGGTAGGTATCATAAACTCCAAAATAGGACCATGCATAGGATAGTATATGATCCAACCCCAACATTCTCTGAGAGTTCTCTTTTGATTTTTTTCTCTCCACTATACATATTAAGAAATACAATAGCAGTGTATATTTGCAGAATCCATGTCTACTTCCTCCAAGATAGATAAAGCACTGAAAGTCCCCACCCCTCCCCATCATCAGCAATAACACTTTGAAATCCCCGTTACTCTAAACTTCACCTCTCTCTCCCCATTTCATGGTGGATTGGACTGTTACATCATCACCAACCAGATGGGACACTTTGGCCATGAGCCTTGCTGGCCATTTTTTGAAAACAATTCTGCTACTTGAGTGTTTCTATCATGTCATCAAAGGGGATGCCTCTTTTGCCTTCCTCTTGTTCTCTTTTTTCCCCACTGCTATAGAAGTTTTGATAATTCCTGTTTGTTACCAAACTTGTCCTTTTGCCTACCAAAGGACAGAAAACAAGGCTGAAGTTACCTACACTAGAAAGAGCACACAGGAAAAACCCTCAGGAAAGATCCACTATAATTCTTGAATTATTTCTTTGGTTTTTTTTTTACAATTCTTTTTTATTATGTTATGTTAGTCAATTATTTCTTTGGAATAAGAAACTTCACTTTTTTTTTTTTAAGATTTTATTTATTTTATTTTAACAGAGAGAGAACACAAGCAGGCAGAGAGGCAGGCAGAGGCAGAGAGAAGAGCAGGCTCCCCGCTGAGCAAGGATCCCGATATGGGACTCGATCCCATGACACTGGGACCACGACCCGAGCCAAAGGCAGCTGCTCAACCAAATGAGCCACCCAGGCATCCCAGAAACTTCACTTTCTTAATGAACAGCACATGAGTAGCCAGAAACTTATATAGAATTTGCCTTGCTAGAAATGTGTTTAATCACATGATTACATTTCAGATAAGGAGGAAGAATGTCAATTTTGAACATCAGAAGATGGGTCTGAGCAGGGATTGTAACTTGAAATAGTAACAGACTTGGAGAGGATCGTAAAAATAAGTCCAACCTCCCTCCTAATGTAAAATCCCTTCTGTGAAATCTATGACAACGGAGCTGACTGGCTTCTCTGGGTTTCTGAGCTTCCAAGGGTGCCCATTTAATCTCTCTGCAGAGCAATATTAACAATATTAACAGTTAAAGGTTCTCTTATATTGGATCCAATTTTCTCTCTCTCAAACTTCTACTGGCATGCCTTCCTCTGATTAAATACAGAATAAACCCATTGCTTTTCTGTTAGATGGGTTAGATTAAGATTTGGTTCCCAAGGAACGCTAGTGCTCTAAGAGATGTTAATAGGTACACTTGGATTGGGGGTTCTTTGTTCAAACAAGTTTGGGAAAGACTGCCTTCTATAGCCCTCAAGTGGAGAATCAGAGCAGCCAGCTCAAGACTGTGAAAAGTTTTAAAGGAAAACTCTCTTTATTTCATCCCTCTTCAAACTGATTTTGTCTATGAACCCCTCTGCCTTGTTTTGGAACACTATTAACGCTTCTCACAAACAGTGTTCTTGAGAAACACTTTACGGGAAAGGCGACACGGAGTCTTCTAGCCTTGACGTCTCAGGTTTGGCCAACAGCTCTGCATAGGAAAAATTTCCAGACACTTCCCCATCCCTGTTGATCATGAGGTCAGGAGAGCCCGCAGGGTGAGCGTGGGAGGGCAAGAGTGAGAAGAAGAGCTCTGAAATGAAGTTAGAAGAGAAACGGCCACAGACTGTGTCTGATTCCGATTTTGTGAAGAGACAGGATATTGGCATGGGTTCGAAAGGAAAACTCAGCCTCCTGAAATTCAGCCAAGGCTTCCCCATCTAGGCTCATTCTGGGTCCCGATGGTGGTGCTGGTTCCTGATCCAGTCCCCGCTCCTCCCATGCACGGAGAGAAGGAGAAGGAGGAGGGATGTACGCACACTTGCATTCCTCCCAGACTGCAGGGTGCTATTGCAGGCTGGCTCTTACTTTTCATGGAAGGCTCAGGGGTCTTTCAGGACCTCAGCCCCCAAGGAGGCTTTTTGCTTGTTTGTTTCCTTTAATTATCTCATCTATGTGTTTCCCTTTTTTTTTTTCTTTTCTTTCCTAAGGGGGAAAGGGAGAGCACCAGAGCATGGAGAAATTCTTGAGGTCTAATGGTGCCGCCAAGAGGAAGGAGGTGGGGGGTGTAGCCCCACTCCATAATCTGCTTCAGCCTCTCCCCAAAACTTAACGAAACATGAACAGAAACGGAGTCCCTGCTATGGAAACACAGTTTCAAGACAATTCTTCTAGACCACTTCCGAAAACATTATGATGCCTAAAACCCCCTACACAAACATTTTGAAGCCAATTAATGTTACTAAATATGTCATCAAATCATCAAATCATTGTTTTATCATTGGGGATTTTTCCTCTCGCTTGCTCTGTCAGAAGTTAGGAGAGTTGCGGCAAGTTTTTTTCACTACGGTAGAATTTGTTTCAAAAAATTGAATCATTTCTTCATATATTTTGACACTGTAATTTAATACAGAAATATTCATGAGTTATAAAATCAAAATGATCTTTGTTGCTTTATTTAACATTTTCTTATCTTGATTTTCACTTTCTCAAAAAGATTTTATTTGTCAGAGAGAGAGAGAGAGCAGAAGTAGGGGGAGCAGGAGACTCTCCGCCAAGCAGGGAGCGCAATGAGGGACTCGATTCCAGGACCCTGGGATCACAACCTGAGCCGAAGGCAGCCACTTAACCAACTGAGCCATCCAGCCATCCCTTGATTTTCACTCTTTTATTTTTTATCATAATTTTTACATATTTTTGTCTGACTTTTTACTTTTAATGTTTATTTAAAGTCCATTCTGAGAGCCTTTGCTTTTACTAAGATATTTTAATTCATTTATGTTTACATACGTGGACACAAAGCAGGGACTTTCTTCTGCCATCTTGCTCTGTACTTTCTGTACTTTATACTCGCTGCTAATTCTGTCTACTGCTCTGGGGTCTCAGTTTTATTGCCTTCATTTTCTTCAGTGATTTCGCACAAATGCATCCCAGTCTTAATTCTATTTATGGTTCATTCATTCAACATGTATCTGTTGAATTCTTAGCAGACGCAGGTACTCAACAACTTGTTTTAAACTCCAAAAAAATTATAATCAGAGTGCACTGTTTCATACAAGGCTAAGAATAATTTTGTTTACATCCTAGCATTTTAAAAGGTTGATGTTTGCTCATTTAATCAACAGCCTTTGTTGTTCGTTTCCATTCTGAAGATAGTGTATGCTAAGTTAAAACTCATCACTTGACTCTCATACTCGTTCTGAATCTTAGTACAGATGTTCTGAAGTCTTGCCACAGATGTAAGTGAAAAATTAAGATCTGAGGGACAAAAAGGCAAATGTGGAACTTTGACATCTCTGATCCTTTGACAAACTTCCTAAGATCCGAAGAATTCTTAACAGGCGATTACAACTGCCTTTTGGAATTGGAAAGCCCTTTCCTTACCTAATACAAGACAGTCATTTAAAATCTCTCCTGACCTTACATGATTGAGAATTTAGGAAATTATACCCTACCCTTAATTTTAACAAGACCAGCAATGACTTAGATAACACACCTAGGAGAATTAATCACATGTAAATGCGATATTAATGAACCCAGATTGAGATTCCAGTTTTTCTCCACATGCTTTCTATAAAAGCAAGCTTGAGTTTCTTTCATTCATGTTTATTGCATGATGATAATGATCTTATCCCATTTTATATGCCAGGACCTGGCAAACTCAAACACCACAAAACATCTGGTTGGTTACTCTAAGTTTTAAAAAAGGATTTGAGGGAGGAAAAAAAACTTTCGTTAAGCTAACTTTTAAAAAACGTACTCCGGAATATTAGATCCCAAACTTTGCTGAACTGCTTTTTTTTTTTTTTTTTTTAAGATTTATTTATTTATTTATCTGAGAGAGAGAGAGAAACCACGGGAGGGGCAGAGGGAGAAGGAGAGAACCAGACCCCGTATTGTACAAGGGGCTCGATCTCACAAACTTGAGAACATGATCTGAGCCAAAATTAAGAGTCAGATGCTTAATTAAGAGTCAGACGCTTAACGGACTGAGCTACCCAGGCGCCCCTTGAACTGCTTATTTTAAAAGCGCTCAGGTAGATTCAGGGTACACTAAAAACGTAGTTACTCTGTTTTGAAATAAAATTTCAAATTTATAGACCTATAAATCTGCTCAACATTCATAGAAATTCTCTATCATCTCTTTTCTCTACAAATGGCTGGTAGCCATATCTTCATCTAATCTCTATGTATGACGTAAACATCTTGTATCAGCCAGGGTCCAGCGAAAGAGGCAGGATCCCCTCTGGGTATTTCAAACAGAGGGAACCTAATATAGAGAATCAGTTCCCCAGGAGGCGGAAGAGGAAGCAGCCAAACAGAGGAGGTGAGACCACTCAGAGATTTGCACCATCAGGAAAGGGCCAGAACCTCCAGGGCTTCAGGGACAAGAGGAGCTCAGATGCTGGTCCCATCTGTCGGGAACTAGCTCCACACCTCCGGGGTAAGAAAGGAAGCTGGCAGTAGATGGGGACCTAGGGACGATGCTCTATGAGACACAGGGCACAGCAACGGTAGGGCAGGGGGGATCTAAATGCAAAAGAAAAAGACCGTAACACACCTAACATCACACGGGTCACACTATGCATCCCAATACGGGCACTGGAGCTCCCGCACATGTCACCTCACACTGTCCATTCGTCTTCCTTCCCGTAGCCTTGCCTTCCAGAGAAGAAGCTACCCATGGCCAAAGCATGGATCCCAAGTTCATATTACTTCTTTCGGAACTTTAAGGATCATCGTAACACCTTACGCATTTATAACACTGTCCTGTTTCAGAGCTCATTCAAAACCATCCATGCATTTTTCTTTCAGTGCTCACAACCAGCACCCAGAGAGAATCCGCGTAGTAATGTTCTCACTTTCCGAACGAGGAAGTGCAGAAAGATTAAGGCACCCAATGAATGCATCACAGAGTCAGGTCCAAAGCCTGGGACTCTTTGGGCATCGAGACCAGATGCTTTATGTCCTGCCTACTGGTGAATGTCTGGAGGTCACAGGTGTGCGAATCTCTCTAGGCCTTAAGTCACCACATGTGGCCACGGACGAATAAACGAGGCAATACTGAGTAAAACACAGGCAACGGTCTCTCAATCAACTTTATGGCTTCATGTGACCCATTTAAAAAAAATTCATCCCGGCAATAATGTGCAAGTGCATGACAGCTTACAAAGTGCCTTCCTCTCCCCTGCAATTTGATCTAAGAATATTCCTGAAACACATCGTAATAACTACCATGTATCCAACTTGCCCACATTGTGAGTGACCAAGTTCAAGGTCTGTGAGGCCCCTTTTTTCTTCCTCAGAGATAACAGGACCCTTGTGGCCTGCTGCATGAGTTCAAAGGAGTCCGTTTCCCTACTTTTTGCCCAAGATCACAAGCGGAGGACTCTTCTTCTGAGGTGACCCATTTCTATTTGCCCGACCACAAAGTCCCAGACGAGGAAGGAGATCCAGGCTCTGCGTTTGGAACAGCACGCACTTCAGAGGTTTGCCGCTGAGAGTCACACAGCTCCCGACTGCTTCACGTGCCTGTCGTCCCTGTCATCCCTGCGCCAGGGCTGAGCTGTGCCTGCCCCCCGTCCCTGCTAAATAGCTGGGATTCCTCTGGGGTGCATTTGCATACAGAGCTGGAGGATAACTGACCTGGGCCGCCAGCTCCGAATGGGGTCAAGGCACTTTCCGCGCACACGGCAACGGTCTTTGAGTGGGGCTGCAGATCAAAGGCAGGCAGGCCATTCAGGATGGAGCGCCCCAGCCGAACTGGAATCTGACGGCCACCATCTCCCGGCGGAGCTGGTGATCCGCAGCATGACCGGGATCTCCCAACCATGGCAGGCGACGCCCCGAATTCTCGCGCCAGGGGAAAGGGCCATCTCCAGAGAGACGTAAAGCTGGCCCTAGAAGTGACACTGAAAATCCTCTCCTTTCTACCACGGAAAGTTCTGTCTTGGCTCCGAGTGTGTGCTTACGGGTGATGACCTTTCTGGACTGGGAACATTTAAATGGTAATTTAGAGCAAGCAGCGATAGAGGCTAGTTCCCATGAAATGCTTCTCAGCAAAGCTAAGTGTGCCAGAGGGCGGTGTGCACAAGAGCAAAGGGGACTGTTCCCCGGTCCCAGCCTCCCCCCCTCAGGTGCAGCCTTTCCGCCTCCGCTTCGAACCGCCCAGGTCTCCCCAGCAGCGTGTGGAGCCGGCACCAGCAATTCCTGACCAGGACCCCCTTCTCCTTCTAGACATCTGGCCAGTGGTGGAAAGGGAGAAAAAGGAGCAAAACCAGCTCTTGGAGCTAATCATCAAGCCTATTTGTCTTTAGCTGTTTTGCCTATAAAATGTCCAGCGATAGGTACTCCATATTTTTACGGAAAATCACCAGCAGCCACAGAGCTTTAAAACTTAAAAACAAAACAAAACAAAACAACCCCCCCCCACAAAACACAAAACAAAACTCAAAACATATTACCTTCTCTTCATCTTCTCTCTCACACAACTGAATGCGTGCTCCCCAGTGTCTGTGTCTCCTCTAAATCCAAAGCTAATAAGCTATGGAGTTGAGACCGATTATGTTATATTAAATCGCATTGATTTCATAAGACTTGTTTCATCTGACTTTTCTGTCAAAATCTCAAAGCACAGGTTTATTTCTACACACACATCTGGGTGCAGGGCCCTGGTAAAGGATTAAAAATGGACATTGCAACCACCGTGAAACACGCCATGTGACTCTGACCGCTTTCTCTTTTTTCGATCGACCCTAAAGCTCCCAGAAGCCTGGTTCCTCACACAGTACTGGTCTCTCCCCTGGACTTTGCCTCTCGGCACCTCCTTACTCCCTTCTACGCTGACACCCCAGGGCAGAGGCTCTGGGGGCGCAGGAGGGTTCAGGGGGGGAACTCCAGTGGGAGGTGCCGGGGCAGCAGGGGAGGACCCACCCCTCCCATCACAGTTCCAGGCTCAAACCTGCTCCTGGGGCTCAGCCGGGATGAGTGAGGTGCCCCGGAGGGGAGGGCGGAAGACGCAGCCCCTCACAGAGCAGGTGACTTAGGACCAGTGAGTCACCGGGAGGCAAGGTGAGAACACGAGCTTGCAGCAGTGCCCCTGGAGGCCAGACTTTTCTTCTTTTCTGGCTACAAAGCATCCTTTCTCTAGGCGTCCTTTCAGTCCAGCACAAGCTATCAGTGACAGGGCCTGATTTCCAAAGAGCTCCTCTCTCGCACCCTCAGTGCCGCAGGATGTGAGCTAAAAGGTGTGCGAGCTAAAAATACCAGCCCCTGTCGGTGAAGCTGAGCTGCAGGCATGCCCGGTGCGGAGCGCAGGGTGGCTCTGGCTGGGCCCACGCAGAGCGGGAGGCGACGGAGGCCCCCTCTGGGGCAAACCCTCAGGGGACTCCTTCCTCCCGGTTCACAAAGAGAAATCAAAAAAGCACTCCAGTTCTGTTACCCAGTGAAACGGGGCACCTGGGCTGGGCAGGTAGGTCCGACCTCTGAAGCTCAAACTAGCTTGAGGGGCCTTGGGTCAAACCCAGGGGACGAAACATGGATCCTGCAAGCAGGGGCGTGTCAGAAGACTGTAAGAGAAGGATGTGAGGGAGAGAAGGACCAAGGGGACAGACGGCCCCCTCCCAGAGCCCCCAAGAAGAGCTCTGGCTCTCGAGAGGGCAGAAACAGAGCAAAAAGGAGAGATCGAAGGCAGGAGAATTAAGTTGCCTGCTCCCCGGTGGTATCAGACAGGACTGTGGCAACGGTGCCTCCCGAGGGACCTATGAGCCAGGCGAGGAAGGGTTCCTGCCAGACGCTTCCATGACACAGATGTGAAACTGAAGTAACCCAAGAAGCCAGCCACAGGGAAGAGACATGGTCCAACTGAGGCAGAGCTAGGAGGCTCTTCTTGGCTTCCTCCACGGCCTGGTACATGCCACCAAGTCAGGGAAGATGTGGGCAGCCACCCAGGAGAAAAGTCTTTCCTGACAGCCAGGAAAACGAATAAGTAAGGTGAGTGAGGTAACCAGGTTTTGAAGGCAGGTGCTGACCCAGAATTGAGCAGCATTTACAGGCTTTCTGGCCTCCTCCTGCCTGATTAGGTAGAACCTGATCGGGTACTCTTTTGCTGCCTGACTTTCTCTAACTAATACAGCTTTGTGGTCAAAGATACCAATCATCGAGTTTGGATATTGCCAAGAATGATGGAAAACAGAGGATGAGCTTCTCAGCGTCCCATGGCGTGGGTCACCCAGGGGACTTGATGCAATGTTTTCTACCGGCGGAGACACAAAACGAGCATTTCACCCCCCCGCCGCCAGGGCTCCCTTGTTCTCTGACTCTCATTATTGCTTCCCTGAGGTCCCTTGGGTTTGGCAGGGCTCTGGGGGACAGAGAAGAGGTTCCTGCGGACTTGCACTTGTGCTTCTCAGCACGCTTCGCCGGACACCTGAAAGCTAAAAGCACTACCCACTTTTAATCAAGGTACCTCCAAACAGAATTCTGTCACTATTTCTCACCTTTTTTTTTTTTTTTTGGTGAAGAAAAGCATATCGCCTGGGATCTTCTGCTAACCTTGACTTCATAAAGCTGTGCCCCCTTCATTCAGCTTTGCTGCCAACAGTGCAAGGACACCCAGCATCTTCGGGATGAAGAACCTAGCAAGAGAATGGCGTCCTCCTTGGATCTGAGCTTGCCTGATCTTCACACCTCGCACTGGTATTTGATCCTGGCTCTCCAGCCAACTTGCTAAACCCCACGAGGACAGAAAGAATCCGTCAACATTCAGGGCCGAGGAGGAAACGGCATTTTTGAGATAAAATTCTCTCCGTGGCAGATGTTTACTTAGCCTTATCAAGTGTCTTGCCCCAACAGGGCTGCAAGGCAGATTTCATGAAATAACAAAATCACACATAATCATGAAAGCTAGAAACACCTCCTTTCAGATTTCCTGCTTAGAGGGCCCCAAGCTAATGCCCTAAAGCTGGACACATTTTTGGACACTCATGTAAAGTTTCTCTGCGTGCCTTCATTCTCTCATTACCTACTTTTCATAAGCCAGGCACAAGTAATCGGATCTGCATGTTAAGGGGAAATTGTTGGGGCCTTAAAATGTATCCTCACCAAATGAGAAGAAAGAGAACAAATGTACCCGAAGTCTTACTTTGGGTTCCCCGGAAGCAGACTTGAATCCTGAAACAAGGAGCC
>CM052813.1:9074548-9098558 GCA_028533885.1 Nasua narica
TATGGTTCCACATAGATAAATTTAAGAAGAGCTAAAACTAATCAGTGCTATCACAATTCAGGCTCAGAAGATCACAGAGGTCAAGTGTTTTGTTTAAGGTTTCACAGAGATAAGAGGCAAAGCTAGAATTTGGACCCAAGTCTGCTTAATTTCTGCTCACGTTCCAATCCACTAGATCGTGTTGTCTGCCCAAATGATTTAAGAGGTATGTAGATCTCAGAATATGTGGGGGAATGATCTGGTACTTTACCACTGACCCAAAGAGTTTCATCTTCCCCACATGCAAGCAACCAAAAAGCAAAAACACCAAAGGCCTGCCACCAGCAAGATTTAGTTTTTCAAAGGCTCTAAGTGCAGGAGGCAGCAAAGGAGAGGAACCAGGGAGGGTGTCGAGGTGAAGAAGAGGAAGAAAGGTGCACAGAGGACAAAGGACACAATGTAATAATGATTTCTTTAGGTTTGTTTTGTGGCCAGCTAAAGAAAAAAAATCTAGAAACTCTTGCAAGAGGAAAGGGAGCACCTTCCTTTCCATAATATACAAGTATAACTGATGTATTCAGGATCTTGAAAAATTGTGTGCTAAATCTCTTTCAAGTTTGCTTTGAAAAGAAGTACTTTTTAGATGCTCGGGTATTACACCAAAGGTTCTGTTGTTTTAATGGGCTAAGAAAGATATACAATCATACTTATATCTTGGTAGGAACAATGAAATAAATCCTCTCCCAACTGTAGATCCAAGGTAAATTTTCATAGCCATTAATTTCATAGTCAGAAGCCGAAGGAAGAAGGAATAATTCACACAGAAGCTTCCCAAAGTCAGAACATAGTAAAGCCTAAGTCAAAATTAATTTAGCAAATGAATGCATACGACTACCAAATAGAATGTGCAACATGGAGTAAATGTCAGGGTAAGAAAAAGGGTAGAGAGTTTGGGGACATATATTTTCTGCCTAAAACATTCTTGTAGGTTCAAGGCCAAGTTGGCAGATCTGAAGGGAGGGGAAAGGATTTCCCTTGCTCCCACCCTTCCCAATTAATCACTGTCAGGAGGTCGCCAGGCTGAGGGCTGAGGCTGGATTTTAAAGGACCGGATACTTCTAGAACTCTAAGGCGCTGTTGTAGCTATGCAAGCTAAGATAACAATATGGGTAATTAAATTCCGGGATCCTGAGCATGAGTTGATTGTGCCCTTCAGTCAGAAAGGAATTCCCCTCCCACCTCCCTCTACTGAACTTGGGATCCATCCCAAACACAGCATTCAGCAGATACCATGCTCTAGACTGGTTTTTGGCAAGAGACCCCCTGGAGATTTTCTAAAAGCTTAAAACAAAGCTGCTCACGCCGAGGGTCTTCACCCCTCTTGACCGCTGCCACCATGACAAACATAAGAACTCACTTCCTAGGAAAGACAAGAGTATGAAGAAAAAGAAAGAAAATCAGTCTCGACCACAATTTTCCTGCAAGTGGGAGTTGAGTTCTGGTAGTTAAAGACACAAAAACAGGGGCGCCTGGGTGGCACAGTCAGTTAAGTCTCTGACTCTTGGTTTTGGCTCAGGTCATGATCTCAGGGTCCTGAGATCCAGCCCTGTGCCAGGCTCCATGCCCAGCATGGAATCTGCTTAAGATTCTCTCTCCCTCTTCCTCTTCCTCTCCCTCTACCCCTCTCCTCCTTGTGCTCTCTCTCTGTTTCAAGTAAGTAAGTTAAAACAAAAATAAAAACAAAAAAAAACAAAACAAAAAAACAAGAAATATAAAGAACAATGGTGGATGAAACCTTCTCAGTCTGATTTTAGACCTCTAAAAATGTGACTTCAGATTAGAAACAGCCTCAACCTATCTTTCCAACAGTTTCTCTCATGAAAGTCACTACAAGCTCCTAATAACTGAACCATCTCTTATTTTCCAAATATGCTTCTTCATTTTTGCTGCTGTTAGCTACTCTTCAGTCCTTCTTCATGCTTTTAATTTTACCTAGATTAAAACTTTCCACTCTCTGTCAAAATCCTTCATGTTGCTTCAAGACCTATCTTAAATGCCCCGCCACCGTGAAGCCTGTGGCAAAGGCTGTTAGGTGACCAACAAACTCATCTCTTCTCCTGAACACACAGCTGGACTACACTTCCCAACCTCCCTCCCAGTTAGCTATGGACACATGGTGTTGTGGAAATGACATATACCCTTTGCAGGTCTGGCTACTAAACCTTCCCATTCTCCATGTTCTTTCTCCTTCTGCCAGCTTACATTGAACAAGACAAGGAAACCCAGAAGCTATACACTGAAGATGGCAGACCAGTGTATGGAAGGATCTAGGTCTCTAATTTGCCATTTGGAGCAGAATCAACTACTAATGAAGAACACCTGTTTTTAACTTTTGATGACTGAGAATACTGTCTTGTAGGAACAGCTCCATTATCTTAATCAATATAACCCTTCCTCATCATTACAATCAAACCAAAGTAACCCTTCCTCTGACTTGGTTTAGGTCTTTGTGGTCACGTTGTCATTGCTGATGTTGTCACATCCTTAACACCTTTCTTCCACGCAGATGCGCATTACTATCGCTACCAGTGTATTAGAAGTTCTTTGAAGTAGGAACTGTATCTTATATACTTTTTATAACTCTTCAGTGTTAAGGATAATACTTGTCAGATTTGCCCTAAATAAATTCTGAATGATTTCAGTTGACTAATATTGATTTTTTAAGGGTGTTATTGTATAGCACGGAAAAAAGAATCTTTATTTTATGGTCTTTTTTTCTTGTAGTTTCTTAAAACTATAACTAAGTAATTTCTGCATGTTTTATTTACTTATTTATTTTTATTTATTTATTTTAAAGATTTTATTTATTTATTTGACAGAGAGAAAGAGATCACAAGTAGGCAGAGAGGCAGGCAGAGAGAGAGGGGGAAGCAGGCTCCCTGCTGAGCAGAGAGCCCGATGCGGGGCTCGATCCCTGAGACCATGACCCGAGCTGAAGGCAGAGGCCTCAACCCACTGAGCCACCCAGGCACCCCTATTTATTTATTTTAAAGGATTATTTATTCACTTCTTTGAGAGAGAGAAAGTGAACGGGAGGAAGGATGGGGGAGAGGGAGAGAATCCTAAGCAGATTCTGTGATGAGTGTGGAGCCCCACATAAGGCTCAGTCTCACGACCCTGAGATCACGATCTGAGCCAAAATCAAAAGTCAGACGCTCAACCAACTGAGCCACCCAGACACCTCACCATGTGTTTAATTTAAATTTATCATTTTGAGAAAGAATTTCACAAGATATTAATTAGTGGGGTTATCAGGATGAGACAAAGGCATTTATTGGAAACAAAGATCTCATAGATTTAGGGCAACGACTAACTGAAAATCAAAGGTTTGAGGAGCAGGAGAATACATTTTTCTATTTTACCAGTCTGGCCATCACCCTACCCTCATGGGATCAAACAAGATACAGATACAAAAGCATCCTAACAGTGCCCTAAAAGCTCATCAAATTAAGGGGCACTGACATATCCATCTTTGTGCCTCCAGCACAGTCCACAGCCACAGTCGTTATTCAAATATCTAGTAACCTAGTTATACGGTACTACATCATTATGTGGGATATACGCTACTGGAATATCAATGATTAATGACTCTCTTTTAGCATGTGAGAGCCAAATAAAAAATGATTGGTTGTATCAAGAATATGAAGCATACCCAGCTGCTCTTGGAGTCCTACTTCAACAAAGCTGCAATAGACTTAAAGAGAACAAGATCCAAATTCTTCTTCTATTGATTTATCTTCAAACATCCACTTTCTTGAAAGCCAAGCAGGGCTCATGGCTCTATTTTCTACACGCCAAACTCTTCGCCCCATTTTTAAAAGCCCCCAATAGCATAGAGTAGAAGATATTTGCATCACATATGTCCAACAAAAGAATTATATGCAGTTTACATTTTAAAACTCTTATACAGGGCACCTGGGTGGCTCAGTTGGTTAAGCAACTGGCTTCATCTCAGGTCATAATTCCAGGGTCCTGCAATTTGAACCCCTCATCGGACTCCCCCTACTCTATGGGGAGCCTGCTTCTCCCTCTCCCTCTGCCTGCCATTCCCCCACTTGTGCTCTCTCTCTCTCTCCAACAAATAAATAAATAAAATCTTTTTAAAAATCTCTTATCCATCAGTAAAAAAAAGCAGATAAGCTTTTTTAAAAGTTGGGCAAAAGTCTTGAACAGGCACTTATTAAAGAGGATATTCAATGGACTCGCTGGCATATGAAAAGATGCTCAATATCAGTAAAGATAATGTAACTGCAAATTAAAACCACAATGAGATAAGACTACACACCCACAAGATTAGCTAAAAAAAGTGGTACTGCCAAGTGCTAGTGAAGGTAGGGAATTCATGTATTGCTAAAGGAATGCAAATCAGTACTGACTGTGGCATATTTATTTCTGTGACATATTCACACAAAGGAGTAGCACAGAAGAGAGAAAATGAACAAGCTACTATTACATAGAAATACATGAATCATCACATAAATATAACATTGGGTTAAAGAAGTCAGCATAGAGGAATATATACTGTATGATTCCACTTACACATAATTCAAAGTAGACAAAACTAATCAATGACATTGGTCTAGGCAATTACTTTTGGGGTAGGACACTAAAAGCACAAGCAATAAAAGCAAAAATAAACAAGTGGGACAACATAAACCAAAAAGTTACTAAGTAGCAAAGGAAGCTCCCAACAAAATGAAAAGACAACCTATGAAACAGGAAAAGATATTTGCCAACCCTATATCCAATAAGGGTTTAATATCCAAAATATGTAAGGAACTCCAACAACTCAGTAACAAGAAAACAAACAATCCAATAAAAAAAAAACAGGTGAAGGATATGAATAGACATTTTTCTGAAGAGCACATACAAATGGCCAACAGATATATGAAAAATGCTCAATATTACTAATCATCAGGGAAATGCAAATGAAAACCACAATGAGATATCACCTCACACCTGTTAGAATGGCTATTATTAAAAAGACAATAAATAAGAGCTGGAAAGGATGTGGAGAGAAGTGAACCCTTGTGCATTGTTGATGGGAATGTAAATTGGCACAGCCACTATTGAAAATAGTATGGAAGTTCCTCAAAAAATTAAAAAATAGCTACCATATGATCCAGCAATCTGACTTCTGCAAATATACCCAAAGGAAATGAAAACAGGATCTTAAAAAGATATGTGCATGTCCATGTTCACTGCATAATTGTTTATAATAGTCAAGATATGGAAACAAACTACATGTCTATCAACAGATGAATGGATAAAGAAGATGTGGTGTATATATACAATGAATATCATTCAGTCATAAAAAAGAAGGAAGTCCTGCCATTTGTGAAATCATGGATGAACCCAGAGGGCATTCTGCTAAGTAAAATAGCCAGGCAAAGAACAAAAAATACTCTATAGTATCCCTTCTACACAGAGTCTTAAAAAAAATCAAACTCACAGAAACAGAGAATAGATGGGTGGTTGCCAGGACCTTAGGGGATGGCCCAAATGGGAAGGCATTGGTCAAAGGGCACAAGATGACTAAATTTGGAGGATCTAACAGAAAGCATGGTGACTATAGTTAGCAATACATACTGTATACTTGAAACTTGCCGAGAGTAGCTTTCTCATAAAAAAGTAAGTAACAGTGTGCTGTGATGAATGTGCTAATTAACTTGACTGTGGTAACATTTGTGATAATCACTGGTGACCAGGGTAGCAGTTAACCCTGGGGAGGGAGGGAGGAAGTAGTAATTGAAATGGAGAACGAGGGAACTTCAGGAATGCTGTTTTGTTACTTGATCTAGACATTAGTTACATGGGAATGTGCCCTTTGCGAAAAGTCCTCGAGCGACTTAAGAGTTGTCCTTTCTTTTAATATATATTATATTCAACAAACATTTATTCAAAGGAAAAAGCCCACAGTAGTACTTATGACTAAGTACATGTGTGAATTGGCTATGTTTACATAATCCCAAGAAACAAGCTACTGAAGATGGTGTTTAATAGCATCCTGGATATGCCAGTTAATGTCTAGCAGACATTTTACAAAACTGACCTCGAACTAGCCCTTCAGTATTTTCACATCCATGGATTTACTCCAAGATCCCTTCTTTGACGTCTGGCATGGCTGGCCGAAGCTGCTCTGAAGTAAAAGGCTTGTGTGAGTTTGTACTTTAAAAGCATCTCTAGGGGCGCCTGGGTGGCTCTTTGGGTTAATCCTCTGCCTTCCGCTCAGGTCATGATCTCAGGGTCCTGGGATCGAGCCCCACATCGAACTCTCTGCTCAGCGGGGAGCCTGCTTCCCCCTCTCTCTCTGCCTGCCTTTCTGCCTACTTGTGATCTCTCGCTCTCTGTCAAATAAATAAAGTCCTTAAAAAAATAAAAATAAAAGCATCTCTAAGGCAGCCTACTCAACTCACAAATATGAGTTGAGTAGGCCTTGTTTCCTAAGAGCCATCTTAAAGTCTGCTCTTTTTTTTTTCATTAAGTAAATCTTTATTGACTGTTCTTGAGCTACAGTGCCAAGCACTGGGGGTACAATGATAAGTCAAACACTCGTGGCCCCTGCCTCATGTGGCTAATGGTCAAAGACTAACCAACACATATAAAATTGTTACTGGAATGTTCTATGAGGGAAAGACTCTCAGCAGTTGGAGTGGGAGGGGAACTTTAGCTAGTTAGGAATTCCTAAGAAATGACATTTGACCTGAGATCTAGAGAATGAGTACTAGCAATCTAGGTGTCTTGGATGGGGTTCCCTAGAGGCAGGCCCTGAGACACAGAATCCTCTAGAGATTTATCAAGGAGACATGGGTAAGGGCTAGGGAAGCAGGACAGAGAAGTAATAGTGTGATCTCAGGCACAACTGTGCAGAGAGTAGCTTCAGCCAGACCCTTCTGTGGGACTCTGGATGGTAAGCCTTGCCTCAGAGTTGTCCTGATCTGTGACAAGCTTTTTGGTCTTTCAAACTCTCACTTGGAGCTATTGGTTAAAGGCCCCTGTGGGAAGAGGGCTTAAACTCATGGGCATGAGAGTCTACTCCTAAACTCATCTTTTGGATGGAGCAACTCACACTTGCAAGTAAAATGGAAGGCTTACATAATAAGATGACCACAAAGTTTTCAACCATATACAGAAACTTGAACAAAGAGCTCTTTGTTCCTGAGCCCTCTAATATCTCAGCCTGGTCTAGACCTCAAAACTTACTTATTAAATAACACCTTCCTTGCCTGTCCTATTAGGGAGGTTGTAAAGATCAAATAAGGTAGTATATCATGAAAAGAAAGGGCTCTGACCACTATAAAGTGCCCTACAGAGTTACCACATGGACACTGTCCTTTGTATTGGATCTTACACTTAATTCAAAGGGAAATGGACATTTCATTTAAAGAATATTTATAGGAAAAAAAACCAAAAGATAACTGCAGGTCTCACGTTCCCTTCAAACTTCCAGATTTGGCCAACTGTAAAATGAACAAAGGTAGACCCTGAACCCAAGGGCTTTTGCTTCTTTATCTAGAAGCTTCTGCACTTTCATTTTAGGCAAGGGTTATGGCAGAAAAGTAGGATTCTTTTTTATTAGATTTTAAATTTTGTTAGGAAACATAAGGCAGGCATATTTCTGAGGATCTTGACATCATTTAAAAGAAAAAAAATTTTGAAAGAAAAAAAAGAAAAAGAAAAAAAAATTGGCTTTGGGAAATTGACCAAAGATCCAAGAGAAAAATATGTAAAATTGAAACAATCACAGGTTTACTCTCCAAAGCTAGGAAATTATCTGGAACCTTATGTCTGAGAATTAACAAGTGTCTGTTTACAATCTTGATGCTTAAGCACTTTGATGTAAACTCTTTCTGGTTCTAATTATTTTCAAAGAAGAAAAATTGTTGAAAGGCTAGGGCTGGTGAATTTTAAGCCCCAAGAGTTCCAGCTAATCTGAAGGATAAAGAGACAATTGTCTGTGGTCCTTCAGATTCCCATGAGATTGGTCCCCCAACAGCAAAAAGTGAATTATCTTCTTGACCTTCAGTTTTCCTTTGAATTTTTGGTTATGTAGACACCTTACTGAACTTTTTTTTAAATGCCTATATATATATAATATCCTTGGAAGATTCAGAATCAATTGTCACTCACTCCTAGAGACAAACAGTGATAAGAAATGATGTGACAGTTCAAGTCCCGGAGATAATGGATCCCAGCAAACAAAATTTCTCTTTCTTAAAACCTTTCTTTCTTTCCTCTTCTGGATTCAATTAGCATCTTTTCCTGGAGGGTATTATACAAATCTTATTGATCCTATGTCATCAAACAGGAGAGATGGGACATCTGGGCTTTGGACATTAAATACACACTGACAGTAAATGGATACTCATTCCAAAGGGAGAACAAAGCCCAGGGTAAATTAATATCTGTATAATGCTGTATCATCATTCTGTGGACAATACCATAAGCAGAGATAAACACTGAACTAGGAAGACATTATCAATTTTTCCAAAGCATGTATCTGTTCCTTCCTCCAGTGTTTCATGCCGGATTCAGTTTCAGCATGCCACAGGGACCTCAGTGTTTGTCCCTAATGTTCCATGAGCCTAAGTTTGACCCTAAAGTGATTAGTTTAAATTTTTTCAGTCTAAATTTGACAGAAGAGTTTTGGCAATCGGTCCCCATAGGTAATACAAGAGGGGGAAGGAAAAGAAGAATAAGCAGAAAATTCCACATGTTGAATCTAAATATAAGGAAAAGATTGATAAATTCAATTGCATTAATATTTGTAAAAATTTCTATTAGTCGAAGACACACAAAAAAGGAGATAAATCAAAGACTGAGATATTTGCAATACACAAAACTGAAGGATTAGTCGCCAACCTAAATAAAGAAATCCTGTAAACCAATATGAAAATCTCAACTGACCTAAGCAATTCACAAGAAAGGAAGATTAATTGGCCAATATGAAAATACACAGTAAATCAGGGAAATGAAAATTTTAAAACAGTCAGACAAAATGCCATACTTATCATGTAAAAAAAGAAAAAAAAATCTAATAATTCCAAGTGTTGGTGGGAATGTCATAGGAAATTGGAAACCCAAACACTGGTGGCAGAATTGTAAATTAGTAGACTCACTTTACAGGGTAATTTGAGAAATCCTAATAGAGTTAATTAGACTCTATGACCCAGCAAGCCAATCTCTTGGTATCCATTTTAGAGAAACTGGTATAAGTGTGTGCAAAGAGACGGTTCAAGGATGTCTATTACAGCACTGTTGGTGAGAGAGAAAAAGAGCTAAGTCAGAAGCAACTTAATGGTCCATCGGTAGGGGACTTGTGGCAAATAAGCAGCTGTGATTTAAGGGTTCCAATGCATAGGTTGTAAAAACAAAACAAAACAAAACAAAACAGCAAAACCATACACAAAGAAGAAATTAAGTATGTATTTCTGTCTTGAAATATTATCTTGGATCCCTAGTATTCCAATTACTATTTCTCCCTCACTAGTTCAAATTTAAAACCTAGTAGGATATCATTCCTACTTCTATTAATAAGTTTCAGATATTTGCAACTCTGAAGAGTTAATGGGACTAAATAAATGAAGAGCCCCTATACCATTGGGTTCAGACAACCACCCAGAAGCCGCTAGTGCCACCAGAGCACAGGGGAACTAGGAAGATCTTCCTTGTCCCATATCTACGCCTCTGAAGGCAGAGAGCAAATCTATGTACCACTAGCCGGAGCCTGCCATAATTAATTGGCCTGGGCATTTCCCAAGATTCTTAGCCAGGGCTTTCCACTTGCATGGATAGAATTTAAAATCAGCAGACCATCCTTCCTTCCCTCCTTTCTCTCTTCCCTCCCCTCTTCCCTTCCATCTTCCCTTCCCTCCTCCTTTCCCTCTTCCCTCTCTCCCTCCCTCCCTCCCCCTTCTTTCCTTCCTTCCTTCCTTTCCTTTTTAATTAAGAGATGGTGCTTATACTCTGTGTAGTATAAGCATTTCCCTCTCCCTTTTCTCTTGCTAACCCATCCATCAACATCACAGAGAAGAATTCACCAGTTCTGCATACGGTTCTTAATAAAGACTGTCATTTTCGGCTCACTTTAGGGAATTAGTTCTTGGTTCTTTGACAGAAGGAAGACAAAGAACCTTCTGGACCAAGGCACTCAAAATTCCAGGAGGAGATGCCTGCTCACAGACACAAAGACCTTTAGATTTGCTGGGGTTCCCTCTGGGAATGTGAGCGGCAGCTGCCCATGCTGGTTTTGGAATAAAACAGACCACACAAGTCATTCCTCTGGTGTTTTACCTCATGGGGAACTCGGACCTGCGCCCTAATGGCCGAGCCAGGTTGCTGTTTCCGGGGAAGGCAGAGCAACTCATCAGGCAGCTCTCTCTAAGCAGGCTCCGAGAAAATAAGCATTGATCGGGGACACATAGTCAGACACCCAGCTAACAAGTACCCCACATTCAAGAATGCCCTTATCTTTCCTGGATGTCCGTCCTTTACTCAGCAGTGAGCTTAATTTTGCCATTAAGTATAAGGAAAGTCCATGCCATGTTAATTCTGCTCTCACATTAATTTGTCTTCAAAAACTTTTTAGGTTTAATGAGACACGGTCGTGAAGAAAGAAACTATTGAAAAAGTTGATGTCCTCTTGTGGGAAATGAGTTTCATGGCACAAGGGAAAGCTGAGTGGACAGCAAAGGTAGGCAAACATGCACGGCCTGTGGGATCAGGTCCAAACACCGTCACAGGGATGAGAGGACAAGCTCTGAATCGCAACACCCTGAGTCCCCATCCAGCTCCATGCTTCTTGGCCCTGTGACCACGGCCAACTTCCTGAAACTCAACAAGCCCAGCTCTTTCACCTGTGAAATGGGGTAACAGTGGAACTCCTTACTCAGAGAAGACTAAGTGGGGTGCTGCTTGGGAAAGCCCCCAAACACCCAAACCAGTGCATGGACACCCGTAACAGCTACTAGCATCGGAAGTTGGACAGCTGTGCGGCTTCCGGCTCCCCTCTCACTCTCCCGTCACACCCAGCTAGCGTTCAGCTAGCACCTCCTGGAGGCACCAGACAGCTTCACGTCTTTGCACACACCATTCACTCAGGTGCAGATACTCTGCATCAGACAGAGTCCCAACAGGAACAGAGGACACACTGACACCGTCATTTGAGGAGCACTAAATACAGGAACTATTTAGACAGGTGTGGGGGAACATAAAGAACAGGACAGTACCCCAGGGCGAGTGACACAGAGCAAGCATTACCCCACTCTCGGATTCCTTCCTGGAATCCAGAGACCCAGGGACAGAGCTGGGTGGACAAGGCTGTCCGGTGGGAGCCATGACCTTCAGAAGAGGCATGAGGCCAGCACAGACTCCTCTTAGATGGATACAAAATGTAATTTACATTCCAAAACCAAGGCTCTCAAATACCGATGGAAGCCAGTGCATGAGGCCATTGAAAGCTCAGGATAAGTTTAAGTTATGGCGGATGAATTTCCAAAGGGAATTGCATACAAAGGGTTGGCTGAAAAAGAGACGGGTTACTTCTAATCAAGTGTCTGCTAGCTTACCAAGTCCAGTGCTCTAACTTTATTGTGAACAGGTAGGGGATTATGGTAGAACTGACCTCTCTTTCCTTTTCATGGGATTTCTCAGAACTAAAGGCTTATTTCCCTGTGAAACTTCAAAGAGAGAGTAGGATACCCATTTTTCCTATTTACAAGGAGCCCCTCCTTGTAACATTTCATTTAGCATCTGTTGGAAGACACGTGCTGAGATGAACCAAGAAACATATTCCTTACACGACTGTCACAGGGGGGGTCCTTCAAAAGCACTTACTCCCACGGAACACTTTGGAAGAGCAAGGGAGAAGGAACATGTCAAATAGCCTTAAGTCACATCAGGGATTTGCAGCCAGATGCCTTTCCCAAAGAGGCCGGAGAGATGAGAAGTTGGAAAAGACATCCAGGGAAGCAGAGACCCTCCTCCTCTAGGTCCTGGATGGCAAAAAGCTCTGAGCTCAGCGGAGACGGGCAGCCAGGGCTTGGCTAGTAGGTGTGGTAGACGGCACGGCTCCATGGTATCTGAGCGAGTCACGTGCCCTTCCCCTGAGCAGTCTGGTCCTGGGGTTCCGTCCCTAAGGAGCCAGTGGGGGAAGAGGAAGGAGGAAGGAAAAGCAGCTGCTTGTGTTCAGGGTGACCCACACAGTGCTGGCCATAGCTGGGATGAACTCTCCCTCAGAGAGCCTCTTCCTAGTCGTCTCTGGGGAATGGAGAACCAAAATAGGTTGGCAAGAACACGCAGTTCCTGAAATTAATTGGAACAGCAGAGACTCCCCAGGGAAAGAAGAAAGCCACTCAACTGCCTTGTCCCCCTTCTCAGAGTTTGAGTCACAGGAATATTTAGTGTTTATGTGTGTGGATCCATTCTGTATGAAGGCCAATGGGAACTTAGGGGAAATGTCATCGCAGAGGAAGGGCAAGGTGAAGAGAAGACACAATGGCTTCCAGGCACAGAAACCATTGCAGGGGTACAATCTTGTGTGAAAGGAACAATTCTCTTTAGGTCAAGATCCCATAACCTACAGTGAAGGGATGATAAGGATTAATGGAGCAGTAGGAGCAGCACTCTCTGTGTCAGCCCAGAGCTATAGCCCAAGAGCCTTTCTGCTTCAAAGCACACCCTCTTTAAAATCCGATCATTTCCAGCTGTCGAAAGTGTGGTAGTACACTGCTTTTCTTCGACAAGAGCACTTTCATGCCATCTGGTGAAATACTGTCATAATATATATTCAAATGTAGGTATCCTCAACATGAACACTGCTCCCTTGGATGGTGGTATCCTTACACAGTGTCCATCCTGTGCAACTGTATGCAGCAGCTGTCCATCAACCTCACCTGAATTTAGACAGTGTAGAAGCAACTGCTGTTAAGTCCCTTAACCACATTCCTGGTGTAGCAGGGGGGTAGATGATACCCTTCTCAAGGGTCATATGACTGGGAGTAGGGCTAAAATCCTTTCACAGTCTTGGAGTAGTTGAAGACACAGCTTCGAATGGCACATTTTATTTTTCTCCAACCATACAGCCTGCCCTATAGCATTTGGTTGTGGGGAATTCTGGGAGCATACATGTGTGTATGAGTCCTCACCCCATATTATACCAAACATATTAAAGTACACCCACATCTCATATAGAAATCTACTTTTTGCTCCAAAAGAATCTTAAAAGGATTTTTCTAATTTTGTTTTTGAAATGATGAGGCAACAAGTCACTCCTTTAATTAGGTATATGCTATAACTATATAACTTTCTTTATATATTAATTAACGATATACTATAACTTTAACTAACTTATTTCTCATTGATCATGCACACTCAGGAATGCTCTCAAAATTAGAAGATACACTCCACAGATGATTTTCAAGTATTGGGATGGTTTCTTGGATACTGAATTTGATGACAAAGTGACACTATGTTGCATTTCATACCCATTAAACTAGGCAGTTAATCATGTCGATGTCGCAGTTTTCTTGATTTTGGAGGTAATAATCGATTTCGGGCCTGTAACTTTAAGTCCATGAAGGCTGAAGGCCTGGATCTCAGGGTTGAGAATGCTAAGAAGGGATGACAAGACCCTGGGGCACATGGGCACATGTGTTTGTGTGTGTGTGTGTGTGAGAGAGAGAGAGAAAGAGTGCATATGGGTGAGTGGGCAAGTGTGTATACGTAGATGTCTATGCATGTGTCCTGTGTGTATGCGTGTGTGTGTGTGTGTATGCATGTGTGTGTGTGTTGGGGGTAAGGGAGGGCAGTGTAACTCATCAGAAACATAGGTAGCTTCCTGTACAACAAGGATTCAGGGACAAGGCTTCATCTTGTCTTCCACCCTAGTCCCACAACATTTTGCCTCGACCATGCTCGTTGTCAGGAGGTCCTACAAATTTATTTCCAAACATCCCATCGCCAGTTCTCTCAGCTAGCTCACGTTACCTCTGCCGTTATCCAGCGCAGTTAACTACGCCCGCCTGGAGACCCAGACCCGGACCCAAGCACGCCCAGCTCCCTCGCCTGGCACCCAACTGCCAACTGAGTTACTCCGAAAATCTCGACGCGATCCTCCAAGGGTCAGAAAAAGAAAGGATTGTGCACCTGTAACAAATCGTCTAGCTGGATGAAATAGGACAGTAGGGGTGGGGGTTATCCTGATGAAACCAAACATGCATTTGCAATCCGAATAGAAGTAGCGAAATGACTCCATGGGCTATGAACGTTTATAAACTAGCAGGAAGACGACACCTAGAGGGAGCCCAGATTCTGCCCTTAAAGCCTAACCTAGTCTACAAGCTCGGAGAACTTTCCTTCTGCTTTTGCCCGGCTGCTCGTGCTGAACTATTTAGCTTCTCCAAAGAGACTAGAGCTTCCCACATTTTCTTGATAACAACAGTCACCTGAAGTACTTATGAAAGATACACATTTCCAGGCCCGCTCTGCTAGGATATCTTGAAGTAGAGGTCTTGCTTAGGGCCCAGGTATCCATACTCCCAGCAAGTAGCATTTCTTATTTGGAGGAGACACTTACTCTGTTAAGTATCACACTGGCTTTGAATTCTGCAAAGCCTGGGTTCTAAGCAAAGCTCTTAAGCTTTTAATTCTGTGACCGTCATAGGCCAGCACTGATCCTTTCTTATCTAGGGTTGCCACATCTCAGATACTGGAATAGTAATAATACCTGTCACCACCCCACTCCCCGCCAGCCACGAGGACGGGCCAGACCGTCTCTTCGGGAGGTGCTGCGTGTGAGCCTCCAGGGCTATGACCTTGAGGGGCCCCAGCAGAGGGCACTCATAGCTGAACTTGGCGTTTAGGGACACAGTCTATCTTCCCTTTAGGAAACACTCCCCACCTTTATGTTCCAGGACTTCGAAGGCCTGCAGCTCCCAAGCAAGCCATGCTTTCTGCCTTCCATGACTCAGAGATATGGCTTCCCTCCCTTTAGCCAACTGACTCCTACTGGTCCTTCAAGTCTCAGCTCCTGGGAAGCACGTGCAGAGGGCCCAGGATGAGAAAAGACCCTTCCTGAGGTTCCCTGAAGGCGACACGAGCACCCACCCCAGGAGCCCTCTCCTGCCAGTCAGCGTCTCCACCACAAACCTTCCCCCACCACCGTCCGGGTCCAAGTCCTCCACAGACAAGGGCTGTGTCCCTCCCTAATGTCAACACCTGGCACAGGACCACATAACAATTATGAGAAACCTAGAGGCGGGCAGATTCTCATAGGCAGAACCCCCGCCTGCTTCGAGAATCACTGCAGGTAGCAAGAGGTGCTCCTCCTGGAGGGGGCTACGCCTACGAACAGGAAACCACTTTGAGAAGCCCCGAGCTCCCTGAGAAAAAGAGAGAAGCCCCAACCAATGCGGGTTTGCTAACGAAATCACCGTGAGGCTCCTGGGTGCTGGAGAGAAACCAGTGGGGGGGACCAGGGCTCTGCCTGAAGGTGCGGGGGCTTCAAGGAAGGTCACGCACAGGCTTCCCTAAGGGTCTCCCCCAAGGTCCCCTGGCCTGGGTGATTTGGCTGCACGGTTGCCGCCAGACTGGCCGGAGCAGAAGGGTGGGCACTCGGAGGCACACACGCATTTTGACCAGTCGTGCAGGACTTCTGTTGTGTTTGCTGGGAAAAAAAGTTCAAGAAGGGAGAACTCAGAGAAGGGGGTGAGTGTAGGATTAGCTGTCGCCAGAGGAGACAATCTTCTGTACCTATAGGTAGAAGCCCCTTCGCCCTTTGCAGCCCCTCATTTTCCCTCTTCTCCAAATTAGCCGTCCCTTTCCCTTTGGGTGTTAACCCGGAATTGACATCGGTGCTCTCGCCCCTCTCCCCCTTTTTGGTGCTGTAGCTCTACGAGGGGGGTACTTTCTCTGGAGGAAGGGAGAAGAGGAGGAGCATGACTTACACTGGGTGAGCCTCCACCTAGTACCAGGCCCTGTGCTGGGTGTGCCCCCACACTGATACCTCCAGGCCGCCCCCCCCGCCGCCCCCTGCTCCCAGGTCAGCTGTATTATAATCTTCCCAAGGCTCTGGTCCTTGTTGCCCATCCAGGGAAAGTGCCCCAGCCCAGAGGCCCCACACTACAGGGGCGATCTGAAGGCGAGAAGGGGGTGTCCATTGGAGAGCCTGAGCCGCACCAGACCTGAGGGAGCACAGGGGTCACTGGATCACTCGCTGGGGGCACTGAGGCGCCCTCAGAACCACAGGTTATTTCCATGGAATCTCTACAGGTTTGCAATCAATGCTTTGTTTGTCTTTGCTCTAATATGATTCATTTCCACCCCTGGCAACCCAAACGCCTGGTTTTCAACAACCATTATCAACAGACTACAGAGTGCAAAAACCAAGGTACCGAGAGATTAAGTAGTTCGTCCCAAGTGCCGTAAACTGATAAGTGGCCAGGCAGGGATTCGGGCCCTGACCTGCCTGATTCCAGAATCCACTCTCTCTACAATGAATTGTGCCAAGACATTCTTCGGGGCCTCTAAGGGTACTTCTGGATGTGTCTGGCCTACAAAGAAAATACGTTCGTAGAGCGGACTGGATTAGAGCAGCAGGAATCATTGAAATGCTTGCTGCAAAGGGCGAAACTATAGCTCTCTCCTGGCAGTAACAGTAATAATCACAACAGCTAACATTCAGTAAGCATTTACTATGTGCCAAGTACTGTGCTAAGCACTTCAAAGTGAATTTGATCCCATTTATGTTCCCCGTTTTTGAAGGAAGCCTTTGGCGCTCGAGAGGTTATAGAACTCGCCCACGATCTCAGAGCTAGGAAGAGAGAGCCCTGTGGTTCAAAGGCCGCTCTCTTCAGACTCGAGACCTCCCACGGTACCACGCCGAACGCTCCAGCCAGATGAGACGCATCTGCGATCTTCAGGAGACCCTGGTCACCTCGCCGCCGCTGCCATCGTAACTATTTATAACCAGGAAGGGGCTGGGCAAGGGAAGGCCAAGGTGCGTTTGCGGCGAAGTTCTCACCGCAGGTCAGAGGGCCAAGTTGTAAGATGGGCTTTTAGTGAGAACGAAGATGCCAACAGCTCCTGGAAGCAAATGCTGCCCTCGGAGGCTTCCTCCCTCGAGCTCGGCGCCAGCAACCCTGTGATTTATGCTTCCAAGTGACACACAGCTTGCAGGCACCGAGTCTGCAGTAGCGAAGAAAATGGATGGGCTGCCTGGGGATGTTTTCCCTGCACGCACCGCGTTCCCTTAAAAGGCCTCGAGTGTATATACAGTTCTGACATGCAGGCAAAACCCCATCTCGGCGGGGCCTCTCTTCCCCTTATATGGTCAGGTATGACAATAGCGCCCTCCCTGCTAATTTACGAAGCACGGGAGTGGAGGAATGTCCATCAGGAGATGTGGGGATGTTTCACCAGCAAGAGAAATATAAAGCTCATCTCACTGGGAAAGGACGTACAAAACCAAATGGAACAGAATGCACACTTGCTGAGGGTTTGGGTTTTTTTTTTTTTTTTTCTAAACTCGGAGGAATAAACACTTTTGTTCCTCTCTCAACTCTCAACGTCTTGAAGCCAAAAGAATATGCAGAGCCCCCCCCCCCCCCACGTATCAGAGTAAGAGAAAAGTAAAGCAAGGATAAAAATATGTAGAATTTATCCTTCCTGCAGTTCTCCCTCCTAGCCTGGCCTTTGTTTCCCCACTGCACATGCGTGCGTGCATGCACACACATACTCTCTCTGCATATACACAACCAATTAAGCATCTGAAAAGAAAGGACAATTTCCTTTGAAACATAACACAGAAATAAGACAGAGGACCAGTCAGCTACCATGAGTAGGAACGATAAATCTCCTATTTATCAATGGATTTAGTCATGTTGTTAGACGCCAAGATCAAGGTTTTCCCATCCAATCTCCGTCCTAAGCCTGGGATCGGCAAAGACAAGAGGGTGTGTCAGATTGGAATGTACAGGAAAGTGCTTTATACATCATATATCATTTGATGTCCACAGTGAATCACTACGGTAATGTCCTCCTAGAATGGTTGTTTCTTGGATATATCCAAGAATAAGTAATGTCACTATTTAAACTACGTTAAAATTCACTATCACTGAGTCAGGACTCTGAATCTATTTGGAGTGTATACTGGTCTAAATGACTGAATTCTTCTACCCAGCCTCAGAATGCCACGGAATGCTTGAGCGTCTGCTATAGGTTTTAACAGCACATCGTACAAGCTAGTAAAGAAAAAGTCAGGCTCTTATCATATAGGCACATATCCTTTACCATTCACAAACAGCACATGTGCACAGGGCACCTTGACTTAAACCAAATACTTTATTTCTTTTTTAAGTATTTTATTAGTTTATTTGACAGAGAGAGAGAGACAGTGAGAGAGGGAACACAAGCAGGGAGAGCGGAAGAGGGAGAAGCAGGCTTCCCAATGCGGGGCTTGGGATCCCAGGACCCTGGGATCATGACCTGAGCCAAAGACAGACGCTTAATGACTGAGCCACCCAGGTGCCCCTGAAACCATGTACTTTAAAAAAGCAGTAAGACGATTTCAGAGATAGAGACAAACCATGAGAGACTCTTAACTCTAGGAAACAAACTGAGGGTTGCGGGAGGGGGGGTGTGGGAAAGGGGAGGGGGTCACTAGGTGATGGGCATTACGGAGGGCACGTGATGGACTGAGAGCTGGGTGCTGTATGCAACTGATGAATCACTGATTCTACCTCTGAAACTAATAATATACTACATGTTAATTAACGGAATTTAAATTTAAAAATAATAATAAAATTAAAAAAGAAGAAAATGCACTTGGAGATTCCCAGACAGAAAGCACAGCACAGATAAGCACTCTCCAGAAAACTGACCACACCTCCTTCCACGTCCCTCCCTCAGTGAGATGTATTTAATGTGAAAGTGTAGCCTGGAGGGTCAACTTCTTTTTTTTTTCTTATATAATTTTTATTTTATTTTACTTATTTGAGAGAGAGAGAGAAAATGAGAGGAGAGAAGGTCAGAGAGAGAAGGAGACTTCCCACAGAGCTGGGAGCCTGAGATGGGACTCGATCCCGGGACTCCGGGGTCATGACCTAAGCCAAAGGCAGTCGCCCAACCAACTGAGCCACCCAGGCGCCCCTGGAGGGTCAACTTCTTAAAGCAGAAATTTAGGAATCACACCCTGCTGATAACAAGTACGGTCCTCACCTGAGAATGTTCTATTTAAGACCCTCACACAGCTCACGCAATAAGGAAAGCCATCGAGGTCCGCCTGGCATCTCTCTCCATCTGGGGCAGAAGAGTGAGCGGGGGCGGGGAGAAAATGCAAGAGCCCCACAAGCGAGCCCCTGGCCACCCTGGCATCCGCTGTCTCCCCAGCACCTCCACATTGTCTACGGGGCTGAAGAGGGGACTTTCAGAGGCGTGCCAATTGCCTGACGTCACACAGTTTTAGGGTCCTGCAGCTTCCACCGAGGGAGTTCCCTTTCTGAGAACCAAACAGCAGGTAAGCAAGTCCGGTAGGCGGGACCACCTGCATCAGAATTACCTGGCCATCTTGTTTGAAATGCAGCTTCTTGGGCTCCATTTAGCGTAACTGAACCCAAATCTCTGGGGATGGAGCCCTGGAATCGGCATTTTAACAAGGATGTCTCCACCCACCCAACCCCCACAAGACCCCTAGGCACATTTGAGAATCAGTGCTATAAACACTCAAAAAAAAAAAAAATCCTGTTGAATTGAACACTATCTTACACCCAACTAAACAAATACAATCTCAAAGTATACTTCTCCTAAGGTTGGTAGCAAAAGGGGATCTTTGGGAACAGTTAGTCCAACCTCTTCATTCTTTAAATAAACAAAGCAGAGCTCTTGGCACAGTAACGGACATGCCCTGGGGTCTCACTGTCGGGCTGATGGCCGACGGCACAGCCCTCGGGGACTTCTGGTCCTGGGTCAGTCCCCAGGCTCTGCCTTCACAGCCAACACCTTCCCCACCCCTCCCTGCACCACACCCGTGCCCGGCCACACACGCTCCAGGGGTGATCTGGAAACTTGTTTCTGCCTAATATCCAGCCCCTTTTCAAGGAAACAGACCTTTGCTTTTGTACAACTGCACCCTCCTTTTTTTTTTTTTAAGATTTTATTTATTTATTTGAGAGAGAAAGAGCATGAGAAGGGAGAAGGTCAGAGGAAGAAGGAGACTCCCCACGGAGCTGGGAGCCCGATGCCGGACTCGATCCTGGGACTCCAGAATCATGACCTGAGCCGAAGGCAGTCACCCAACCAACTGAGCCACCCAGGTGCCCCAAGAACTGCACCATTCTTCACCGCAGGCCACACAACGTGAGCCCCTCTTCCCGAGCCGAAGAGCAAGCATGTGACTGAACATAGATGGGGACAAAGGATAGCGTTTCTTCCTTGATCCAGAGGGCAACTGTCTGAAGAGATTGCTCATACATAATTCCTGCCACCCAGGTTCCTTTTATTTTGGGGACTAGCTTTTCCTTTGGTTCTGAGAATTGCCCCCTATCTTTCCAGGGCATTCTTTTTCAGTAACCTAAAATGGGTCTTTTTACTTAGATGCTAAGAATCCTAGTTGACCTCTGCTTCCTTAACCCCAAACCATAAATGTGTAAGTGCTGGATTCAATGCGATAGAAAGGGAAGTTGGGGTGAAATAGATCCTTTTTGGAAACAGAGAGTTGTGTGACCTTGCATCGGGATGGGTGGGGGGTACGATCCTGGAAACTCTGTCTCCATCAATACCGACCACTCTACTCATTCCAAGAAGCCAAGTATTTTGCTTTTGATCCCCAAACACCTCATCCCCAAGCTAAAAAGCTTAAGATACTATCTGTGCCACTGAAAAGAGAAATAGTCACGAACCCACAACTGCAAAGAAATCCAAATGCTGCTTCTAAGTGGGGCACAGAATCTCAAGATTCAGTGCCAAGAAGTTATTGGGCTCGCCACATCTGCACAAGTAGACAGATTCCCTTCCTTGTCAGTCTGGGTTTTATCTTTAATGTCCTCTCCCCAGGGCAGCCCTATGGTCCCCGACATGCCGTGCGGTACATCTGTCTGCAATTTCCACATAATAGGAGTAAGGCTCGGTTATTTTAAAGTCACAAGTGCCATTAAGAGGTCCTTCTTAACACATATGGCTCTTTTGTTACAAAGCTATACAAATATTTGTGTTTTCTGTTTGACTTGGCAGCGGTGCAAAATTTCAGACTCTCTACTGCTCTTGCTTTGAAACCATCGCCTGTCTCCTGCTGCAGGTTATTTACTGGTGATGGTGCTTCTTTAAAATAAGTTCTAGCTTTTTGGAGGAGAGTTCTGGAGTTGTTCCAGAGAAGAAGAGGTATACGGTCCAGACGGCACCTTAACATTAAGGACAAAACTTTAAAAATGTATTTTAATTTTTTTAAAACCCACAATAAAATGGGACTTCTGGGTGTGTTCTGTTCCATGAATTTTCATATATGTATAAATTCATGGAAACTACCGTCAGAGTCAGGAGACAAAACATTTCCATCACCCTCAAGAAACTCTCTCTCAAAAAAACCCAAAACAACAACAACAACAACAACGAAACCTCTCTCTCACAAAGACACATTGGTCCCCCACTCCCAGACCCTGGTAACTACTGCACTGGTTTCTTCTCTAGAGTTTTGTCTTCTTGAGTCCCATAGAAATGGAATGACAAGAGTATGTGACATTTTGAGTCAGGTGCCCTTCACTCAGAATAATCACTTGAGATTCATCCAAGTTGTTGTGTATATTATTGGTTCCATTTTATTGTCAAGCAGTATTTCATTGCATACTTATATGACACACAATAATAAATAATAAATATCGCGTATTTATTCATTCACCTGTTGAAGGACATTGGGTGTTTCTAGTTTGGGCAATGGTATGAGTAGAACTGTTATAATTATCTGTCCCGGTTTTTGTGTGAACACGAGGTTTTGTTCTCCAGGGTAAATGTATAGGAGTGGGATTACAGAATCATATGCTAATAATCTACTTAATAAGCAACTGATAACCTGTTTTCCAGGGTGGCACTATGTCCCACTTTGCATTCCTACCAGCAGTATATAAGATGCCCCAAATGATATATATCTTTGCCGTCACTTGCGATTAGCAGTATTTTTTTATTTTAGCCATTCTAATTGTTACGTAATCATATCTCATTCTAATTTCAGTTTGCATCTCCTAAAAGCTAATGATGTTGAGTATCTTTTCATGTGCTTATCTAACATCCATAAATCCTCTTTGGATCCCATTCTTAACTGTTTTGACAGTTCCAACTCTTCCAATATGCTGAAAATATTATTGTTCCTCCTATGAATTACCTTAGCACTTTGGTCAAAAATCAACTGGCCATATTTATTCAGGTCTATTTCTGGACTCTCTATTCTGTTTCATTGATCTATACGTCTACCCCTTTGCCAATGCCTTTTGCTTTCTGCTAATCAAAAAAATGTGACTCCTCCAGCTTTATCTTCTTTTTCAAAACTGTTTTCTTGTTCTAGTTCCTTTGCCTTTCCATATAAATTTTAGAGTCGATCTGTCTATATCTACCAAACTCTTGTGGAAATGTTTATTGGAATTGCATTAAATCTATGGATCAATTGTAATCAGAAGATAAATGACACCTTTGCTACACTGAGTCTTCCAATCAATGGAAACATGGTGTATCCCTTCATTTTGGTATTTTTTTAAATGTTTTGTAGTTTTCAGAATATAGATTCTATATGTTTTGTTAAGTTCACGGCCAAGTTTTTCACTTTTTTGAGTAACTGTAAATAGTATTGCTTTTTCTCATTTCAGTTTTCAATTAAGCATTGATGGCATAAAGAAATACAATTGGTGGGGCACCTGGGTGGCTCAGTCGGTTAAGCCTCTGCCTTCGGCTCGGGTCATGATCTCAGGATCCTGGGATCAAGTCCCACATTGGGCTCCCTGCTCAGCAGGGAGTTTGCTTCTCCCTCTCCCTTTCCCTCTGCCCCTACCCCTGGATGGCGAACTCTCTCTCTCTCTCTCAGTCTCTCTCAGATAAATAAATAAAAAAATCTTAAAAGAAAAAAAAATACAACCGGCATTTGAGTATTCAGTTTGTATTCTCTGATTTTCCTTTATTAGCTTTAGGACTTCTTTGGAAGGATTCCTCAGGATTTTCTATGTAAACAATCATAGCATCTGTGAATAAAAATGGCCTTCTTTCTTTCTTTCCACTCTATATGCCTTTTAATTCCCTTTCAAGCCTTATCATTTGACTGTTACTCCCAATATAATGTTGAATAGTAGTGGTGAGAGTGGACAAACTTCTCTTGTTCCTGACCATAAGGGGAAAGTATTCGGTGTTTCACCACTAAAAATAATTTTTTAACTGTAAGGTTTTTTTGTAGATACACTTTATTAGACTGAAGAATTAGTTTAAATAGATGTTGGCTTTCTGTCAAATGATTTTCTGTCTCAATTGATATGAGCATATGGTTTGTCTTCTTTAAACTGCTAATACAGTGTATTGCCTTGATTGGTTTGTGAATATTAAACCAGACTCACATTCTCAGGATAAACCCCAGATTTTTCTTTTTATATATTGTTGGATTTATTACATTAATATTTTGTTAAGGGTTTTTCCATATATGTTAGTGAAGGATATTGACCTCTATTTTCCTCTTCTTATATAATCATATTTGTCTGGTTTTAGTGTCAGAATAATTCTGGCCTAGGGAGGAGGAGCAAGATGGCGGAAAAGTAGGAGGTTGAGATAGAGTCGGATCCCAGAAGTTCATCTAGATAGTTAATAAATCATTCTAAAAGCCAGCATACTCAACAGGAGGGAGAAGAGAGGAAGAAGAGCAATTCTAGGAGCAGAAAATCAACCACCTTCGGAAAGGTAGGACGTTTGGAAAAGTGATTCCAAAGCGACGGGAAGAGAGACCGCGGGGGGA
>CM052813.1:9099058-9153084 GCA_028533885.1 Nasua narica
AGCATCTAACTCTTGGTTTCGGTTCAGGCCACGATCTCAGGGTCCTGGGATGGAGCCCCACATCAGGCTCTGCAATTGGCAGGGAGTCTGCTTGCAGATTGTCTCCCTATCCCTCTTTCTCTCTCAAATAAATAAATCTTAACAAAGAAACTAGTGTATAGATTTGCACT
Source organism: Nasua narica (assembly GCA_028533885.1). Classification (NCBI taxonomy): domain Eukaryota; kingdom Metazoa; phylum Chordata; class Mammalia; order Carnivora; family Procyonidae; genus Nasua; species Nasua narica. Next base: position 9,099,229 of record CM052813.1, read on the forward strand.
GAGGTCCTATACCTCTTGCTAATATTTAACTCCCACCTGTCTCAAGCCCTTTTTATGCATTAACTCACAGTATCCTCTTAGCCCCTCTGAGCTAAATACCACTGTTATTCCCATTTTTGTAGATGAAGAAACCAAGTAACAGCACACTTAATGCACTTAGGCAAAATCAACGGACTAGGAGATGATAGGGCTTGGACTTGAACCCAGGGTCTGTGGCTCCGAACCAGTAGTCTTAGCTACAGGGCTACGATGCCTCTTACGTGGTGTATGAACAAAAAAGCTCATGATGAACCGAGGGTACAAGGACTGTATTCTTGCCACAGCTTAGGTGGACAGCCCTAGTTTAAAGGAAACCCTGTAATAATGACACGTTCTCTGCTTTCGTTAATGCTCTTATATTAGCCATACATACTCCCCCAGTAAACTTCTAGAAGGAAAAGCCAATAATTCGTTGTCTCTGACATCCCTCTGCCCCCCAGAATGAGAAGATTGCTTTTTAGACAAAGGGGACTCAACAAAGGGCATTCAAATCACTTAAAATCAGACCGAATTCCTTCCGTTTCACCTTCAGCCTCCATACCTTGCTACACATCATTACAAATAGGCCAAGACTCTTCAGCGATTGCCATGGAAACTCTCTAGAATGCTTGTCCTCCATCTTGTGCCATCTGTCTGACTAAATGTATAGCAGGGAAAATAATCTGTAATTTCTCCTAGGAAGGAGCCCCAGCTTCACCAGGAAAGTATATATTTTTAAACCATCTGCTTCCCCTCCAGGCTTTCCAGCAACTTCTCTGCAGCTAATAAATTGTATGAAATTTTTCACAGCTGATTCACCAGACATGGCTACTAGCTCTAGAAACCTGGTTATTTGGAAGGGTAGGAGAAACTATGAATCAAAATCAGCACAGATTACAGCGCTGAGGGTTGGCACAGATGTGCAGACTACTTCAGGCTGTGTACTGGAAGCAGGGTTTGCTGTTTTTGAATCTTGGCTTTGACTTCATCTCCCTCAGAAGCCTTGGTCTAATAGCTGGTAAAATTTGCCCGTGAACAAAGTATCATTTCCCAGAACACCTCTAGATTTATTTGGCTTTCACCTGAGGATTCCCATAAAATTGATTTTAACAAATAGTTTGAGAAACCCCTGATACAGTCCAGCTTCTTCCTTTTAGACTTGAGGACAGAGAATGCCAGAAAATTGCATGACCTCCCAAGCCCCCAGAGATACTCAGGTGAAGCCAAGAGTAGAATAATTCTTGGAGTCACCCATCTAATCCTCTCTCATTGGTCTTTTGGCCAGAAATGTAATGTTAATGCTCACTTGCCACTCGAAGATAGAGTTCTGAAATATTTTCTCAATCCCCATCCTGAAATTCATTGTCTTGCCAACTAACTTCTGGCTTCTCTGATTTTATATTCATCTGACCAGTTGCATGGGCTGCCTAGTACAGAGTTTTCCAGCAACATCCTCATTGCTCTTCAGGCAGCTTTTTTTTTTTTTTAATTAACATATAATGTATTATTTGCCCCAGGGTACATGTCTGATTAGTCAGGCTTACACATTTCACAGCACTCACCATGGCACATACCCTCCCCAATGTCCATAACCCTACCCCCACCCCCCACCTCCCAGCCACCCTTAGTTTGTTTAGTGAGTTTGGGAGTCTCTTATGGTTTGTCTCCTTCCCCATTCCATCTTGTTTCATTTCTCTTCCCCACCCCCCATAACCCCCTGCCCTGCCTCTCAAATTCTTCATATCAGAGCGATCATGTGATGATTGTCTTTCTCTGACTGACTGACTTCGCTTAGCATAATACCCTCTAGTTCCATCTATGTCATTGCAAATGGCAAGATTTCGTTTCTATTTCTTCCTGGTTCAGTTTTGTAGTTTGTGTGTCTCTAGAAATGCATCCATTTCTTCCATTGTCTAATTTGCTGGTGTATAGTTACTCATAATATGTTCTTCTAATTGTTTGTATTTCTTTGGCGTTGGTTGTGATTTCTCCTCTTTCATTCATGATTTTTTTAATTTGGGTCCTTTGTCTTTTCTTTATGGTAAGTCTGGCCAAGGGTTAATTCTTTCAAAGAACCAGCTCCTAGTTTCATTGATTTGTTCTACTGTTCTTTTGGTTTCTATTTCATTGATTTCTGCTCTGTTCTTTATTATTTCTCTTCTTCTGCTGGGTTTAGGTTTTCTCTTTTGTTCTTTCTCCAGCTCCTTTAGATGTAGGGTTAGGTTGTATATTTGAGATCTTTCTTATTTCTTAAGAAATAGGCATGTATTGCTATGTACTTTCCTCTCAGGACCACCTTTGCTGTGTCCCAAAGATTTTTAAACAGTTGTGTTTTCATTTTCATTTGTTTCCATGAATTTTTTTAATTCTTCTTTAATTTCCTGGTTAACCCATTCATTCTTTAGTAGGGTGCTCTTTAGCCTCCATGTATTTGCGTTCTTTCCAACTTTCCTCTGGTGATTGAGTTCTAGTTTCATGGCATTGTGGTCTGAAAATATGCAGGGAATGATCCCAATCTTTTGGTACCGATTGAGAATGGATTTGTGTCTCAGGATGTGATCTATTCTGGAGAATGTTCCATGTACACTAGAGAAGAATGTGTATTCTGCTCCTTTGGGATGGAATGTTCTGAATATATCTGTGATGTCCATCTGGTCCAGTGTGTCATTTAGAATCTTTATTTCCTTGTTGATCTTTTGCTTAGATGATCTGTCCATTTTGGTGAGGGGGGTATTAAAGTCCCCTACTATTATTGTATTATTGTTGATATGTTTCTTTGACTTTGTCATTAATTGGTTTATATAATTGGCTGCTCGCACGTTAAGGGCATAGATATTTACAATTGTTAGATCTTCTTGTTGGACAGTCCCTTTAAGTATGATATAGTGTCCTTCCTCATCTCTTATTATAGTCTTTGGCTTAAAATCTTATTTATCTGATGTAAGGATTGCCACCCAAGCTTTCTTTTGATGTCCATTAGCATGGTAAATTGTTTCCACCCCCTCACTTTAAAGCTGGAGGTGTCTTTGAGTCTAAGATGAGTTTCTTGTAAACAGCATATTGATGGGTGTTGATTTTTTTATCCATTCTGATACTCTGTATCTTTTGATTGGGGCATTTAGCCCATTTACATTCAGGGTAACTATTGACAGATATTAATTTAGAGACATCGTATTGCCTGTAAGGTGACTGTTAACTTTATATTGTCTTTGTTCCTTTCTGGTCTTTGTTCCTTTTAGGCTCTCTCTTTGCTTAGAGGACCCCTTTCAATATTTCCCGTAGGGCTGGTTTGTTGTTTGCAAATTGCTTTAGTTTTTGTTTGTCCTGGAAGCTTTTTATCTCTCCATCTATTTTCAGTGACAGCCTAGCTGGGTATAGTATTTTTGGCTGCATATTTTTCTCATTTAGGGCTCTGAATATATCATGCCAGTCCTTTCTGGCCTACCAGGTCTCTGTGGATAGGTCTGCTGCCAATCTAACATTCCTGCCTCTGTATGTTACCGATTTCTTGTCTCGAGCTGCTTTCAGGATTTTCTCTTTGTCACTAAGACTTGTAAGTTTTACTATTAGATGATGGGGTGTAGACCTATTTTTATTGATTTTGAAGGGGGTTCTCTGTGCCTCCTGAATTTTGATGCTTGTTCCCTTCGCCAGATTAGGGAAATTCTCTACACTAATTCGCTCCAATATACCTTCCACCCCTTTCTCTCTTTTGGGACCCCAATTATTCTAATATTGTTGCATCTTATGGTATCACTTATGTCTCGAATTCTCCCTTCCTGGTCCAATAGTTGTTTGTCCCTCTTTTTCTCAGCTTCTTTATTCTCCATCATTTGGTCTTCTATATCACTAATTCTTTCTTCTGTCTCATTTTTTAGCAGTAAGAGCCTCCATTTTTTATCGTACCTCATTTATAGCTTTTTTGATTTCAACTTGGTTAGATTTTAGTTCTTTTATTTCTCTAGAAAGGGATTTTATTTCTCCAGAAAGGGAATCTCTAATATCTTCCATGCTTTTTTCGAGCCCAGCTAGCACCTTGATAACTGTCATTTTGAACTCTATTTCTGACATATTACTAATATCCGTATTGACTAGGTCTCTAGCTGTCACTACTGTCTCTTGTTCTTTTTTTGTGGTTTTTTTGTGGTGAGTTTTTCCGCCTTGTCATTTTATCGAGATAAGAATAGATGAGTGAGAGAGAAAAATACTCTGGAGTTCCACAGTTTTCACTGATTGATGAACTTGGTCTTGGCTGGATATTCTCACTAATCTTCTGGGGGAGGGGGCGTTTTGCCTCGATTCTCTAATGTCTTTGCCCGAGGAGGAATTGCCCCGCCTTTGCCAGGAAATGGGCCAAGCAATTTGCTCAGGTTCGCTCTCGGGAGTCTTTGTTCCCTGAGCGCTTTCCGTACTGCCCCGGAGGCGGGGAATGCAAATGGCGGCTCCCAGTCTCCAGCCGGAGGAGTTGAGTGCTGGCGGTCCACTCCTCAGCGCCCCCTCAGAGGAAAGCAGTCAGTCAATCACTCCCGTCTCCCTGGTCCCCACACAAGCTCCGAGTTCAGCCACCGGTGTCGGAGCAGTTCTGTCTCTGGCGCAGCCCCGTCTGGAGTCTGCAAACGCATCAGATTCCTGCTGCGCGCTCCCGTGCCGCTTCTCCCGGAGGAGGAAGGAGGGGGTCTCTCCGGAGCCGCCTCCTGCAGGGACCCTGTTCGAAGAGCCCCGGCTGGACTGTGACTTAGATCGCGGTGTAAGGTAAGCCCAAGCTGATAGCACACTGCACCGCTCCTTCTCTGCCACTGGCTTCTCCGCCCCGATATCTGGGAGCTCTGCCGCACTCAGACACCCCTTTGTGACGGTCCCTTTGTGACCTCACAGGTCCTGAAACCACACTGTTCCCGCGAGGGCTAAACCCCCCACTTAGCCTCTGGAGCGTTGTCCCTCAGCGGAGCTGACTCCAAAAGTTCCGATTTTGTGCTCCGCGGCTCTGCGGCTGCAGGGAGCCGGCCCCTCCCCCTGCAGTCTCCCTTCCCGTCGCTTTGGATTCACTTTTCCAAACGTCCTACCTTTCAGAAAGTGGTCAATTTTCTCCTAGAATTGCTGTTCTTCCTCTCTTCTCTCTCCTGTTGAGTATGCTGGCTTTTAGACTGGTTTGATAACTATCTAGCTGAACTTCTGGGATCCGACTTTATCTCAACGTCCTATTCCTCCACCATCTTGCTCCTCTCCTTCCTTCAGGCAGCTTAAATAGTGTTTATTTCCTAAAATTCACAAAGCACTGTGTCCTAGGGGAAAGAAAGCCTGCAGAAGCCTATCAGCAAGGTTCTGGGTCTTGAGATCTCCAAGAAGTGGTACTCCACTTCAAAGAAAACACTTTGTACTCATGGAGTGGGAAAATCGTAAAATCTCTCTTTGACAGAAGTTAAATAGCTAAATTCATCAAGTCTCCCAGAAGAAAAAAAAATAATAATAAAGGAGAAAAGCCCATGTTGTCTTTGTTAAATGGAACAGGTTCCAGGTGATAGCACTGATCATGGAAGAGATCATGACGATGATTTCTCCTTCAGGAGAACCTACGGTTTGCAGTATCCATCGTCATCATCTTTTTCACCTTCACAGGGCTGCCGTTTCTTGGGCACTTACTGTGGACCCAGCAACTGTGCTAAGCTCTTTGCCAGCACTGCCATTTAATCTCCATGATCCCTCTGGGTATTGTTATTCCCTCGGTCTTCATGTATGGAAATTAAGGTTCACAGGTGTTGAATCAGTACCCCAGTTGTTGCACAGATACGTGGAAGGTCATTCACTCTGCCTTCCATGGATGCTGACTCCCAGCCTCATGGGGCTGGTAAATGGCAGGTTCAGGCATCACACCAGGACTGTCAGGATCCCAAGCCCAAGTTCTGATTGCTTATGCGAGCATCCGCTTCCGAAGGCCATATGTGTCCTCAGACTCTGTGTCTTGTATTGATGGTTGTTGATAATTTGTTGATCACTATGAGTCAAGAAGGAAGGAAGTTGGCTATTAATTAGTGGGTGTGACTCAAACGCAAGATAAGTTCCCAAGGAGACTTTATTCATTCTGGGTTTTTTTTTTTTCCAGATATCAAATAGTTTTGGTTTCATGGTATAATTTTTTTTTTTTTGTTTTGTTTGAAGCAATTTCATACTTAGAGGAAAGTTGCATTAGAGTGAAGAATTCCCAAACACTTGCTACCAGTTTGGAACTGATTCAACAGTTATTCCTGTTTTACCACATGCATTTGCCACATGATTCTCTGGTTTGCACTCACTCTCACTCTCTCTCTCTCTCCCTTTGTGTATAATATCACATATACACCATATATAATTATACATGTATACATTTTAGTTGTTCTTCACGTGTGGTCCCTGGGAACCAATATCACCTGAGTACTAGTTAGAAATGCAGATTTCTGGACCTTACCCCGGAATTACTAAACCAGAAATCCTGGGGTAGCCAGCTTAATGACCCTCCAGGGGATTCTGAAGGATTCTGAAGTTCACCCAAGTTTCCACAGTAATGTGGAAGAACATTTGCTGGAGAATTATTTTAAGAGCTTGTTCTTTTTCTCATAAAAGGAGAGAAGTTGGAAAAAGTTGGGAGGTATAGCTTAGTTTTTCTAGGATTGACCAAGGCATAAAAAAAATCATTTTTGAATTTTTCTCCAGCCCACTGATTTGATTCATATGAAGGGACTCTATAGGCTAACATAAGTTCTAGGGCTTAGTGTTCTCATAAAGATTCAAATAAGGCTTTCCAAATTACTGCCTGGAGTGGATTCATTTCTGTGTACTTAATCCCTCTGAAACTGTTCTAACTTTCCTGTTCATACTCATAGAAAAGAGTTCTTACAGAAATACAAATATAATCATTATAAAGAAGCTTAATGATTATATAAATGATGCTCACTAAAGTGGCTTATTATAATTTTTAGAAGAGATGAGAGTTTGAGTTGAATCTCTGCTTTCTAGAAAGCAGTTTAATAAGGCTGTCAAACTCTGAAGTGACAGACGAAACCATCAACCATATAAAATTCACATTTCTCCCTTTAAATAAGTGATTCAAGGTTTACAACCTGCAAAGTGAATATTCCCAGCTTCAAACTGTGTGTGTGTGTGTGTGTGTGTGTGTGTGTGTGTGTGTGTATTTGCATATTTGCAAGTGGAGCCTTAGTCTTACAAAAGGTTAACATGGTTACCAACGATTATTTATTTCTGTAGTCAGGGTCAGTTACCACCCATCATAAGACCATGACTGTGTATATAGAGCAAGGAATAAACTTCCATAGAAAGAACCCCGAAAAACATATCTTTGGGCTATTAAAGTCTGAGTATATCTCTATGAAGTAGTCCTTATAGGGAGTTTTCTTCCCAGTTAGTATGACATTGCGTCATATTATAATAAATAGCTAAAATTATAAAGCCTAGATGATCCATTTATTTCACACAGAAGTCTGTAAAGAAGAAGAGGAGGAGAAGGCAGAATTGGGGGCAGTTTCTCAGAGTGCTTTAAAATAAAATCTGACCTGTATTTAGAATTTGTGTGTTGGGAGGGAGAAGGAGGTTTAATATTCATTTCCTGGGATTTACAAGCTATGAAATTTGGATGATGTTTATGTATGTTTATTCTAAAACTTCAAAGAGCTCTATCTCACAACATCTCAGCAAAGATGAGAGAACAAATGAGCAAAGGACACAACCTAATATATTTTTATTCTTCCCCCACAGGCAAGGTTATCTTTTTGGAAATTAACCATTCTCAAAACCTCACTTGTAATCTCAATACTATGTGTCTTCCTCCCAACAATCCTAGCCATCAGCTATAGTTAAAGTCTTGTAACCTCCTCCTTGAATTACCCCCTTGCAGCTCTCTCCCCTTAGAATTGACTTCGATATCTGCCAACTCCTTTCTCCCTAACTTGAGGTCCCAAATCCTGCATATGAAGTCCTGTCACACATCATATCTTATGATACACACTCCCGAAATAGCACATTTCTGATAAGCAATCCTTGAGAATTTATCAGTAGACCTTTTATGGCAATGTAATCACAAGAGCGCTGAACTTGGGATCCAGAAATCTGAATTTGAGTTTGGGTTTGGCTACTAATTAGTTTGTGATCTTGGATTCATGCTGAAGCTCTTGGTCCTCATTTGTAAAATGAGGAGGTTGGAGTAGGTGACCTAGAAAATAACGTTGACCACTCAAATTCTATGATGACTGTTTTCCCAGTTTCATTGAGACATAATTGACATATGACATTGCATAAGTCTAAGGTGGGCAGTATAATGACTTACCTGTATTGTCACATGGTTATTACAATAAGTTTTGCTAACATCTATCATCTTATATAGACATAAAAAGTATTTTTTTCCTTGTACTAAGAATTCTTAGGATCTACTCTTTGAACAACTTTCTTTTTTTTTTTTTCTTTGAACAACTTTCAAATATACTCTATAGTAGTACTAGCTATAATGTTGTGCAATATATCCTTAGGACATATTTATCTTATAACTAGAAGTTGGTGCCTTTTGACCACCTTCCTCCAATTCCCCTCCCCCACCCTGTGCCTTCAGGAACCACAAGTCTGACATCCTTTTCTATGAATTTGGTTTCTTTTTCTTTTCCTTAAGATTCCACATAAAAGTGTGATCAGACCGTATTTGTTTTCCTCTGACTTAACTTGTCTACCATAATGCCCTCAAGGTTCATTCATGTTGATGCAAGTGACAGGAATTCTTTTTTATGGCTGAATAATATTCCATTGTGTATATATACCACAACTTCTTAATCCATTCATCATTGATGGACACGTGGGTGGTTTCCCTGATGTGGTTGTTGTATGAACACGGGTGTGCAGAAATCTCTTTGACATAGTGTTTTCATCTCCTTTGGATATATTCCAAGAAATGGGATCATCAGACCATATAGTAGTTTTAGTTTTTTTGAAGAAGCTCCATATTGTTTTCCAAGAGACTGTATACGTTTACATTTCCACCAACAGTGCACAAAGGTTCCTTTGTCTCTACATCCTCACCAGCAATTGTTTTGTCTTTTTGATGGTGATCATTCTAACAGGCATTAGATGATACCTCATTGTGATTTTGATTTGCATTTCTCTAAAGATTACTGTTGTAGAGTATCTTTTCATGTACTTATTGGCCATTCCTATATCTTCTTATGAAAAATGTCTATTCAGGGCCTTTGCCCATTTTTTTAGATAGGATTATTTGTTTTTTTTTTTATTGTTGTTGTTACTGTGTTCTATGAGTTCTTTATGTATTTTGTATGTTAACACCTTCCTGGATATATGGTTAGCAGATATTTTTTCCCATTCCACAGGTTGCTTTCCACTTTGTCGATCATTCCTTTTGCTGTGCAGAAGCTTTTAATTTGATGTGATCCCACTAGTTTATTTTTTATTTTGTTGGTGTTCCTTACACATTACATCCAAAAAATCATTGCCAAGACTGTATCAAGGCACTTCCTTCCTTTGTTTTCTTCTAGAAGTTTTGTGGTTTCCAGTCTTATCTTGCATTTAAACCTTTAATCCATTTCAAGTTGAAATGGATTAAAATCCATTTTGGATTTTAATGGAAAAAATCCATTTTGTGAGTGGTGTGAAATAGGGGCCTGGTTCCATTCTTTACCATGTAAATATCCCATTTTCCCAGCACCATTTATTGAAGAGACTGTCTTTTCCCCATTGAGTATCCTTGGCTCCTTCGTCAAATATCAGTTGAACGTCTATGCATGGGTTTATTTCTGGGCTCTTGATTCTCTTCTGTTGGTCTGTGTATCTATTTTTATGCCAGTACCATATTGTTTTGATTACTATAGCTCTGTAACATAACTTGAAGTCAGCAAGTGTGATGCCTCCTGCTTTATTCTTTTTCCTCAGGACTGCTTTAGCTTTTTGGGGTCTTTTTTAATTCTGTATAAGTTTTAGGATTATTATTATTAGTAGTATTTACTTCTAAAGTAAATGAAACTGGGATTTTGATAGGGATTGCATTGAAGCTGTAGATAGCTTTGAGTAATGTGGACATTTTAACTATTAATTCTTCCAGTACTTTAATATGGGATATCTTTGCATTTACTTATATCTTCTTAGATTTCTTTCACTGTTATCTTGTAGTTTTCAATGTAGAGATCTTTCACCTCCTTGGTTAAATTTATTCCTAAATTTATTACTATTGTAAATGGTATAATTTTCTTTATTTTTCAGGTAATTCATTGTTAGTGTGTAGAAACGATAGTGATTTTTGTATATTAATTTTGTATTCTGCAACTTTGCTAAATGTGTTGATTAGGTCACACGGTTTTTTGGTAGAGTCCTTAGGAGTATATATATTCATGTCACCTGCTAATAGAGACCGTTTTACTTATTCTTTTTAAGTCCTGATGCCTTTTAGTTCTTGCCTGGTTGCTGTGGCTGAAACTTCTAGTACTGTGTTAAATAGGAGTGTGAAAGTAGGCACCCTTGTTTTGTTTTTGATCTTAGAGGGAAAGCTTTCAGCTTTTCACCATCGAGAATGTTGTTAGCTGTGGGCTTGTCATATATGGCCTTTATTCTATTGAGGTACATCCCTTCTATGCCTAATTTGTTAAGAGTTTTTATCATGAACAGATGTTAAATTTTGTCAAATGCATTTTCTGCATCTATCGAGATGACTAATTATTTTCTTTTATTCTATGAATGTGATGTAGCAGATATATTTGTGTATGTTGAACCATCCTTGCATTTCTGGTATAAATCCCACTAGATCATGGTAAATGATCCTTGTATTGTGCTGCTATATTTGATTTGTTAGTTTCTTATTGAGAATTTTTATATCTATAGCATCAGAGATATTGGCCTATAGTTGTCTTTTCTTGGAGTGACCTTTCCTGACTTTGATATCAGGGTAGTGCTGGCCCCATAAAATGAATTTGACAGTCTTCCCTCCTCTTCTATTTTTTTTGGGAGAATCTGTTAAGTATTGACATTAATTCTTCTTTAAATGTCTTGCAAAATTCACCTGTGAAACCATTTCACCCAGAGCTTTTCTTTGCTGGTAGATTTTTGATGATTGAGTCACTCTCTGTACTAATAATTATCCTGTTTATATGTCCTATGTCTTCCTGATTCAGTCTTGGTTAAGTTGTATGTCTTGGGATATTTTTCACATTATGTTCCAAGAGCTGCAAATATAAATTTAAAAAATAATAATAAATAGCACTTGAAAAGGAAACCAACATTTTAAAAACTCAATGTACCAGAAAGTATGCCAGGTGTATTTCTGTGGATCATCCAATGTTATCTTTACAACAACTGTGTGAGATGTTTTGGTTTTATTTCCATTTTATAGATAGAAAAGTGAATTTCAGAGCAGGTAAATAATTTTAAGTTGCAGATATTTACTTGGTATCCTATAAGAGGTGCCCCTTGAATGTGCAGATGACAGCACCTTTCTGAGAGTTCTAACAGCCCTGGAAAAGCACCAATCCCCATGGTTTAGGATATTTATTCCCTAAGCAGTGCATGGCAGGGCTGACTTGTTTCTTAATGAAAATGTACCATTCACTTAAAGAAAGTGAAATTCTTGTGCAAATTTTCTCTGCCAATACGAGGTGTCACCCAAAAAAGACAGTGTCAAAGTAAATGCTTCTGATCATAGAATACTGGCCAGTAAAACTTACCTGCCCATGTCCCCTAGATCCCTGATCTTTGCCAAGAGATGGGGATTTCCTTTTGGTTAATCAAGTAAACAACCCCATGCTGTTGAATGAACCAGTCAATGTTGTGTGTTAGAGACATCCTGGGTAAATTGCCCAGATCTAATGACCCATAGGTATTTCATATATGATTGTTGAATTATCAATGTTTTCTGAAATTTAAAGAATAATGAGAGCTAATGCCAACAGCTTTCGGGCTCTGTAACAAAGCAGGGGAGGAGATATTTGGGGGGCATTTTGGACTTTATTTTAGCACTATTTTCATTAGGGCCAAGCTCCTACCTCCAGCAGTCAAATGTTATCTAAAATCAATGTTAAATTTAGGTTCTTTGGGGTCTTGTTTTTGGCATAAGCAGCAAGAAGAAACCCTTGAAAAGTTGTGCTTTGAAATGTTTCTTTTCTAGTTGTACTTTTGTAAACACAGTTGGACAAAATGCCTAGTTCCCTTAGGGAAAGAACCATCTACATAAACAAAGATAGTAAAGCTGCTTTTTTTCATTTTTGCTTTTATTTCCTTCTTTCATGCATCTGTGTAATGATTTATGGAGCCCACCACTTACTAGATGCTGGAGAGTACAAAATGACAGAAACCCACTATCTGTCCTCCGGAAGTGCATTATTTGGCTGGGTAAGACAGATGGATAAATAAATAGTTACTAAAATAGGTGATAGAGGAACGTATTTTAGAGGAAAAGTGATTCTGAGAAAATGAGGCATTGACCCAAGCGAGGAGGGAGGTACAGACTGCTGAGGGCATCATCACAGCAGTGGTATTGCTGGGATAAGCCAAGAAAAGTCTGGGAAGGGGAGGATGGAGCAGAGAATATTCTCCTGGGGACTGAGATCCTACCTAGAGCCCCTCAGTTTTCTATTTCATGTGGGCCAAGAGACTCTCCAGGAGAAGGAGGGGGAGAACCACTGTGGAACCTGAGGGTCAATGCGATGTCCAAGCCTGAGAGAGAGAGAGAGAAGTGAAGAGAAGAGAAGAGAAGCATTTGATGGAGGGCCAAACCCTGAGTCAAGTAATAAGCAAGTTAGGGATTAGGACTGAGCATCCAGAAATGGGAAGAGGGAATTAAAATTCTTTCTACTTTTTAAAATCTTGATTGTTAATGATGAGCTGGGATGAGAATTGCTTTTATCCTTTCATTACAGCAGTTGGTAGGTAGGATATTATTTGGCTATATTTGACATTTTAGAGGATTGAAATTTGCCATTTTTCTTCCCGATATTTAGTGTCCCAACTCCCGCCACCTAGAGGACACTCCAAATTACCCACACAGTCTGAGACTGCAGTGGTAGGAATGCTCTCATGGATACTGCATGGGCAAATACAGGCTACAGCGAACTGTGTCTTTTAGGGTTACCCTTGTCTGTCAATGTATACCCAAGAGCAGAGATGAAAACAGGTTTCAGGTGCCAACTCTGACCTGTAGAGCAGCAGGCTTTCCCGAAATCTCCACCGCGCAGGATTCTGAGGCTCTATCCAGCCCTAGCAAAGATGAATGCCTTGATTGAGCATCCGTGCATGTTGACTGTGGACCCTGATACCACCTCTAGCTTTGTCACAAGGTAGTTGTATGACCTTGAACAAGTCATTTCACCTTCCTGGGTGCCAGTTTCTTCACATCTAAAAAAATGGAAGCTGGGTTATTCTTCCTCCCAGCCTGACATTCAGATTTTAAGATGCAGAGAGTACTTTTCCTGTTACAGATTCATTTCTGAGTTACATCTTGTACAGTCCAGTAAAAAAAAAAAAAAAAGGACCTTGGATATACCATTTTAAGAAGAAGTAACTCACTTAAGCCTTAAGCTGATAGCACGTTCTATTTTGATAAAGTGGCATTAATAATTTGACAGTAATACACAGTTCACTGTGACCATGTTTGGGCTTTTGAGGTCTGAGTGGGGGTTGTGGCTGGGCCTGGGCCTTAGCCACCGGTTAGCCAAGCTCCTCATCCTTCTCTCTCCTTATATGTCGGTTCTTCTAGCTCTAATCCTTTGTTTGTTCTACTTAACCACCACGTCCCCTGGAGTCACGAGGGGGCTGGAGTCCTGCCTTGCTGGAGGTCAAGGTCTAATTCTTATCATTTGGGTTTGGTGGTAGATAGAACTGTTGGAAGGTGGGTAGTTCAACGAGGCAAAAGGTTACAAAGACATGTGTAGATGGAGTTCCCAAGGCAATGTCTAAGAGTGGCACCCTCCCAGTCCCTGGAAATGAGCCAGGTTTGGAGGAGTCTGAAGGACCTGCATGCATGGGTTACCACCAGCAACACCCCTGGATGTATCTTCTCCAAATGGGGCCTCCCACAAAGTGTACTTGAGGGCACTTCCTGTAGGCTTGTTTCTCAGGGCTGCCTCTGCTTCTTTGGGTTCTGGAGAGCAGCCTCGAGCAGCCTGGGGATCCTCAACCCCACTGAACAGTAGACTGTTTAGGGAAGCTTTTGAAAAATACTTCAAAATTTTGAATGTCAAAATTTTGACAGTCCCTACCCCTAGAGGTTCTGGATTAATTGGTCTGGGGGAAAATTGAGAACTCATTTATGGGTATATTTGAAACTCCCCGGGTGATTCAAATGTACAACTAAGGTTGAGACTCACTCCTCTAGGACCTCAAGCGGACCTATTTACTTTAAAAGCTGTGCACGAAAGAAGAGCTAGTGTGCATCCCAGGGTACACACTGGCGGCCCATGGTTAGAATTCAGACTAGAGATGTTCTGTCTGGCCGGCACAATGTTAAAACAAAAAGCAGGCAAGCAAATAAACAAAAGGCCTTGAATTTGAATGCCTTCTCAGGAGGCCCAATGCTCAGCAGGCTTTTTGATTTTCGTTACTTGCATGACTTCTGTAGGTATTTGGTTAGGAGGCTCCTGACCTGCTGAGACCAGTATAGACACAGCCAGTTGTGCTCCTCTCATAGGGAAAAGGAATAGTGGGAGCGGTGGTGGTGGGGATGGTGGTGGGGTGGGGGAGTGAAGACGGGGGTGTAGGGGTGAGAAGATTTCAGAGGAGGAGGAAGGGGGCAAGAAGATAATCAGAAACCTACAGACAGTCTACCTGAAATTGTGACTCCCACTTCCCCTGAGTTCCCACCTTATTGCCATATTTTTGTGACTAGAGTTGGGTTCCAGCCCCAACTACACTGACAGGCGACCCCCAAGGAGGAGGGGTTCGCACAGAATGGATCAATTTTAAGGACATTCACAGGACCAGGGTGCTAGGGGATGATGGAGGGGAGGACCCCACTCCGTTGGACCCTGGTTGGTACACTGAGTCGGGTCTGAGCAAGGATTTCAAAAATGTCGTTGCTTCCGGCTTCCTCCAGCAGCCTGTGTTGGCAATGAGAAATACTCCCCAAGGTCAGGTGTGGGGATTTCTGCTTCCTTGCAGAAAATCAGAAGGTGTGGGTGCACTCCAGCACTGGCGGTTTTCCTACCCACTGCAGTATTTGGGAATACGTAGAAAATCTCTTTTTGGAAAACTACTAACATGCTGTGTCACAAACTCTCAATACAGAGAATGGTACTAATTCATTTTTAACCCGCTTCCACCCCAGATACTTACTCTCATTTTTCTGGGAGCAGAGGTTCGATGATGGAGCACCCCCCACCCGCCCCTGCTCCAACGGCACCCTCCCAGGTGCAGAGTGGGATGACAATGGGTGGCCCATCACGATGGCGTGGGTGACAATGGGTGGTTGATGGGCCCGGGTCATTTTCAGTTCTCTTCTTTATACTTATAGGTGGGGCCACAAAATCTCAAAATTCCCTTGGCAATAGCACATTACTATTCGTGGTTAAAGCTCAGAAGTAATAACAATAGGGATCGGCCGTCTGTTTTCAAACTGTGAACGGCCAGCTCAAGTTGGCCGTCAGCACTTCTCTCTCTGCTTCCTTTAGAGCTTGTTACAGGAGTGAGATCAGTTCTCGTCTTAATCTTGGAAATGGGTTCACACCTGTCCACCCTGAACGAACACGTGACACAGACACCTGCTGATTCAAATATGGCGGAAAGCAAATGGCCTGGGTTTCCCGCTGGACCTTCAGGCACCGTGGCACCTCATGCTTCCAGAAGCCCTATCCTGTGCCCTCAGCTACTGAGAACTTAGCTGGGAATCAGGACATACTACTTTCGGTTTCCTTGTTTCTTTTAAAGCTTTAAAAGACACAACACTTGAGTAATGAGGCCCTTACTTGGGGGATGATAGCTATGGCAATTTATGCCCTGTGTCCTGGACCAGACGACAGAGGACGTGCCCGTCCCTCCGATTCACATATTCCTGCCACCATACCACCACATTGGGGGTCCCTTAACAGGGACATAAGAAAGAAGAGGGTCTTCATTTGAACATAACCACCTCACGATAGGCAAACATGAAATTTCTACTAAATAACTTGAGACATTTCAACTATAATAAAGATCACGCCTAGGAATCATTCTGGTTTTAGTCTTGATTCCTTCCCGTGGGAGAGCAGGTCACCATGGTCTGCTCACGAGCAGCGAGGACAGAGCCGCCATCTTATTTTGGGTTTGGGGGTTTTCCTATGTCCACCTCTTCTCTTCATCATCATGCAAGAGATTTATTGCCATAAAAATGATTTCATAAAATTATTGCCACAAAGATTATTTTTATTACTGCTGCTGACGTGCCCGCTCCTCACAGGATGTTTGTAGCGATCTTTCTCTCGCTCTTCAGGCTGTACCGACATCACCTTCTCAAGCTGCGCTTTGTATGGACTTGCAGGGTCCCGTTTCCTCCTTGGTGGGCTGACTAATTAGTGACACGCCAGGGTCATCTTAGATCCGATCCTGCCTGTTTGAATGCTAGGTTCGTGACCCCACTGGTCACATTTTTTCCTTGTCATACTTGCCACACACTGGTTATTCCAGTTCCTTCTGACCCTGGCACGGGACTCCGTCCTGCTGTCTCCCCCATGAGAAGGTCTGTCGCCCTAACCCCATCATCCTGGAGAAAGGAAGGAAAACAGCTCTCTCCCTGAGCAATGTTTCCTTATAAAATCTCATCCATAGAACACTAGGTAATTGAGATGTGAATACATATAACAAAATATGTGTTGTGTGTCTGTCTGTACAGAGGGACTTCTGGGGGCCTTCCTCACTCGCTGATTGACTTCTTTGCTGCATATTTAATGAGAACTCTAGGGGACACCCCTGATCCCCGCCCCTGATCCCCACACATCCTTGGCTCTGTGTTCCGTCCCCCAGCCTTTGTGGGCTTCGCTGCCCAGTGTTCCCAGCGTTGTCTTTCCTCTGAGCTTTGACTGTGACTGCTGATGTTACCATGCCCATTAGAGTTTTGAAGCACCTGGGAGTTTATGACCCACTGTCCCCTCCCTGACCTCTGCTACCCAGTGACTGACTGTGCTGTGGGAGGGAAGATTGAAAATACCAACTTCCTTGCCTCAAGAAGAAACAAACTCTGCGGAGCGGTTGATAATCCCACGCTCCCCTAGTGGATCCAGTGGAGACTGGGACTTTCTTCTGACGACGTGGCTTCTTTGTTCTCTCCCTACTCTCTTGGCAATTTCTCCCAGGAACCGGTCCTTAATATAAATCATGTGCAGTTACATTTTTGTTTCGGGGTCTGCTTCTAAGAAAACCCCATTCTTTTGTGTGCCAGACACTATGATGGATGCCAGAAACTATGATTAGTTTCTAGTGGAAAAGGAAAGAGTGGGGTTCTGGATGAGTTAATAAGCTTTTCAGTGCTTATGGGGGGGTCACTCTCAAAAATGATTCGAATATAGAAGCCATGTTTATGGCTCTTCCGATGACCACTCATGGAACCGTGGCAGCTTGTGGGATACGGTTTGGAGAAACACTGGAGTAACTAAGACCGCTCCAGCTAGCATCAACGGCCTTCCTCTTGAATCGCTGGCTTTGAGCCTTTCCAAGTAGGACCACCTACACTTCTCACCCTGTTATTCGTAGTCTAGATTATAGACCCACCTTGCCTCTCCTCACGGTGGCCTTTGCTCCCACCTCGACTCTGGTTCCCATTCTCCTCCAGTTGTGCTGCCCTAGGTAATAGCTGTGTACTCTCCTTTTTTTTTTAAAAAAAAAAGATTATTTATTTATTTATTTATTAGGAAAGAGAGAGAGTGAGAGAGAGCATGAGAAGGGAGAAGGTCAGAGTGAGAAGCGGACTCCCCATGGAGCTGGGAGCCCAATGTGGGACTCGATCCCGGCACTCCGGGATCATGACCTGAGCTGAGGCAGTTGCTTAACCAACTGCGCCACCCAGGCGCCCATGTGTACTCTCCTTTTACACTATTTGGGGAACCTTTTCCTGTGAAACCACCACCAGCAGCAGCACTCGGCCCTCCCCACCAGCAGGGGGCAGTGTTGCCTACCCAGGGCGCAGGATCCAGGTACCGCCCATCCCCCCCAACCTAACCCTAACCCTCCCCAACACCTCCCCCAACATATCCCCCCCCGCCCCCCGCGCCACAAAGAGGCACAAATGAGAAACCAGGGCTGCTTCCAAATCACCCACCTCCCATGATCAGCCGGCCACCCCCAAAAGAGTCCTTAAACTTTCTTTTAACTCATTCCTACCCACTGGGTGGGGATTACAAGGCACTAAAAGGCACGCAGGTGTTCAGAGATTAGGTATTTTGCAAAGAGGGGAATAGAATAGTTCAGGCGTTTGGAATCCCTTTACTACCAGCATAAAGCAGAATTCTAACAAGCTACGTGACCTCATTTCTGAATCCACAGCAGATGAGAAAGAAGGTGGGCGAGCAGTGATAGAGTGAGCCGACAGGTGAAACAAATAGGAAGAACTCAGGAAGGTTGCAGGCTGCAGGGAGCTCTCACATCGACCACCAGCTCTGTCGTGGAGAAACAGTAGGAAAGCTGTACTCAGATCTCCGCTGCTGGCCAGCACTTTATTGCTCTTATTTATGGGCACAGAGCTGATTTCTACAGGGAAAAATCGGAGTCCCAGAGAAAATGGTTAATGTAGGTCATTGTACTCTGTTTAAGAAGGCAGCAAAGAATGTGATGATGCACCTTTTAAAAAGGTTTATCTTCACGGTTAAATAGTAATAGTTCACATTTGCTACCTAGTATGATCGCAGGGTTATGCCAATAGACTTTTCATATTCCTTTAATCGTCAGAATAACCCCGCAAAGTTGGAACTGTGATCCCCCTCATTTTACAGGAGAGGAAAGTGAGGTTTGAAGGATTAAGCCCCGTGTCCGTGTGCCATACAGTTGGCATGTGGCACAACCAGAGTTGGAACCGAGTGTGTCTGATCAGAACCCACACCAGGAATCACTGTGTCTTGTGTCTGCAGAACCTCAGAAGTGCATGAGTGGCTCGGGGGTTCCTCCATCTGCGCTCTGGAGCGTTCCCTCTATCCACACACCACATCCGAAAACGGGGCAACGTTGTATTTCTTACATTGGCTCATTTAGAGAGAATGTTCTTAAGGAACAAGATAAATAGAACAAGAACAAAAGGGACATCAAAAAGATGCACAATTCAATCATCTCGAAAGAATGAAATAATTCGATTATGCACGTAAACAGTCTCTGGGGGAGGGGATGAAACCCACAAATTCTGGTGGGCGTGACTCAGTTTCTGTCAGTCCTTCAGGTCGCGTGTCTTTGCCAGTCTTCTAGATTCTTCCCCAAAGCTTCAGTCTTTGCCTCCCGCCCTCCACAAAAGAGCACTGGGCTTCCCAGGACAGGTGGTAACTGGCGCCCCAGGGATGACAGGATGCGACAGGAAGTGACCACTAGAGGGAAGCAGGGAGGCCATTATGCTTCATTTTTCTGAAGGCTTCAAATCTATGTTTGTTTATAAAGCCGTCATTTTAAAGACGCTTTCATCCAAGAGACGTACTTTATCGTGCATGCGTGGTTGCTGCCAAAGAAAGTGTGCTGTGCAGACCCTCGGGGCACCTCATTTCCATCTCGGCAGGCCTGGTCTGATACCAGCAGGTAACTTTGCCGCAGGTCCCAGGTCCCAGGTACGGCTCACTGGGTAGAAAAGGCATTTTCTTCCACTCGGTCCATTCACAACGTTGTGCCGGATATATTAAATCCAGTAAAGTTTGCCCCAGTTCAGGAAGCCGTGTTGATCGCCAGCAATTGCAAAATATCTGCTGCTTGTCATTTCTTTTTCGAGGCATTTGTGTTAACCCGGACTAGAGGCAAAAGGAGGGGTCGAGTATGGACAGAAGTCGCCCACAGGCTCCCCCGATGCGTCACCTGGGTACTGAAGGAACTATACCAACTAATAGCACCACCTAAAGACTCTTCTGGGAAGACTGCAGAATGTTCCATTGGGGTGTGCTTTGAAAAGAGCTCTGTAGTTATTAACATAATGACAGTAATGATTACTCTGGGATTTATTTTTCAAGTACCCTCTATGTACATGTGGCTCAGAACATATCGCTTGAATGGATGCACTTAAGGTTTTTATACAAAGAGCAGTGGGGGATTGGAGAAGGTTCAAGATGTTCTTCAACATGGAATAATCGACAACCATTTTAAATGATGCCGAGGCATATGTTTATTGATAGGAAAAGATAGTCACAATATATTAGGTTTTCTCAAGTAGGATCTAAATCAGTATGAGCCCATTTATGTAATATATAGTTATATACACACATTGAAAAAGTCTGAATGATGTATTGATTATCGCTGTATGGCTGATTTGGAAGTGATTATTTTTCCTCCTTTTTGCTTATCTGTGTTTTCAGATTTTTCTGCCTGGCCATGTAGTATATGTATAACTTTTTTATACATTATATCATTTGTATTTCAAGGGTTTGTCTGATCTTTTTACCCAGGATATTCTCATAATTTTCATCCCTCCGTCCTTGTCCTAAATCTACAAGGCTGAGTTAAGAACTGGCCAGGCACAATGGCGGTTTTCTCGTGCTGTTATATTTGCTCTCTCTTGCTTCCAGAATGTGTCCGTGGCTCTGAAATGTCCGGCTCAGGGTTCTAGCTCCTCACCACCACTCCAGTCACTTAACTTTCCTGTCTTCCTCTACTTCCCGAGCTCTCTTCTGAGAGTTGACTCTTTCCTCTTTCTCCTTCTCCCTGATGTGGGGGGAGGGGGGGGAGGGGAGGGCAGGCCTTGGCTTCATGTACCCCAGCCCTTGTTCTTCTCCTTCTGGCCTCTTCTGTCAGAATCATCTCAGAGCGTCCATGCCCGTTTCAAGTACCTCTTCTGTCGGAGCGGTGAGCTCTCCAGCATTTCGGGGAGCGGGGGGGCAGTGGTGAAGCCAGGTGGTATGCTTGCGGTCCCCTGCTTTCCCCGGGATGCCATGAACAGTAGCCACGTCCACAAGCCACCAGCAACCCCCACCACACCGCGCTCACACAGCGGGCATTTATAAGGCCAAGTGGCCTATTTTGACCAAAGATAGGCACAACCCACAAAAATTAGACTCAACATGTTCCGTCACAATCCTGCGATGCTTGAGGAGGGAGACCTTTATAAGTATATCCGAGCATACCTTTCCTTCTAGAATCATTGGCTAAGGCTTGCCCAGAAATGGCTCCTGGCTCCTGATGTCACTGCTGATGTAGGACAGCAGGACAAGGTGGTCCAGACCTTGACCCTTGCCTGGAGCTCTCTTCCTTAATTCTATTCGGAGTCCTGTCCATCCTTCAAGGCTGGCTAAGGTCTCCCTCCCCTGGAGCTCTTCCTGACCATCCCCAGAGCAACCATGGCTGGTCCCCACTAGCGTTCATGTAGTCCCGGGTGCACTGTGTCAGTAAGCACCCAGGCTTCACGGTCAGGCTGCCGGCTCCCAGGGGTGGCTTGGCCACCTGCACGCTCCGTGACTCTGAGCCATGGACTTGACAGCAGCTCCCTCAGTCTCTTCGTCTACAAAATGGGCACAACGCGTCGTACCTACTTCGTTGAGTGTTTGTAAGGATTCAATGAATTAGAGCTTTATAAATGTCCATTTTTCTCTGGATAGCATATATCTGTCAATTTCATATACTGTAATTTAACTTTCTCTAGTCGATTTCTCCTCTGTGGGATTACTTTAGGTGTTACGGTTGAGCTGGCTGTCTCCTGTGCCTTTTTGTAGTCTTCACAGCACCCAGCCGGTAGGGTACACACAGCCAAGAGTTAGTACGTACTGACTGCTTGACCTAGGTTACAAACTGGCAAGAGCAGGGTCTTGTGGGTCGTAAAATAGATTATAGCAATCTGGAAGTCATGGGTCAGCGTGCCTGACTTTCAAGGACATCCTGTTTCTCATAGACTTTGCTACAAAACAAACTACCCCAAAACATGGTGGCCCCAAAATAATGACTCATTATGTCTCATGTTTCTGGGGTTTGACTAGAAAGTCCTGTTGGTTACAGAATTCAGCTGAAGGGTCAGTGGGGCTTAAAGGTCCAAGATGGCCTCATTCATGCCTACCGGTTAGTGCTGGGTGCTGTTGGCTAAGCTTCTTGGTTCTTCGACAGGTGACTTTGTAGCCTCCCGTTGGTCAGACAGGGCTTCCCCATAGCAGGCAGGGGGCCTTGGGAATCTAAGAGTATTACAGTCAAAGCTCTTTCACCAAGTATAGGCTCTGCAACTTCCAGTGTCACTTTTGCCATATTCTATAGATCAAAGCAAGTCATAATACCAGTCCAGATCCAAGGAGTGGAGAAATAGCCTCGGCTCCTTGATGGGGGGAGTGGCAGCGCCATATTGCCAAAGAGGTGTAGACGCAGGGAGACCCGATGCATTGGAGGCCAGTATGCTAACCATCAGCTGCACATCCCTAGTAAGAGGTTCGGTGAACTCGTGGGACGACAGTCTTGATAACCTCTCTCTGTTGTGCTTTACAGTCCACCAAAGGTATTGGCAACCATTTGCTGTTTTGACATTCACAGCAATGCCAAATTCCTCTGAGGCAGGAAGGAGAGGAATGCCCATCACAGGGTAGACTAGAAAGCTGCAGTTCGGCAGCTTCCTCTGACTCACAACCAGTCATTAACAGGATTGCACTATTAAGACTGTCACCTCTTTTTATTCTGAAATATTTGTTCCGCAAAAAGCGTGGAGAGTAATAGAAACACCAACCTGTGGGCTGTTTGCTAGTTTGAAGACTGGAATGTCAGACATTCCTCGGATGGCCCCTGTGCCTCACGGCCCAGCCCCGGACCCCACATTTCTATATAACCACGCTCCGAGATAACGGCCATCTTGAATTTGGTGTGTATCATTCCTGTGCGTACTTCTTCCATTTGATATATATATTTTTTATTCAGAAATAGTATCTACCACTTTTCCTTGTTTCTAAAAAAAAAGGCACACTTTTTTTTTTTTGACATTTTAGTATCTCTGAAATCAGGATGCTTTTGTAATTAATGACGTCTTGCAACAGCTGTCGGCCAGGTGGCAGCTGTGACAAAGCCATACTGCCAGCACGTCCTCCAACGTCACAGGTGTCAGGAAAAGGCTTGTGGAAAATTGCGGAGACAATAGAAGGGCACTTGGTTTACCCTTAGGAACAAAAGCATCCGCCTCCCTGAGGCGGTGGGGGAGGTGGGAAATCAAAAGTGTTTAGTAGTGTTCCAGGACCAGGAATCTAAAGGTTGGCTATACCTGGTTGCACAAATAGTTTAAGAACTCAGGGCCAATGACAGTTTTTTTTAATGGGTTCTTTTCAGAAATTTTAGATCGCCAGTCCTCTGGTTGAATGGAGGATGGGGAAAGCAGACATCAGTAACTTTGAGTTACAAGATTGAGAAGAGAGTTTAAATGTGGAAATTACATGAGGCATTCCTTAACTGATTTATTCCACTTGTATTTTTATTTTTGAATGCATACAGAAAAATAATATATGGTAAAAAAAAAAAACCCACCCAAAAACCCCTCATATTCAGATATAGCGCATCAAATCAGGAGACAAGAAGACATTTTTCAGAGTTTAATTCTCAGCCTTTTTTGTCTGAATGGTGCACAAAATAATGGTATATCTTACCAACTTTAGGTATGGGGTGTCCAGTTTGCACCTGTATTTCTGCTAACCGTGCTTGTTTACTCAACATTATGCTTCTGAAATTTTTTTAATATAAACATAGCCCCCATTCATTCATCTTAACCACTATATAAAATTCTCTTGTATAAATATGGCACCTTCTATGTATCCATTTTACCCATTCTCCTATTGATGAGCAGTTTAGATTACATCCACTTTATTTCAAAGAATACAGTTCTGAGCATCTAGTTTATACCTCCTTGTGAACAGAATTTCTGGATCCCAGCACACACACATCTTCCACTTTACTGGACAGTCCCACATTGGTGTCCAAAGCATTTGTCTAATTTCCATTCTCACTAGTAGCATGTGAGAGGTCCCAATGCAAGAAAGCCTTAACTGGGTTCCCAGTCTGCTCTTGAATCCCTCCAACTCATTCCCCTGCATAGTCCAAGTGGCCCGTAAAACACAGAGCAGATCAAGTCACAACTCCTCTCAAAATTCTCCAGTGGATTTCCATTGTACTTCCCAACAAGATCACATGGCTTACAAATGGTGCTAACTTAGCCCTACAACCTCTTTCCTTGCTAACCCTAGGTCATACAGGTTCACCCCCAATGTTACAATCCAGCAACTTCATGATCCTTTCATATATCATATATATGTATACACACATACATACACACATACACACACGTGCATACATATACATACACACTTTTTAAAATTCAAGTTAACGTATAGCATAGTATTGGTTTCAGGAGTAAAATTTAGTGATGCGTCATTTACACGCAACACCCAGTGCTCATCACATCAAGTGCCCTCCTTCATGCCCATCCCCCATTTAACCCATTCCCCCACCTACCTCTGCTCCATCCACCTTCACTCTGCTCCCTATAGTTAAGAGTCTTTTATGGCTTGCTTTCCTCTCTGTTTTTATTTTATTTTATTTTATTTTTCCTTCTCTTCCCCTCTATTTGTTTTGTTTCTTAAATTCCATATGAGCGAAATCATACGGACTGACGTATTTTGCGTAACAGAATACACTTTAGTTCCATCCACATTGTTGCAAATGGCAAGATTTCATTTTCTCTTTTTTAAATTTTTTAAAGATTTTATTTATTTATTTAACAGAGAGAGAGAGAGAGAGAGAGAGAGAGAGTGCACCACAAGCAGGGGGAGCAATAGGCAGAGGGAGAGGGAGAAGCTCCTGCTCAGCTGGGAGCCCGATGCAGGACGTGATCCTAGGACCCTGGGATCATGACCTGAACCAAAAAGCAGACGTTTAGCTGACTGAGCCACCCAGATGCCCCAAGATTTCATTCTTTTTGATCACCAAGAAGATTCCATTGTATGTATCTATATATATACCACATCTTCTTTATCCATTCATCAGTTGACGGACATTTGGGCTTTTTCTATAGTTTGGCTATTCTTGATAGTGCTGCTATAAACATTGGGGTACCTTTGCCCCTTCAAATCAGCTTTTTTGTATGCCTTGGATAAAGACCTAGTAGTGTAATTGCTGGAGATACTTTTATTTTAGTTCCTAGCACGAGATGTGCCTCTTCTCTTCTCCCAATCTCTGCACATGCCATTTCCTCTCTGGAATGCTCTCCCCCATAAAACCACCCCTGCCCCACCCAACTCCCAGGTTGGCAAACTAATTCTAGTTATCCTGCATGTCTAAACTTACCCATCTCTCTCTCCTCAGAGCCATTGGTCATCCTCACCCCCACTTCTCTGGATGCCTCTCCAGTATATACTGTAGCATATTTTATAGCAACTTCCCCCATGTGGCACCCTCACACAGGGCTGAGATCACTTCTTCACTTCTTTTGACCTCCCACTAGACTTTAAGCCCCCCCAAATGGAGATGGAGGGGGACATTGTCTGTCTTATTCACTGCTGTCTTCTCACCCGATAGTTTACATGGTGTTCAATGAATACTCCATCTGTTCTATGAGTGAGAGCATGAATCAAGTTAGCCTTTGAACCCAAATTATTTGACTGCTGGTTGCTTGCATAGCCTAACTCAGGTGCACACGCCATCCTAGACTATTCCTCTTCCTAAATCCACAAATTATTAGCAGAAGGCCCAAGCCACCATGAAGGGGAAATACCAGAGAAGAAATATGAAATTTGGGCATAAATTACGGAAATTCCTTTAGGTTCATTGCAACTGACAGCCTTCCAGGCAGGCTCTTGAGTCTAGGCATGTGTGTGTCCAGGACAAATCTGTGCTGCACAACGGGGGGAGGGAGGGAGGCAGTCCGCTGGGACGGTCCTGTTTGCAGCCACCTATGATGCACAGCTTGGGTAATGGAAGGCACATCTGGAGATGTTTGAGAAGCAATTAGACATTCTAGAAATAGAATGGAAACAAAATGGAAAAGGTTGAAGTTAACACAGAGATATTAAAAATAGTCTGGGATTATTTTGAAAGAACGTGCTCTAGTTTTTCAATATGTTTTTTAAGACAAGAAACGAATCTGGCAGATCCTGACAGCCCGGTGCTACAACTCAAGAAAAAGGCAAAAAACATTCAGTGTTCAGGATGTCTATACCAACTGTGGATTTTTGGCAGAATAACACAACCCGGAATTTAAGAACCCAGCATCTTCTGAGTTAAACAGCATAGGTTGACATCTCCTAAATCAAGGGCTCTTATACCCTGGGATGCACCCAAATAACCAAAAGTCCCCAAGTGGCTGGACCCCACATTTAAGAATTTCTGATTCGCTTGGTCGAAATGAGGCAAGGAATTGATATATCTAAAAAGGTCCTAGAAAAACAGACAGGAATGAAATCTTGAAATTTGCTATAGCCTGGGTGAACCTCAAAAACATTATGACAAGTGAAAGAAGCCAGACACAAATGGCCACTTATGATATGATTCCATTTATATGAAATACCCAGAATAGGCAAATCCATAGAGACAGAAAGCAGATTCATGGTTGCCAGGGACTGGGGGGAGGGGTAATGAGGAGTGGCTGCTTAATGGGTACAGAATTTCCTTTTAGTTGATGAAAATGGTTCACAGCCAGATAGAGGGGATAGTTACACAACACCCAACCATGTAATTAAGTGAGAATGAATTCGTACAATTTAAAATGGTCTCTTGGATGTGATGTGAATTTTAGCTCGATTTTTATAAGTTCCTAGGTGACATTGAGCCTGCTGGTCCAGGGACCCCACTTTGAGAACCACTGGCTTAAGTTAGAGGCACACAGATGAGAAGAGACTGAAGGAGGGCAGAACTCCAAAGTGAGTAGAAGATTCTATGCAATCCCCCACCCAGGTCTATGACTAAGAACTCTGGAAGTCTGAAGTGGGTTGTTACCTTGAAATCTTTGTTCTCACTTTGGGCTGGGATGCAAAACTGGCAGCCACTCCGCATTGCGTATCGAAGCCCTGGGCCTCCTAAGCGAAGGAGAAAGCTGAAAACCAGTTTTGCCCTTCTTAGCTCATCACTTGCCTCTGGCTTCTAAAGAGGGCTGGATAGAGTGAGGAGAAGTTGTGTAATAGAGAAGAAACATTTTTGGATGTCATCACTGGTGTTCTGGAAGGCTGACCTCATGTGCTAGGGAAGGAGTGAGAATCCCCCCCTTTTACTTCTGGTCAACTCTGTCTCCTAACACTGTTTACCATCCTGAGGCTGTTACTCTTTGTAAAGAACTTGAGAAGGTGGAGACCATTTCATCCCTACTGCGATGTGGTGAAAGAGGGTTGAACCTGGAGCCAGAAGTACCAGGTTTTTCTCTCAGTTCTGCCTCTCTCTGGTTGACTGCCTTGACCAACCTGTTTACTTTCTCTGTGCTTGTTTCCTCCTCTGGAAGGCGGGAATAAGAATAACCCATTTACACAAACAACGTAACTTTAAATTATCGTTGTGATTTGTTGATGTACTTTTGTCTTCACTGATTCAATCCTTTCATCTCATATCCCATGAGTGATGCCTCCTCTCACCTTTCTGTGGCTACACCTGAAAGATGGCATTTACATGGACCACAACATATTTGAGTATTATTAGAGAAAAATCAATGCTGCTTTTGAAGACAAAAGCAAATGGGATGTATAGATACATAGGTGGGTCCCCTAGGGGCACCATAGGGTATGTTGAGCAGGTAAATGCTGAACAAAGGAAAAAATGGAAGGCCCAGGAGACATCTAGTCATCATGATAGAATCAGTATTCTTGAGACCTTAAGTTGACCCCAGTGGTGATGATGATCCTTCTTGCACCTTATGTTCTGTGCCCAAGAAATTTAGATGAAGACCATAGCTGCTCATCAGGCCAAGGGATAAACTATAGCTTTAGCCAAATGTACTTGCCCCTCTGTTTCATCAAAGGAGCAATTGTGTTGTTGATTCTAGACCTTTCGCCTGCCGGTCTCCCTTGCTCAAACCGTCTACTCTGGTCCATGCACCCATACTATGGTGAATAGGAGGACCAATGGTTACCAGGAGCTAGGGGTTGCTGGAGATGGAGGTGGGGGTTGACTACAAAGGGGTGGGGCATAGAAGAATTTGGAGGAGGGAGTGGAATTGTTCTGTATCATGATTGTGGTGATAGTTTCATAACTGTATTCATTGGCCAAAATTCACAAAATCGTACATGGAAAGGTATGAATTTTATTGCATATAAATTATACCTTCATTAAAAAATAAAAATAACTAGGATAGCCAAGTCCTTCCCCCCAAATATCACAGTTCATTTGTTCTGGGATGGAGCCCAGGGATTGTTTTATAAAAGCTCCCCATGTGGGGAATATCTGCTTCAGTCCAAGATGGAGTACCAGGTAGCGAGTTTTTCCTTCCCACCTGAGGGAGCTAAAAAAACAAGCAAACAGACAAAATACATGAAACAGTCGTTTTCAAGTCGCTGGACATCAGGCAACCAAGGACCATGAGCCCTGCAATTGGAAGGTGATAAATTGTCTATTATCTTGATTTTGGTGATGGCCTCATGGATGTATATACACATATTAAAACTTACCAAATTGCACATTTTCCTTAGGTGCACTCTATTGTACTTCAATTATACCTCCGTAAAAGTTTTTTTGTTTTGTTTTGTTTTAAGTTCCCCAGGTAATTCCAAGAGTATAGGTAGCATTGAGAGTCATCAGCCCAAACATAAGACCTTACTTGGTCCTGGATTATATCCTTTGTTCCTAATAATTTGACTCCAATGGAACGTGGCTAAAGAACATAAAATATTAAAGTTCGTTAGAAGACTTACTTTGTTTAAATGGAACTCATTCTGGAAAACAAGTTTGCACTTGCAGGAATGATATTTTTTGCTAATGATTCTTCTGATAGCTCACTGGGCAGAAAGAGGAGCTCAACCTTCCATGAAGAATTTTTAAAGGTTAGTACAAAACACATCAATAATGACTGCTGGACAATTTACAATATTTATTAAAAACCTTAGAACTAAAAACAAAAACAAAAACAAAAACAATTTAGAACTGTTGATAACATTCGACTCGGAAATTGAACTTAGGAAACAGGAAGTACACTTGGGCGCCATTACTGCAATGCTCTAAATCGCAAAACATGTGAATGAACTCTGCGTCCAAAGAGAGGGAAGCAGTTGCATGGATTATGGTACGCCAGTGGGAATAGAGTAGGTCTGGTTCAAAGAAAGCTGTGGAAGAACACCTAATGACAAGAAAACGTCTGCCAGATGGGATGCTTTTGGTTACAAGTAGCAGAAGATCTTAACCAGCAGGAACCACAAAGCTGTTTATCTTACCGTGTTACAGTATCCTGTTCGGGGATGGTTGCGAGGTTGGGGAACTCAGAAGCTTGGTGAGGAGCACAGTACTGGTTCTCAGAGTCTTTTTTTTTTTTTTTCCCCCTGACTGATCCTCTCAGGCTCGTTCCTTCCCCTCACCAGCCTGCAAAATGGCTGCCCTGGTTTCCAACACCTCCAGGGTGAAAAGGAGAAGCTTCTTTCTGCGGGTCAGTTTTTTGGTTTTTGTTTTTAAGACCAAAAGAATGTTTTCCAGAAGCTTCCGACAGACAGACTTCCCTCACGTCTGTTTGGCCATAATAATGTCACATACATATTCCCAAGCCAGTCACTGACAAGACCAGGGGCATTATCTGGAAGGGCTTAGACCAATTAAGTTTTATTCCCCCCGGGCTGGAGAAGATCCCAGCCTTCCCTCCCGCACAAGGCTGACCTATATCTGAACAAAATCAGGGCTGGTTGGCAAAGCACAAAGGAGAGAAATGGCTATTAGCTAGGCTAAAGCCAACTAACACAAAAGTGAATGTAGATAGGCCCAGGAAGAAAGAACGAAATGCTATACATTTTTTTTTTAAGATTTATTTATTTATTTGACAGAAAGAGATCACAAGTAGGCAGAGCGGCAGGTGAGAGAGAGGGGGAAGCAGGCTCCCCGCTGAGCAGAGAGCCGGATGCCGGGCTCGATCCCAGGACCTGAGGTCACGACCTGAGCCGAAGGCGGAGGCTTTAACCCACCCAGGTGCCCCAAAATGCTATACATTTTTAAATGTTGTCTCCAGGTAATGGGATTACTGAGAGTATTTGTTTTTCTTCTGCCTGCTTTTCCTTTTGTCCCCTAAATTTTCTGTAATGATTATGTAATGTATTTGAACAACAACAAAAAAACCCTCAAGATATGTTATCTTAAAATATTTACAGCCCTCACCAGGGCTTTTTGGAAAGTAAATATGAAGAGCGAGTTACATAAGAATCAAACCCAGGGAATTCAGCTGAGGTTGGAATCTGTCTGGCCAAGCCTCCAAGGCGGGGGCCGGGGCGGGCGGCGGGGGGTGCCGGCACGTCCGTGCGTCACTAGGACCCGGGTGCCCCACGGAGTTACTGTAGACCAGACTAAGAAACGAGGTTACCCTGGGACCCCTGGCCCCGGCCGCAGGCCGTGGAAATGGAAGGTATGGAAGAGAAGACAAAAAGCAGCAAGGTCAGTCTATGCCCCCAGAGCACACGTGCAGGAACTTGGCTCGAAGCATGTACATGGGGCCGCCTCCGGCTGGAACGGTAGCCCCGTGTTCCCTGAGCATCACGGAGGGGCTCTTCTCAGTCCATACCTGGGACCCAGAGGGATGAAGGAGATGGAGAATTGGCCACGAGTTGGCCAATACTGAGAAGAGGCATTCAGCGGCCAAGGTGTCCTGTGACAATCTATGTTTAGTCACCAAAACCTCTGAGCTTCTCTCTGAAACCCTACCAAGCCTGGCTTTCTGCTTCCAGGCCCACGCGGGCTGGGCCCAGCGGAAACCAAACCTGCTGTAGAGTGACCCCGACCTCAGTTCCCATGGGATTCCACCAACTCCTAGTTGTGCACGTTTGGACAAGCTCCTTCATTCACCACCCTCTGCCTTTTTTTTTTTTTTTTTCCATCTGTAAAATGGGGATAAGGCTGCTTAAGGCATTATATGAGCGAGCTCATGTAAGGTGTGACAAAGGTCAACTCTGTGTAAGTGACAATGCTGGAAGGGTTGCAGTTGCCCGCAGGGCACCTCCACCGGCCGCAAGGAGTCTCGTCCCCCTTCCTCACCACAGGCTCTGAGCATGGACATTAATCAAGCACTCTGAGGCCAAGACTCTGGAGCTGTCAGAGTCACTTTTCTGAATCGATGTTCTAGTGGAGGCAGATCATTTTTTTTTTTTTTTTTTTGCTGAGAAATAAATGAGTCTTTGAAAATTATACCCGGCTAACTTCACCTGCTCACAGCTGGACCACCTTCTGCCGGGAAAGTGAGCTCTCCGGCTCTGGGGAAAAACCGATTGTGCCTGAGGGGCTGAAGGGAAAAAGTCAGTTTAAGGGCACCTCCATCTGGAAGGATTATGTGGGCGGTGGGAGGGATGGGACCAGAAAAGGAAGGAAGAGAGAGCAACCTGAGTCAGATGCTGGAGTGATTCTTCCGTCTGGCAGAAGCTGCAACTTTGCTTTCTTTCCTTTGGAAACGTTGACTTCTTTGCTGTTCCTCGTGTGGGGGTTTAGCCCAGCTCAGGGGAGCTTGAGGTGAGGTCGATGATAAATTCTCGCCAGTGAACATTTCTGGGCCATCAGAGTGCTTCATTCATTCCACATAAGACCCCTTAGTCTTGCAGTACACACTGGGGGATCTCTTCAGTGGGGAGAGTAGTCTTGGTTGCCTATCTGGACATTGAGTTCAGGTTCAACAGCCATCGTAACTGTCCTGAATTGGGGACGTGGATCTAACCATGGTAGACCTCATGGTTAGCCACCTCCTAACCTGAGAACGCTCAAGGTCATGTTCTTTATCCACGTTGCATAAACTAAAAGTGGGCCCCTACGGAGTTCACCTGCCGTGTGTCACCATTCCATGACAAAATGTAGCCAATGTGTCAGAGCCTTTGTACTCCCCCACCCAACTTTTTAAGCTAGAATGTTTTGATACATTACTGTATTTTATCTAAGAAAAGGAGTGCATTTGTAAAAATAAGGAGTGGTGTTTTCCAAGTTTGCATTTTGGTGAATAGTACATTTGAGATCTCAGAGATCATATAGCTAGTGCATTTAAACACATGGGGGAAATGAGACTCAGAAGTAGCAGGGCTGATCCTGGGTCTCAACGCCAGCTGGTGGTTGGCCCAGGACTAGAGCCCGGGGTTCCATGTAAATACTTATGGTTTTAGGTGTGTATTTACTACTTTATATTAGTTTATAGTAGTAAATAATCCCTTTATTAGATGTCTTTTGCAAATACCTTCTCCCCCACTTCCCCTCCCAAAGTAGTAACTAATCTTGATTTCAAGGTAATACGTGTCTGTATTTTATGGAGCTTAATAGCACTAATGAATTTGTGTCTTTGAATACAGCTCCTCAGAAAGAGAGCCACCTCCTAACCTGTCACCTGCATCCTCTGGCTTGTGCCTCCATGTTTTTAAATAATCTGCTAATGCTGAATTTTTTTTTTTTAAGATTTTATGTATTTATTTAGAGACCACCCCCCCCCCCCAGCACAAGCAGGGGGAGGGGCAGGGGGAGAAAAAGAGAATCTCAGGCAGACTCTGTGCCCAGTGCAGAGCCCCATGTGGGTCTTGGTCCCATGACCCTGAGACTATGACCTGAGCAGAAATCAAGAGTTGGATGCTCAACCGACCGAGCCACCTAGGCGCCCCTCACACCGAATTTCTTAAGTCCCCAGCATAAGGCATAATCTACTGACTTCCTAATTTGCAAGATAAAAATTTAGGACTTCATTAATTCCCCTCCTCCCTGACCCACCTATATTTGGTGGTTATTTTTAAATTTCTGATTAAATTGGGAGTGAGCAAATAAATTATTACAGCCATGTAAATATTCTTTCCTACTAATATATTTATATTATTAATTTATATTATTAATATTAAATCAATAATTATAAGTTATTAATTTATATTATTATATTTCCTACTATAATATATTTCCAAGTAATATATTATGATTTTATTTTCTTTCTGTTTTCAAAATTTTCTTGTTCTTGGAGTTAATAGTTATATTTTCAAATTTCCTTAGTTTTCCAGGTATTGTCATTAAATCTTAAACTTGCCAGTGGAATATACTTTCCTATCAGCTCTATTTTCCACCTACATTGAGTTTCCTGCCAGTTAAGTACTGTTCCTGGCTATGTCTCCCCTGAAGCCACATCCTCCTGCTCCCAGACAGCCAGGAGCTCCCTAGGCTCTGCCCAGACATCAAGCTGGGGCTACCCCTCACAGGAAATCCTTCTGTCTTGAGTTGGGGGTCCCCTGTTTCCTAACCCTATGTATTTTTCCTGGATGAACAACTTAATCATTTTGGTGGAGCACTTCCAGAGAAGTGGTGCATACAATGTAAAAATTTTTGTGACCGTGGCTGTATTCTGCCCTCAGACTTAGTGGATAGTTTGGGTATAAGCTTTTCCTTCAGAATTTTCAAGGCATTGCTCCTTTGACGTCTGGCTTCCCATGTTCCCATTTGGAAAATCTGAGGCCACTGTGACTTCTGATTTTTTTTCTATGATCTATTTCGAGGGATGTTCTCTCTATCCCTTTGCAGGGGAAGATTATGCTGAGCATCCACTAGATATTAGACATTGTATTAGAAGCTTTACATGCACTTACCTTGTTCAGTCTTCACCAAAGATAAGCAAACAAACCTGAAATAGAAATTTCTTTTCTTCTTTTCTCATAAGGTAAATGAAACTCAGACAAGGTGAGCAAATTACCCAAACACGGGGCTGTCATAGGCTATGACAAGTTATGCTGTAGTAACAGCGGCAAAGTATCACGGAAATTTTTCCTATCATGTCTCTGTTATGTGTCCTACATGATTGTCAGTGGGCTTTGATTCTCATGGTCACTCATGGGCCCCGGTTCTCAAGGCTCTAACTAAATATGTGTTTCTGTGACTAATACAGCCCCAGGAAGGAAAATGATGAACCTCGTAATGGTTCTCACAGTTTCTGCCCGGAAGTAACAGGTTTCATTGGCCCAAATCTGTCATATACTATACTTTACTTTCAAAGGCAGTGGAAGTATTTCCATGGGAGGATTCCTTCCTGGGATTTTCTCAGAGATGCTTATGTTTTGTTTTTGTTTGTTTGTTTGTTTCTTTTTGTTTGCTTTTTTCCAAATCTCAAGTCCCAGTAATATTTAGCCAAGAAATTGGGCAAACTGGAGAAAGTGATTCTCCTGCAAGATTTAAAATGGAGGAATGAACGTAGGGATGTCCCTGCTTCAGAGGACTCATTGGTGTTAAGTTGACAGCAAGACTCAGAAGCACTAACCCCCAGAATCAAAGGTTAAGGTGACTTTTCCAGGAACCAAGACAGAGACACCCCGGAAGCCAAGAGCATCTGATGAATCGGTCTTGCTAGCTGCTCTTGCTGGGATCTGTGTGTTCAGGGCCCTGGCTGCTAAGTGAGGCATTCTTACACATAAAATAAATATAAATAAATTATGCATGGTAGACCTCATACAAGTCCTACGAGTTGTTGGAAGAAATCAGTTTTGGAAACAAGATAAATCCTTAAATTGGCCATTTCAACGCATGCTCCCATTTAGTGCTGTTACTTCGGGTAGGAGATCTGACTGGTAAGTTACTGGAACACAACCCAGTAATGTTCACTGGTGTTTTCCGGGGTTCGAATATTCCCTCCAGGCTATAGGTCTTTGTAAACACTTTAATGGAAGAAACGCAAAGAGCAGATGATGTGAATATTGTGAGCTACTCTGATGGGAAATTAGAAGCAGAGCAAAAATCTGATTTAGTAAAAGCAGTATCAATTTCAACAGCAAAATCAAAGCCAGGGCAAGAAGACAAGAAAAATAAATATTTTTAATTTTCATCGTTAAAAGAGTAAATAAGCTTATAGGAAGCCATGCGTACTCTAAAGCTCGACCCAAAGGTGCTTTTGGATGAGCTCCTAACAGTTGAACAAATGTCAAGGCAAAAAAGGAAATTGCCCAGGCAGTTAATGCCTGGCGTGTTTTAAATTTTCATTTTAATAATAGTACCTTACAGAAATATTTGTTGCAACTACATTCCATTTTTATAAAAATTTTTATTTGATATTTCTGTCTCTTTGCCCTTTTAATATGTTCTATTGTCAAATGTCTACATATGGAAAAGATCGTTTTTATGTCTTATTGAAACATATAATCTTACAAGAAATTGATTCATAATAATAACAATCCATGCATTTATTATTATTTTTAAAAAATGTTTTATTCAAAAAAAATGTTTTATTCAGGGGCACTGGGTGGCTCAGTCAATTAAGTGTCTGCCTTCTGCTCAGGTCATGGTCCCAGCGCCCTAGGATCGAGCTCCGTATCAGGCTCCCTGGTCAGGCAGGAGCCTGCTTCTCCCTCTCCAGCTCCCTCATGCTTGTGTTCCCTCTCTCAATCTCTCTCTCTGTCATCAATAAATAAAATCTTTAAAATATTTTAATTCATTTATTTGAAAGGGAGAGAGCACAAGCAAGGAGAGCAGCAGAGGGAGGCAGAGAAACAGGCTCCTCGCTGAGCAGGGAGCCCAACCCGGGGCCTCGATCCTATGACCATGGCACCATGACCTGAGCCGAGCGTAGATGCTTAACCCACTGAGCGCTGAGGCGCCTCTATTACTGTTTTTTAGCGAAAACCTCCAGCAGTATGATCCTATTACAGGAAAAGGATTCGATGGTCATTATGGTTACACATTATTTATTAAGTGTCATAAAAATTATGGACTAATTTATGATTTCAGAATTCCCGGGAATTCTCATTTCTTATTCCCGAATCCCAAGGACTGATGCCTCTCAGGAGTTTGGAAGTACTAAGCAGTGGGCAGTTGAACTTACCAAGAACCCGAAATGACCATAGTCACAAATATTTGGTGAATTGTACTAAATACCACCCAAGTGATGGCGCGAGAATCCAAATATTTCTTATTCCAGGACTCATGTTTTGTCCTCTACCCGAAACTTCCTCTGTTGTCCCTGGGTGTTA
Source organism: Nasua narica (assembly GCA_028533885.1). Classification (NCBI taxonomy): domain Eukaryota; kingdom Metazoa; phylum Chordata; class Mammalia; order Carnivora; family Procyonidae; genus Nasua; species Nasua narica. The sequence goes on from CM052813.1 coordinate 9,135,432, forward strand.
ATATTCAGCCACCCATCCGTTCATTCATTCACTCACTCAACCAGAATTTCCTGGACCCCACGTGTGCAGGTACCACTGCTCTAGCAGAGACTCCTTCAGTATCTGTGTTGACTGACTAATTGCCGGGCACTGAAAGGTGCTCTAGCAAGAAACGCTGGTTCTGAAGGAGTGACACATGGGATAGCCCCCTTCTGATGGGGAGTGGAAGGTAAAGTTAAGAGAACAGCAGGGCAGTTGGAATGGAAAGGTATGGAGGATGGCTCGTGGAGCCCCACTTCGTGCTGTGAGCACTCATGAGACGAGGGAGAAAAGGGGGAAAGACTTGAGGTAGAGCCAGAGGGCTTCTGAGAGAAAGACGAGAGGTTGCCAAGACACACAGCATGCTGAGTAGGAGCTCGGACTTTGACATCTCCTAGTCCTGGATTCAAATCCTAATTCTGTGGTTGTGTCAAATTGCTCAAGTGCTTTGAGTCTTGGTTTTCTCATTTGAAAAATAAGAACAACAGTCCTTAACCTCAAGGCATATAATGTGAGTTAGATATATTTATATGTACTTATAACACAGCAGACTCTTGGCACAGCCACTGTAAATGCTCAGTGAGAGCTCTTTATCATAGTTTATTATCATTTTGCCTGATCCTCAATATGCTTGAGAATTTTCAAGTATTTATGAGTAATGTGCCATGTGAAGATTTAGAAATTTCTTCTAGAAATGTCTTCAGTGAACCAAGAGTTCTCACCTAAGGGGAGGCTATTTAAAATGTAGTCTGACTTTCTGGTGGGGGGGAAAAAAAAAAAGACCCGAGCTTTCATATTTCCTTTTTTATTCAGTGATGGGAAAGGTTTTTCTTAGCCTGTTTGTCCTGAAACCATGGCTACAGCATAAAAATAAAAGAATGTGGCTGCCCTGGGATTTGAGATGCATGTGGTAGTCAGAAAGCATAAATAAATATATCTGATTTGTTTCCAATATCTTTTCTTTCAGGATAAATGTGCAACCCATTTAGCTCCAGCCAACTGCGGGGGTCAGGGTGCGCCCTCTGGTGGCCGGTCTTTCTCAATGGCTTCACCCAGCTAGATGAGCGGCCTTGAAGGACCTGTCCCCTGGTGAGTACTTTTCTCTTCAATTAAGAAAGAAGGTCCACTGTGTGGGGGCTGCTTTCTAGAGCCAGAGTCCTGGAAATGGCTAGGTCCATGCTTTTCTAAGGGAAGATTGCCTGGTGGATGCACATTGATGAGTTTTATTTTTTTCGAGAACACCTTCCATATATTCGTCACCTTATGCCTGTCTTGATCTGTCTGGCCGACCCTGAGGCCAGTTAGGAAGCAAGTGAGAGGTGGCGCCACGATGACAAATTTTCCCGGCAGAGTGGGCTGCGGGGGCTTCGTATACCATGGTAGGGAGTCGAGACATATCACTTGAACCAAATGATCCTCACCGCAATGGGGAGCTGCTGAAAGGTTTAATGACTGGGAAGGAGAAAGGGGCATGCAAACTTATACTGCAGAAAGGTCACTCTGGCTGAAGCGAGAAGGACGGATGGTAGCGCACAAAATCTTGGAGACCAGAGGACAGTCCGGAGGAAATTGCAGTAGAGTAGGTGTGAAACCATTATAGTCTGGACCGGGTGGTGCAAGAGGGCTGGGGAGAAGAGGATGAGTTCCTCGAGATGTTTGGAAGGCGTCCTCATTCAAGACTTGGCTGTTGATTAGATGTGGAGAGCAAGGAAGAGTCAGGAGTCGAGAACGTTGCCCAGATTTTTGGCTTGGGGCATCTGGGGAGGTGGTGGCAGTAGTCAGTGAAATTGGAACTGTGGGGGAGACCCAGGTTTCAGGGAGTGACCCCCTCGGTGGAGCTCAGTTTAGGACACGTTCGGGCAGAGGAAGCTGTGGAATGTCCGGGGGGGAGGGCCATCTGACTATTTCCTATCTGCTTGGCTGCCTTGTCCTCGAGATACAGACCAAACTTTGGAATGGTGAGGAAAAGATGCTCTCAGGGACCTTTAGTCCTCTTGACCCAAATGATTTGCCCTGGGTATACCTTTCGGTCTGAGGAAAGGCATAATGGAGAAGGAATGCATGGAGGAAACCTCAATATTATAATATTCCTTTTTCCAAAAGCATCTACCCACCATTGTAATTCCTTTTTCCAAAAGCATCTACCCATCCATCACCAATGGATGGTAAAACCAGTTCATTTGTAAACAGACTCTCTACACAGTCTGACAGTATCTCTCTATACATTTATTATGACACACACACACACACAAAGAGTTACATTTAGAGTGAAGAAACCTGGCAACACCACCAAGGTCCGTTCACGGATTATTTATTAATGATAAAAAGGGAAGGATTTCTCTCAAGTACAGAAATCACCTAGATACTACTTTAAGCCCATGATGGAAGTTAATGTCACCAACAGTGGGACAGACTGACAGCAGGTGCCTCCCCAGGGGGTGTGCTGAGAAGGACCCAGCATGTGCATGATTTTAAATCGTCCAAAGGAAACACCACACAAGCCAAATTCAAAGGATGTGCTAGAAAACCGCAGGTCTCTACTCTTAATGAAAGACAAAGGTTGAGGAACTTTTCTGGAATAAAAGAGACTAAAGGAACATGACAACAAAGTATAAATATGCAATTCTAGCTTGGGGAAAATATGTTATTAAGGGAACTCTCAGAGGGACTGGCCAAATTTGAATACAATCTTGTTCAGTAATAGTAACGTATCCATGTTGAATGTCCTCCCTCCGATCATTATGCCCTTGTTCTTAGGAGACCCTTGCCCACATGTTGATGTGGAAAGGGTCAGGATGTCTGCAATTTACCTCAAACATTTCCTGTCTCCGTCTGGTCCGTGCAGGCTACAGTAACAAAATACCGTAGACAGGGGGGCTGATAAACAGCAGAAGTGTATTTCTCCTCATTCTGGAGGGTAGAAGTCCAAGATCATTGTGCCAGCATGGTTGGGTGAGGTCCTTCTTCCAGCTAGCAGACTTCTTCTTATACCCTTACATGGTGGAAGGGCTGGGGAGCTCTGTGGGGTCTCGTTCATAAGGCACTACTCATCATCAGTGCTCTGCCTTCATCACCTAATATTTCCCAAAGGCCTCACCTCCTCATAACGTCCCAAGGGAGGTTTGAATTTCAACATATTAATTAGGGGGAGGGCACACTCATTCAGCCTGGGCCAGGTCCCGACAATAGTATTAATATGTGGGGTCCTGGGGGGCTCCATGGGTTAAGCCTTTGACTTCAGCTCAGGTCATGATCTCAGGGTGCTGGGATGGAGCCCCATAGCTGGCTCCTTGCTCATCTGGGAGTCCTCTTCTCCCTCTCCCCTCTCCCTCTGCCCCTCCTCCCCCTTGTCTTCATGCTGTCTCAAATAAATACATGAAAAATAATAGTATTAATATATAGAGACATAAAGCAAGAAAGGTAAAACTTTATTAACTGGTGAATTAAGAATATATAATGTGTCACATACTCTTTTTGCGGTGTTTCTGTGGCTGATCTTTTTTGCAAGATTAAAAAAAAAAGTCTACCCAACCCATACACAAGTAGAAGGGATTCTGAACACAGAAATCTAACCAGTGTGTCTTTTTTTAAAGTCGAATACAATAATATTATCTTCTGTAGCCACTAAATTCCATCTTGATGAAATGGCAAAATAGGAAACAGGCGAAGGAGCAATTTCCTGCGCAGCCAGGCTCTTAAGAATGTACAGTATTTGCCGTTAGTTTAGAACCTGCAGTGTTTAGAGAAGAATTTGTTTTCTTTTAAATCGAGGCACCTCGACTGGAGCTCCCGAGGTCCCAAGAGCAGCTGCGGCACACACTGCCCCCCACCCCCACCCCGGGCAGGCGTCCTTGTCCACTAGCCACGTGTCGAGGCGGCCTCCGGAACTGGGCAGGCTGCGTGCGCACCGGCTGTTCCTGCGGGGGTGGGGCGGGGGTGGGGCGGGGGTGGGGCGGGGGTGGGGCGGGGGTGGGGCTCCTCCTGGGTCCTTCTTGCTGCCCAGGTGAGCTGGCGCAGGAAGTCGGAGAAGCAGAGTGCTGAAACGGATCTTGGAAGGCGCCCAGGCCCTCTCTCTCCTCCTGCCCATCTGTGGCTTCAGTCTCCTCTCCAAAATCCCAACCAAGTGGTCAGCCAACTTCGGCCGGAGCCGGTGACTTGGGTCCCCAGACAGCCCCTCCGTTTTCAAAAAGCTTGAGTCATTTGAACATCATCTCTCTTAAAAAGAGGTATCCGAACAGAAGGTCTACTCCGGAGTTTCGAGGCACCTAGTAAAAAAAATCGACTTACAGTCAATAATTAAAGGCCCTTTGACTATTTCCGATCCTTCCGCTAGGCATCTCTGATAAACGTCTTTCAGAAATAAGACAAACTTACGTGTCTGGATGCTTCTTCATCACCTCCTAAGGCAGGTGCATTCTATGAGTCTATTTTTTAATAAGACCAAAATAAGCCAGACAAAATTCTGTGTACACATACAGTATGCCTGTGCATGCGGACGGATAACACGTTTGCATGTGCAGAGGTAGGAATGGGGGAGGAGATGCAGGGCATTCCCGGGAGTGGGTGTGGGCGAGGGAAGGGGAACAGGAGAAAAGAGGAAGGCTTTTGCTTCCCGCCTTACAGGCCTTATTATTGTTTAAGTATTTTTTTTTAACGACGAGCATGTGCTGTTTTTAGCATTAAAACATGTTTCTCAAAACATTTTTAAAAACGAGGAAAAGGAGAAATCCCCTAAATTGAGCTGAAATCGGATTGCCTGGAGCTCGCATTTTTGTCGCCCACTGCAGGGAACTCAGAATAAGCCTGTTCCTTCTCGCACGTGGCCGCAAGTCAGCGGTGTGACGCCACCCCCCGCGGCCTTCGTGTTTCTCCTCTCCGAGCCGCGTGTTCCCATTTCCTTCAGCTGTCATTCAGCTGACAAGGTTTCAAGTCTCCTTGACTTCCTGTCACCCTCCACTGAGCTAAAGCGTATCAAATGGGCTCAGAGAGAAAGCCATTCGGAAGTCGGATGGCAGCTGGTCGTCTGTGGAAAATTAGCAAACCCGCGGTTCCCTGCGTTTGTGAACTAACCTGGCCTAACTCTGTGGGGTCTCAGGTGCTCCAGTAGGAGATGTATCAGTGATTAACAAAAGCAGGGCCCCCATTAGCAATAGCACCACGAACTCCCGCAGCACGGAGGAAACCTGGCCGATTGATTCATGCGAACCCAGCACAAGAACAGCCGAGGTCCTGCGTGAGATCCTGGTCAGGCTTATCCAGAATAAAACCTGGGTCAGAGCTTGAAGTTGTGCGTATCTATCACTGCAGTGACCGTACCTCCTGCTTGCCCAGTGGAGTCCTGATTTATGGGTGATTTGTCCTGGCAGAATGCTTAATGATGTCCCCATGCCTCTGAAAAGTGGTCAAATTTGGATGATGCGACCTACGGTCACCCGGTGATAATACCTCCTTCACAAGGAGAAATGTTCTTAACATTAGAAAAGGAATTTCTCCCTGGCTGCAACAGCATCCAATGCATTTGTGAACGTCTGAGCTCCATGGGTGCCAAATGTCCGGAAATGAGCCGGCTTCCTCTCTGCGGTTACATAACCACCTTGGAAATGGCGCCCCCTCCGCAACTTGTTCTGGGGAGCCAAGCACTAGATTCCATGGGACAACTGATCTCAACTGCTTAGCTTTCCCAGCCCACTTGGCAATAAGCATTCCCCCGATACTCCATCCCCACCTCACCCACCCAGGAAAATGTCTTCCCCCAGGAATCAGGAGCATTAACGATGGTATGGCCGGGACGTCCGCTCATGTCAGCCTGGACCGAAGATGCGAGCGCCCAACACAGTGGTCCAAGGTACTGACTCTGCCATTTACCTGGGCAGGTGTCTTAACTGCTCTGTGCCTCAGCTTCCCCGTCTGTAAAGTGATGGTAGTCCCTACCTCTTACAGCCCACACGAGGTTTACATGACTTTACGTGAGGTTTTTTTTTTTTTTTGAGTCTTCCAAGTTTTTATTTAAATTCCAGCTAGTTGGCATACACTGTAATATTAGTGTCAGGTGCAGAATTTAGTGACTCATCATCTATATCAACTCCTGGTGCTCATGATAAGTGCCCCCCTTAATCCCCGTCACCCCTCCCCCACCTCCCCTCCAGTAACCATCAGTTTGTTCTCTGTAGTTGAGTCTATTGTATGGTTTGCCACTCTCTTCTTCCCCTGCCCCCCATGTTCGTTTTGGTTCTTGAATTCCACAAACGAGTGATATCAGACAGTATTTGTCTTTCTCTATTTCGCTTAGCACGATACCCTCTAGCTCCGTCCACATTGTTGCAAATGGCACGATTTCATTCTTTCTTGTGGCTCATCTTCCACTGTATAGACCACGTCTTCTTCATCCATGCCATCCATCAGTAGATGGACATTTGGGTGCTTTCCGTAATTTGTCTATTGTTGACAATGCAGCTCTAAGCATCAGGGTGCACGTATCCCTTTGAATCAGTATTTTTGTGTCCTTTGGGTAATTACCTAGTAGTGCAATTGCTGGATGGCCGGGTAGCTCTATTTTTAACCTCTTGAAGAACCTCCACACTGTTTTCCAGAGCGGCTGCACCAACTTGCATTCCCACCAACAGGGTAAAAGAGTTCCCCTTTCTCCATACGCTCGCCAACATTTGTTGTTTCCTGTGTTGTTAGTTTTAGCCATCCTGACTGGTGTGAGGTGGTATCTCGCTGTCGTTTTGATTTGTTATTATTTTAAAATGGTGCTCGACGCATGACCTGTGCTACATGAACATTTGGCAAGTGATAGAGTAACTCGACCTTGATTACGTGGCTTCAGACTGGAATGGTCAGAGGAAAGGGTGTAAATAAGAAGTGCCTGAGTGGATCTGCTTGGGAAATTTGAGAATCCAACTGGGCTTTGTTTAGGAAACATAACCAAAGAATAGAGTTTTACCAGCTGAAGCATCCCACTTATGGCAGACATGGAGGAAACCGCCCTTTCGTAGATTAGTGCTCTGGACGCCTGCCTGTCTGCCATTCCCTTCAGGCCAATGAAGCTAAACTCGACCGTCCTCATTAGTGCGGGGTAGAGTTCAATGGCTGCTACACCGAATCATGTTCAAAGACACAATGTCAGAGGAAGAAGCACCAGCTATGCCTAGTTACTGACATTCCTTCATTCACATGAAGCCCCCTTGGATTTATCTGGGCCCCGCAATTGGAGTACACTTCCTGGCCCTTCTCTCCTGTGATGCATCATCAGTGATCGTCCACAAGGCAAACTGGATGTTCCAGGGAGCCAGAGTTCTCACTAGGCTGGACGACATCAACAACATACAAATGATCCTTGAGCCAGGTCTTCTCTAAGTCTGAGCTCTCCTCTCGTTCTCTTGCTTTCCCTCCCTTCACCTGAACCCCCCGACCCCACCCAGAGAGTATAAGCTGGCATGCCCCAACCTTCTCTTCGAGCTGGCTTTCCCATGCTCTGTGGTTAAATCACCCCCTTTTTTGTCCTACATTCCTTTTGTGCATGAGCTAATATCACAGATTTTCCTGGTCATTTAGCTGTTCTGGGAGGTTTCACAGATATTCTGGGTCAATTTCATTAATTCAACTCTTAGAGTTGAAGAATTGATCTTATGTCTTTTTTTTTAGCTACTAAGGAGACCTCTTACTTGGCTTCCCATGTACTACTGTCTGTGACTAATTAGAGTTTTTGCTTGTTTTCTTAAATATATGCACATATATGGTACTTTTATGAAGGAAAATAAAGACGGGGTGGGGGGGAAGGACTCCTTTTGCTCTGAATTTAGAACCAAACTCTAATTCCTATTCCAGACTGTCATGACCACAAGGAAATGAGGAATATCCTCCCATAAAATGTTTCCCCTCCTGATTTCTTTCAGATGCTTCCAAATAGTCAGAAGTTTTAGGTCTTTCTTTGGCCACAGTCTGGTTCGGGTCATATATTCTGTCCGTGCCTGAGGCTGGGGCAGGTGTAGAGGAAGAAATAACATTAGAGGTCTGTGCTACCTAGGATTGCCAGATTTAGCAAAGAATGTTTGAATTTCAGGTAAAAAAGGACACATTTTTCGGGTGAATCTTTGCTGTCCAAATAGGTGGTATCAGTAATTTACGGGACAGTCTTAGACCAACACACTATTTCTTGTTCACCCGAAACTCAGACTTAACTAAATGCTCTGTTTTTGTTTCAGTGTTTGTTTTTTTGGCTACCCTAATTTCCAACCCACGAGGGCAAAGCCATTTGTCAGTGGTCCCTGTAAACGTTTACAGAGTATGTTCATGCTCTCACACGCGATTTTCCTTGTCCCCCTCCTCTTCCCCGTGTTGTTAGTGTCTACATAACGCTAAGGCCGAGGGAATGTATTTCCCCCAGGAACTGATTTCTCATGTGTGAGGTTGCGTCTTGAAAGTCCCCAGGGATGGACTAGCACCTGTTAGATCTCTCTGGTCTTCAGCTGACTGTCGTCTCGGCATCTGGTGATGGGGCGCAAAGAAGGGGAAGCTGAAGAGAACTCCCCTCTCCCATGTGCTTTGAGGATAAGTTTGAGGTTTTAGAGCTAAAATAGAGTATCTTGGATGGAACAAAAAGTGTCCAATAGGATACAGAGTAAATTATCTGAAAAATTAGAATTATGTGTGTATTTATTATTCAAGTAGAAATGACTTTGGAGACAGACTCTTCTGTCGTGTTATAGAGGAGAAGACACAGTTTTGAAGCACTTTCCTTTTAGGGATGAGATGGAAGGGGTGTGTGTCTACATGTGTGTGTACACACGTGTGTAGTGGGACGAGGTAGGAGAGGAGGAGGAAGAAGGGGAAGAAGAGAAGAGGGAGGAGGAATGGGAAAGAGAAGGAAGAGGAGGGGAGAGAGAAATGAGGCAAAACTACCTGAAGTCCAAATACCTTCCCGCTGCACCTATCTTGCCACAAATTTGTGTATTTCTATAACTTTATGACTTTAAAAATATGTTGTAACTAAAAAATGAAATCTTTCCATTTGCAAGAATATGGATACACCTTGAAGGCATTGTGCTAAGTGAAATACGCCAGGGAAAGACAAATCTCGTACTGTATCTTTTGTACTTGGAATCTAATAGAGCGAAATTCACAGAAATAGAGAGTGGAGTGGTAGTTACCATGGTCTTTGGGGTGGAGAAGAAGAGGAGATGTTGGTCAAAGAGTACAAAGTTCTAGTTAGGAGATGAGTAAGATCTAGGAATCTGAGGTACAATAGTGTGATTATAGTTAACAATACTGTATTATACACTTGAAAGTTGCTAAGAGTAGATCTTCAGTGTTCTCACCACATAAAAAGAAACGGTAATTATGTAACATGGTAGAATGTTAGCTAATGGTGGTCATCACATTGCAATACCCAAGTGTATCAAATAACACATTGTACAGTTTCTACTTAAAAAAATTTTTTTAAGTATTATGTAACTAATATACATTCCTTGGAGAAATTTCAGAAATACATGCAAACAAAAAGAAAACTCTCTTCTAGAAACACAACACACACATATTACTACTGTTACCATTTTGATGTACAGAGAGATGGTATTAATGTGGGTGGAGCCCTCTTCATTCTGCCTTTGGGGAGACACACTCTGATTTTGCTCTGCAAATGACCCCTCAATGAACTGAATATCATTTCTCTGTGGGACTGCCAACTTGGATGTCACCACATCTGCTGGTAAAACAGTAGGCAGGTGCCCAAGGTGATATTTGCATCTCCAACTAAGTGAAAATGCTGAGCTTCCTTCCTCCTGAGAGGAGAACAGTGAGGAGATTGCCCGTTAGTTCCCATCACCCGGACACATGGCGCATCCCTGGGTCTTGGGCCTTCTGACAACTAATCTTCAGCTTTCCCTTCAATTCTTTCATGGTAAATTGATTGCACTGATGGTCCCAATCAATGGCCATCATATTCATGGCCATTTCAGGGACGGAACCCTATGAAGAGGTGGAATCTAGTCCCACGCCCCTCGGATCTGGGATGTCTTGTGACTTGCTTTGGCCTGAATGCAGGGGAGGTGAGAGCGTGCCAGCTCTCAGTGTAGGGTTCCAGGGGCCCTGTGTGCTCTTCCGGGCTCTCTCCCGGAACCCTGACTCCCTTATAAGAACAAGAAGGGCCTCCGTTGCTGGGGGATGAGAAAACATTTGGAGGAGAGCCCAGGGCCTCAGGCAACAAACTGCCCTGAGATATATGGGGAAGAGCAGCCTACACTACTGGACTGAAGAAACTGATTTTTTAAGCCCCTGCATTTGGGGTGGTTTGTTATGCAGCAGTAGTTAACTGATGCCTCCGTGAACTTCCACGTCTGTCCAATAAATTATTTTTCTTGTGAGCCAGAGTGAATTTTGGCGGCTATAAACGAATAACTCAAATTGACACTTTCCATACTTTTACCAGAATATGATCATATTCTAGATCCTCTTTTGTAATCTACTTGTTTCACTTAGCAACTGATTTTGAGCATCTTTTCGTAACAATATGTTGGGCCCTAGTAAAGAAGGCAGATCTACTAAATGCTACTTCTGAGCTCTGCCCAAAGCCTTTTCATCATGACTTTATGGCCATTGGCCAAAATACTGTTCTTAGATGGGCCTAGCTTGACCTGTTCAGCAGGAAATGCCTTTGTCGGTAAGATTATGGGACAGTACAATGATTTTTCACAGCTCGGTGGCCAAGAAAAGGACACAGTCATGCCTCAGAGGTGCTTGAGAACATTAACATTTGGAAAAAGAAGAGAGTAGTTTTACTCAAGGTGTTCCATTCCATTCAAAAGGATAAGACATGTGGATGGAGAAGACAGAAAAAAAGATATTTCCTATAGTGACTTTATTTTCTGAAAACAAGGCCGAGTGATTAAAGTTCTCCAGTCCTTTTCTAACATCATCTTTTTCTTTTTCTTTTTTTCACCAAATGGTAGCTTCAACTTGACATATTATTTGTTTGGTGGAGAATGCAATTCTTGTCCGACAATCCAAGTCTTTTTTTTTTTTTTTTTACCCCCTGACAATCCAAGTTTTTACACTGATGGAAATATATCAACATCCATCCCCCACCCCCATGAGTGTTTGTTGAATGCATCTCTTGCAACTCTGCATGTCTCTCCCTTGGAAGGAGTCTCTTGAGTGCACTGTCTGCTTTGGTCCTTTCCACCATGGTGAAGCAACCGGAAGTGTATTCTTCTCTTGAGTCCTTTTCCTTTGCATCTGGTTTTCCTGCTGATAATAATAGCTAGCATTGATAACATTTCCCATGGCATTGCGCTCACTGAATCCACCAAAACCTCCACGAGGGAAGTGTTATTTCCCCAAGGCTTAGAAAAGACAAATCAATGGTGCAAGGGCCCACAGGTAACAAGTATCAGACCTAGGATTTCATCCCTGGTTTGTCAGACTTCTCAGTCTGAGTGCTTTAGCTTGATGCTACACTGCCTCAGTCACTCTGGGGTTTTAAATAAAAACCAAAAAAACCCCACGTTAAATCATCAAAGTATGGAAACCATACTTTTTTTTTTCCTTTCAAATAGAAAGCAGTAAGTGATCTTAATGAGCCTCTTTCCAGTCCCCCAAGGGTATGGTGTTGAAATCGTACCTGATCTTTCCTGTCTTTCCACTCTAAGCAACTTCTCCAGTTTTCCACACAAGCCTGAGGGGACAGGAGAACACACAGTATCTCTCTGAATGAGACCACAGGGGACCCTGGTACAGAACCTCCCTTGGGAACTTGAGAAACTTTCACAGTGTTTCTGCACATGATTGTGTAGGTACTCGCAAGTGAGAAAGAGTACATGATATGGTGAGCAAGTGCTCTCATTTTTGAAGCGGATTCCATCTTTAATGGTGAATATTTATAGAAAACACAAGAGCACCGGACAAGAAAAACCAAGACTCAGAATTAAAGCACATTCTATGGATCAGTACTATGCAAAAGAACTTTCTGTGATTATGGAAATGTATTCTATCTGTGGTGTCCAACACAGTAGCCACTGGTCTTATATGACTGTTGAGCCCTTGAAATGTGGCTACTGCAGTAGAGGGGACTGACTGAATGTTTAACTTTCATTAATGTTAATTCGCTAATTTTAATTAGCTAAAATTTAAATGGAAATAGCTACATGTGGCCAATGACTACCATATTGGATGCTGCAACTCCAAAGGTAGGTAGAAGACTATCGTAGGTGAGGGTCATCAGGGAAGGTTTCATCCAGAGGTATTTTGAGCTGCTTTCAAAGTAGAATAGGGAGGAAGGAAAATGCATTTGGAATGAAAAGAGAAGAAACAAAACCTTTGTCCTAGTAGAACACCAGAGGTTACAGATTCAAATGTCTATTGCAAGGACCATGAAAGTCTGGTAGAGAAGGGAAATGGGTTGGTGGTAAGAGATAGTAAGGCGTGGTGTGGGCTATGCAAAGTCAGAGACACAACCTTATCTAAAGCATCAGTCACTGGTCCACCCCAGCCAGTTAATGCTCTACAGAAAGTCAGACCCAGTGGTGATGACTGTCTTCTTATTGTTTGAGAGAAGTCAGAAATTCAGATTTGTCCATGGTCATCTAGTTTTGAATTGTTGGCACCCATATTAGCGAGTGTGGGCTAAATGTTTTCAGCAGACGCTGGTGGTGCCCTCCTCGCCTTCACACGGCACTTGTCTCTGCACGCCGGGCTGCCTCCTAAAGACGCCTTCAACTCTCACTGAAAACGTCCGACGCACGCTTGGCTTTTGTGCAGGGTACGCGTGGAATGTTGAAGAATTTGCGCTCTTGGCGGCAGCATTCCACCGATGACAGGTGCAGAGGGAGCGCCTCCATACCCCAGTCTCCTCTCCGCTCCATTGAGATAGCTCGGAGGTGTCTTCTGTGTTGCCCGCCACAGTTCCCGTGTGAGGGAGCCCCAGCTGCCCCCAGCAGAGACTGGCAGACAGTGTATCGCGCATTGGCTTCCGCTCCTGCCCCATCCCGTTTCCACTCCTCTACTGATTTTTCCAGAGGTCACCTTCAAATGAACGACCTGCACACGACTCCCTATCTCAGAACCTGATTTGGGAGGGACCTAAACAAAACCACAGTCGAAACACACAAACTCCCCCTCTCAGTGGTGAACTCCGTGAAGTTCTGATTTGTCCTCCTATCACAGCCAATGCAGGTCATGGTAGACCCTCTGTCAGATCCTTCAGGGACACAGCCTCTTTTCCGCACAGAGACCTGCACCTTCTTGATATTTTCCCTTCCATGCATTCAGCTGCAGATACGGAGAATGAGCCTGGGTGAAGGATTTTCATCGACCGGACCTAGAAGCTCACATTCCATTGGCAGAACTCAGTCACGTGGTCCCTGCTCCGTGCCGGGGAAGCCGGGAAATGGGGCGGAGCTGTGCGCCATTACGTAAGGAGTTTCTGTCCGCGTGGCTCTCAGATTTTGTAAGGCACTGCCCAGGACAAAGAAACCGTGTCTGTGGACCACAGTCAGTTTGCTGCTTGCCACACTGGAACTTCTTGCCCACACATTATTCCCTGAAACTGAGAAAAATTTGCTAGTAAGTCACCCAACGAGTTCTTAACTTACCCAGAAACAAGAGTCATGCCTTTTACCCCATTGGGTGATAAAATAAAGACATGGAAATCTAATCCGTTCGTCACTGACTAATTTTATCATTTCGAGGAGAAAATAATTTCACCTCCGATAGTTCTTGAGTGAATGAACAGAGGCTCCCAACTCGCTAGCTTTCTTTACTTCCTGCGTTCCCTGTGAAGTGTTTATCTGCAAAGAAAAGGTCCTTTAAACATCGTCTTCCTCCCACTTCCTCCTTGACTCCTACCCCCTTGGCTCTCGACATTCCAGTCCTACTGTTTGGTTCTCAGACTTGCCAAACCAGGGTGCCTGGGTAGCGCAGTCTGTTAGTGGTCTCATTCTTGGTTTCGGTTTGGGTTGTGGTCTCAGGCTTGTGGGATGGAGCCCCGGCGGCCTCCACGCTCAGCGGGGCATCTGCTTGGGATTCTCTCTCCCTCTCCCTCTCTCATGCGCTCACTTGTGCACTCGCTCTCTCTCAAATAAATAAATACATCTTAAAAAAATAAAAATTAAATAAATACCTCTTAAAAAAATAAAAATTTGCCAAACATTTCCCTACCTCCCAGGCTTTGCAGACATTGTTCCCTGTTCTAGGAATGTGATTCCTCTCTCGCTTCTTCCTGTTTCCCCAGTCTTTACCTCGCTGGCCCCCCTTGTGTCAATCGAGTCTCAGTACAAATGTTCTTTCCTCAGAGATGCTCTCTCTGACCACCCAAAATCAAGTCCCTTTCCTGTGCCCACTGTTATTCTCGCTCATCCCATCTATGACAATTCGGAAGCGTCTTTGCGTATTTCCTGTGTGTCTTCTCCAGAGACCTCTCACCATACACGCAGTGCCCAGCCCAGGGTCTGGCAAGGTGCTGGAAATAGGTTCGAATAAATAAATGAATACCAAGAAAAGTCCATTGCTGTAAAGAATTTTGTCAGGATACTTGTTATAGTTAAAATGTCTTGCCCCAATCTTTTTTGAAAGTTGAGTTAAGCTTTATTGGGATTTGAGAAAGAGGAGTGTGTGTAAGGCGAATGCTACCTGAAGCCACAACATAAAATAAAAATTGTTTCTTTATCCCTGAAATCCATGCACCTAGTCTTTTCAAAAACTAGCCTCGGTAAACTCAGTGATCATGAGTGTCAACAGGATGGTAGAGTTGAAAGCTCTTTGGAAAAAGCGAAGAGGCGAGCACCTGGCTCAGTTGGTGAAGCAATTGCCTTTCGCTCAGGTTGTGATCCCAGGGTCCTGGGATCGAGTCCCGCACCGGGCTCCCTGCTCGGAGGAGGGTCTGCTTCTCCCTCTGCCTTTCCCTCCTCTCATGCTCCCTCCCTGTCACTTTCTCTCTCAAATAAAATCTTAAAAAAAAAAAAAAAAAAAAGTGAAGCGGCATCACAAGGCAGAGGCTTATTTCCCAAAAACGTAATTGGCCCACCAAGTTTCTCAAGCTTGAACCAATTTACCTACCAAAACATAAACGATCTACCAAGTTTCTGGGGGTGGGGGTGGGGGCAGGGGGCTGAAAGTTTAAGTTAACCTCTCTTCTTTCTTTTTTTAACCCTGTGCGTTCCAATCCATCCAGCATTTTGAACCTCACTCCCAAATGTAGCCCCTTCCCCCCCATAGAGATAGTGGCCTGAATGAAAATAAAATAAGTGTGTTAATTTAAAAGATTGTGGACTTCTCCCCCCCACCCCAAGAACATTTGCTTCTTCATGTCTGTGCTACATTTTGTCTTCAATTGTTCTAAAATGGCCCTGGGGGCATCACACAGCAATCAGAAGTCAGCTGGCCAGACCATTTGGTTCCAGGTCCCGCACCTGCCAGTTGAGCGCCGAGCATGTCCCAGAGTCGGGTCTCAGCCCCAATCCCTCGTGTGCGACAGAGGAATATTGGCGCCTCCTTCATAAAGTGGGGATGGCCACGCTTAATTTTTGCAACATGTGAACACTTTAGAAAAGGAAAAAAAAGAAAAAAGAAAAAGAAAACCTTACCTTGAATCCACTATGCACTCATTACATATTTACATACCCTACACTCTGGGATGCCCCTGTTTTTTCTAAAAACATCAAATGAAGGGCTGGTGGGTTCCAGGACCTCGGTTGCACTTTGGTAGTGACATTCTGCAGCTCATGGCAAATGACAAAAGGTCCGGAAGTTCTGCTTTTGCTCGAGATTGTGTCACTCCAAGCTGCAAAGTGCACAATGAAGCTGTCTATCTAAGAAGCAGTTACTTGTTTAGTTAGAGACGAGCTTTTGGGTTTTTGGTTTTTGTTTCCTAGGGATTTGTTGCCAACTGGTGGGATTTGCAAGTGTTTTCCCTTTGGGAGGCAGATTCGGAAGTCTGGCCTGCTAAGACGCTTTTGGGAGCTGAAACTAATTAAAATATTTATTTTAGCCCCCGTAGCTAAGACGCAGCAGGGAAGAAAGTCCAACATTCATTTTTATGAAAGCGTAATTATATTCACTAACCTTTTGTGTGCCCGGTTCAGCAACTGCCTTGGGGCTTCCCCAACTGCTCAAGCACCTGCCCAGCGTGTGGGCATTTGGTAGAACAGTACTTAATGCCTGAACCCAGGGCACGTGGGCTTCCCTACCCCCACCAAGGACAATGGAGCCTTGTTACACCTTTCATCACCTCCAGACTCACCTCTGGGAGAAGTATTTTCCCAGTTTCACCTTCAATGAGAGCTATGAAGTGATGCAAAAGAGAAACACGAGAAGGAGAAAGAGAGAAGCTAAAAGACAAACTACCGTCCTTGACTATGCTTGGTATTGCCGAGGTTGAGAAAGACGGGCTCCGTAAGAGTCCGCCCTACTTCCTGACTGCTTACGAAATCCTTGAAGAAGTGTAAGGTCACATTTCGAGACAAGTAAATGTCAACACGCAGTGTTTTTCAACGGTGAAAACTAATAACGATGGCACTTTGACGGAAAACAAGTATCTCGAGGGACGAGGCCCAGAGAAGCCCGGGAATGAGGAATACACAGGACGTCCAAGCATCGACTAGATGGTTCACTCGCATTACCTTGTTACTCCTCCCGGCTCTGCACCATGGGTGTTGCCATGAATAATTTACAAATGAGGCAACTGAGACCCCGGGAAGATCAGTGACTTGGGAAGTGGTTCTCAGGAGTCTGAGAGCATACAGGGAGAGATCCCACGGACCCCGAAGGTTGGAGCCCCAGCTCCGCTGATGACCAGCAGTGGGATTTCAGGCCAGTTACTTAGTCTGGTTGAACATCCATTTTGCCCTCAGTGTAAGGGAGGTGATAGGGAACTACCCTGCCTGTGAAGATTCAAGGAGTTAACGTGCACAAAATACCGAGCACAGGGACGCCTGGGTGGCTCAGTTGGTTGAGTAGCTGCCTTTGGCTCGGGTCGTGATCCCGGCGTCTTGGGATCGAGTCCCGCATCGGGCTCCTTGCTCCGCGGGGAGCCTGCTCCTCTCTCTGCCTCTGCCTGCCTCTCTGCCTGCTTGTGTTCTCTCTCTGTTAAATGAATAAATAAAATCTATATAAAAAAAAAAAATACCGAGCACAGCACCTCTCACGGGAGGCTCGGTGTCCTCATCGCCACCCTCAGTGACAACACATGGCGGGTAGGTAGCTGAGCTGGGACGCCAACTGAGGTTGTTGTATTCCACTCACAAAGCTTTGGTTCCTTCAGTTTTCACCAAGTGAGTTCAGAGACAATCAGAAGTGGTAGAGGATAGATGGGGAGGACACCAGAACTGCGAGGAAACTGTCCTCTTGACTCCGGGACGTGCCCTACGTGGGTCCTTTGACTCCTATCCCAGGCTTTAGAGAAAACTCTCTTGGATGAGCTCAGAAGTATTTGTTTTTATCAAGAGAAGAGACTCTGTAAGGCTTAGAATTCCCAGCCTTGAGGATGAAGAGGAATTACAATGTACATGTTAAATGGGTACAGGCGGACTCCCCATTTTCTTCCCCCCAAGACTTTTCTCATACACGTTCACCCTCTCTCCTCCTCTCCGTCTCTTGACGTCGCCTCATTCTTCAAGGGCCAGTTCAGATTCCAACCCCTCCG
>CM052813.1:9153584-9294449 GCA_028533885.1 Nasua narica
TTGGAAGCACCGCCAACCAACCCAGCAGCAGTGCTTAGTATGAAGGTGCCACAAATAGCAAAAAAGGGAGTTCTGGTTCAAAAGCTCCTGTTCCACATTTAACCTGTGTTTTTGGTGTACTTGGTGGGGTGGTGGGGTAGACACCTGCCTAGAGGGTCTCAGGTGGATCCTATTAATATGCGTCCCTGCCGCCGGGGAGGTGACAGTGCTTTGTTGCACTTGGTTGAACTATGGTTTTGGATGTAATCATGCTCCTCGCCTGAATGAAGATAAAAGAGAACCGCCTACGAGGACAGATTCAACAGAAGCGCGTGTTCAAACACACAGGGGAAGCTTGGCAGGCTCAGCAGGGGGGGGCTGAAAGCGAGGAAGGTGAGAAGGTAGCCGAGATCCCAAGAACAGCCATAGGGAGAGCGTTTCCTGTGGGTTCCCTCTGTGCTGTGTGCTCGGCACCGGACCCCAGTTACCTTAATTCTCCCCCTCACTCTGTGAAGTAGGGACTCCGGTCTTCCTCTCCCATGCAGGGGCCCCAGGCGCTGAGAGGCCCAGGTGCCTGCCTAGTGTTATGGGACCGAAAGCTCAGAGGCAGGACTTGAATGCAGACTGGCCTGATTGCAGTCTCCGCTCCTCCCGCCGTGCGGTCGCTGCAAGTCCCTGACACAGGCTTTGGCGACATCAGTGCACCCCGCACACCTGCTGTGGGCCAGTGCACAAAATCCCCGGGGTGGGGTGGCGGGGAGCAGAGTGGGGAAGGTGAGCACGGAAAGAAATATCAAACCAAGTGTACCTGTAACAGAGTTCTGGACGTTCTCAAAAAACGATGAACTCTTTGTGTGGTGATTAATTGCAGGAGCATAAGGGCCGCCTCCCGAAGAGAAATGTAATCCTTCCTGGGTTCAGACCCTATCAGCTTCCTATCCAGGGTGCTGTGCTCAAAAGCCTGCACCTAGAAGGTGCTGGAAGAACATCTCCTGATGCAGCAGGGAGGGGCTGGGTGTTCTAGAACCAGTCAGGGCTCGGGGCTAAAGGTCCTGAGCTAGGGTCCCAGTCCCACACTACACTAGCTCAGTGCCCTGGGCATGTTAGCTCACCCTTTGGGGACTCAATTTCCTAGTTTATAGAGAAGGAATAACAAAAAATGAAAATACAACATATGCCCTGGCCTACTTTACAAGGCTCAGTGCAGAGCACACAAAGTCATGATATAAATACATGGTAAAAACTCCGTAAGAAATGTCTTCGTTGAGCTTTATTCCTTGGAAATACTGCAGGAAAGCAGGGAGGGGCTATGACTGAGGCCTGCGTGCTTGTGGGTGACCCCAGAGAGGAAGAGGGCAAAGGAAGCTACATAGTCTTCGGGGTTCTAGAAGCCTTAAACTGGTCAGTTCTCATTTTAGGGGAGATCATAATTACATGTTTGAAAGCCGGAGGGGTAAAGGATGGAGTCTGAACTTTTGTCTAACTCTGGTTCAGTGAAAGTTCCTCTGCCACCTTTCCTCCCTATAAACTCAGCCGGTTCCCTCCTCCATGTGGCTCTCTGCTCCAAGGGAATGACATTTCCCTGGGGCAGGGAGTCTAGTGGTCAGGACCCAGGGTCTGGATTGGACGTTCTTACCCTGAGAGACTTCTTCACTGACCTTAAAACCATTTCCTGAGCAGAAAGAAAAGATAATAGTACCCGCCTTATAAGGTAATTGAATATATTTAAACGAGGCAATTCCTACAGGGCACTGAGCCCAGGAACTGGGAAAGAATTATAGGCCATTATGAATATTATTATTACATTTACAGTTACGACTACTGTGTAGTTCCTGGTTGTCTTCACCAACCTCGCGCCCTGATACATTTGTTTTCCATTAAAGTTCAATATCCTGGAAAGAAATTTTAAGCCCCTTGGTTAGGTTAGTGAAATCAATGAGCCAAAAATAGCTATCAAGTTCTATGGCAAGAAATCAGAAGCATCACCTTCCCTGGATCCAGTTTTTCCCCTAGTGATCCAAACTGAAGACACAAATTAAGGCAGAGATAATCTGCTTTATGAGATTATGCCTCAGGATATTTTATGTCTTGTAGCCCTTCCGGTTCCGAGTACCAGAAAGAGCTTTTTTTTTTTTTTTTTTTTCCTTTTTGGTAAGGCAGTCACTATCCCTTACTATTAATTGCCCTACATTTCCAGATTTGCCTAATCCCAAAGTCAAGTCCCTGTCATCCCCCCCAACAAAAGGACACTGAAAATAATTACAAGCCTTCTGAAGTTTCCCGATTCAACCTCCAAAGGAACTTCAACACAGATTTCATTAACCGTTTTCAGGATTTATAGGTTTGGGGAAAGTTCTTTTTGGGCAGAGAGGAAGGAGCGAAGAAAGAAGGCTAAAAAGCCTTTTTAAGATTTCCAGAAGTAGTGATGGCGAAGCCCCACCCTGGAGGCTTCCTTTTTCTCTAGAAAAACAATGCTCCTGGTGTTTCCCATGAGAGCCCAGAGCCTAGCCCCAGGCGGACACATGTCAGTGATCCCACCCTCCATTTTGCTGGCCAGAGTCACCGGAGCTTAAAAGAAGAGGAAGTAAATGAATTCATGCACACATCCTCGTAATCTGTAGACACAGGTCAAACTTCGCTAAGGTCTGTTAAAAATGACCGAAGATTCTTCTCTGGGGGGCGGCGGGGGCGGGGGGGGGGGTGAGCCGCCATTTTGTCTCAAGGAAGCTGGCGGGACCCAGTGCACACAGTTGGCTACCTCTTGGTTGTGTATGGCATTTCCTTGAAATGAGCAGATTTCTCTGGAAGAGAGCAGAGGGCAGAAGGAAGGAAAGTGCTTTGCGGTGAAATAGAAACAGACCTTGCCTTTCAGGCCCAGTAGATCCTTGGCCTCAGGCTACACAGCAAAAGCCTAGAAATCCCAGAGCAGCAGCTTGGAAGTCCCACGTGCTGCCTATTTGCCTGAGCATTTTTATGCTCGTATCAACACTTGGCCTTCTGTTTGTGGAGATTAACTTTAAATAAACTTGTTCTCCTTTTGGGTGGCATTTCTTGTTTCATTTCTCTTGATTTTTATTTTTTTGCTCCCCCTTCCATTTCATAATCATTTCCATTCCCTCCTCCACTTCGAGAGGAGAAAACCTTCCGCTGAGGGGTGATGTCGTGATCGCCTTCCGGCCACAGACACGGGGGGTTTGTCTTAAGTGGGAGGACGCCTGCCTCACCCTGGCTCTGACTGAACTGATGCGTCAGTCAGCATCTTCCTGGGGAGGCCTGCAGCCTGTGGCAGTAAGGACCCCAGTGAGGCTACCCCGGAGGATACCAGTGAGCATTCCATAATCTCAGACCACCTGCTCAGCCCCTGCCAGCCTCAGTTTCCCGGTCTCCGAAATTGGGACTACAGTAGCATCCGCCTCCCAGGGCTGAACTAAGGATTACGTGATTCTATAAAGGTTCAGTAAACCCTCACTTACTGAGGTCTCCTTTACCTAAACGTTGAGAGAGAAGACGAAGCAGAAGTGCTGAACATCTTAGGACATCTTTAATGCCGTCTGCACTTGCTATAAAAATTATAATGCTTTCATGACTTCCGTTTCCCCAGGGTGATGTACCTCGGGGAGGTTGAGGTAAGAGGTTGTCCATCCTGAACTGCACTACCTTACTTTTTGACCTGAGTCGCCTTCTGTCTTCTAGTTCTAACCATACTTGCCCATCAACCTCCTTGGTGTCACCCCATGACCTCTGCTTTGAATCCATGCTCTCTCACCTTCCTTGGGAAGAGACCTTCCATATAGCAATGATCCCTTCTTTCCTCTCAACTAGGTCCTTCCCATCCAGTATCTGACACCCTCTCGGTGCCTCCATGTTAGAAAATTACCTCCCTGGGCCGCATCCCCCCTCTGGTTACTACTCCACTTCTCTCTCTCTCCCTTCAGAGTCAGCCCTTTAACAAATTGTGTATTTGCTGCTGCCATTTTTCATACCTGATTCACTCCTCAGCACTTTATAATCGGGTTTCCAGCCCAAACATTCCTCTAGGAGTCGTAAGGTCCCTAACACTCTCCATGTTGTGAATCCAAAAGACATTTTCGGTCCTCATCTCATTGACACCTCCCCAGCACTGGGTGTGGTCCCTCTCGTTGTGTTTCCTTGGCTCTGGGACATCACATCTTGCTCTCCCTCCCACCTCTTGCCTGCTCCCATTTTGTCTCTGTTTCTGGCTCATTCTCCTCCCTCTTTCATTAAATGTTGAATTTCTTCGAGTCTCAATCCTAGATCGTCTTCCCACTTTGTGCACTTTCTCTAGGAAATTATCATCAGTTATGATTTCAGTGATCCCCTCCATGCCAGTGAAAATCGACTTACATCTCCAGCTCGGACTGCTTCTCTGTCACCCAGACCTACATGCCCAGCTACTTACTACCTCTCCATTTGGAAATCATTCCTCATTACTACATCCAAGGCCGAGGTCATGATCTTTCCCAGCAAATCTGCTCCTCTTCCTTTGTGTGCTATCTCAAGGAATGGTACCGTAATCTATCCTGTGTCTATCATCCTCTACATCTTCCTCTCCCCCACTCACCATAGCTGATTTATCGCCATGACCTCCTCCTGTCACTTCCATTTCAGAACTGCCTCTCCAAACTATTCCAGTTACTATGCTGCCATCATGTTCTGTTTTCTTGGACTTCTTCCCCATTTGTCCTGCTAGCCCAGCCCCGTTCCTTTTGCCACCGTAGACAATCATGACATGTTCTTTCAGAAAACTTGTCAGTGACTTGCTGTTGATCATAAGAAAGTAACCAAAATCCTGATAGGGTATGGCAAAATTACTTTTCCATACCATCCATTTTCCCCCTCCTTATAAAGATCTGATATTGTTGGGATGACATTGTATCTCTCTCTCTCACACACAAGACATTTCTAACCTCCTGTACCGAGAGGAAAAACCTGTAAGATGGAAGCAGAAGCTGTTAAATGGAGTGGCTAGAAAAACCCTTTAAAAGGACTTCTAAATCTTAATGCCTGAAATGTGGATATGATGACTGGAGCTCCAGCAACCCTCTTGAGATCTTGAGGATGGACACTAGAATTAGGAATGGTAAGGCAGAAAGAGAAAGGAAGCCTGTGTCCTGGTGACTTTGTAGAACCACCATGTAAGACTTGACTGTCTACTTCTGGGATTCTGTGAAAGGGAACAAAATCCTCAGTGGTTTAAACTCACTATTATGGGATTTCTGGCTCTAGCAGTTGATCTCAGTCTCCAGTTGATACCCACAGCTGGTTTCTGCTCTACCTTACCAGCTTCCTTTGCCCCACTTTTGCCCTTAGGTTCTGCACTATGTACTGGACTGAATTTTCAGCTGTTCATATACATCATGTGGGCTTTCCTGACCAGGGCCTTTCTCCATTCTTCTCTCTGTCCATAGGACTTTCCTTCCTGACCCTTTATCCTCCCACCTAATTACTTCTATCCACCCTTCAGAGCTGAGTTGGAGCAGAACTGTCTTAGGGGAGTCCTCCCTAGAATTCCCTCTTTTCCTCTTTATTCCCTCCTTCCATCAATCTACAGTAGGTTCCTTGTTAGATGATGTCACAGAACTATATTTTGCTTCAGAATACTATTTTTAGGTGTAGAATTAGTTATTCATTTATGTAATTATTTGATAAATATCTATCTTCGTATTAGGATTGAACTTCATGAAAGCAAGGGCCATGTCTGCTTTTGTTTGACATTTTATTTCCAGCCTCTGGCATAGTCTTTGCTGTGTGTGCACACACATATTTGGCACCCCAAATCCTGCAAAGTGAAGAATGAAGACTTCTAGTCCCTTTTTCAGGGAATGTATCTGTATCAGGACCCCTGATTCTCTTTTGCCTTAATCAGTTTCTTCCCCAAAATTTTCAACTACCTTATACTAACATTTTCATAGTGTTTCATGGCTTCAAAACACTTTCATACAAATTATCTCATTTTCACTTTCTCCAGCAGCTATTTAAGATACTTAGAGAGTAGCAAGTCTTTTCTTAAATAAGGCTTTCAAACATTAAATCAGTTATTACCATTCTGTTTAAATGCTCCCCCGAGTTTGTGACCTCATCATTCCCTCTCATTTAAGTCTGGAGCCCCAGCAATAAATGGCAGTTTTGAGAATTTTTCAACAGGTCTGTGGCCATCCATATATACATTCGAACTGAAAAAAAAAAGACCAGCTAGGGAATAAATTCTTACCATCGCTCCCCCCATCCAAATGTGGCTTTCTTTGTCCAATTCGATTCCTTTGACCTCAGCTCCCAGGTGTTGCTGATCACCAGGTGAAGCTGCTCATTCAGGCATGCTTCGGGAACCACCATTAGAGTGGCTCCTCAAGGAAAGAAAATCTATTTCTTTAAAGGAATCCAGCAATGGATGATTTGCTGCTCTGCATATCGGCATGTCAACTTAGGGATAAGTTCTAGCTCCCCAAGGACAAAACAGTGGAGTTATGACAATCCTGAGAACCACTGAGCTGTTGCATATCACCCTACAGGTAACGAAGAAGAAACACCATCAGCCCGCACTGGGAAAGCCCTGGTGGGTGGGTGCCTTGCCCAGTCTCCTGAACCTGCCCCTCTCCCAAGACTTCGGGTCTCAGGAGAGCACTGCAGTATCTCTGTGTGCTGATGGGCAGCCTGCCCTTCGGCTTCCACTTCAGCATTTCCATGAGCCCAGGCCAACCAGTACTGGTCCTTGAAATACAAATGGCAGGAAGCAAGCGGGATGGCATCTCTGGCTCTAACTGTACAGATGGCTCATAAATTGGAACTGCTTCCTCGGTGACCCTCGCCATCCAGCATAGTCCGAACACCTTGACAATCCTAATATCCGTGCATCTTAGAGTTTCTCCCACCAAGGTACTCACCTGGTCTCACAGTTTTATCCTCCATTTCCCTCCCAACATAGTCTGGGCAGATGCCTTTGCTCCTAAAGGATGGTTGTGTCTACTTTTGTCATTGATTTTGAAAACCTGTTTCAGATGTAAGTTCTGGGACCACAATGAATTCTAGTGAGGCTTAGCTATTTCTTTCATCCATCCAACAAATCTTTATTAAGTTCCAGGCTATGGGATACAGAAGGATAGACAATAGACTCACCAAGAAAGAAAATTGTCTGCAGTGCCCTTAAGGAACCTCTTAAGGAACCTCTCTAAAGAGTCTATTAACTGGGGGCGCCTGGGTGGCTCAGTCGTTTGGGTGGCTGCCTTCGGCTCAGGTCATGATCCCAGGGTCCTGGGATCAAGCCCCTCGTCCGGCTCCCTGCTCAGTGGAGAGCCTGCTTCTCCCTCTCCCTCGGCCTGCTGCTCTGCCTACTTCTGTTCTCTCTCTATCTCTCTGTCAAATAAGTAAATAAAATCTTTTTTTTTAACAAAAAGAGTCCATTCCCTGGAAAATGAAGGTAATAATGATCTTTACCTTTTGCAGTTTTTGGTAGTTAAGTGAGATAATACATAATTTTGGTAGAGTGCCAGTACACCCCAAACACTTGGGACAAGCTGGTTGTTATTAAATGAGGTAGAAAGGTAATAATACCAGTGTTTCCACTGATAGGCAAACCTATATCATGGCTTTATCATGGTTTGAATAAAAAAGCATTTAAAGAGGAAAGTGTAAAAATTTGGTATATCTCCCGTCACCAACATCATCATTCTCATGTTTGGTTCTGTGATTACCCCAGGGCTTGTTTCAGGTGGATTGGGTATCACCCATATAAAGCAATGTAAGTACTGTCTCTACGGCATTATCATCTGCTACATGTATTATCCGCCGTCAGATCATAATCACCATTAACACTTTCTGAGTGCTTACTATGTACCAGGCATCATTCCTAAACTCTCTATAAGTATGACCTCCTTTAACCTTCCAGACTACATTAGGAAATAGATACTAGTTCTCATTGGGTGAGGAAACGGATACCCAGAGAGTTTAAGGAACGCAGAAAACATCACGCGGCGCTTACTATGAACACGTAGAGTACTTTTCAGCCCTGTATACGCACGTGTGTCAGAGGAAAACAGTCACGTGTGTAAGTGTTCCGGATCTTATGATGAAGAGCGTTCTTCTTCCATCTGCTTTGTTTCTGTGCCTCCTCTGCCCATCGAGGGTAGGACTCACTCAACTGGCCGCGTGGTCCAGTCTGTTAGACTTCTGGGCTGCAACATGGGTAAGATGGATGGGGGGAGAAGGGAATGAAGGGACTTGAGCTAGGGTGTGAGAGGAGTCCGAGGAGTGTTGAGGAAAGAGGCGTGGGCATTGTGGCACTGTGTGTTGCAAGTGGGTGCGAGATAAAAGAGGAATTTTGAGAGCTGTGCATTCTAATGTGTTCTCAGAAGGCAAGTAAATATCTTGAGTTATTTTTTGAATGGCTTTTTTAGATGCCAGGCTGGGTTTCTTTAATTGAGAGAATGCTTTGAAACTAGATGACATGGATGAACTACTTGTAAACACGATGGGTGTATATTTAAGATGTTAGAGCTATCGAAATCCTCCTGATTTTATGTGATTGCATTATCATATGGTTGGTAACAACAAATCCTGAAAAACTTTGTTCTGGGATGCTGTTTCTTACATTTCTCATGGGTCAGGACACATAGAAGTAACACTGCTCTTTGTAGAAAGCAATGAAATATCGATAGGTCTAATTTCCTCATAGAATAACTTGAGCAAAGTTATCAGGTGGGCCGCAAACAGGTAAATGGAATTTGAGAGCTGGAAAGGACCTTAAAGAGATGGAAACACTCAGATTCGTAGAAAAGTTTACTTTCGGCAATGAAGACTTCATTACCTAAACTCTGTGCGGTTCTCTGTGTCTTCATTGATGAGAGCATTTATGATATCCTTAAGAAGTTAATTTTATGGGGTTTTCTTTTTAAAAAAATTTTTTTTAAAGATTTTATTTATTTATTTATTAGGAAAGAGAGAGAGTGAGAGAGAGCATGAGAAGGGAGAAGGTCAGAGTGAGACGCGGACTCCCCATGGAGCTGGGAGCCCGATGCGGGACTCGATCCCCGGACTCCGGGATCATGACCCGAGCCGAAGGCAGTTGCTTAACCAACTGCGCCACCCAGGCGCCCTCTTTTTTTAAAATTTAATTTAATATTTCAGTGTTCCAGGATTCATTGTTCATGCTCCGTACCCAGTGCTCCATGCCATACGTGCCCTTCCCAATACCTACCACCAGGCTCATCAAACCCCCACCCTCCTCCCCTCCAAAGCCCTCAGTTTGTTGCTCAGAGCCCACAGTCTCTCATGGTTCACCTCCCCCTCTGATTTCCCCCATTTCACCCTTCCTTTCCTTCTCCCAATATCCTCCATATTTTTCCTATGCTCCACACGTGAGTGAAACCATATGATAATTGATTCTCTCTGCTTGAACTTATTTCACTCAGCATAATCTCTTCCAGTCCTATCCATGTTGATAAAAAAAGTTGGGTATTCATCCTTTCTGATGGAGGCATAATATTCCATTGTATATATGGACCATATCTTCTTTATCCATTGGTCTATTGAAGGGCATCTTGGCTCTCTCCACAGTTTGTCGATTGTGGCCATTGCTGCTATGAACTTTGGGGTACATGTGGCCCTTCTTTTCACTACATCTGTATCTTTGGGGTAAATACCCAGTAATGCAATGACAGGGTCATAGGGTAGCTTTATTTTTAATTTCTTAAGGAATCTCCACACTGTTTTCCAAAGTGGCTGCACCAACTTGCATTCCCACCAACAGTGTAAGGGGGTTCCCCTTTCTCCACAACTTCTCCAACATTTGTTGTTTACTGTCTTGCTGATTTTGGCCATTCTAACTGGTGTAAGGTGTTATCTCAATGTGGTTTTGATTTGAATCTCTCTGATGGCTAAAGATGATGAACATTTTTTCATGTGTCTGTTAGCCATTTGTATGTCTTCTTTGGAGAAGTGTCTGTTCATGTCTTCTGCCCATTTTTTGATGTGATTATCTGTTTTGTGAGTGTTGAGTTTGAGTTCTTTATAGATCTTAGATATCAGCCCTTTGTCTGTAGTGTCATTTGCGAATATCTTCTCCCATTCTGTGGGTTGCCTGTTTGTTTTGTTGACTGTTTCCTTTGCTGTGCAGAAGGTTTTTATCTTGATGAAGTCCCAAAAGTTCATTTTCGCTTTTGTTTCCTTTGCCTTTGGAGACATGTATTGAAAGAAGTTGCTGTGGCCAGTGTCGAAGGGGTTACTGCCTATGGCCCATGTTCTCCTCTAGGATTTTGATAGATTCCTGCCTCATGTTGAGATCTTTTATCCATTTTGAGTTTATCTTTATGTAGTTTCATTCTTCTACATATATAGCTGTCCAATTTTCCTAGCACCATTTATTGAAGAGAATGCCTTTTTCCCACTGGATATGGGGTTTTTCTGCTACTTTATTTCCTACTAATTCCTCCATTTTTAAATAATGGCCAAAAAGCAATTCTGGGTACACACATATTAGAAATCCATGGTGGGGAAATTTCTTTTAATTGAGAAAATTGATATTCACTACATAGGAGTTTTCTGCAAACTGGGGGTCCATTATTTCATGTTGGTGGTGAAACATTCTGGTTCAGGTCATGAGAACTAGTGTTCTTTGGGAATAAAACATGAGAATGCTGTACTAGGAACGAAGGTGCTTACGAAGAAGTCCCTTTGGGACCTGTGCTCATTGAAGCCGGGTACTGATTTGCTGTTAATCATATAAATGTTTTGAGTGTACATATCTCATTGTGAAATGTAGTTAAGAAGCAGCATGTTCACTCAAGAATCCCTGTAATTATTTTCTCCAGAGGAATCGTAATGTTTCATGATGTCACCCACCATCAGTCAGAATATTTGACCCACATGACACACCAGTGTTTTTCCAGCCAGAGCCTAGGTGTTTTGACTAGCTTGTGAATTTAGATATTTACGATAATATGCATTCAGATGTGGTTTTCAGAAAAAGTAGAATTAGCCAGTGGATTTCTATGTCTGACATTTTGCCAAACTATATAGTCAGAAAGCCCCTTTAATATAGAACACAGAGATTTGAAATAAAGTCTAAAAACATTATTAATTATTAATATTATTAATAATTATTAATTATTAATTATCAATAATAATTATTATCTATCAATTATCAATTATTAATAATTAATGCTATTATTAAATAAAAATAAAGAAATTGCCAGTGACCAAAAATAAACAGGAAATTGACGATCAGAAGGACCAACAAATAGACTGACACTCTGGGAGCTTGGAAAGGGTTTCAATTACTTAGGATCTGGGTTTTTTTGCTTAATGGCCTTGGGTCCCACTCTCAGGTGTTCTTTGGCTTATAGATAGCATTCTCCGTGAGTATTCACATGGCCTTCCTTCCTGTGCGTTTGTCTCTGGGTCTAAATTTCTCTATAATGATCCCATCATATGACATTGGGGCCCACCCTAATGACCTCATTAACTTGATTATCTCCAAAGATTACTTCCAAAGAAGGCCACATTCAGAGATAACTATGGTTAGGACTTCAACATCTTTTGGAGGGATATAACTCAACCCTTCACAGAACCCAAGATCTCAGCTCTTTTGTCTAATTGTTCTTGCTCTCTCCTGCCTCCTGCAAGGTGACAGTCAGGAAAACCACCACCCAAAAGTCCTCATGCTCATGCTTGGGATTTTTTTTTTTAACTTGTATTTCATCATTAAGGTCCCCATGTTGTTGTTGGTCTGTTCCTTATAGACGTTGAGCACCTCCTCTGTGGGCTGTAACTGTAAGGTAGAGGAAATGAGTAACAGAGAATCCAATCTGACGTGGCAGTGAGACCATTTCCATTTAGCTTTTGGCAGATCCCCACCATGCACGTCATTCTCGCAAACCATGGAATTAAGTAATGAGCCCCCTGGGTCAGGCCTTGCTGCTCACTGTTGTCAAAATGAACGTAATCATAGCTGGATCCCATGCACAGCTGAGACTGTGTTCAGCTCTGCAGGCTGGGTGTGAGCTCAGCAGGGATGTTGGTTACAGGCTGCTGTATTTGCATGTCTGCACAAAAAATTAGGCCTGAGAGTGCAAGCAAGCTATCCACTGCTTGAACAGAAAAATGGGCTATTGCAGCTGCAAGTCCTATTAGTAAATCTATTCCAAAGACTCTTACTGCTGTGCATGGATGGATGAGCTTTCCAGGATCTGTCAGGGTTAGTGCCCTACCCACATGCCCTGGGGTTACCTTCGGCGAACAATTCCCATATAACTTGAAACCTTCTTAAACACCTGTCTCTTCTGCCTTAGGGATTTTTGCATCTAGAGGACCATGCTTACCCAAGAGCATAGCAGGCTAAGATAGCTAGAGGGTTTACTCCACAGTTCCAAGGTATGTTCTGCACATTGTCTTGGAGGATCTCCCACAAAACTGAGCCTCTATTATCCACAGTGGTACCTGCTAATTAACAAATTCATCCTTTATTGGGTTTCTTCCCTTGTCTGATTTACCTCTTCACGTCTCCTGGGATTACCTCCCAAATAGACTACTTATACCCCAATCCTTATCTTAGGGTCTGCTCTTGAGGGGACTAAAATCAGGGCATATAAATCCCAGAAACTGTATGCAAAAGTATGTGTGCCTGTGTATTTTTCTGGGAAAGGATATATCGTTTTCATCAGAAGATTCATTCTCAAAAGTTCTTACCCAAATATGGGTAAAAAACCTTGCTCATCATTTCATGGATAAGAAGAGTTGTGTCCTTCAGGTTTAATCAGATCACTTTCAGCCTGGGAAACCAAAGGGAATGGAGTCAATATTTCAACTTGTTGACAGATCAGCATGATGGGAACCAGGGTGTGTGGGACTTCAGAACAGAAGATATCTTTACATACATCCCCCAAGTGCTGTTTCCAAGGCCAGTGATTGTCTAAGGCTAATCTGATGTGTGTATGCACGCAGGGAGCAGGGGAGTGGTTATTTTATGTCAATGGGGAACGGCCAATCACAAAAAGTCAAAAACTGTATTATTCCATTTATATAAATTACCTAAAGTAGTCAAATTCATGGACCCAGAAAGTAGGATGGTGGTTGCCAGGGGCTGGAGGGAGGTGAAAGTCGGGGAGTTGTTCAATGGGTATAGAATTTCATTTTTGCAAGATGAGAAAAAGTTCTGGCGAGTGGTTGCACGACAGTGTGAACGTTCTTAGTATTATCAAGTTATACACTTAAAAATTATTACAATGATAAATTTTATGTTATGTCTATCTTACCACAATTGTCAAAAAAATGTTTAAATGCCACTGATCCCAATAAACGACAACCAAAAAAAGTACTGTGACACCCCCACCCCCGCCATATTGGCACTATGTCTTTTCAGAGACTGGCACTCACCAAAATGCGTAGTAAGGACTTTGGAGACTCAGAAAAGTCTAAGGGAGTGAATATGGGAAAAGAGGTGAGAGGGGGTGGCCTTGTTCCCTGGCCTAGGAGTGACTTCAAGCAAATCCCTTGATGTCTTTGTGCCAACATTTCTCATGAGTTGAAGAAAATACTCACTGTTGTGAAGCCTCTTGGGTAATTGCGAAGAGATTGTCCACTCAGGAGGAAGAGGGGCAGATTAGGCTGAGAAGTTGCTCCAACAGGAACAACAGAAGTGAACAAGAGGGAGGAGAAAAGTCAGTGTGTTGTGTGAAGAGTAAGCACTGGGGAAGCAGAGAGGAAGCAGAAACTGGAGATTGGAAATAGCCAGGAGGGAAGTGAAGATAAAGACCAGACAGTGAATTCTCCTGGCAAAGATGCTTTAGAGCAGTGGTCTCTCAGCTTTGGTCCTTTATCCCCTAGAGATGTACAGATAGATTCTTCATTTCTCAGTGCTCAATAAGAATATTTAAGTGTTTTTTTTCTTGATATGATAACCCAAAAAAAGGATTTAAGTACGTTTTGCATAATACGGCATTTGCCTGTCCGTAATTGCTAAGCAATTCCCTTGAGTTAAAAAATTTGAATTTTATTGACTCCTGGGGTCTGGCCACTGTTAGATGGGTCCGTCATAGTGCTGTGTCTGCCACTGTCCTCGTGTCAAAGTTCCGTGGGGTCATAATTTGCCATCGGAAACCTTCTTCCAGAGTAAAATTTTAGTCCCTCGGTTACTGCATTCATGGAGACTTAAGTTAGCCGTCATGGAAACGACGGGGATTTATAGTAATGTATTATTGTGACTGCTGCCAGTGGGTGTAAGATATCAGTGAGCTACTAGTGTCAAGGAACCAGCAGAGACACATGACCCCTCTGCACCAGCAAAGGTTTTGTACAAGTCTGAACATCCTAGGTCAAAGTCACAGAGACTGTGATATAAAGAAATCTTGACTTGAGATCGAATTGTTTTAAAAATATTCTATTTCTCATATTTACAGGATTCTGTCAATATTCTGATAGTTACCTCTTTATTAAAACCAGGAATTTGTTTTTGACATCTGCTGGAGAAAAAGAAAAAAAAAAACTTGAGACTCTATTTTCTTCTACTAATGCCACCGATAATTAGAGTAGAGAAATGCATTTGGTCCCGATTTTGGTAATTCAGGTAGAGCTAACAAACCCTAAGTGAGTATGATAACTTTTCAGAGTTTATAAAGCAACACATTAATATTGCCTTTCAATTTTGGTTAAATATAAGATATTAATACCCTCAATCGATTAAAAAAGAATGTTGTTATTAATACAGTTTTATACAAAAAAAGATTTGCCAATAGTCCTGATTCGCATCGATATCACTGAAATAAAAACCAAGGAGGATAAATATAGATCTGGACTTTATGTGTTTACCAGTTTATTGTAAGGATATAATAAAAGATACAAGAGATGCCCAGGCACTGAATTGTAATGCCACACCATCTCCCACCATCAGAAGAAGCAGGGAGACAGTCAGTGAGGAACCGCTGGTCTAGAGTTTCCAACAACGCTGCCATGGCTGGTTCTGATGCTTGCTCTGTCTTCATATTGTGGTTTTTTGCCTCTAAGTATGCCTTGTAATTTTTTCTTGATAACCAGACGTGATGTACCGAGTAGAAGGAACTGCTGCTGTAAATAAGCATTTAGTAATGTGGTAGGGAGGTGTGGGGGAGGGAAGCATTGTATGGCCCTCCGATTAGTTCTCAGTCCTTTAGTGAGCCTAGGCCTCTGGACTCAACTTCACGCATGTTTAGCAGTTTTTTTCCTCTCTTAGGTGGGATAGGATGGCTAGACTGGTCTGGGGTTGGGTAGTTCCCTCTCAGGTCAGTTAGACTGATGAAACCCTGACAGGTCAGGCTCCTGAGGGCACACCAGGTAAAGAACAGAGTGCTCTGGGGGTGCCTGGGTGGCTCAGTCGGTTAAGTGTCTACGTTCAACTCAGGTCATGATCTCAGGGTCCTGGGATCGAGTCCCACATCGGGCTCTCTGCTCAGTGGGGAGTCTGCTTCTCCCTCTCCCTCTCTCTCTTTGCTTGCTCACTCACTCTCCCTCTCTCTCTCAAATACATAAAAATCTTTAATAATAATGACAGTAATAATAATAATAATAATAATAATAATAATAATAATAATAATAATAAAGAACAGAGTACTCTGGTTTATTTGAAAATGGCTCCTTTTCCCTTCCCCCTGCTGGAAGCCCAAGGGAAATTTTCTCAATCAAGTGGGAACCCGCTTGAGCTCCCAGAGGTAAAGTTCACAATATTGTGGCGACCCCCAGCCTGTCCCCTGGAGTGTTGAACTCTCTGATTGGTCCCCAGTGAGCCTGCAGCAGCTCCAGTGAGAGTTCAGTGTCTCCTCCCACACCGGTCCCTGTGGCGGTGTCCCCTTGTGAGTTTCAGCCTTGGGCAGCCATGACTCCCTCTACACCCTCGTCTCTCCAGCCCTGGGGGCAGCGGTTTGCCCCGTGTCCACCAGGGATCCAAGAACAGTTGTGGATTTTTTGAGTGGTTCAGCCGTTTACTTGTTGGACAGAGTTACAGAGGAGTAACTTCCAAGCCCCTGGGAGGCAGACCTGGAAACTGGAAGGCATCCTCGCTGCTCTGGGATCTGAGGAGCAGAAGCTCGCACTGGGAAAATGTGTGTGAGGGGGAACATCAAAGGGGAGGTGGCCTATAGGTGCCTTGGTGAAAAGCTGGGACTGAAGGCAGAGACGTAAGAGTTGCCTCTTCCACAGGAGAGGTGTCCCATCAATGTCGCCCTCTTTACCCGTCAAAGGTGTGTGACCTTAGGCAGAGACTGTCTGGTATAGACCAGGAGTTGGAGAAGAGATAGGGACATCTGATGCCTCTAGAACTGGGGTTTCAGGGGGTCTGATTACGGGTTCTTTCTCTTCAGGAGGACTCTCCGGCTCCTTGGGCCACCGGTGACTATTTCCCAGGAACAAGAAGGTAAGACCATGTTGTTGCTGTTTTTTCCCTTTAACCCCCATCATTGCCTTGCTTGCCATGGTCAACTCTCCTTCAGTTCTTTATGATCGGCATCATGGTATCATGGAAAAAGTTCCAGAGTTAGAATTACACAGATCTGGGTCGAAATCGCAACTCGGTAACCCACTAGCTCAGTCATTTTGTGTAAGTTAATTATAAATAATTTAATCTTGAAGTTGGGGTTTTTTTTCTTAGCTCTCCCATGAGAATAATAATACCTTTCTCACAGGTTGTAGTGAAAGGACTATGCAAAGCCTTCAGTGAATGTTTGTTACCTGCCCCCAGCTTCTCCATGCTCTCCTCTTCCGGGATGGTGTTAAGCCATGACTGCAAATCCTTCAACACTCTTTCCATTGAGAGGTGGGATCTCTATCCCCTCTCCTTGAATCTGGGCAGGCTCGTGACCACTTCAGCCAGCAGAGTAGTGGGGAGTGTTATGTGACTTCTGTAGTCATTCAAGATGATGCAGTCTTTTGCTTATTCACTGGAATACTTGCTTTCAGAGGCCCGAGCTACCACATAAGAAGCCTGACCACGCCGAGGCTGCCATATTGGAAACCCACGTGTAGATGCTCCGGGGACAACCGCAGCTGAGCCCCGCCCTTACAATCACTCCCGCCAGGGCACCAGGCAAGTAGTAAAACTGCATTGGCCCTTTCCAACCAGCCCGTCTGTCAACTAGGTACCACAGTTATCTAGTTGACTGATGCCACATGGAACAGAAGGGTCACCTAGCCAAACCCTGCCCAAATTTCCAGCCCATAAAGTTGTGAGATACACTAAAATGGTTGTTGTAATCCCTGAGGTTTAAAGGGAGTTGAAACCCAGCAGTAGGTAACTAGAACGACCATTTTCCCAGTCCTTTTATCCTCAGCCTCCTTACCTGAGGTTGCCAATCCCGAGCATATTCTGATTTGAATCCCATTCTTCCTCATATCTCATTATGCAAAATGTGATTAGAGGGCAATTCATTGTCTCTCCCTGTGTCTCCTTCCATCCTTCCTTCTGTAAGAACTTCCTCAGTGTTGCCACTGTGCTGGATGCTAAATTGGGCACGATCCCTTTCCTCTCTGTCGGGGATCAGCAAACTTTTTGAAAAGACCAGAGAGTACATCATTGAGGCTCTGCAAGCCGCTACCCAGCTCTGCTTTTGAACCATAAGAGCTTTCATCGATGGAAACAAATAGGTATGGCTGTATTCCGATAAAACGTCATTTCACAAAAATAGGCACCAGGTTAGATTTTCTCCACCAGGCCTGAGTTTGCTGACCCCTCCTCTAGGTGCTTAACACCTGGCCGGGAGCATGTTATGTCTGCAGATGTCTTGGGGGGCTCTGGGGTGGTACGTGCCAGAACTTTCTAGCGGTTTGAGAAAGAGCGACCGCCGCACCGCTCCCCTTTCAACTCTAAGAGGACCGGGGATGAAGCTGAGTCTTGACTGACAGGGGGCAGATGTTCAGACGCAGAGATCACGTCCCCGGAGCCCGAACAAGGATGTCGAAGAGGTTGATTGAGCAGCAGATGAGAACGGGCCTAGAAGAAAAGTGGGAGATAAGGCAGGAGTGCCAGAGGACCTCATTTTCTGAAATTGAAAGAACACTTCTGCGGCTCACTCGTTTTTCTCTCCAGAGAGTGGCGAGGACAGATCAGATAAGGTGAAATGGCTGTGAGCTTCCTAGACGCCTGCCAGGTGTCACCGAGGCGATCATCTTTCCTTTTCAGGAAAATGGCTTAAAGCAGACATCTTGGCAACGGGATGTAAAAGCTGCCCCCCCCCCCTCCTCTGGCGGAGCTCGCGTTCGCGGGAGGGAACCGAATAGTCTGCGATGTTCCGTCAGCTCTTCCAGCAGTGAGACTAAATACACACAAACTGTCACAAATTTATATCTGCTGTGAGCACGGGCAACGACAGTGTCGTTGTGCCCGTGGGGCTCGTCTGGGCAAATCACAAAGAAAGGACACTCACGCTCCATCCCTTTCCAGACTTTTCCAATTTCAATATCTTACCTTTGTCAACCCCCCCCCACACACACACACACAAAATACCTCTGGCTTCACTTTGGTTCTCCTTTGTTTGGTAGCTCTGTCATGAAGACAGCGAATCCGGACTGAGATCGAAATTGGAAATCCACCGGAGACACGATGCAGGTTTTTCTGGCTATCTCAGCTTTGGACCTTTAAATCAGCACACTTTATTTCAGTGAAAGGGGTTCACTGGAAGGTTACACAGGGAAGTAAAGGTGGCAAGATGTCTTCTCAGAGCTGCCGAGCCGGGCAATCTCTTGAAGATCCAGCAAAGCGTGGGATACGGTAGTAGTGTTGATCCCCCTTCTGAAGGTCAGGGAGCCTCCGAGGGGTGGCTTGGTCTTACTGTTTTGTTACTGTCTTCTACCTTAGTGTCTTTTGGTTTCTACCCCCACTTCCAACTGCTGACCCTTTCTAGGTCTCTCCTCACACTCCATATAAGAAAGAGTGTGATTAGGACAGTCGTATTCAGAGTAGAACCCACCTGCGTGAAGAACATTGCAAGGCTATGGGTCAGTTTCTCACCCTTGGCTCCATCAGCTGAGGCTGGTGTGTGGGGGCCCGCACCATACAAAGCCTGATGACTTGACTTGATGCATAGACTTCTCCCCATGACCTGTCTAAGCCCCAGTTTCGGGCCATGGACACCAAGAGGCAATTCTCTAGGACCTCGCGAACTTGGGCCCACTCTCGTCCTGTGTCTACCAGCTTCCTGACTCTGAGTCTTCTCTTAATCATGATTCCCTGCCTGGCCACTCGTATCTGTATCAGCTTCTGACTCTTCAAGAACCTTCGACGGCTTTGACTCAGCCTTACGGTACCGACTTTCTCTGTTTTACCTTGCCTTGGAAGTAAGTCCTGACCCAGTGGGGCCTATTGGCAGTGAAGGGTTCACGCCTCGCTGTGGCAACCAACAGACCTCGAGAGTGCAGAGGCTTCAATAAACATGAGCACATATCTCTTCCAAGTAATAGTCCAGATGTGAGTGATCTGTCCTTACCAGGAGCACGTGGCTTCCTTCTTTGGGTCCCAAGGTGGTCGCTCCCACTAATGCCTTCTGCCAGCCAACAGAAAGAGAGAAAAGGCAAACAGAAGAGTATACCCTTAGCAAAGGGAAAACCCAGCAGTTGCTCATATTTACTTCTGTTCACGTCCCACTGACAAAATCCTGGTCCCATGGCCTCCTCCTGGCTTCTGTCTAACGAGGCTGGAAAGTGTAGTCTCTAGATGGACGGTCTAGACAGCTGTAGGTGGGCTTAGCCGCGGGAAACAACTTTCAGCCTAAGCCCAGCGGCAGATCCCGATTTCACGGGACCTGAAGCTTATGCAACTCGTGGAGCCCTCTTTTAGACCGAGAATGCAAACTGCAGACCGCCAAATTATGAATACGGAACCTTGGAAGAGGCCTTTTCTAGCGAGGGACCAGAACGTGTAAGCTTTGTCAGGGCTGCAATAAACCTCCTTCGGCTCAGGTACCTGAAGCACTGTCTCAATCAAATTCTCCCAACTTGCAAAATGGCACTTTAGAGCAACCCTGTAGCATGGATTTGATACACGTTCAAAGCCAGGGCCAAATGCGGTGGCAGCATTTTGCTAAACGATAAAAAACAAAACAAAGCATGTCTTAAATTCCCTCTTCCTGGTGCTTTTGCGGGAGTCTCTAACTAGTCGGTAGGGTTTGCTGGTGGGCTCGCCTCAGCAAGGGCTGAAAAATGCTCTGCCTCTAATGGTGTAACTGGTTATAGTCCAAAAACCTGCTGCTGTGATTTCCCCTCGGGTGTGCAATTGACTTCCCAGCCCCCAATTGGTGGAGAGCCCTCCTTATTTATGGGCAATTATTCCGTGCGGACAAGATACCATAAGAAGCCTGTTGGGCAGCTGCTCATGGAAACTCTTACTGTGTCTTCATTTTCATATCAGTGAGCACGCTGTAGGAGACGAAGAACAGACTGAGGACTATGGCATTATCCTGCACACAGTCAATCAAGAGCAGGCTAATTAGATTTTCCAGGTGCTTGGATACTGTAGGACTGCATATTACATAAATACATAGATAAACATTCCCCAGCCACAAGGGCCAAAGAATTGCAGCAGAAGGCTGCAAAAAATTCAGAAAAGGCGTCAATGCTTTTGCTTGTGGGTTCTCTCTCTTTTAGGAAATACAATGAAACTCCAATACAATTGAAATGCGTGGACTTGCGTATTATCAATGAGTTTTATGGGGTAGAGCACTGTTCTCCAAAATGAGAATCTGAAAATATACATGCCAAAGGCTAGATGAGATGAATTATATAAATACTAGCACATTGAGGAGGAGATTCAAAACAGTTTGATGCAAGGGATAATGATTGCTACTCATATCTGCGTTCATACCATCCCTCGACTACATTTAATCTCCTTGACTTTATATTAGGGATTTTAATTTTTTTAATATTTTATTTATTTATTAGAGAGAGAGTGAGAGAGAGCATGAGAGGGGAGAAGGTCAGAGGGAGAAGCAGACTCCCCATGGAGCTGGGAGCCCGATGTGGGACTCGATCATGGAACACTGGGATCATGACCTGAGCCAAAGGCAGTCACTCAACCAACTGAGCCACCCAGGTGCCCAATATATTAAGGATTTTAAAAAGAAATCAAGTTCTTAATTCATTAAAACCATTCATTGAGAAGCCTTGGGTCTACTGGTGGAAGTGTGGCTCATACACAGCACTCGTGCTCGCCAGTGGCCTTAGCCTACGCCTCCTCCCCAAAGGTTAACATCAGTATCTATATACCTAAGAACACTGTGGCTTCGTGCCTTCTTTTCCATGAATATGGACATGTGGGCATTTATGTGGTCACTTTACTAGCATTTCTTCTTGTGCCTTGTGTGGATATTCCTTAGGGGTCTGTCCCTTAGTCCTTCCCTCTTCTTCCGTAACATTCGTATGTTGATTTTTCATGCTTTATCTCCAACTCAAAATTCTCCCCACTGAACTTTGAAGATTCTACGAAGTGTCTCCTCTTAGATATAACACTAGCTCCAGAACCTCAAACATTTCCAAATATGAACTCACTGTCCCTCCACCCAGTTTGGTCTTCCTCACATACTTCGTATCTCCATGAATGGCTCTGTCGTTCCATGGAGCTGGGGGTCACACTTCACTCCTCCCTCCTCTTTATCTCCTTCTCCATGTTCAGTCACCAGGCTGTGTTGATTCTATGCCCCGTGCCCCTACCCCCGACTTAATCTCATATCTGCCTACTGCTCATTCTCCACTGTGGAACCTTTAGCCAAAAATTTCATTATCTCTTGCCTAGAGTACTGAACAACTTCTTGTCTCCCTGCTTCCCACTGCCAGGGTGATTTTTCTAAAGACATGTGTCAGTTACATTACTACCTGGTCTGAAATGTTTCACAGTTCCCCACATCTTTTAGGATAAGGCCAACGTTCTTTAGCACGGCATACGACACACTTTATCTTCCACGTGTTGCTTATCTATTTGGCAAAATTAGTATACTTTGGAACTCAGAAAAGTCAGTGCTTTCTTTGTTCTCTGAAAATGTAGGTGCTCTACCCTTCTTTTCTTGGAGGTCTCACCACCTCCTAGGAGCTTCCTTTTCACCCTGTCACATTGGGTTTGGTGCCTCTTCTCTGTGTTCTCATCACCCACTGTGTTTCCTTGTCCTACAGTTCCCGCCATATTGCTTGGGGCTGCCCATTCTTACTGGATTCCCCCACACTTAGACTAAGCCCCTGAAAGGATTTGATCTTATCAGAAATAGACATTGTGCCTTGTTCTTCTTTGTGTTGCCTACATCTTAGCATGGTAGTGACTCATAATAGGCATTAAAGAAATGTCTATTGAAGAATGAATTTGGTAAAAGAGAATCAAGTATTAGATGGTGATTGGACTCGATAATGGAAATATCTAGAAATTATGCATATAAAATTCACTGAGCAGATTCTACTCTCCTGTTTGAGGAATCACTTTCCATACTCTCAGGTCCAAGTTTTTTATCCCCTTCAACCATAACTAAGTGTGTGATGAGCATCTACTATGTGTCAGAAACGTCATAGTACACCAGGGATACCTAGGATGTAAAGTTGGTCAGTGGCATTATCTGTCCCTCATCTATCTGACAGTTCAGGTTAGAGACATGACTAATAACAACTAATTATATTGCAATGAGACAGTTATTAATACAGGTGATATAGAAAGTCAAAGAAAGAAATATCTTATTTTTCAGAGACTAAAATAAGGAAGAGGTGATATTTGAATCTTGAAGATGGCGTTGATGTTTACCAGGATGATGAAGGTTTGGGCATGAGTACATTACAGGGGGAAATCATCAGGCTCATTATTAGGCATTTGACTAAATTCTGGGGATGGGAGGCAGCGGGCTCAGCTGGACAAAATCGTGAAGGGCAATGCCCATCATGCCCAGAAGTATAGACTTTGACTTCTAGGAGATGAGGAATCATTGAATGGTTTTAAATAAGTTTAATCCAGTTTGTGTTACTGAGGGATCATTTGGGTAGCTCTATGAAGAGTTTCAGAAGAAGCAGCAGCAAGATTAATTAGGAGATTATTGCAGTGTTGCTGGTGAAAGATTATGAAGGCATCATGTCCCAGTGGTTATACCTGTAGACCCCTGCCTTCACATCCTAGCTCTGTTGGCAGCTAGCTTCAAGTTATTCAACTTCTCTGTGCCTCAATGTCCTCATCCGAACATTGGGCTTGTAATAAGACTGATGAGATAGCCATCCAAGATGAAGAGGACATTAATACAACGTGCTTTGAACAGTGCCACCCTAATTCTACAAGGGCATGAACCAAAAAGAATGTAGAATAGAGGAATCAAGTCCAGAAAAGTATTTAGCAAGTAAAATTGAAAGCATTTGGATTATGATAATATGTGAAGATAGGGAAATGGATAACTCCAGGATGATTCCCAGGTTTTTGGCCTGAGAAATGGGGTGAGTGGTGGTGCCTTTCAGAGCAGGAAGATCAGTAATTTTTTTGAAGGTCAGGGGTTGTCAGTAAGTTCGATTTTGTAAATGACATATCCAGGTTTTTCCCCAGCACAGTCAGAAGGGCTTATTCAATAGGCTGTTGGGAATACAGATGTAAGGCTCTGGGGAGACACCCCCAGGCTGAAGATGAAGATTGGGTGCCGTCAGCATCCAGGTAGAAACTGAAGCCATGAAATTGTGTGGCCAGAAGAAGACAGTGCAGGTTAAGAAGGCGGTCGAAGGCAGAGCCCTAGGGGACACTGACCCAGAAGCAGTAGCTAGAAGAGAGGGTTCCAGAGAAGGAGGCTCAGCAAGACAAAATAGAGGATCAAGAAGAGAATAATAACAGAATAAATGAAAGAATGGATAAGGTCAGCTGTGAATTAACAATGGCATGAACATTAGGTGCCCGATAACACGCTATGCCAGAGCAACGGCTCCCAATTCCAAAGTTTTTGAAAATTACGTGTCAGCAGCCTGTTTTGTTGAGTCCAGCCTCAAACCTTTGAAGCTGCAGATTTATACTAATTTGCATAAATAGTTAGTATCCCAGCAGCAAAGCAAGACTATGATATTGTAGCTGTAATTCTTCAATTTTCCATTTCAGGAATCAGGGTGTGTGTAGCTCAGTTTTCTAAGAAACACTTATTGTTTGTGAAATCAAGAGCTAAAACACCTGCACGGATTAACTCTTTGACACGGCAATTATACAAGCAATGAGGAGAGAGCCACATGATTCTTTGGTTCACCCTTTTGGTAACTCAGGAATTTACACCAAATTCCCTGGTGTGATTCATTTGAAACCACACCTAATCTATCATACTTTTTAAGAAAAGTATCAATAAGTGATACTTACTCATGAGAAAGTCGGTGAGCTTTCTCATAGAGTATGAATTCTTGTCATAGAATTCTTAGAATTAAAATTATTCTACTGAGGGTCTAATATAAGGTAGGATAAAATGTTGTCTACATAGAAATTTTAAGATTTTAAGAAATATCAATTCAGTGATAGACTCTGCAGTGTGAGCCTGTGTGTGTAATTTTTACTTTGATTTATTCATCATCTATGTATTGAACACCTGCTTTTCCCTGGCATTCTGTAGAGGGAAGGGCATACAGTGGCACTCAAGGCAAAATACCGCCCTGCGTCAGTAATGAAAGGATGTAGGCTCAAAAAATAAACAGAAAGATACACAAAAATTGTTTTAATTTGTAATAAATGCTGCGATGGAAAGAAGGGGTTGGGTATGAGGCTTACAGTTAAGGAGATAACACCCTGAAAAGAGTGGAGAGCGGGGGAAGTGGTCCAGGAAGCAGTAATATCACGCATGCAAAAGCCTGCTCAGAAATTCAAGAAAAAGACCAATAAGGCTGGAGTTCAGCAAATGGAATTGGTGGGTGAGACCTCCAGGAAGGACCATGGGAAAAGTTTGAATGTTTCTTTAAATGCATAAGGGATGGTTTACTTAAGAAGGAAGGTGGCTGGTGTTTCTAGTTTACCTTCTTCATGTTTAAGACATTTCACCCAGGACATTGCAAAATGTTGCAGCTATCCATGTCCCACAACACGTCATGGGCCATCATAGCAGGCTGCCATTTCAAGGGGCGAGATTCTTTCTTGGCATTTCCCACATTGGCACAGGTGGTTATGAATCTAGCAGGTGAGGGCACAGCACTCCTTTGGAGCCCTGGAATAGTTTATACCGTGTGTTGGGGAGATGTTCACTCCTGATCTTTTTTTTTTTTTTAAGATTTTATTTATTTATTTGACAGAGAGAGAGAGAGATTACAGGCAGGCAGAGAGGCAGGCAGAGAGAGAGGGGGAAGCAGGCTTCCCACTGAGCAAAGAGCCCGATGTGTGGCTCGATCCCAGGACCCTGAGATCATGACCTGAGCTGAAGGCAGAGGCTTTAACCCAATGAGCCACCCAGGTGCCCCTTC
The DNA here is from genome assembly GCA_028533885.1 of Nasua narica. Classification (NCBI taxonomy): domain Eukaryota; kingdom Metazoa; phylum Chordata; class Mammalia; order Carnivora; family Procyonidae; genus Nasua; species Nasua narica. The sequence continues at coordinate 9,178,959 of CM052813.1, forward strand.
ACTCCTGCTCTTGACAGGCTTGGCTGGCAGATTCCATTTGCTATGAAGGAGGGCTTACTTGCTCTCACTGGTGAAGTGATGTTTGAATCAGGAAGGCTACGCCTTTGTTAACCTACATAAGAAAGATCACATTCAAAAGGAACATCAAAGAACTGAAATGGTGCTAGCAATCTTATAAACAAGATTTGGGGAAGGTAAATAGATTTCAAAAGAATTTAGGATTCTCTAGGAGTGCTTGGGGTGGCTCAGTTAATATAGCGTCTGCCTTCTGCTTCTCCCTCCTTCCGGCCCTCCCCACTTTGTACTCTTGTGCTTGCACACACGCTCTCTCTCAAATAAATTAATAAAATCTTAAAAAAAAAAAAGAATGTAGGATTCTCTAGCCAGATTCATCAAAGAAAAAAGAGAAAGGACCCAAATAAAATTTGAAACAAGAGTGAAGTAACAATTGACACCACAGAAATACAAAAGATTTTAACCGAATGTTACCAAAAAAATTTATATGCAAACAAAATGGACAGCCTAGAAGAAATAGATACATTCCTAGAAGCATACTATCTTCCAAAAATGAGTCGGGAAGAAGTAGAAAATCTGAATAGACTGATTACTCTTAACGAAATTCAACTGGTAATCAAAAAACTACTGAAAAAAAGAAGTCTGGGATCACATGGCTTCACAGGTGAATTCTACCAAACATTTAAAGAAGATTTGATACTTTCCTCAAACTATTCCAAAAATGAGAAGAGAGAGGAAAGATTCCAAAGAGATTCTGTGGAAGATTCCAGCCAGCCAGTATGGATAATATGGATAATACCAAAATCAGACAGACACCACCAAAAAAAAAAAAAAAAAGAGTAAGAATGAAGAAGAAAGAAGAGAAGGAGGAAGAAAACTAACAGCAATATCTCTGATGAACATAGGTATAAAAATCCTCAATGAAATATTAGCAAACCACAGTCCACAATACATTAAAAGAATCATTCATCATAATCAAGTGAGGTTTATTTATTCCGGGGATGCAAAGATGTTTCAATATTTGCAAGTCAATTACTGTGATATACCACATCAACAAAATGAAGGATAAAAATCATAAGATCATCTCAGTAGATCCAGAAGAGCATTTGACAAATCCAATGTCTATTCATGATAAAAAATCTCTCAATGACATGGGTTTAGAGGGAACATACCTCACAGTAATGAAAGCCATATGTGAAAAACCCACAGTGAACATTTTACTCAATGGAGAAAACTCCATAGCTTTTTTTCTGAAATTAAGATTAAGACAAGGAGGTCTACTCTCATCACTTTTATTCCACATAATACTGGAAGTACTAACAGCTGCAATGAGACAAGAAAAAAAATTAGAGTCATCCATATTATGAAAGAAGAAATTAAACTATTTGCAGATGACATGGTATTATTCATGAGAACCCTAGATTCCATCACAAAACCACAAGAAGTAATAAATGAATTCAGTAAAGTTTTAGGATACAAAATTAATACCTAGAAATTAAAAGCATTGCTATACACTAGTAAAAAATTAGCACAAAGAGAAATTAAGGAAATAGTTCCATTTACAATGGCACCAAAAAGAATAAAATACCTAGGAATAAACTTAACCAAAGATGTGAAAGACTTACACTCTATGAAATACTGATGAAAGCAATTGAGGATGACACAAACAAATGGGAAGATGTTTTGGAAGAATTGATGATTGGAAGATAGATATTTGGAAGATAGATGAATTGGAAGAATTAATATTGTTAAAATGTCCATATTACCTAAAGCAATCTACGGATTCAGTGCAATCCCTATAAAAATACCAACAGCATTTTTTTAAATAGAACTAAAACAAATAATCCTAAAATTTGTGTGGCACCACAAAAGACCCTGAATAGCTAAAGCAACCTTGAACAACAACAGCAACAACAAAATACGGGCGTGTGGGTGGCTCAGTGGGTTAAAGCCTCTGCCTTCAGCTCAGGTCATGATTCCAGGGTCCTGGGATCGAGCCCCGCTTCGGGCTCTCTGCTCAGCGGGGAGCCTGCTTCCCCCTCTCCCTGCCTCTCTGACTACTTGTGATCTCTCTCTCTGTCAAATAAATAAATAAAAATCTTTAAAACAACAACAACAAAATACAGCTGGGGGTATCACAATTCCAGATTTCAAGATACACTAGAGAGCTGTAGTAATCAAAACAATAAGGTACTGGCGCAAAAAAATAGACATATAGGTCGATGAAAGAGTATAGAGAGCCCAGAAATAAACCTACACCTATGGTTGATTATTCTTTGACAAAGGGGCAAGAATATGCAATGAGGAAAAGATGGTTTCTCTAACAAATTATTCTGAGAAAAATGGACAGCTACATGCAAAAGAATGAATATGGACCACTTTCTAGGACCATACACAAAAATACACTCAAAATGGATTAAAGCCCTAAATATGAGACCTGAAAGCATAAAACTCCTAGAAAAGAAGACAGGCAGTTATTTCTCTGACATCAGCTGTAGCCACATTTTTCTAGATATGTCTTCTAAGTTAAGAGAAACAAAAGCAAAATTAAGCTCTTGGGACTACACCAAGGTAAAAAGCTGCTGCACAGTGATGGAAACCAGCAATAAAACAAAAAAGCAACCTACTGAATGGGAGAAGATATTTGCACATGACAAATCTGATGTAATCTCATGTAAAAATGGGCTGAGGACCTGAAGAGAAATTTTTCCAAAAAAGACACACAGATGGTCAGCACACACATGAAAAGATACTCAACATCACTAATCATCAAACAAATGCAAATCAAAACCACAATTAGATGTCACCTGATACCTCTCCGAATGGCTAGTATCAAAAAGATAAGAAATAACTAGTGTTCATGAGGATGTGGACAAAAGGGAGGCCTCATGTATTGTTGGTGGGAATGTAAATTGGTGCAGCCACTGTGGAGAACACTGGGGAGGTTCCTCAGAAAATTACCATATGCTTCAATCATCCCACTGTTGGGTATTGACCCAAAGAAAATGAAAACACTAATTTGAAAGGATAGATGAACCTTTATGTTTATTGCAGCATTATTTACAATTGCCAACCCAAGAGCCCATCCCTAGACAGATGGACAAGGAAAGTGGCACTGAGAGAGGGGGGATTATTACACCGCCTTAAAAAGATGATATTATGCTATTTGCAACAACGTGGATGGACCTAAAGGGTATTACGCTAAGTGAAATAAGTCAGACGGAGAAAGGCAAATACGCATTTCACTCATATGAGGAATGTAAAACAAACAAACAAACAAAAACAAATAAGCAAACAAAACAGAAAGCAAGATCAGAACTGTAAACACAGAAAGCAAACTGATGGTTCCCAGGGGAGTGGGGTGTGGGTAAAATGGGTGAAGGGGAGTGGAAGATACAGGCTTCTAGTTATGGAATGAATAAGTCACGGGCGCAAAGGGCATAGCATAGGGAAGACAGTCAATAATGTTGTAATAGCGCTACATGGAGACAGATTTTTTTTTAATTTTTTTAATTTTATTTTTTTATTAACATATAATGTATTATTTGCCACAGGGTACATGTCTGTGATTCGTCAGGCTTACACATTTCACAGGACTTACCATATGGAGACAGATTTTTAACTACACCCGCCGTGAGCATCGTGTAATATCTAAACTCGTCGACTCACTAGGCTGTGCACCCGAAACTAATGTAACATTTGTGTTTCAACAACACTCAAACAAAAATTAATTAATAATTCAAATTAATAATTATTTTTCTTAAAAAGAATGCAGCATTCTCTGACACATAGGGACAGATATTCTTGTGGTTTTCAGGAGCTAGCTTAGCGGTTAGTTGGGACTAGCGGGCTGAACGAATGAATGAAGGAATGCACTTGGCATGAATCGGGACACGGCCTGGTGTCATGTAAGTCAGCTTGACTCTAGAGGCAGCCAGACCTTGCCACTCTGGGTTTCTGGGACCCTCTGCTTTTGCATCTGTGGTGCGGGGATGGTGGTTCCTCTCTGAGAGGTTGGATGAGGATTGGAGATGATGTGTATTGAAGCATCTGCAATTCTAATTGGCATTGGTAATTTGGTTTTGCTATTTTTATTACCGTCATCCCAAGCTCCTCACTTGGTGCCTTTGGCTCTCATCCATCTTCTAAATCACCCAATTGGGGTTTCGTCCTGCCCCCTCTCGTTGCCAGCTGGTCATCTCCCGGCTGGGTGGTACCCCTCATCTCTTGTTAGGCCCTGCTCACCCTCCACTGCAGCCCATAAACCCACCCTCATCCTTCAGACCCTCCAGCGTCCCTGCCACTCCTCTAAGTAAGCCAAATCACTTGGACATTTTTTCCTGTCTAGAACCCTCTTTCCTTCTTCCTCCACCTTCTCGTCTTTCAAGGTCGAGTGACGTTTGTAAGGCAGTATGTCGAAGCCCAATGTGTGAGTCTTTTTTTTAAGATTTTATTTATTTGACAGAGAGAGATCACAAGTAGGCAGAGAGGCGGGCAGAGAGAGGGGGAAGCAGGCTCCCCCCGATGCGGGACTCGATCCCAGGACCCTGAGATCTTGGCCTGAGCCAAAGGCCGACGCTTTAACCCACTGAGCCACCCAGGCGCCTCCAATTTCTTGATTGAAAACAAGGAAGTAAACCCATTGCAGCCTCATTTTCCATCCTATTTACCAAAGGTGCTACTGGAAGCTTCTGGTTACCTAAGATATTTTCATGGTCAGTGACTCTCTGCATGCAGTCCTATCAGATTTGGTTATTTTTCAGATCCTTCCTTGTAAAGCTGTTTTTCAGAGCCCAGAGTTCCAGTGGGAAAGAATATTCTGTCTGGGAAATAGGAGGGACCCTTGACACATGTTGGAGAAATACGATTCTATAAGTCACGTCCTTTGTTAAGGTGAGACGCATCAGTAGCAAACCCATTTGGTTTACCACATTTGCTCACCATAAGCAAATAGGTGTAAGGCTTTATGAGCCCCCCAAATGCACTTACAGTTGGTAAAAACGAAAGATCTTAGTCAACTAAGAAACCTCTCCCAATGGATTGTTAAGCTGGTGACTGAAACTGCAGGGAGGCAGGCCAGGAAAGGGGTCCGCCAGAGAGCGGTTCAGCAGGGAGCCCTCTCTGTTGTCCATCTCACTACGCCCGGAGTTCTCTTTTCGTGGAGAAAAGTGTGTAACTCATTCAGCAAACGAACTCCTTTTTTCTTTAAAATGGAAATGGGGAAAAGAAATAAAAATAAAAAAATGAGATAAAATGGAAATGGGAACCATGCCAATAACAGGGAAATTAAGTGTGGGTATGGGCACTGAGTACTAACAGAGACCTCAAGCCCTCTTCTTGCACTGGTCTTTCAGAACATCGTGGCCATTTATCCTGAAGGCAGGAGAGGTTGAACTAGCCCAGGGGGAGTGACTGTAAGATACTAACATCAGTTTCCCCAGAGAACCTAGTGAGACAGCCCTCGAAGGATGCTCAGAGTTAATGAGTCCTATATTCATGCCCTCGGAGCTTCTGGGTCAGCATTTTAGCTCCCCCATTCCCTTTGTGAGCAAACAGTCGAGATTACCAGACAGCTTAGGAAAGCCTCCAACAATCAGATGAACAAATAAGAATATAACGAGGAGGACCTAGGCGATCCAGGGAGAAAACTTCATCTCCATCAATGATAATAAATATCCACAGAGAGGGGCTAACGCATCCAGGAAATCAGAACATGATGCTGCAATAAAGGGAAATTTAGAAAACAAAAAGAGCTTTCGAAAAAACGAAAAAAGAAAAAGCTTTTAATAGCGGAAATGAAGATACTTCAAAGGAGGGATTAGATGATAAAGGTGGGAAAATCTCCCAGAGCATAAAGTAAAATGACAAAGGGGAAAAGATCAGAAACTAGAGGAGCAGTCCAGAAAATTCAACACTTAAATGATAGAGGACTTCTTTGTAGAAGAAACCTGGGGGGATAGACTCGATGATGAAATAATTCAAGAAACATTTCCAGGACTGAAAAAAGATGGGCTGCCGGATCCAAGGACTCCCAGCAGAACGAAGGAGGACAGACCCACATCACTGCACATCTTCCTCTGTCTCCAGTGACCCTGGGGACCAAGGAACCTCACATCACCCAGAGAGGAGAGACGAGAGGTCACCCGCAGAAAGAAGAGCAGCACAGAGAACAGGCTGAGACTCGGTGATAGCAACCCTGGAATCAAAAAGATAAGGAGCCACACCTCCAACGTTCTGGAGAAAAATGTTTCCGTGCTGGAATCCCACTCTGAGCATGAGGGTAGAATAAAGATGCTTTCCGGGCTCAGGATTTCAAGAAGTCTGCCTCCCCTGGCTAACCCACCAAAAGAGGGAGTATGCCGTGGAAAAAAGTACTGAAAAAGTGGAATACAGAAAACAGAAGGTCCAACAGAGCAACGAGTGGAAAGCGCCCCCCTTCCCCAGGGGGAAAGCGCCCTCCTCCCCCCTCCACAGCAGAGGGGGGGAGGCCAAGGGCAGCCGGCGGGAAAAGCTTGCTGTCCTCAGCCTGAGGCTTGCTGTCCTGTCTTTAACTAAAGGCGACTCGTCTGGGTGAAACTGACTTATCTGCACTTGGCCAGTCTCCCCTCCACGCCCTCTCCCAGGATCGGCTGGGGCACCTATCACACCGCCGCAGATGTGATGCGATCTGCTCTGCCCTATTCTTTTTCTTTAAATTGTGGTGACATATACTCTCTAATTATTAAAAATTTAACTATTTTTTTAAATTTAACTATTTTTAGGGGTACAGGTTTAAGTCCATTCACAGTGTTGTGCAACCAATGTCCAAAACTGTTTTCCTTTTGCACAACTGAAACTCTGTCCCCCTGCAACAACTTCCCATTCCCCCTCCCCAGCCCCGGAGCCACCCTTCTTCTTTCTCTTTCTTTGTGAATTTGACTACATATCTCATAAAAGTGGAATTATGCAATATTTGTCTTATTTATTTATTTATTTGAGAGAGCATGCATGAGCAGTGGGGGAGGGGAAGAGGGAGAGAATACCCAAGCAGACTGGGTGCTAAGCGTGGAGCCCGATGGGGGGCTCGATCTCCTGACGACCCTGCGATCCTGACCTGAGCTGAAACCAAGAGTGGGAGGCTTAAACAACTGAGCCACCCAGGCATCCCTACAACATTTGTCTTTTATGACTATATTATTTCACTAAGCATAATGTCTTTAGGGTTCAACCATATTCTAGTGTACGGCAGAATTTTCTTCCTTTTTAAGCCTGAGTCATATTCCACTATACGTACACACGCTTGTTTCTTTATTTACCCACTGAGGGTACCTCAGGGACCCTGAGGTTGCTTTCACCTTTCAGCACTGTCAACGATGGCGTACAAATATTTCTGAGACCCTGCTTTCGATTCTATGGAAGATATGTCCGGAAGTGGGTTGCTGGATCCTAGGGTCATTCTATTTTTCTCCAGAGATATAATAAGATACAATTGACATATAGCATCATGTAAATATAAGCTACAACACGTATTGATTTGATGCACATGTATATTGCAGAATGATTACTACATTGTGTTAGCCCCCATCTGCCTCACATCACATTGTACCATTTCTTTTTTGTGGTGAGAACAGTTTTCAAGCATAAAATACAGTATTATTTTCAAGCATAAAAACAGTATTATTAGCTACAATCCATGTGCTGCATATATTAGATCCGCAGAACTTACTCATCGTATAACTGGAAGTTTATACCCTTCAACCAACACCTTCCTATTTCCCCCACCCCTCGGCCCCTGATAACCACCATTCTTCTAGTCTGCATTTCTAGGAGTTGAGCTTTCCTACATTCACATACAAGTGACACCACTTAGGTCTCTTTGTTTGTCTGACTTCCTTCACTTAGCATCACATCCATCCATGTGGTTGCAAAAGGCAGGATGTCCCCTCTTTGCTCAAGGCTGACTAACATCCGTGTGTGTGTGTGTGTGTGTGTGTGTGTGTGACGTCTTCTTTATCCGTTCATCTCTCGATAGGCACTTAGGTTCTTTCCATATCTTGGCTCCTGTGATTAGTGCTGCAGCGATCAGATCGCTCTTCCAGGTCCTGATTTCATTTCCGTGGGATAAATAGCCAGAAGTGAAACAGCTGGATCATCTGGTATTTCTGTTTTTAAGTTTTTGAGGAATGTCCATACCGTTTTCCACCAGTGTGCATTCCCGCCAGCAGTGCCCCAATGTTTCAGCCTCTCCATATCCTTGTCACTGCTTTTTATTTCCTGCCTTTTTGATAGTCGCCATCCTAATGGGTGTGAGGTGGTATCTCATCATGATTTACCTGATTTGTGAGAGCTGGGGGAATCCACGGTGAATTCAGAAGTTACTGGAGATCCCATTCTTTGGCCACGTGTCCGGTAGACATCTAGTGCCTGGGCAATTCTACAGCCCTGCCAGATACCCCGATGTGGTGATCTGGGTGGAGATCTTGATGTCCATATAGGACAATCCAATAGGACTGTGAGAATCTGGGATCGCACTTAACACCAAGCTTCACTAATGACTCAAAGGATACAAGCAAGTAGCAGGCACACACAGAACGTTCTTCTCCTGGAAGGGTCCTAAAACCGCCCGCTGTCAAAAGGTGTTCCTTCTCCTGCATTAAGGACACCTTTTGGTGTCTGATCAACAGATGAGTTTTAAACCATGGACGTGACTGCTCTCAGAGGCAGCAGTATCTGTGTGGAGCCTCTTGGTTTGATAATTTATTAATTACACAGGTAGGAAAAGCTTACCTGATTACCCCTTATTCCCCAGCCAGCCATGCCTTTTAATCCAAAAATTCCACGTTTATTTACAATACCCAATCTAAAGAGAGCAGATAATGCCTATTGGAAATACTTTATATGTAGACCTTCCCCATATCTTTCTCCACCTAGACATCATTGCTGGGATTATCGGAGGTCTGGCTGAAGCATTCCCCCAGCAGGGAAGGAGTGAGTTACAGGCCTGTGTTAACCCTTTTTCTCCCACTTCATCCCCAGGACTCAGATATGACCTTGAGCACTGACTTCCCTTGTCGGCACTTCCATGCACGCCCAGTGAACGAACCTGCCCCCAGACTCTGGCTCCAGGATGGACTGTTTCCCAGAAGCCTTCATCTCAAAGAGGTGAGATCCCTGTCCTTAACAAAGCTAGGTTGTGCTTGCTACTCAGCGTTTTAAAACTAAAACATATTTTGTTTAGATTCATCCATAAAAGTGTGAAATCTGCAAAGAACAGCAAGGGACTGATTAATCCAAAGCAAGGTAAATGTTTACTTCGAGGTGGGAAGTTTAGGGGATATAATTAGGGAGGGGTGCACAAGGGGTCTTCTATAGTCTACTAAAGTTCTTCTATAGGTCTACTTCTTATCCAGGATATTGTGGACCTGGGCCGTAATGGTTTTCAAACTGTACAATTAAAAAAAAGATTTTATTTATGTATTGAGAGAGAGCCCAAGTTGGAGGGGAGAGGCAGAGGGAGAAGCAGACTCCCCTCTGAGCTCGGAGCCCGACGGGGGACTCGATCCCAGGACCCTGGGATCAAAACCTGAACCAAAGGCAGATGCTTAACAGACTGATCCACCCAGGTGCCCCTTCAAATTGTACTCTTCTCGATGCATGATACATTTCACACTAAGAAATAACTGAATATATTATAATACTCTGGTGATATTTCAGTAGTTAGAAGACATACCAGTGAATTAGTATGGAAGCAAGCCCATCATTTTGACATGTATGTTCTGTGACATGTTCCCAAAAGTCACTGTGGGATGTGGGGTAGTAAAGGGAGAAACCCCTGACCTAGGAACAGGCAGAGTCCCTGGGATCCTGACATTGTGCCCTACCTACCACCACAGCTGTGCTTAGAAGACTGGTCTCTTCCCGTCTCTGTTCATCAAGTTGCTTATCCGTAAAATGCAATACTAAGAGCAGGGAAGAAGGCTCAGCGACTGCTTCCAGGGAACTTAGTGACTGGTCGGACAGAGAGGCAAGTTCGTGTGAGGCCTACAGGTGCTAGAATGGCGACAAGCAGCAGGTGCACTGGGAGCACAGAGACAGAGACAATTTGAAAATAAAAGGTGCCATTTATTAAATATACGGTCGTTAGAGTGTTCAAGGAAGTTTTAGACTTTAGGGTTTAAATAAGAGGCCTTAGCGATTCCACCTTGCAAAATAGGAAGAATCACTCTTGCCTCCCACCTCCACACCTCCCACCTTTGGTACTTTTCACGTCGTTGTGCATTTATTCATGTGTTTGTGTCCCCACGGGATCACGGCCTCCCGAGGGCAGGGCTCTGTAGTACTCATCTTCGTGTCAGAGATGCTTGGCCCACGCACTGCTCTCTCCCAAGGACTGAGAATCAAGTGTCACCCCTTTGCAATGGCCACTCCCTACCTGCGGCCCCTCTCTGCCTCTTCAGTCTCTTGTCATACTGCCGTCCCTTGCTCAGTGCACTCCGGACACCCTGGCCCTTTTCGGGTCACTCAGTCATGCCGAGCTCATTTTTGCTCAGGGCCTTTGCACTTGCTGTTGACTCTTCCTGGGGTGCCCTTGCTCCGATCTGTTCTTGTCACTCAGCTTACATGCAGTCACCGAGCAGAGGTCTGCCACCGCCACTGTATCTAAGAGTGCCTTTTCACTGTCTTCCCGCCGGTCCCCCCTGCCCTGTTATCTTGATTTGCCTTCTCCAAAGCATGTTCACAGCCTGTAATTGTATTATGTATTGACTTTTTATTGGCTGTCTCTCTCCTTCATTTGTGGATGGATCTCTAGTTTTTGTCACTGTCATTTCTGCTGTATCTCCACTAGCTAAGCTATTGTCTAGCATATAGTAGACACTCAATAAATTTTTTGAAAAGTAAATTACTGGGCAGGCATTCTATACGTATTTCTGTAACTGAAATGAATAACTGCTTCCTGAGGAATTTTGCAGTAAACAAAATTGATTCAAGATTAGTATGCGAGTATAGAACCGGACACATAGCAGGGACTCAATGAATATTTGTCCAGTGAGTGAACATACGGAATATATAAATAGCTCCTGCAAATCAACTTTTAAAAAACCCAGAATCAATATATAAATTGGCAAAGGAAGAACTTTTAGAAACAATGGGTTTAGCGAGGTTGCAGGATTCAAGGTCAATATACAGAAATCACCTGTATTTCTCTACACTAGCAATGAACAATTGGAAAGCAACTTTTTAAAAAAGTGCCACTTATAAATTACAGCCCCTGAACAAAATATTTAGGTGTAAATCTATACGTGCAGGATCTGTGTGCAGATCCGGAAATGCAAACCGGAAAATACTGACAAAGGAAACATAGAGAAAAATAGATCGAAAGCTACATACCATGTTCATTGTTAAAATATCAATTCTGCCTAAGTCGATCTACATTCAACATAATGTGTTGAATTATGTTGAACCCTTATCAAAATCTCAGCAGGATGTTCTTATAGGAACCAAAAAACTAATTCTAAAAACTAAAAAAAAAAAATGTAAGAAGGCAAAGGAATTAGAATAGTTGATATGATTCAGGAAAAGAGGAACAAATTTGAGGAATCATGTCACCAGATTCAAGAAAAAGTGCCAATAATCAAGACAGTGTGGTATTGGCAGAAGGGTAGGCATTATAGATGAGTGAAACAGAACACAGAGCCCAGAAACTGACCTATACGTTATTGGTCAATTGATTTTTTAAAAGATTTTATTTATTTATTTGAGAGACAGAGAGAGAGCATGCATGAGCAGAGAGGCAGGCAGAGGGAGAGGGAGAAGCAGACTCCCCGCTGAGCAGGAAGCCCGAAAAGGGGCTCTTTCTCAGGACCCTGGGATCATGATGTGAGCAGAAGGCAGATGCTTAACTGACTGAGCCACCCAGGTGCCCTGATCAACTGATTTTTTAAAAAGATGCAAAGGCAACAGAGAAGATAGCCTTTTTATTTTTTTAATTTAACTTAATTTTTCCCCAAATATGTTTATTTTATTTTTTCAGTGTTACAAGATTGATTGTTCATGCACCACACCCAGTGCTCCATGCAATACATGCCCTTCTCAATACCCACCACCAGACTCACCCAACCCCTCACCCCTTCCCCTCCAAAACCCTCAGTTTGTTGCTCAGAGTCCACAGTCTCTCATGGTTCATCACCCTCTCTCATTGCCTTTTTAATAAAGAGTGCTCGAACTGGATATATACAAACAAGTGAACTTTGACCCATTTCCTACATTACATATGAAAATTAATTAAAAATACATCATAGACGTAACTATAAACCTAAAAACTTAAAACTCGTAGAAGATAACGTATGAAAAAAATCCTCGTGAGTTTGGGTTCTGCAAAGATTTCTTAGCTATGCCAGCAGAAACATGACCCACAAAAGAACAAACTGATGACTTTGAACATCATCAAAATTAGAAACTTCTGCTCTGCAAAAGACACTCCAGAGACAAGCTACAGACTGAGAGAAAACATTTGCAAATCATATATCCAACATAGAACTTACGTCTGTGATATATAAAGAGTTCATAAAATTCAATAATAAGAGAATAAAAACCAATTTTTAAAATAGCCAAAAGATTCAAACAGATACTTTATCAAAGAGGATACATGTATGGTAACAGAGGATAACCACACATTGCATGGTGAGCATTGTGTAATGGATATAATTGTCAAATCGCTGTGATATACCTGAAACTAATATAACATTGTATGTCACCTATATTTCAAGTAATATTTTTTTAATTCAGAAAAAAATAATTGCTATTTAAAAAAGAGGATATATGGATGGAAAATAGTCACATGAAAAGATGCTTCTATCATTATTTGTTATGGAAATATAAACTAAAACTACAATGAAAGACAATTTTATATCCATCAGATTATAAATACAAGTTTAAAAACTCCAAATGGTATGGAAGATGCGGAAAATATTAGTAGGAGTGTGAATTAGAATAATTTCTTTAGCTTGCAATTTGGCACAATTAGGTTGAAGATTCATACACCCCAGGACCCATCAATTTCGCTCCCAGAGGGATTGAGAAAAACACTTGAACTCGTGCACAAGAAAGGTGCACAAGAATGTTAGGTACAGCATTGCACAGTAATGGGGGGAAATGTAGAAAAATGTTCAAGAGGAGAATATATGAATTGTGGTTTACTCGTACAACGGCATATCATGTTGCAGGAATTAGCCAACTATAGCCCTTGGCTCAAATCCAGCCTAATGCTGTATGTGTAAATAAACCTTTATTGGAACCCAGCCACCCCCATTCCTTAATGTATTGTCTTTGGTGGCTTTCATACTACAGTGGCATTGTCAAGTGATTGCAGCAAAGACCGTATGGCCCACAAAGCCAAAATTATTGATTGCCTGGCTTTTATAGGAAAAGTTGACTGATGCTTGCCCTACAGCAATGCCAGGAGATGAATCCGAGATATATACATTGTATCAGCCAGTGCTCGCCCGGAAGACAGAAGCCGCGGGAGACAGTGGGAGACATCCGGTAAGACCTTTATGCAAGAAATTGGCTTGCATGTCGGGAGGCCTGGCTAGGCAAGTCTGAAATACATGGGGCAGGTCAGCAGGAAGGGCAGACAGAAACTGGCACGCACAAACCCAAGCTGCTGTTCACAGACAGGATTCTGTGAAGCCTCAGGGGTGCCGAGGTGGCTCAGTCGGTTAAGTATCCGACTCTTGATCTCAGCTGGGGTGGTGATCTCGGAGTAAGTTCAAGCTCCATATTGGGGCTCAGGCGGAGGGAGAGGTGGGAGAGAAGCCTCAGCTGTGCTCTTAATGCCTTTCAGCTGATTGGATCAGTCCATACAAGTTATCTAGGGTAATTTCCTTTACTTAAAGACAACTGATCATGGACTTTAATCACATCTATAAAAGACCTGCGGAGTAACATCTAGGTTAGTATTTCATTGACTAACTAGGGATTGTAGCCTAGGTGACACGTGTAGCGAAGGTTTGACACATGAAACTGACCATCACACGTATCAACAAAGATGAATCTTGTGAGTACAATGCTAAACAATGACAACCAAAAGTTGCAACATGGTATGTGAGGTATAGGGAATCTTTACATAAAAGCTTAAAACAAGCAAACAAGTAAACAAAGCTGATGGATACACGGATGTATGAAACAATGTGGAGTGATGATAAATAGCTACTTTTGATCGGGATTGCCAGGGGTGGCGGGCGGGAGGGGGGGGGGAGGAATCGAATTGAGGGTGGGTATACTGCATCTGTGATTTTTTTCTTTTTAGGCAAGAGACCCCAAAGCAAGTAAGGCATGTAAAAATCTTAAGTTTGACCCCGCTATTGCAATTGCTTATTGTATTATTGTTAGTACTTGTATGCATGTCTGCAATCTTTCACAATAATTAATTTTTAAAAAATAATGACTGCCCTTCTTCAGACAAGCCTAAAAAGCATGTTCACATTGGGCCGTCAAGTTGGAATTAGAACCACACTGGATAAGATCAGAGAGTAGAAGCTTCTTTTTTTTTCCCTAAATGCCAAAGTTATGCCTTTGGTGGCCGCTTTGGGGAATTTTTTTTTTTTTTGCATGGATCAGTGTTTCAGGGAATGAGCCTCACCTCCCAGGAGCCAAACCTAGAAAAGCACAGTGTTCACCATGCTCTCTAGCCTGTGCCCAACAGAGAGCACAGAGCAGGGTGTCACTCATTCTTGCAGGAGCCCTGACCTTGGCTGACTTCCACACTGTCAAGGTCTGTAGCCAAACAGAACTCCTGACTTAAGGAACTAGAGATAAAGAGGCAGGTGGCCAGTCACATGGCACAGGGCCGCTGATGGAATGAGACTTGTCAGACCCCAGGGGGCTTTCAGCAGTGCTGGGTGTTCACACACTAAGGCACTGGGTGCTGAGGGTTCTTCCGGAAGAAAGTCAGATGACTTCTGATTTTCCTAAGTGGTTTTATACACAGATCCAGAGAGTGCAACCTGCCACATGCCTGTAGATATGGATCAAGACGTTTCATATGGCACATCAGCATTAAGGCTTTTGGCAGAAATTAACTCCTTTTTGAAGATTAAAAAGAATTCAGGTCTCTGCAAACATTTAGAATTTCTGAGAAGCCAGAAATAAAACAAAAACAAAAAAACCCCAAATCTCCCAAGAATATCCTGATACTCCGTGTTATTGGTAGTCTTTCTTTTTAATTTGTCGTATGTATGTATATTTTCCTACAGTTAAGTTATTCTGTCAATAATGACTATTGAGTACCTACTGCATGCCCGGCTCTCCGGGTGCCAGAGCTATATAAATGATCAAAACAATCAAGGTGCCTGCTCTTAAGGAGCTAAGGGTAGTCCAACTGTAGACGAGTGAATGCACTAATACACAGATGACATTTAGGTAATATGTGGTGTAAGAAAAAAATCACTCTTGACAACACTGAAGACATACAAGGTACTGTCGTAAGCCCTCTACCTCTTGTGTATCATTACACTGAGTAAAATCAGTGCGAGTGCGCATGCCTGTGCGCCTGCGCTTTAGAGGGAAGGTGGTTACCGTAAGTCATTGAGTACAGTGGTTCGGAAAGTTCTCTTGGAGATGACAGACGAGTCAATGTGTACCAGAACCTAAGGTCACAGCCTGGGAAGATCCACGTTAGGGGCCTTCCAGGAAAGGGAACAAGAAGTTTAAATTCCCTGAGGATAAAATCGTTTAGCATGTTTGCGAGACAGAAGGGAAAAGGTAAGTATGGCAGGAACTTTGGGAAGCAAGGGACAGAGTTGTCTGCAGGGACACCACAGATGTGTATTTTGTGATCAGAGCATGGAGGGTCTGGAAGTCCACAGGAAAGGGTCTCACTTATATTCCAAGATATCAGACGTCTTTGCACGTTTTTAAGCAGCAGAGTGACAAGAAGACTGCATGGCACAGTGTTTGCCGGATGGACTCGACAGAGGCGAGAGCCAAAGCCAGGAGACCCGGGAAAGGATTCCCGTGGTAAGGGTGATGGTAGAACAGATGGACGGGAGTGGAGAGAGTCAGGACTTTGTGAAGGTGGAGCTGTTTTTATAGTTCTCTGTATGCCATTTATTTTGCCTAATTTTATAAGATTAAAAAAAGGGACTTGAAATTTCTTCTAAAGAAGGAACTTTAAAACATGTCAGCCATGATTCAGGGTAGCACACTGGAGAATAAGGAGGGAAGCCTAAGAATGACACATCCTAGAGAGATGGCAGGGGGACCCCCCAGCACGGTCTTCCTTGGGTGCTCCAAGGGACTCTCAAGAACAATAGAATCAGGCAGGTTTTTCCAGCTGTTGCATCCCCTCCCCCCACTACCCCCTCCTCTCACGGTCTCATTTCTGGAGGAGTAAAGGACAGCTTTTGTGTCGGCGGCTACTCCTGGAGCAATAGAGAACTTGAACTGACATAGCTCCCACGCCTGACTCGCCAACATCCTACAGACACGGTCTGGAGGCTGGGGACCCTCTTTGCTAAAATCCTGCCCCCTGGAGTGCCTTGGAAAGTTAAAGGCAGCTGCAAGCGGGGCTTTGCCAGGTGCTGTAGTGTCTGCTTTACACAGAACCCACTCGCCAGTGCTTCTTCCTGCCCCTTCCTATAAACAGTCATGATCCCAGAAATTTTTTTTCCAAGCCTCCCTTATAGCCAGATCGCCAGTCTCAGAGTATTGTCTTGGTCCCAACATTTGTTATCTCGAGCTCTCTAATGATAGGATGGCTGCGTCTGTTTCCCGACGAGAGTGTGCTACAGTCTGGGTTTTGCCGAGCGAATCCTTGCGATGTGATTTTACGCAGCCCTCTGTTCTGTGTATCTCCTATAAAACTGCAAACTTCAACGCATGTATGCCTTAACGATTACTAAATGAGGCAGGGCTAGTAATGGCCCCACTTTACAGAGGAATAAACTGAGGTTTATTCACAGGAAGGTTCCGTGCCAGAGGTCGTAACACCAGGGTTTAAATCAAAGCAGATGCTTTTAACCTCTATACTGCACACAAAGAAACATATCAGAAAGACACGAATGCAACGCCCTTTGGTTGAGCGTTCTGCAGGAACCGCTAACTGGCTGGCCCATAAGCCTAGGAATCAATTAACTCAATTAGCAGCCGTTACTGAGCATCCGTAGCGTGTGCTGGGCTAAGCCATGGGGTACCAAGGTGGATAAGATGATGCTGGAGATGATGAGAGCCACCACGCTGAGAGCTTACTGGGTACCAAATCCCAGGCTAGGTGCTGCTATGATCATCACAGTCCAAGTGAATATCATGATGGGGCACATTCTTGCGAAAGATAAACAGTGTGTGAAATGCTATAATGTAGCTGTGCGGTCCAATCCAGGAGTCGCAGGTGCCTATTTAATTACAGTGAAATAAAATTTAAAATTCAGTTCCTCTGCTGCCCAAGCCACTTTTAAAATGCTTTAATTTTTAAGAGCATGTTTTTTTTCCCTCTTAAAAAAACAACTGCTTGAATGCGATGAATTTATATACCATTCAATTCACCCATTTATAATCAACAATTCACTGGTATTCAGCATAATCACAGAGTTCTACATCTGTCATTGCTGTCAACTTTAGAACATGTTCATCCTCCTCCCCCCAAGTATAGCATCCATTAGTAATTCCCCATTTCCCCACCAGGTCTACCTCTCTCCAGCCCCAGGCCACCACTAACCTATTTTCTGTCTCCACAGACTTGCCCATTCCGAACATTTCCTATAAATGGAATCCAAACAATGTGGCCTTTTGTACCTGGCTTTTTGCAGTTAACATAATGTGCTCAAGGTTCATCATTGTATTCCTTTGTGCTGTTGAATCAGATTCTGTTACATGAATGTATTATGCTTTGTTTATCCATTCTCCGGTTGATGGAGATTTGGAGTGTTTTCACTTTTTCACGTGGTGAATAACACTCCTAAGAGCATTTGGGTACATGTTTTCGCGTGGACGTTCATTTCTGTTAGATGTACACTTCACAGTGAAATTGCTGGGTCATGTGGTAACTCGGTGTTTAATCTTTTGAGGAACTGTCAGGCTCTTTTCCAGAGCGGGTCGAACCCTTTCATATTCCCAGCAGCAAGGTGTATGAGTTCTAGTTCCTCCCTGTGCTTCTCAACACTTGTTACTATTTCTTCTGATTCTAGTCATCCTCGTGGGTTTGAAGTGGTGGCTCATTGTAGGCTTGATTTACATTTTCCGAATGGCTAATAAGGCTGAGTATCTTTTCATGTGCTTGTTAGCCATTTATATATCTTCTTTGAAAAAAAGAGTCTATGTACATCCTTTGCCTTGTGCACAGGTTATTTTAACCTAAAAGTATAATATAAAATGTTTTAAAGCATAGTGAGCAAAAACTAAATATTGAGGAGGGTAGTCTCTGGGTCACGAAAAAGGAGCAATTCCTTTTTTGCTTTTCTAAATGTCTGAAACGTACATAACCTTTGGTCATGGTCAAATATTAATATTTTCCCCCAATTCTTTATCTTTTTCTGATTTTGAAAAAGTAGCGCAAGAAATTTTAAGTGTACACAATATTAACCTGAAGGCAACCATTGCTAACATTTTTGCAGATTTCCCTCCATGATATTTTTCTAGACTTTCTGTACTTTTAAGAAGTTGCACTATATGTGCAAGTTCAAATTGTACCTTTTATTCTAATCATGATCTCATAAATGAGCCCCTGGATATTAAATACGCCTCTTTAACCATATCTCCAAAAGTCTAGAAAAAAAAATGCCACTATATCTCTTGGTGTGCAGGACAATCATGGGAGGGTACTTATTATACTCATTACTTTATAATTAAGGGGAAATTACTAAGTCACATATGCACACACACTATCCCCAAACCCCTGGAAACCACCAGGAGAACCTGAGGAGGACGTAGCCTGGTCAGTCTGATGCTCTCTCCTTATTTCACATGGGAAAGGACAGAGAAGAGCCTTATCCAGTCTGAGGAAGCCGGGCAACTCTCCCAAATTTTCTAACTTGTATCTCCGTGGCGTGGCTTTGCTTTTTAACTTAAAGTGCTTGTGTCTCCCCACAGTACTGTGAACTCCCCTGTTTTTCGTTAAGGGATGTTTGTGCTAGAAGGAACACCATTCCTTTTGTTTCCCCATCCTCTTTCCCCCCAAAACACCTGTGCCATCAGGACAGGCTGATTGCAGATGGAGTTATGTTTCTTTGCACCTTTTTGTCTTCTTCCTAAAGGCTCCCAAGTTTCCAGTTACAGCAGCTTCCAAAGCTGGTTGCACAGACTCTCTTTTCTCCCCTGATAATGGAATCAGTAGCGCTCTCCCCGCAGCCAGCACTCCCAAAGACACTTTTACACTTGCTTCAAGAGTTCAGTTCTCTATAACAGTGAAGGCTGTTGACTCTTCATGCTCCCATCTTTATCCACCAACACAGCCGAGACAGCAATGCCATCCAAAAAACACATACAGTAGGCTGCTTCCCATCTAAACATTCAGAGGAAACACCAAGATACAAGCACAGAAGAATAAATCTGACTTCTGGAGACTCTCCCTCCAAGCTTCTGATTGTAACTGCACAAGAATAAGCTTAAGATGAATGATTTGTCTCTAATTCAGCACATTGGGGACAGAATATAGTATTCTTTTTTTTTTAAAGATTTTATTTACTTATTTGACAGAGAGATCACAAGTAGGCAGAGAGGCAGGCAGAGAGAGAGGGGGAAGCAGGCTCCCCGCTGAGCAGAGAGCCCGATGCAGGACTTGATCCCAGGACCCTGAGATCATGACTTGAGCTGAAGGCAGAGGCTTTAACCCACGGAGTCACCCAGGCGCCCCAGAATATAGTATTCTCCTCTCTTTTCCCAGCACGGTGCTTAAACATATTTTTCCAGGCTTCTTGCTGGTAGCGGGGGTACCACGGACCAGGTTCCAGACAGCGGAATGTGGGTGGATATGATGAGAGTCACTGGCATCTTAAATCCTTTGCTCTCTCTTCTAGCACAGCAGGTATTTGCAAAACCACTTGTTGAACATAATGGTGCCACAAGATGGAAAGACCCAGGGTCCCCGACTGACTGGGTGAAGCCAACCCTACCACCAAACCGTGGTACAAACAGAGGCACGATCGAGAAATGAACCTTTATTGTATTAATCCACATTCATTGTCTCTTCCAGAAGTTTGCCTACCCCCATTAATAGATTTCCCTTTTTTAATCCACCATCCCAGCAAAATAGTCCAGGTTTCTGGGGCAGCTTGTGGATAGGGTCTTTAAAGAGAAGTCAGTATAAGAGTTCCATTCTGCTAGCCAAGCTTTCAAGCTCAAATATTGCCGAGAGCCGAGGCTAGCTGGTAAGGTTCTGCCCCAGTGGTTCCACGTCAGGGAAGTCCCTACATTTTTTGAGAAATAAAAGCAAAAATTCATGTTGTCTTCCTGGTGCATTCACCCAGGGGAGGCGTCACAGAGACTCTGAGGAATCTGAATGGGGGCTTCTTCACTGGTTGACTAAAGTCAACACTCCCTTCTCTTCTCCAAGTATTTCTTGTGTGGTTAGCAACATGCACACCCTCTCCCTCCAGAAAGCAAAGCTGAGAGATTGAAAGTTGGTTCTGGAAGCTGCCCCTCCACATGGGGCAGGAACTCCCGGGGCTCACTATCTGTGCCCAAGCCCCTCCCACCGTGGCTGTGACAGGTGTTGGCTCTGATGTCGCGGGTAGACGCTACTGCCTGTATGTGGAAAGCTCAAGGGTCTGTATTGTCCTCATTATCTGTTCTCCCTCTTTTGTCCTTTCCAGGGGACTCTATTATTTCTTGTATTCTTTCTAGACCTGTCACCCTTTTATGGTGACCTTTTTGGTGTCACATGAGCTCTGTATTGATGAGACATTTTTTTTTAATATTTCAAGGAGGTCGAAAACAAACAGGTTGAAGTGAAGAAGACTTTGGCCTGAAGAATTTGAGGATAGAACCCAGGGCCGGGTCCTGCTCTGGGGATAAGATGGCGGCCATGGGTTCATTCCTTGTTCCACAGCTGGGTTTTGTGACAGTGTCTCTCTGGGTGTAATCATCGCAACTGATTTTGAGAAGTTTTGAGTAACACCGCTGATATACTTCAGCCCCCTTTCCCTACTTGAAGCTTTTAAACCAGCCTCTCCAACCAAAAGAAGGTTTCTTACTGTCTTATGAAGACCTTGACTTTCAGGTTCCAGAAAATCCACATTCAGACTTGGTAGATGAATGTGTGTACACACTTCACGTGACTTTATGCTGCTTCCTGAAAGGCAGCTTGATTCTCTGTGCTGCTCCCCTCTTTCTCTGTCCTTTTCCTTCTCTCTCCCCTCCCTTCTGACATTCCCTCATTTCTCATTCAGTCTTCAAATCAAATGCGGTGATGTTGTTTTTTTTTGGTAACTTCTGGACAAAGTGAAAATTCACCTAGAAAAGCTACACATCTGAGTCTGTTTGTAACAAGAGAAAGATGGCAAAGAGAAAAGGAATAGAACCCCACACACAATCGATTGTACAGGCTGGTGGAAGTGTGACTAAAAGTTTTAATGGTGTGTGCTTTTATTTATTTATTTTTTAATGTGAAAGCAACGGAACACCAAAATTTGTCTTTATCTTAGGATTCCCTCATCCTCGCACAAAACAGTAATTTGTAATAGGTCTCTCTCTCTTATTTTACTTTATTTTTTTAAAGATTTTATTTATTTGAGAGAGAGACAGAGAGAGAGAGCATGAGCAGGCAGAGGGAGAAGGAGAAGCAGACTCTCCCTGCTTGCCTAATGCGGGACTCGATGCACGGCTTGATCCCTTGACCCCGAGATCATGACCTGAGCCGAAGGCAGACGTGTCACTGACTGAGCCACCCAGGTGCCCCTGTAATTGGTCTCTTTCAGGAATTATTCATGTGCCTTTATTTTGTTGCATGACTACAATCTCAACACATATAATTCTATATTTTGGTATAAATTTGTTAGGGAAACCCTTCTTGGCTTTTTTTCATATTTCTTAGTTGAGTTAGCTGGTGTTGCGGAGAACTTTTTTAGGGTCAGGCCTGTGTGCCTGCTAACACTGGGCCACCGCTTTCCATCTTGGTTCTCACTGAAGAATGCAAACATCAGCTAGTCTGGAGGAGAGGTAGGAGGATGCCAACCTTGGGGCAAAGAATAATGAGTTACATCGGGCTTGCAGCTGGTAGAATAGGATGTATTCTAACAACAACAACAACAACAATATCAAGTTATAGAAAAAGTATGGAGGCAATGGGAGGCTTGAGATCCATGTGTACTGCCTACTAAGGGTTCTGAGTCCTGACTAGTCACCCCACTCCAGGCCTTGGCACTGAACGTCCAGCAGGTGTCCAATGGTCACCTGTCAGGCTTGCAAGTGACCTCTCTGAGCCTCCTGTCTCACACTCCCATGATACAGACCAGGAATCTCAATCCGAGAGACGACGCGGCCTTCCCTGTTGCAAGGACAGAGTTGCAATGAGGAAACAGGCCTCAGGACTCCTCGTTCAGTGTTCTCCTCAAGCCTGAGAGGGAAGAGGAACAGGAGATGGATGGGATTAAGGAAGCAAAGATGCAACAGGAAAAGAGAGCAAGAGGTAGAGGACAGGGAAGAAGGAGACGAAGAAGGAAGGGAGTCAGGGGTGAGGTGTTCAAGCTTTAACCGACCTAAAGAGCAAACTCGAAATTAGGGTCAACGAGTCCTCCACAATGAGCACCTCAAGCTGTACAGGAGAGTCAGGCAAGCCTCTGGTCTCTCTTGTCTGCTTAGAAACGAAGTTTCTAGAAGAGAAGGCAAGGTGACGTAAGATGATACTTTAGAAGTCGTGAAAGGATGCAGCCTCTCCGTTTCTACCGTGTGATGCCCGTGGAGGCCATGCATGTCATTCCTGTGAATTCTTGAGGGATTGTTCCCCGGTAGAAAACATAGGGGCAGGCTCCCTTTGGCAACTCCCTTCTGGATCATCTTCCCTTGACATGTCACTAAAGGAAAAGTTAAATATGCATTAGCAACCTAGAGAAATCCAAACTCCTTCCTCTCATAGAAAGGTCCAGAAATGACCTGTAATTAGCCCAAAGTCCCGTAGCTTAGAAGAATGTATCTAATGTGGTGTAACCATCACCCTAAAACTTAGCGGGGGGGATAGTCTCACCAAAATGGCTGCTACCCGGCCCTTGTACTCCGGTACATGCCTACTGCCCCTCGAATCAAAATGGAGAGGGTATTTCCCTTCCGCTTGAATCAGGTGGGGCTTGTGCCTGCTTGAATCAATAGAATGGAGCAGAAGTAGCTTTCTAGAACTTCCAAGCTCGGTCCTAAATTTCCAGTTCCTCCATTTTGGAAGCCCGCTGCCACGTAAGCAGACTGAGCCCCCAGCGGCTGGAAAGACCACATGGGGAGGCAGATGGAAGTGCCTGATATGTGAGTGAAGGCTCCTCGGACCTTCTAGTTCAGCCCAAGCTGCCAGCAGCTAGCCGATTGCCGCCAAGGGGGTGACACTAGCCGGTGCCCAGCTGACTCACAGAATAATGAGAAAGAGTAAATTGTGGTGGTTTGTTAGTAGGCAGTGGACGACTGAAGCAGTGGCTTAAAATAGCCACCGTGCATTATTTCTCACAAATCTATGAGTCAGGGCTGGGGGGGAGGGGCGGGTGGTTCTTTGGATGTGGACCAAGCCTGGCCAACCTCATTTGGACTTGCTTGTGCCTCTGCAGTCTCCTGAGGGCTTGCTGGTGCATAGTGGCCTCAACTGTGAGGACTCATCTCGTACCACAGGGTCTTTCATCCTTTTTTTTTTTTTTAAGATTTATTTAGTTATGTTAGAGAGAGAGAGAGAGAATGAGAGGAAGGACAGAAGGAGAGGGAGAGAATCTCAAGCAGACTCCCTTCTGAGCATGGAACCCAACTCGGGGCTCTATCTCATGACGCTGAAATCACAACCTGAGCGGAAATCACGAGTCAGAGGCTTAACTGACTGAGCCACCCAGGCGCCCCCTAGGGTCTTTCATCCTTTAGTGGGCTTGTCCTTCTTGGCAGCATTCCAAGAACAAAAGCAAAAATGCACAAACTTCAGAAGAAAAATAAACTTTTTAAGAACAGTTTTAGATTCACCAAAGAATTGTGAGGACGGTATGGAGGTTTCCCATATCGTCCCTGCCCCGCCCCCATACATAAACGTCCCTCACCAGAGTGGTACCCTTGCTACAGTTGGTGAACCTACCTCGACACATTATTGGTCAAACACCATAGCTGACGTTAGGAATTGGTGTCGCACCCTTTATGGTTTGGGACAGATGTCTAATGACACGTATCTCCCATTGTAGTATCATACAGAGTAGTGTCACTGCCCTAGAAATCCTCGGAGCTCTACCCATTCAAACCTCCCAACCCCCACCCCCGGCGACCACTGATCTTTCTACCGTCTCCATCATTTTGCCTTTTCCAGAATGCTGTATAATCGGCAGCAAACAACATGTAGCCTTTGCAGACTGGCTTTTTTCACTCAGCGACATGCATTTAAGTTTCTTCTAGGTCTTCTCATAGCTTGATAGCTCATTTTCCCCCCATGGAGTAACATTCCAGGGTCTGAATGTTCAGACACTGGATCAACACTCCCGTTCATTTATCTGCTCACCTACTAAAGAACATGTTGGTTCCTTCCCAGTTTTGTCCAAATTATGAATAAAGCTGCTAAAAACTGTGTACAGGTTTTTTTTTATAGAACTGTTTCCAGCCCCTTTTGGTCAATATCAAGGAATATGATTGCCCGATCATATGGAGGGCATCATGTTTCACTTGGTAAGAAACTGTCAGTTGTCTTTCAACGTAGGTCTACCGTTTTGTCTTCCTACCAGCAATGAACGAGAGTTCCTGTCGCTCCACGTCCTCACCAGTATTTGACATTGTCAGTGTTCTGGATTTTGGAAATTCTAAGAGGTATGTTGCACAAGCATTTTTCAAGCCTTCATTTACGTCAAGTCTACGGATGTCCCACTGGCCAAAGTTAATCATCTAGGTGAGCCTAGAGTGTGGGGTGGGGGCTACAAAATTAGAGACAAAGGGAGGTCATTTATTGGGACCATTAATGCTATCAAATCTGCTATAAGGAATCTCTACATGCTTCTCAAAGGGGAGTATAAATAGCATTATCAAGAAAATGGACTAAAATCTAGAATCAGAGAAGTCACATTTGAAAGTAAGTAAAACAATTAGATGAGCATTTTCTAATTTCTATTTATTTTTTATTCTTATTTAAATTTTAGTTAGCATACAATGTAGTATTGGTTTCAGGAGTAGAATTCAGTGATAAATCACTGACACACAAGACCTGCACTCTCTAATTTTTAACTGTTCCCAAATTTTCCGGCCAAGTCCCTACCGCTAGTAATATCCTTACCGCTAGTAATATTGTTTTAATTCCATTAAAGGGTGACTTTCCTAAATTCCTGTTGATGTTTATGTAGAAACAGAACCAGGAAGAAAGAATAGGTCTCGTATAGGACCAATAACTATGTGGTCCCGCGTTCCAGGAATTAATTCACTGCAATGGGCAGCTTAAGGCTCTTGGTAGAGTTCCTGAGAATCCTGTTTAATACGAGTTAGCTCTCCAAAAAGCCAGTGGGCCGTCTGCTTTGTGATTTGCCTCTGGACACCTAAGGCTGTTGGTGCCTATGCTTTAGAGCAGTCTCTTCCTGGGGAAGGAGGGCTTTTGTACACATGTGTGCATGCATCTGGATGTAATGTTTGTGACCCCCCTCCCCACTTTACCCAAAAACAGGTAAAACCAAACTTAAATCACGGTGGATGGGGGCGTGATTTAAGTTTGGTTTTACCTGTTTTTGCCTCCCTGGCATTCCCAGGAAATACTGAAAACTGGTTTTGCATTTACACTTACACTCTGGGAGGCAGATTGGTTTTCCACTCCCTGGGTTTCAGATGGGCCAGAGGGGGAGACTGGGATCAAGGTTCCCAGATCCCAGCCAACCTGCTATTTACAGCCCTGTGGTGCAGCCCCCTACGCAGTGATTCATTGCAGGGAGAGGAAGGGTTCCTGGATCTGTTCTTTATCTGCCACCCCCTCTATCGACCCCAAATCGAACTTTGTTAATCCTGTGTTTCTGTTATGTATTGTTCAGAATTGGGAGTCAAGGAACCTGTATTCTGGCTCTTGGGCCACTTAATGTCTTTGGATCTTAGTTTTCTCTTCTGTAAAGGGAGCAAGCTGGATAAGATGTGTTCCTAGCTCTGAGCTTTGGAGAGTCTAGGATGCCAAGATAAAACCAGAGGGAAGTCACAGGGTTCTAAACACATAATGACCTAAAACTCCCAGTCATGGTCAGACACAGCTAGAAGAAGTAGGTTGGAAAAAGAGTCCAAGAGATAACATATTTGCAGTACCAAGGAATTATTGCACTCCGTTGGGAACTGTTATTAAACCATAACAAACTTACCCAAGGTGGGAGGTACAAAAAGATTTCACAACCAGAAAGAGGTGTTCATTTGCTGAGAACTTAGGGAGTTGCCTTTCAATCAGAAACTCATTGTGACTGGCCAGGCCAGGGATATCTGGGGATAAGGACCATGAAGTACTATTCTTCCTCCAGCAGAATGTATCCCACGTTTTACATCAGTGTGTTTGTTTTTTTTTTTTTAAACAAAGGATAAGGAAGGAAATGGTGAGGGTGAGAAAT
Source organism: Nasua narica (assembly GCA_028533885.1). Classification (NCBI taxonomy): domain Eukaryota; kingdom Metazoa; phylum Chordata; class Mammalia; order Carnivora; family Procyonidae; genus Nasua; species Nasua narica. The sequence continues at coordinate 9,205,664 of CM052813.1, forward strand.
ACCACTTGCTTCCATTTATCTGGGAGAGATCCGGTAGGTGCCTTTTCAGTTCCTATTAAGTAAATTTGGCGATAGCTTGCAAGACAGCGTTTTTCCAAGAAGAGTCCTTAGATCTGCCCCCTACCCTCTCCTTTCCCCCGCCATCAGATGAGATTGCAAAGGTCCCCGCGCCCATTCAGCGCCATCGAGAAGATTTAGACCCCTCTCGCGTCACAGCCCATTCGCTCTGGACCTCTTGACGTCCCTCCGGCCTCCCCTCACCCGTGACCCCTTCGCCAACCTACCCTGACTGTTGGGTCGGTCCTACTTCCTGGGAACTCCTGCTGTCATTAGAAGGGGGCACGCCGTCGCCTCGGAATCCTAGCTGTCCTTTCCTAGTGGAGGGGCACCTGTACTTAAATGCGGGCTTCGCGGCAAGCAGAGTCCAGTGGGCAGGCGACCAGGCGCTGCGGAGTTCAGTAGCCCGGGGAAGGGAGGATGCCCTATCCCAAACACGGCTCTCTCTAGCCAGGCTGCGAGACTTTAGAACCACCGGGAAGCCCTCGGCTAACCCAGGAGCCTAGGAGACACCGGCCAGACCTCAGGGCCCGGCCCAGCCCGGCTCTCAGTACTAGGCAGGCGGCGGCGGGACAGAGCGCCGCGTCCCGGTGCACGGACTCGGGAGCCCAGTCCGACTGCGGCGGAGGCTCCCGCCGCCGCTGCTGCTGCTGCAAACCGGTCTGGCTTCCCTGCAGGGCTTGCGGGGATGGAGCAAGGGGGTGGAGAGAAAAGGGGAAGAGCCTGGGCGGCCGGCGGGCGGGGCCTGCAGCCTCCCCGAGCCTCGGCAGCCGCCGCGCAGACTGCTCTCTCTGCGTCTCGCTCCGACTCAGGCGCGCACGGCGCCGGGACCCGCGCCGGAGCCCGAGCCCGGGGGCGCAGCTGCTCCTCCGCCCCCGGTCCCCCGCGCCCCGAGCGCGCCGCGCTGAGGCCGCGCCGGGCAGCCGAGCGCTCCGGCTGCTGGGGCTTTCTGGCTGCCGCTCGCTGCTCCGTCTGGCCGGAGGACTGGCGGGGAAGGAAGGGGAAAGCGGGGACACACACACACACACTCGCCGCGGCGCGCGCGCATTGCACACTCGCAGCCGCGCGCCCCCGCCGAGGCGCGTCCCGGGCGAGTTTGGCCCCGCGGCTCCGGCCCGGCACCTGCCGGCTCCCCGCGCCGCGCCCCGCCCCCGCCCCACCGACCCTCCGGCCCCTTCCGCCCCTCGCCGGCATAAATCTCCCGGCGCCGGGGGGGAAGCAACTCCATCCAGATAACTTGCGGACTGTGGCGCAACTGGTCTCGACAGCAGAGGCGCCCGAATGCTGCCCGGGTGAGGTAAGTTTCCTGTGCGTCCCCCGCCCCTCCTCCCCAGGCCCTCTTCAGGGGCTGGAGCTCGGGGGCTACGCGTCCTGAGGAACCCCGGAGGTCTCTCCGCCCGCACTTTGTCCGCCGTGTGCCGGGGGGTAGGGTGGAGGGTTGCGTGTGGCCACCGAATTGGGACCTTCATTCCGCTGGGACCACGGCTGCGCGCTCCGCGCGAGCACCCACCCACCTACTCGCTCGGTCACCCCCGCCCCCCCCCCGCCGTGCCCCGGCCGCAGTGACCCTCGGGGATCTCTGGATTCTCTGGAGCGGGAGCTGCCTACCCTTTTCAGGGGAACCAGCTGAGTTTGGCAGCCGTGGGAGAGCTCTCCCACCACCCTCCCCCCTGGGCAGTAAACAGAGGCGAACTTGTCAGGCGCCCCTAGGATCTCCAGAGGGGCTTGCGAGGCGGTGTTCTGGTCCTTTCTGGCGCCGAAGCCGGATTGCACAGGTGCGGTACGGTTCCAGCCTAAATACAGCAGTAGACTTCTGCGTTTTCCTCGGTTCTCTCCCCCAGCCCCGTCAACAAGACGCTTCAACAGCTGGGGGGGGGGGGGGGAGGAGTCTGGGGGCAAGGAGAGGGAGAATGCGGGGGTACCATTGGTCAGGCTGGAGCCGGGAGTCCCCAAAACAGAAGACAACGAACGTTTGTTTATCTCTCTCATCTATGCAGATGAGCCTGTTATATTTCTTATCCCCCAAGCTCACTCGTCTCTGGTGCACGCCGTCGTTGGGTAGAAACCTGTTTCCGAGAAGTTGTTTGGATAGGCTCATGGATTCTTTCACCTGATCTACTGAAATCCGGGCTCTTAACAAGGACACACTAGTTACTCCGATGTTTATTGAAGGCAGAGTGTTGCAGAGCTCAGATGCCGCTCCTCCCCGCCCCCAGTCTTGGCAGGACCTTTTCAGCCTCCCCAGGAACCTACCTACCTCTAGGGTCAGTGACCCTAGAGAGACTGGGTGGGCTTCACAATGTGTTACTTGCCTGTAAAGAAAAGAAAAAATCGGTCTCCCCATCTGCACTCCTGGACATGGATTTCGGGAGCCTCTTTGGCCCCTCTGGTGACAAGCGTCCACTCAGACTTCTCTCTTGTTCCGTGGAAAGGCTGAAATCTTCTGCAGTTGTTGGAGAAAAGCCCGAGGGTTGGTTTCCTTACCCTTCTACTGTGATGAAGTAAAATAGTGTTCATGGAAGCTTTAGTCAGAGCATTTCCAGCTGAGAGGAGGCCCTGGGAAAAAAATCTTTCTCAGCCAAGTCCGAGCCCGTGGCTCGTTGAATAAGCATCATGCATGGTGTCTGAGCTGAGGGGAACGTGCATTCCTGGTACAGCCATGGAAGTGGAGACTCCAAGCCCCCAGGAGGGAGCTGGGAAATCTGAGCCTCACGAGAAATGACATCTTAGTGGAGAAAGAACACTGTTGAGAATTGAGTGATAAAACCACATTACGTTTCTGTGCAAATTAAGGAGACCAGAGGGATCTCCTACTAATACCTTGCACTTGAGTCAATGCCTTGTTATTTCTAAATGCTTTTCCGGGGCTCTCGTTAAGTTCTGACCATGTCCCAGGGAGGCAGGGAAAAGATTATTAACCACATAGGAGGAACGTGAGGCTCCCAGATTGAGGTGTTTATCAAGGTAATAAGCAGCTGAACTTAGAATCACAGGCAAGTTCTCTGATAGACCCCCACCCAACCCCCATAGCCGCCCAGTGCTGGTTCTGTACTCGTTTCACGATGGCCTGAGGGTTTCTGCATTTATTGTGGTCTCTGCAGTCTGTGCAGTCTGAATCACTGTTCACATTTGACAGTCGAGGAAACCGAGGTTTAGAAGGGGATGTTTCCAAAGGTATCCTGTCTAAGCTAGTGAAGTTTAAAAGGCTAGAACTCAGGGCTCTTGATGTCCAGTCCATGGCTTTGCAGATGTTGCCATTGTCCCGCTTCTGATGGTGAGGAGACATGATGGATACTGCAATACACTAGGGACTGTTAGGTGTGCCTGCTGGTGACGTGAGTTCCAGTTCTGGGACTCTATTTGGCTGTATGACCCCGGGGCCAAATCATATCACTCCTGAGCCTCAGGTGTCCCATATATGAAACAAGAGATTCATAATGAATTATCTTTCTCTTTCTAGTTTCAGCATTCTGTTTACCTCATTATCTGTTCCACTTGTAATTTACTCCCCCTTCCTCTTGACCCTGTCCGGTTTAGTGAAGGGAAAACATTTCCAGGGCACCTTAGCATCTGTGTTGATAAGCATTATTATTTGACTTGGAAATGTCTCCATGGGCTGAGCTACTCTAAAACACGTGCCAAGATTCACTTGAATATCCCAGTCAAGTCGTACCTTTAATTTATTTTTAGACTTGGAGTTTGTGTATAGTAAGTTCTCAATAAATCGCCACTGATGAAGGGGGGTGAGTGAAATCACTCATAAGGAAAGCACATGCTATAAAACAAAACATCGCATCATGTAAATTCCCAACATCTGCTGACCCATAAGGTGATTTACCTACAAGAGGTGTGCCTCTTGTAGCTGGCAGGTACAGGTGCTTGTAGTTGTTGTTTTTCCCCAGCACATCCTATGAAGAGTTTTTCTTTCACTGTGCAGACAATAGACTCATGTTTATCTCTGTCATGCTCCTTTGCTTGCCTCCCTGTCCCTGAAGTTGTTACTATGGTGTAGCTGGCTGAAAGACACATTCCTAGAAATTGACTTGTGCCCTTTTATGAAAGAGTTAGTCTTGACATGGTGAAACCAACCACTTTTTTTTTTTCCCCTTTGAGTAAATTTCAAGCAGCTGCTAATACTGGCTGGTGGTTTCAGAGAGGAAACCTAATTAACAAAACCCACCTAGTTTCTATTCCCCTTTAAGGGTCCTCTTTCCATCCCTCCTTCCCATATACACAAAAGTTGTGTTTTTATTTTCAGAAGAGGGATGACAGAGACGTAGAATGATTCTTAAAAATTAACAGATCCAACCATTGGAATTAAGGTGTGTCTTGCTGATAAATTGTATGTTAAATAGTTCAGAGACTTGCTCTCTTTATGAGTAGGACAACTGAGGCACAGAGAGGTGCAATGGCTTACTCAGGGTCACACAGAAGTTTAGCAGGAGGAGCAGGGCTAATGTGGAATTCTTAAGGTTCGTATTTAAGGTTTTACGGGGAGTTTTATGGTGAAGGTACATTTTGCGTTTTAGAAATCATGGAGGTTAACAGAAAACTTCTGTTTACTAGTACTTATTAGTGAAGCAGCATAATTTTAAGTGATTCAGTATTTATATTTTTAAATGTTCGCATTCAAGCAGATACCATTAAAGAGAAAATGTTTTTCATCTACTCCCTATGATTCTCTTCACTCAGGTGTATCACCAGACTCAGAATTAATACTTTGTTCCAACCAGTGCTTGGAGAAAGGGAACTATTTGAATAGAAGTACAAACGTATGATGGTTTTCCAAGCTTCTCTTCCGGGTAAATACAGCCAGAAGCCAAAGGTGGCACTGCCATACAGCCAGTAAAGTCATAAATATGTATACATTTCATTTGCATTTTCATTTTACTTGTACTTCAGTTTTATGGTGAGTCAGAACATTTGATATCCTGGGAAAAAAAATACCTTTTTTTCTTTTTACTATGGCTAGAACCTTCATTAGCGACACCGTAAAATACCAAGTCCTGAATGTATTTGTTGCAGAAACCTTTTCTTTGTATCAAATCTATTAACTGGAGTTGGAAAGAGTCCTTTTCTTGAAGAAACTGCCCAGTTAGAACTCTACATTATGTAGTTTAGCTGTTCATTTGTGGACTTTTTTATGGCAATGCTAAATGCCAGGCGAGTCAGAGAGGGAGGAAACCTAACCTTCTGTTTTAATATATTTTTTTTTTAGGGGACTCCTGGGGGGCTTAATGGGTCTGCCTTCAGCTCAGGTCCTGATTGCAGGGTGCTGGGATGGAGCCCCACATTGGTGGGGGAGGTCCCTGCTCAGCGGGGAGCCTACTTCTCCCCCTGACCCTCCCCTTGCATGTGCTCTCCTGCATACTCTCTCTCTGTCAAATAAATAAAATCTTTGAAAAATATTTATATTAAAAAAAAAACCCTCTAAACTTAATCTGATGAAATTTTTGAAATACTGGATAGTAAATAATTGGCTGCCGTTGATCAAGTACTTGGTTCAGCCAGGTTCCTTTCTGTATGAAGGAGGAGGCTGGAGAAAACAGGCTGGATTCTGTGTATTTCCCCCTCAATTGTATCTACTTCTGTCTAGTTTCACCAGAGATAGATAAAGGAGATGGCGAGAGAGGCAAGTACAGGAACCCTACTCAAATGCGGTTTCTCCTGGGGAATGTGGATCTCAAATACAGACAATCATTGGAGCATGGTTCTATGTTTGCTCAGCAGGTCTCCCCAGGCATTATTTTTAGGTCCAAACCTCTACTTGAAGGGGGAACTCCCGGATATACGTACTCCTCTTGCAGAAAGTTTTCTGTATTGCTAATGGGACTGAATAAACAACAGGTGTGCAGTAGGTTTTGGGGGTGTTTGCATAGGGTGAGCGAGTTCTTGAGACTTGGTTTCTCTAAGAAAGTCACTTGGAAAATGGTGATGAACTGGAAGGCCTCGAGTGGACAGTATTGCTCCCATGAAAACCGGGCGTGTGTGTTTTTCAAGTGGAGGTTCTTCGGGCAAGGGTTGGACTTCTAAGCACCAGGGGCCTAGAAAGTATAATTGCCTTGAATTGGAATTAAAGTTAGGGGATGAAAGATAGGACTATAAAAAATTTATTTTGTAAGGAAAAGGTGATACTTAAGCCTTGGCATCCCGGAATGCTGAGCAAGGATGTTGGGAGGCGGATAGAGTTATGGCTAGCCGTAAAAACCCGTTACTGGCACAAGAAATCCAGTAGATTGACCATGTCGGGTAGTGGGTTTTCAACATTTAATACATGCTGGCTTTCTTTCCTTTTTCACCTATGGCCCCCATCATGATCTTTGGGTGTAATAATTTGCGATCAAGAAAGGGAACAAAACTGCAGTAAAAAGCGATGCTGGGACGTGCTTGAGGGAGTAGCAAGCCTATCCTAGGTGTTGGGCCAGTATTTGTTAGTAGGAAGGGTTAGGCATCCTGTTTTATTTATCTCTGTATCCTTGGGACTTAGCGTTCTGCCTGGCAAATGGGAGGGATTTAATTAACGTGTACCAAACAAGTTATCCGTTCAAACAGAAAACACTCTTCAAAACTCTGGGACATTTCATAATTATGCTAATGATTTTATTATCTTTTCAGACCATTGTAGAAACGTCGTTAGTTGCAATACTTGCTTGTGGTCCTTCATCTTTCATCATAAATAGGGTTCATTCACCAGACCTCCAGCCTTTTTTTTAGGCAGCATGTCTATGAATGATCTTTTTTTTTTTTTACCTTCTCTTTAAGAGAAATAATCTGAATATAAAATGTGTTCTTCCTTTTATTCTTTATAAGCGTCAGATAAATGTATTTTTAAAGCACCCGGAGCGGCTGAGTAGTGACTTTGGCTCAGGTACAAGTGTCGTCTCCTCCGGGGACCTTGGCCTTCTCTGATCATCTAACCTAAGGAGAATCTTCTTCGTATGTTTTCTTTACTCATCACCGTGGATACTGAGACCTGTTTCTTTACACAGTGGGTGTTTGTACTTAGGGGTCTTCCCATGACCCTGTTTTGTTGTCACCTCTGCTCCAACTTGCATTCAACTTAGAAAGTCCTTGAGGGCAGAGACCTCTCGTGGTTCTTTCGCGTGGTTTTTCAGGTATTTGGTACCAAGCAGTTGCCTAGTAGATAAGGAAGGAGTCGCCTCCATCCTGTCGGGATGAACTGGGCCACCACGGAGGTCACTCGAGCGGAAAGGTTCAGCTGTGAAGAAAGTTCGTCAAGGTTAGCTGCAGTAGCTCCTGTGAGAGGGACAGCTGCGTCCTGCAGGCGGAGGCAACAGTGCTCGCTTAGGTGGCGAGATTCTGCCATGAGGCTGAGGCAGGGGTCTCTGTTCCTTTTCGTTTACTCAGAAGTGAATGGTAGCCATCTGATAAGGTGAGCTTCTCAAGCATGAAACAGAACATTCCCAAACTGTTAAAACGGGCCTTCAAAGTTCCTAAGGCGTAAACATGGGTCGTTCATAATTAAGACAGCTCATGATAATCTGCAGTCCTAGGACACCTCAGGTAGAAACTTCCCCGACGCCCCTGAGTTTTCTCAGAATGTAGGCCGCATCAGTGGCCCGACCGTAGGCAGGAGGCCAGGGCAGGGTTCTCAGGTGTGGCCCCAGAGAAACAGCGGCAGCAGCACTGGAGCACTCGCTGAAATTCTCCTAGTGTACCCCAGGCCCGCCGAGTCAGACTTGCGGGACCGGGGCAGGGGCCGTACAGTAACCTGAGTGTGCGTCGGTCTCTGGATGATGCTGGTGTTGCCCCAATATTGGCAGGAAGTGTGGAATCTGTTGCTCAAGGTAGAAGGCTCGGGAAGCACTGGGTGTTTCCAGGTGAATCCCGGGCTGTGTGGAGAGGGTACCGTCCGCCCGCTTCTCCAGCAATTCTCGGGGAGAGAGAAAACCAGTCCTGGCTTTTCTCAGCCGTGTGGATTGCCAGTGATGTAAGCGTCTCTTCCCCGATGAAGGGTGAGACATGCTCTGTGCATAATTTACATTCGGATCTTGCTCCAACAGGATACTGGCTGAGGGAATGATTGTAGGAGCTGATGGTGGTCTAGGAAGAGGAAACCATGGTATTCGGACCGATTCCAGATTATTTTAAGTCAGTGCAACGTGCTAGATATTGGTGGATCGCTTGGCCGGGAAAGTCCTGGCTGCTGCGGGGACGGCTAAGAGGTCTAAACATGGTCTGGCTTGAGTTGGCCGAGAACTTACCGTGTTCCAGGCACTTCTGAAGTGCTGTGTCTTTCCTCCTCGCCGTGCTCCCGAGGGTTCCGATTCTAATACACTCGTGAGCACAGAGCCTATAAGGGGTGGTGCCGAGGCTCTAATCGTGATTTTTCTGATTTTAAAGCCACATTCTTTCCTCTGCTTCATGCTCGTGTACCACAAAATGTAGTTTTGGAAGAAGAGATTTAAAAAGGAAGACCTAAGTCCGTCGAAAACTCAGTTCTCCAGCCTGGGCCTCTCTATGAGCTCTGGATGATAGCATTGACGTTGTTCTCGGACTTGCGTATCTCAGAGTCCTCTCACATTTCACACGGCCAAGACCAGGAGACTGGTTTTTCCCTCCCGACAGCCGGTCCTCTTGCAGGTTCCCCAGCTCTGCGGTGGGCGCCAGAGCCGCATGAGTCGGAAACTCGGGAGCCATGCTTGACGCCGTGACATCTTTGCCCTCCCTTCTTGCTGTTGCTTTTGCTTCCTGGACCTCTACCCGTCCGCTCCCCGTCACCCCAACCCCATCCCTACGCTTCCATCCACCTCCAGCTTCTGCACCCTCTGCCGGATTCTAGCCTCGGCCTGCCAGGGCTTCCGAGTCCTCTTTGGTCCTCCCCTCATCCGTCACCTGGACTGCAGCCAGGGCCAGTAGAGGTGGCCGCAGGGGACTCCCGACTCCGCTGGCCGGATCCTTCCCGACCCATGCCTCTGAGCCCTCATGGAAGCAGAGATATACCCTGGTCTCTGTGGCTCTCCAGGTTGGTGGCCTTGCGAACTCCTGCGGGCTCTCAGAGGACTTGCTCTTCCACAAAGCAGCCTTTGCACATGGCTTTGGAGTTACTCAGTCGTGTCCGAACCCGGAAGCAGAAGAGACTCGGTCTGCCTTGGTTCCGGCCGCACTAGCAAAGCACCGTGGACGGGATGGCTTGCGAGTAGCCGCTGTGTATTTCTGACAGTCGTGAGGCCTGCTGTCCCCAAGCAGGGCGCCGGCACCGCCAGGCTCTCGTGGGGGCCCTCAGCTGGCTGCGGACTCCTCACTTCTCCCTGTGTCCTCACACAGTGGAAGGAGGATGAGGGGCCCTCGAGGGTCTCTTGTTTCTAAGGGCCCTAATCCCATTCATAAGGGTCCCGCGCTCAGTACCTAATCCCCTCCCAAAGGCCCCATCTCTTAATACAGCCTTACTGGGGGTGAGGATTTCCACATACAAAACGTTGCAGACATCACAACGTTATGGGTCATTATGGCCCTTTACGAAATGCACTCTGGGGACGCCTGGGTCGCTCCATCAGTGAAGCGTCTGCCTTCAGCTCAGGTCATGATCCCCGCATCGGGCTCCCTGCTCAGCGGGTAGTCTGCTCCTCCCTTTCCCTCTGCCTGCCCTCCCTCTGCTTGTGCTCTCTCTCTGAAAAATAAAATCTAAAAAAAAGAAAAAGAAAAAGAAATAGATTTCATGTTGAAAGCCAGTATACAGAGACCTATAAGTAACAAATACATTCACAAGAAAAGTTTGAAGAAACAATACCTTGTACCCCATGAGATGCGTTTTGGTATTTCCTGGGATGTTCCTTCCCACTTAGAACCTCTAGCAAACACTGGTCGTGACCCACAGCACTGATTTTACTCCCCACTGGTGGGACGAGACCTGGGGTCTGGAAAGCTCAGATCTTCTCTGTCCTTCCCTCTCGTGCTGCCCACCCAGGGGCTCAGACCAGAGGCCTGCGTTTACTGAGGAGCTGACCCTGACTCCTTGGCCAGTGCTCTTTCCTCTCCTCTGGGCGCATGGGGGGCCCTCTGCGGCGTTTCATTTCTGCCAAGAAACCATGGTAAGACTGGTGGAGTAGGCACCTGATCCCACCCAGAAATGGGGAAGACTAACTTAGGAAGCTACCCTGTTTGTTCTACAGGATAAATAACCTATCATGGTGAAGCACGGCCTTTAAACCGGGATATGTCTGTATTTTTTCATATAATGCTCCCCCGAAAGTTCATATGCATTTATTTTAGCAAGAACCTAAACACTCTAAGAAAAAACAAACTCCACTTAAAAAATATGGTAAGGGGCACCTTCCCTTGGGTCACTCGGTTAGGTGTCTGCCTTCGGCTCAGGTCATGATCCCGGGGTCGTGGAATCGAGTCCCACATCGGGCTCCCTGCTCAGTGAGGAGTCTGCCTCTTTCCACCCCCATGGATCATGCTCTCTCTCTTTCAAATAAATAAATGAAATCTTTAAAAGAAATAAAAATACGTTAAGAGCAATTTAACTTTTTTTTTCCCTGCCTGAAATATACTGAGACACAGAGTCTCCCCACTCGAATTGGTTGTTAAAGCACAAAATGCAAAGAGCCTTAGACTAGGGGCCTCTTGGGCACTCAGAACTTCAAGGCGAGCTGTTTTACTTCGAAAGTAGATTTCCTGATGGCCGAGGGCTTGCTTACTCCTTTAAGTGTCATAATTTATTAAAGCTGGTATTTGCAAAGAAAATTTCTCCAGAGTTGTCACAACCTTTCCCAGTTCTTGGAAAGATTATATAGAACAGGGTGTGTTTTTAATGCTCTCATAAAGTGATGGCTTTTGGATCTACTCAGGGATACAAAGCTCTTTGCCCCAGTACCAACTGGCCCCACTTGACCATCTTTGAAAATCACATCTGCCTTTTCTTGATTTTTTTTTTCCCCCTTTTGGCCCAATTTCTGTGAACTTTCAGCAGTGATAGCCCCTTCATTCATTGTTTGCTACTGAGAAGCTGTTGTGACCTTGGGAGACAGATAACACCCATATTGTCTGAATTGTGTTTGCCAAATAAATTTATATTCGTTGAAATTGATATTTTTTTAACAAGAAAAAAAAAGGTTTTGAGGGAGGGCCTCAAGAGTTCTATTTGTACAGCAAGCTGGCCTGAGTCGTTTCTCATTCACTCAGTTTATTGGCCAATAAACATGTTTTTCTTATGTCATGTTTTGGGGCTATTCAGATAAAGCAGTTACTACCTTTAGGCTGAGATATTCATGGTTTCTTTTTTCTCTTTATAAAGTATGCGTTTACTGTGTTAGGGCATCAAGCACACTTTCATAGACTTTTTCGTTTAACTTAAACAGATTTTGATTTTGGGGTGTGTTGATGACCATTGCATTTTAGTGTCTGGTGCCTTTGGAGGTGGTAGATTCCCAAAGGTATTTCTCTTCCCGTGGGAGAAATGGCCTAGAAAATTCCCCCCATGTTTCTTGATGTCCATCTTCCATAGGAAAGTGAACTTTAGTTCTTGAGATAAAACAAGTGAGGTGAATATGAGAAATCTAACCTTTTGTGTGTGTGTGTGGAAATGTAACTTCTTTAAGGAGCGATGTGAACCACAGTGTCATTAGGCTTATGCTGCATTACCCGGAAACAAAAAACCAAGCGTTGTTGCTTTAGACACGCAGTTCCGACAGAGGAAAGATTTGTGGGAATGGATCAAGTGGGAAGTCTTTCATGTGAAGGGTTCAGAGAGAAACTTGACTTTTGTTTGGGTTTGTAGTAAACAATGGAAATTTGGCTTTCAAGGTTTGTATGCAGGTGGGCTCCATCATTTAGCTTTGCAGTTTCTTAGAAACTCCCTGTCCAACAAGGCAATTAATTATTTTTTTTTTAATTTTTCTATTTTATTTTTTTTTAAGATTTTTATTTATTTATTTGACAGAGAGAGAGCACAGGCAGGCAGAGAGAGAGGGAGAAGGAGGCTCCCCGTTGAGCAGAGAGCCTGATGCGGGGCTCGATCCCAGGACCCTGAGATCATGACCTGAGCCAAAGACAGAGGCTTTAACCCACTGAGCCACCCAGGTGCCCCAAACTTGGCAATTTATAAAGATAGACATGCTGGATCATTTCATTTGGTGCAACCTTTATATAAGAAAGAGTCACTTCCTTATAAATGAGAAGGCTTCTGGAAGCATTTTATTTATTTTTTAAATTATTTATTTGACAGATCACAAGTAGGCAGAAAGATAGGCAGAGGGAGAGAGAGGGAAGCGGGCTCCCTGCTGAGCAGAGAGCTCGATGTGGGGCTCGATCCCAGGACCCTGAGATCATGACCTGAGCCGAAGGCAGAGGCTTTAACCCGGTGAGCCACCCGGGCGCCCTCTGGAAGCATGTTAGAACTCAGTGTTAAGTGTCCCCCATGTGCACCTTGCAGCTCCAGAGCTGATGATAAACTGTCCTTTTGGTTGCATTTTTACTGGTTTGTTCTTTGTCTGCCTCCTTCACTGAGGAGTGGCTTCCCCAAGGGGGAGGAACTGGGTTCTGGCCACTGTTGTATTCCCAGCACATACGGAGGTGTCCGGTGCAAAGAGGCTTCTCAGTTAACGTTGGTTGGATGGATGATTAAATGATTTCCTTAAGCCAGAACGGTCTTTTTTGAACTTCCCAGCTAACCTGCCTTTTTGTAATGCCAGCAGTCTAGCCTCTAGCCCTACCATTGCTCCCCGTTCTTTTTCCATCCAGCAGCCTTGTTCAAGGCCAGATTTTCCTCCTTTGTTGGTTTGTTTTTTTGCATCCCTTGTTTCTTGCCCGGAAGCTTTCAGAACAATTGAGGAACTCATGCCTCACTCAATCTCGGCCCCTCATCTGCTCGTGTGATCCCAACTCTTACCTCTGTGGAAAGGACCTCCAGGATTCTGACTTGATTATAGATTCTGTGATAGACCATAGATTATATTATAGGTTGGCATTGTAGATTGTGTTAGCTATCCTTGTAGCTGGCATCTTTTAAAAACCTGAAAATAGGTCCCTTCACAGATTCTACATTTGCTTCCAAGGTACCCGCATTCTTTTTGCGGACTTTCAGAATTTTAGCAGACTTTGGTATTCTCATCCCTGCTTCTGTGCAGCTTCCATATCCTAAGGACTTAGAAACATGTTCTTCTCTCTGATCACTTACATTTCCTCTACGAACGCCTCTTACCTGGTCTATTGTAACAGCTTCCCAAATGGCTTCCATACCCCCTTCCTTTAATTATTAATAATACCTGCTATTAGAGATTGCAGTTTTGGCAGCATCAGGCCCCTGGATACTTGGATGCTCTCCTGTGCCTGAAGTCTCAGTGCTTTGCTTTGGTCCACAAAACCATTAATAGTGGACCATTCCTTGTCATTATTGTCACTGTCGTCCTTGTAGGAGTACGATGTGACCACAGGGGCCATTTCTTAAATGCTTGCTGTGTACCAGGCACAGCACGGAAGAAGTCACGAAGGTTTCTCAGTGCGTTCTTGAGCCATGTAATCACGTGATGGGTAGGGTGGGTGTGGGTGGAGGGATATAGGGCTGCCGGGGGCTTTCGGGGCCAGACCCCGGGACATCTTTTTCGAAGCGCTAAGGACTGTGAACTTTTCCTCTATAAGCAATGAGGCACAAACTAGAAGATTTTCATGGACGAGTATCAAGTTCATGTTTTATACTAAATCGCAACTTAAGCTCTAGTTTGGGAGATGAGTGAGGGGAAGGGACTGGACTCGGGGGCGGGGGAGAGGGGGTTAGTTCCGGGAGAGAGGAGGACCCGATTAAGGTAGCGAGGATGGGGAAGAGGGAGCAGATTGGCAGCTTAGAAAGGAGAGTTTATAGGACGGGGCAACCACTTGCGTGTGAATTTTGAGGGAACAAGAGTACTAGAAGACAGTTCTCTGGCTTTTGGCTCGAGCAGCTGCAGAGATGGGGGCATGATGGGCAGCAGGGTACTGGGAAGGGGCCGGAGGTATGTGGGGGTAGAACCCCCAGGTCTAGAAGGCAGCTACACGGGTAGAACCCCCAGGTCTAGAAGGCAGCTACCCGGGTGTGGCTGTGAGGTCAGAGCTCCAGGACGGAGACAGCGTTGCGAGGTCTCGCCAGCGTCTAAAGCTCTGGGAAGGGCTTACAGACAAAGAAGAGAAAACGTCTCAGAACCAGCATCATTCCCTGATCTTCCTTTCCAAGGTTTTTTCTCCATACCTTGGCTTATCGCATTCATTCTTATTGAATCTTATGTTTTCTTCTCCGTTTAAGGAAATGGCCTCAGAGTTTCATGACGCGACCCACGTCCCAGTGTTGGGGAAAGCTGCTCTGACCCCACTGATTCTCACCCTCAGTCACCCGGAAGTGATTTCTCAGGCCCACATTCCCTCTAGCTTTCTCGCTCTTCTGACTCTTTTTTATTATTATTTTTTAAAGATTTTACTTATTTGACAGAGAAAGCTCACAAGGAGGCAGAGAGGCAGGCAGAGAGAGGGGGGAAAGCAGGTTCCCCGCTGAGCAGAGAGCCCGATGCGGGGCTCGAACCCAGGACCCTGAGATCATGACCTGAGCCAAAGGCTGGGGCTTAACCCACTGAGCCACCCAGGTGCCCCACATTCTTTTGACTTTTGCGGAGCTTTCCCTACAGGCTGACTTTTTATTTGTTCTCAGCTTATCTTCCCAAGCAGACTTGGAGCCCTGACAACAGGGACCATGTCTTCTCTCGCTTCTTGTCTCCCCCCCCACCCTCACCTCACAGCTCCGGTGCCTTCTCCATGCTCACTGCTCCCACTGCTTGTTACTGACCTTCATTCTCCTTCAGAAGAATGAAGTAGAAAGGCGAATAACTCAAAGTTCTCTAAGGATTTGTATCCATTCATGCACTCTGAGCTAACTTGAAGGTGCCTGCTTATAGTATGTTTGTAGCTGGAATGTTGTATTTCTCCCTGGGGGGGGAAAAAAAGGAAAGAAATTTAATTTATAAAAAGGCCCACAAAACCAGTGCAGAATCCTTGTAATTTGTTATTCTCGGTGGTTGAAACTTGGAGCGGAAGGGAAGCTACCTTTTGGCCACTCCCCTGCACCTAGTACCACTTAGGGCAAGCAGAGCTTATCCTGGTTTCCCTGTGTTTTTAGACAACATTTTGCATACATTTGCACGGGCTGAATCTGGGTGCAGCAAGGGCTCTGGTCTGAGAAGCAGGGCTTCTGGCTCAGCCTGCCCTTCTCCTGACATTTCGATGACCTCTGGTCAAGTGGCTTGACCTCTTTTGTGCAATCCCCCCTCCCACTGCATCTGCCGAGGGAGAATCGCTATGCTGGCTCCTGGCTGATTGAAAGGCATGTTGTGAGGCCAAATGAGATGAAGGCCTTGGAGGTTCTTAGCACAAAAGCCTCACACATATTATTTCGTCAGACTTACAGGTGTGGCTCCGGGCAGCCACATTTATAGCCTATGGGGAAGCAGACCTGAAGCCAAGGGTGCAACATCCCGTGCGCCCGGCTTCCCACAAAGGAAGACTTCTCCTCCTTACTCCCAGGGGGCCAAGGGTGAGCAGTGGGACGCTTGGCTCCTGCCTGATGAGAGCTCCAGAATCTAAACACATGCTCTGTGTGGGTGAGGCAAGCAACGTACCTTTATCTTTAGAAAAGAGATGAGTCTTGGATGTGGAGGTTTGTTGAAGAAAGCAAAGCTCGTGTCTACTTGTTAGAGAAACAGAACGCTGGTAGGCAACAGAGAGTTCATATGATGGATTCCAAACGAGCATGGACGCTCACCGTATGAAGCACGTTCATTGCCCAGTCGGATTAGATCGTATGGTGTGTGGCTGTCCTTGCCCCACCTCACAGAGCACCTAACGCCGTGCGTCACCTGCTGAGATGGGCCGTGTGGCGGTTAGCGCCTAGTTTGGTGAAACAGGAGAAGATCCTAGAAGTCATCCAGAGGGCACTCTAGAGACGTATGGAATCTTTCAGGTTGTTAGAGGCTAATGGGACGTTCCTTAAATGAGAAATGAAATGAAAACCGGATGAGAGCAAAATGTGTAGTCTGATGACCTGTATCAAAGAGCACAGGGGTTTGGCTGGAGTTGCTGATGGGGGTGATACCAGATCGAAAATGAAGGGAAGTCACAAAGTTGAACGTTGTTGGGATGGGAGTTACGGCAGTGGCTCAACAGTCCTGACTTGGGGTGACAGACCACAATTTTAATTCCTTGCTTCGCCTGGCAGTTGGCATAGCGGCCTAATCATACTCACACAGGCGCCCTCTCTTGGTTTTCTGCGCTTAGAGTCAGGCTGTGGCCTAAGCATGGTGGACTGTGGTTACAGACGCAGGCAAGATGGCGAATAGTAGCAACCTCAACAGAGTAAGAGCGTAATTGACAGAAGCTGGGATGACCGCGAAGCAGGGAGAGGAGAGAAGAAATGCGCGAATGTCCTCACCTCCTAAAATGGTGGAGTATGATAGGGTTGTTAAACGCGGGTGGAATTGCGGAGTTGTGCCATCTTGCTTTCCCGCCAGTGGCATGAGAGAGTTCCGGTTGCTTCATATCTTCATCAACGCTTGGCATGCTCCTTCTTTAGCATTTTTGATACTCCACTTGGTGTATAGTGGGGGCTCGTTGTGCTTTTGAATCCTAGTTCCTTAATGGCTAATGATGTCGAGCATCTACTTGTGTGTTTGCCGTCCTAATACATTCTTTGGTAAAGTGCTGAACTCGCATATTAATTTTAGTAACGTTTTTGTGACGTGCCTCGATTTGTTTTTTTTTTAAGATAGGTAACCATGTTGTCTGTGAATAAAGGCACTTTTGCTTCAATCGAGAAAAAAATGGTGGAAATGCAAATGAAGACCTGAGTAGTTAAAATGAGGAAGGTAATGAAAAGAAGAAGTCAAATATTATGAGGGAAATCCTTGCAGTGAGCCAAGAATAAAGAATTTAAGCATATTATCCAGTTATGGAGATGACCACTAAGAAACCAAGGCAGAAAATTTTGAGAACGGTTGTGTTGGAGGAATAGAGGTAGGAACAGAAAATCAGGAGAGGATTATTCTCCTGAAGTTTTCTCTGTCATTTGATACATGACCTTGTACGTGCATGTCTTCAATACATTGCTGGTATATTGGGAATTAGAACATAGAGATAAAAAGCAACTTGAAGCAACTAAAACGGGTCGAGTGTAAGAACTGAATATCATAACATAAGAAATGCTAGGGACCAGTCCTTGATGACAAAGTTGTAGAAGAGAAGGAATTGCCCTCAAATGACAAAGCTGATGAATACCTAGCATTTACTTGGGTGCTTCCTATATTCCAGGTACTTTTAACCAATAAAACTGTGTTAACTGGTTTAATGTCCATAGCGACCCACGAGGTAGGTACGGTTATCATCATTTTATATATGAGGAAACTGAGGTGCCTGGGTGACTGCCTCAGTCAGTTAAGCGTCCGCCTTCAGCCCAGGTCATGGTCTCAGGGTCCTGCTCTCAAGCCCCACAAGCCCCATGTCTGGCTCCCTGCTCAGTGGGGGGTCTACTTCTCTCTCTCTCCCCCTGCTCCTCCCCCCTCATGTGCACACAGACTCGTCTCTCTCAAATAAATAGATAAAATCTTAAAAAGTAGCAAATGAGGAAACCACAAAGCGGAGATTCTAAGCACGGTATTCGAAGCCACATAGCCGGATTTCAGAGCCAGGTGGTCCGGTTCCAGAACCGTCTCTCTTACCACCGTTCCATGTTATGTCTCATGGAGGTCGATGGGTGTGACACCCCACAGTGCATCTAGTGTGCGAGCCTGGATCCTCAAATGACTGGTTCCCCGAGGCTGTCTTCTAAAGCGGACCCTGACTTCAGTTCATTTGTAATTCACCGGATACGTCAGCGCCTGTTAACGCAGTTCTGGAAATTAGGATTATTCCTCTTAAGTGAGAGAGGCCTGTGTATCAGTTATAATTTACATATGATATATAATCTAATATATATGTATATATACACATATATATAACATGCACGTGAGTGTATTTTGTGTATATGTAAGATGAGATATTTACATGTGTAATTTAAGATAAGAGACTGTAGGGAAAAAATAAAGAGGAGACGGGATGGAGTGATAGTAGCAGTGATGGGGGCTGGTTCTTGTTCTTCTCCAAGGAAGGGCAGGGAATCTCTGTGGGGACTACGTAGGAGAGCCGTCTTAGCTGGGACTAACAAGTAGACAACCAGCTGGGTATCTGTAACTAGTGGTAACTAGCTACTTGTCTGTAACAAGTAGACAACTAGTTTGTAACTACTAGTTAACCACTAGTCTAACTAGTCTGTAACTAGCGACTTGCCTATAACAAGTAGACAACCGGCTGGGTGGCTTAAACAGCAAACATTTATTTTTCTTCTTCTTTTTTTAAGATGTTATTTAATTAGAGAAAGAGAGAGAGCATGAGAGAGGGGGGAGGGTCAGAGGGAAAAGCAAACTCCTCACTGAGCAGGGAGACCGATGCAAGACTCAGTCCTGAGACTCCCAAGATCATGACCTGAGCCGAAGGCAGTCGCTTAACCCACGGAGCCACCCAGGCGCCCCCACAAACATTCGTTCCCTAAAGTTGTGGAAGCTGGAAGTCCAAGATGGGGTGCCGGCAGGGGCAGTGCCTGCTGGGAACCCACTTTCTAGTTGGTAGGTGGCCATCTTCTCACTGTCTCCTCACGCGGCAGAGAGAGGGAAGCAGCCCTCTGCTGTCTCTTCTGATAAGGGCTCGAATCCCACCATGGCTCTACCCTTATGACTTTATTACCTTGTAAAGGACCTGCCTCCTAATGCCATCACATTGGTTAGAATTTCAACATAGGATCTTGGGGGTAAGGACCCAGACATTCGGTCCTTGGCAAACATAGTTCTGCCTGAAACTGCTGGAGAAGTCTGGTCCTCTGTGGACGAGGGAAAATTTTTGCCTGCACCATACTGCTGTGTGTCTTCCTTAAAGGTGATTTGTGGGGGAACCTGGGTGGTTCAGTTGGTTAAGTGTCTGCCTATTGATTTCGGATCAGGTCATGATCTCAGAGTCCTGGGATCCAGCCCTCTGTAGGGCTCTGTGCTCAGCGTGGAGTCTGCTTGAGATGCTTTCTCTGCCTCTCCCCTCACTCACCTGCACTCACACATGCACACACTCGTTCTCTCTCGTAAATTTTTTAAGGTAATATTTATTTATTTGACAGAGCACAAGCAGGGAAAGAGGAGGGGGAGAAGCAGGCTCCCCACTGGGCAGGGAGCTGATGTGGGGCTCGATCCCAGGACCCTGGGATCATGAACTGAGCTGAAGGCAAACACTTAACTGACTGAGCCACCCAGGGGCCCCGATAAAGAAATCTTTTTTTTAAGTGATTTATGTTGAATAAATTGCATGTATTTAAACACCATTAAAAAATTGTGTTTCTTGGCTGTAAAGGAATAATTGCAAGGATATATTCAGGGACTCGTGTGTGGGGTGCAGAAGGAGGGGTAAGACATTTCGAAGGAAGAGTTTAACTTGAATTTAAAATATTCAGATAGATGGAAATACAGGATATCCAAATACATTCATTTTTAAAAAATGAAACAAGAAAAGAATTTAGTAACTATTCTTTCTTTTACATCCTCACCAGTAGTTGTTATCTCACTTTTGTTACAACCATTCCAGTGGGTGTGAGGGTTAATCTCATTGATCTGTGGTTTTGATTTGCATTTCCCTGATTATTAGTGATGTTGAGCATATTTTCATGTGCTTAATGGCCACTTGTGTATCTTTTTTAGGGAAATGTCTATTCAGATCCTTTGCCCATTTTTAATTGGATTGTCTTTTTATTAGTTTGAATTGTTCTTTAGATATTCTAGACATAAGTCCTTCATCAGATACATGATTTGCAAAAAGATTCTTTGTGTTGTCTTTTTTACTTTTTCATGATGTCCTAGGAAGCATATACATTTTTAATTGCAATGAAGTCTTCTTATTTTTTCTTTGGTTGCTTGTGCTGTTGGTGTCGTACCTAAGAAATCTTTGTCAACTACAAGGTCCCAAAGATTTACGTCTGTATTTTCTTCTGATTGTTTTAGCTCTTAGATTTTACTCTTTGATCTGTTTTGAATTAAGTTTTGTACACGGTATGGTGTAGGGGTCCACCTTCATTCTTTTGCATGTAGGTATCCATTTGTCCCATTAATGTTTGTTGAAAAGACTGTTTTTTCCCCCATTTAGTTGTCTTGGCACCCTTGTCCAAAATCGATGTCCATAAATACAGGGGTTTATTTCTGGACTCTCACTTCTTAATACCAGTACCAACTGTATTACTTACTGTAATTTTATCATAAATTTTAAGTTGGAAACTGTGAGTCTCCCAACTTTGTTCTTCTTTTCCAAGATTATTTTGGTCCTTCTGAGTCCCTTGACTTTTCATATGATTTTTATTTTATTTTTTTAAGATTTTATTTGTGTCTTTGGGAGAGAGTGAAAGGTAGAGCACGAGTGGGGTGAAGGACAGAGGGAGAAGCAGACTCCCCGCCAAGCAGAGAGCCCAATGCAGGGTTCAATCCGGAAATTCCGGAATCATGACCTGAGCTGAAGGCAGATACTTAACCAACTGAGCCACCCAGGTGCCTCTCCATATGAATTGTAAAAGCCTGTTGTCAGTTTCTGCAAAGAAGCTTCCAGTGATTTTGATGGAGACTGCACTGATTCTGTAGATTGGTTTTGAGAAGCATTGCCATATTAACTTGACTTAATTTATTTTTGTCGAAGTACAATAAATAGAATACTAAGTATTCTAACCCATAAATAGAGAATGCCTTTCCACTCCTCTCTAATTTAATTGCCTTTAAAAAATTTTTACCTGTTATCATTACAATGCCTTCCAGACATTACAGATTTTATTTATTTATACTCATTAAAAAAAAAATTTTTTGAGGTGGCTGACCGAATTGTGTACGAATATAGTAGGGTCAAAACAACTAAGGAAGTCAGGGAGAGGGGAAGCAGGTGATAGGAAAGTAAGACCAAAAGAGTGTGATTAGGGTGCCTGGGTGGCTCAGTTGGTTGAGCAACTGCCTTCAGCTCAGGTCATGATCCTTGAGTTCTGGGATCGAGTCCCACATCGGGCTCCCAGCTCCACGGGGAGTCTGCTTCTTCCTCTAACCTCTCCTCCCATGCTCTCTCTCGCTTTCTCTGTCTCTCAGATAAATAAATAAAATCTTTAAAAAAAAAAAAGTGTGATTAGTAAATAAACATGTGCCTCAATGTATTGAATGAATATTTGCTAGATCGGGATAATCAGTTTTGCCCCGAACTTTCCGGTGGCTTATTTTCACCATGTAATGTGCTCTAGTGTAGAACAAAATGTAAAGAAATATAAACCTTAGGCATACGCTGTCACCTTTCTGCTAAGCTCAGCTGTTACCAACTTCTATGCAAATAAAGCTTGGCTTTTCTTTTAAATCTCAGGAAACTAGTTCCTTCCTCTCACGTCCACCATTTCTAGTGGGAAGGCGGTGATGTGCCCGCTTATCACAGAGAGGTGTCCCAGGTCTCCTTCCCACAGCTATCTGTACAGTAAGGTCCAAAGAAAAGAGAGGCTTTTATTCCCAAGCTCAAGTGCAAATAACCTCTTGGCAGGAAGGAATTACCCTTGGTTGAAGGAAAGACTTTAAACTTCCTTTCTCCAGTATTTCCCAGTGTTCCTATTCTTGCTCCAAAACAGGAAAGTCTGCTGCCCCTCTGCTCCTTACCCAGATACACTGTGCACTCTGTGTGGTGATGATTTTATTCCAATTGAGATGTTACCTTAGCAACCAACTTACCAGCTCGCTTAATTAACATACTTCCTATCTGTAATCAATACTCATTAGTGCTGAATCACTTCTTTGCTTTGCTGTGTATTTTTTTTTTTTACTTAATTTATTTTTATTGAAGTGCAGTTGACATGCAATATTATATTAGTTTTAGGTGTATAACCTAGTGATTCGACATTTGGCTACATTACAAAATGACCGCCACAATAAGTCTAGTTACCATCTGATATCATACAAAGTTGTCACAATATTATTGACGACATTCCTTATGCTCTATGTCCTCCTGACGTACTTGTTTTCTAACTGGAAGTTTATACTTACTGATCCCCTTCACTTATTTTGCCCATTCCCACCCCCTTCCTCTCCGACAGCCTTCAGCTCTCTGTATTTGTGAGTCTGTTTTATTTTCTAGGTTTCACGTATAAGTGATATCATATAGTATTTATCTTTTTCCATCTGAGTTATTTCACTTAGCACAGTGCCCTAGAGGTCCACTCTCATTGTCACACATGACAAGATTTCATTCTTTTCTATGGCTGAATAATAGTCCAGGATATGTGTCTATCAGCATTTCTTCATCCAATATTCATTCATTGATAGATGCTCCAATTGTTTCAGTATCTTGGGTATTGTAAATAATCCTGCAATGAACGTGGGGGTGCGTACACCTGTTTGAATTCGTGTTTTTGTTTTCTTCAGATAAATTTCCAAAAGTGGAATTGCTGGATCATCTAGTATTCTATTTTTATTTTTCCCCCCAATACTTTTATTTTTTCATAGTTAAAAGATTCATTGCTCATGTACCACACCCAGTGCTCCATGCAATACGTGCCCTCCTCGATACCCACCCTTTTTTGAGGAAACTTCATACTGTTCTCAGTAGTAATTAGGCCAGTTGACATTGCTACCACCAGTGCAAGAGGGTTCCCTTTTCCCCACATCCTCACCAACCCTTGTTTTCTTGCCTTTGGAGGCTGGCTATTCTGCAGGTGTGAGGGGATAGCTCATGATTTGCATTTCCCAGGTGATGAGTGGTGGTGAGCATCTTTCCATGTACCTATTGGCTTTCTTTGGAAAAATGTCTTTTCAGACCTTCTGCCCATTTTTGAACTGGATGGTGATCATTCATGCAGCTATTGGGTTGTGTGAGTTCTTCATGTATTTTGAATGTTAGCTCCATATTTGACATATGATTTGCCAATATCTTCTCCCGTTCAGTAGGCTGCCTCTTTATTTTGTTGATGATTTCCAGTGCTGTGGAGAAGCTTGTAGCTTGAGGTAGTCCTCCTTGTTTGTTTTTGCCTCTGTTGCTTTTGCTTTTGGTGTCAAAATAAAAAAAAAAAAATTGTCAAGACCTGTATTAGGGAGCTTGCTGCCTTTGTTTTCTTTTTAGGAGTTTTATGGTCTTAGGCCTCACGTTCAAGTATTTAATCCATTTTTAGTTAGTTTTTGTGTATGGTAAAAGAGGGATCCAGTTTCATTCTTCTGCATGTGGCTGTCCAGTTTTCCCACCATCATTTATTGAAGACACTATCCTTTCTTGGCAGTATATTTTTGGATCCTTTGTTGTAAATCAGTTGACCATATATGCCTGGGTTTATTTCTGGGCTCTCTATTCTGTTCCATTGATCTACTGTTAGCTCAGTAGGATGCTGTTTTAGTTATAATAGCTTTGTAAGATAGTTTGAAATGAGGAAGCACAATGCTTCCAACTTGGTTCTTTTTTTCTCAAAATTGCTTTGGCTATTTGGAGTCTTCTACAGTTCTATACAAAATTTCGTACTGTTCTAGTTCTGCGAAAAATGTCATTGGAATTTTAACAGGAATTGCATTGAATCTGTGTATTGCTTTGGGTAATATGAACATTATAACAAAACTCTTGTAGTCAGTGAGCACAGAATATCTTTCCATTTGTTTGTATCTTCAGTTTCTTTCATTAATGTCTTGTAGTTTGCAGTATAGCGGTCTTTCATCTCCTTGGTTAAATTTATTCCTAAGTGTTTTTTTTTTTTTTTTTAACACAATTGTAAGTGGGATTGTTTTCTTAATCTCTCTCTCTTATAATTCATTATTAGTGTACAAAAATTGTATCTTGGGGCGCCTGGGTGGCTCAGTTGATTACACGACTGCCTTTGGCTCAGATCATGATCTCAGAGTCCTGGGATCGAGTCCTGTATCGGGCTCCCTGCTCATCAGGGAGCCTGCTTCTCCCTCTCCCTCTGCCTGCCACTTACCCTGCTTGTTTTCTCTCTCTCTGTCAAATAAATAAATAAAATCTTAAAAAAGAAATAGTGTCTTGATTTTGTGTGTTGACTTTGCATTTTGCTGTTTAATTCATTTATTAGCTCTAATGGTTTTTGATGGACTCTTCAGAGTTTTCTTTATGTAATACTATGTCATCTGCAAAGAATGACATAGCTCTTTGACATAGCTTTACTTTTTTCTTTCCAATTTGGCTGTCTTATGTTTCTTTTTCTTGGCAAATTGCTGTGGTTAAGGCTTCCAATACAATGTAGAATGAAAGTGGTGGGAGTCCATATCCTTGTCTTGTTCCTGATCTTAGAGGAAAATCTTGCAGCTTTTCATTGTTGAGTATGTGTTAGCTGTGGGCTTGTTATATATAGCCTTTATTATATGGAGGCCTATTGCCTCTAAGTCCACTTTGAAAGTTTTTAATCCTAAATGGGTGCTCAGTGTTGTCCAATGCTTTTTCTGATTTCTGCATCTATTGAGATACGATTTTTATCTTTCATTTTGTTAATGTGTATCATAGTGACTGGTTCGTGGATGTTAAACCATCCTTGCATCCCTGCAATAAATCCCACTTGATCATGGTATATCCCCTTTTTAATGTATTGTTCAAATGGGTTTGCTGGGGTTTTTTGTTTGTTTGTTTTTGAAGACTTGCATCTATGTTCATCAGGAAGATTGGCTTGTAATTTTCTTTAACTTTTTAGGTTGTCCAGTTTGTTAGCATAAGATTGTTTCTCATAGTCTCTTTAGATCTCTTGTATTTCTGTTATCAGTAGAAACATCTCCTTTTGTTTCTGATTTTTTTTTTTTGAAAAAATGGTTATTGAAGAGCAGGAGTAAACCCCTAATTTCTGTCATCTAAAACGAAGTATATTTTGGTTTATTTCTGGGAGATGGTTAGTTCTTCGGTCTAATTTATCTTCCAAAATATAAAGGAAGGTAAAATCTTAACATAGTCAGTTGTTTTAGGAAATTAGATTAGAACCAGTAAAAGAAGAATTTTTAAAACACCTGTGAAATAGGGAAAATACATCTACACACACACAAGGTTGGTATCCATAATATGTTAAGGCATGGATAGAATGATGTTATAACTTGTCTTTATTTGGATAAATGGCTAAAAGTTAAATAGTATCATTTTTACACATGAGAAAGACCAGTATGTGCAAAAAGAACCAAACATGGTAATGATGGAAGAAATGCAACCTCAGGTAAACTGAGATTTAAAAAAAAAACAATTAACATGGTAAGTTACAATGTTGGTGTGACTATGTAGAATGGGAAATAATTGCACATGATTGGTAGCATTTGAATTAGTACATATTTCCTGAAGGGGCAACAAAATTATTTAACAAAGCCATTGTAACAAACGTAACACTTGATTCAGTAATTTCTCTTGGCAGGGGAAAAAAGTAGGAATAACAAATCTCCTTAGAACAGTGTTACTTTTAATAATGAAAGACTACATTGTTATCTAACATTGGGGGAAATGATTAGACAAACTATAATAGCTCATAACAATACACTATTATCTACCGATAAAATACTCTGGAAAAGCCTGCGGAAAATCAGTACAAAAAAGGATAAAATACTCTAAAAGATGATTTATAATCAAATACATTGATAAGCATGAAAAAGCAGAGAGCAGTTTCATAGAATCTGCTTTGATGATTTTTACTGTTTTATCGTGTGTTTTTGGTGGCATATGAATATGATGTGCAGACTATGAGAATATAATTCACAGCATGTCATAAGATGGAGAAAATAATATGCAGGGTCAACAAGATTTGGAGCACCTGATACCAATAGCCAGGAACTGGGACACCAGTGACAGTCCCTTCTCTGTTTTCATAAAGGTGAGGATAGGACAAAGGAAGAAATACTCACAAGACTAATTGGAACTAGGATTGGTTCCTAAGAAGTGAGCCATATCAGGACATGAGATTTACTTTTGGATTAAGAAATTTCTTAAAAGAAGGTTTTAAATCTATTATAATAATGAGCCCATATCCAATTACATTTTAAAATTCTGTACATGAAAAACAAATTTCTCAATTCTTAACCAGTTATCGCGCTTCTAAGTATAATAATAGACAACTGAACTTGAGGAAAGCAGAGAATTTCAGGAAGCCCACAGGAGTCATTGAAATGGAATTTGACCCAGACTATGTTGAGAAATAAAACTCTTGAGCTTGTCACCTCAGGTGTCTTGGAACTGACAATAAATTCCAAGGGTTTTAGTGGGTGTTTAAAATGGGTCCTACCCATTTTATACACACACACACACACACACACACACACACAGGTCAGCTAGAAGGGAAATAGTAGAGGGATCTTGGATTTCCTGATTGTCTGGAATTTACAATGTTGCTTCAATGTATCTCCTTTGTTCATGAGAATTATCCCGGGGTGTGGGGGGGGACTTTGCCACTTCCTTTGCAGTCTTAGTTAGAAGCTACTCCTCCTTAGTTATTTCTTCAATCATTAACAGTTGAAGAGATAGAACAGATACTGCTTCCATGGCCATCACGGTTAAGGAAAGTTATCTTTAGCCCAAGTCTATGGACCCTTTGAAATACGTGCGATCATTTAGTTTCAAGGGTCATGTGTCACCTGAGAGTGCTGCTTTAGAATCTTCGAGGCTGTTGTCGACTAACTCTTGACATCTGGAAGTTGCAGTGTTTTATTTTAGCATCGGTTTTATGAGTAGCCGTTCCACCTGTAGGATTTCTGGTACTTCTCATGTCTGGACAGGACGGCTCCATTTTGCAGGGGAAAGTGAGGAGAGGTTTGCAGCTCCCATTGCGTTGTGTCCAGTGGACAGGGATCCAGGATGAGCCAACTCGTTTGTCTTCCCAGCAAAGAACAGCCTCTAAAATGGGGCTAAAGTTGCCCACCTCAGTGGGTTATTGAGAAAATAAGCTGAAGAAAAGGAATATGGCCCGTAGGAGCTAGGTGAATACTGCTTGGTTTCACTCTTTCTGTGCTTTTTATAACAGATCTTTTTGTTGTTGTTGTTTTGTTACTGTATTTGTTTTTGGTTTTTTACTTGGAAGTTCTGATTTTATTTTGTTATTTTTATTATCTTTTTATTTTTTTGGTGTTCCAGGATTCATTGTTCATGCACCACACCCAGTTGTCCATGCAATCCGTGCCCTCCTCAATACCCACCACCAAGCTCGCCCAACACCCCCCTCCCGAAGTGTTTCCCAGAGTCCACAGTCTCTCATGCTTCATCTCCCCCTCCGATTATGCCAATTCACTTTCCTTTCCTTCTCCTAATGTCCTCAATATTATTCCTTACACTACAGATCTTAAACTGAGGGCACAGAGGATAACATTGAGAGTGGGGGTGGGGTGGGGAGAGAATTGCAAAACCAATGAGTGGGCTTTGTCCTCCAGGAATTTACAACAGATTAGTGGATTGGGGCACTGTGGATTAGGGGAAGATGATACAGCGGAAAGATTGATGGCAACAATGTTGAGCATGGAGGGGAGGGGGAGGTCAAGCCAGCACTCGCGGGCTCCAAAGTAAGCCTTGGAGGTTGCACATCTGCTTGTTCTCTGCAGATCTCTCCAGATCTGAAGATGGGCTGGTGCAAAGGGCTCACCCACCCTGTGAAATTGCTTAGTGAGAGAGCCACACTTCAGAAAGCGTTAACGTGTTAGAATTTGCTTTTTGCTTTTGCAAATGGCCTCTTCTTCGCAGTATTTCAGGAAGTGTTTCATAATAAACAGATTGCAACCCTTTTTATAATGTGGGTGCAAGGAAGCTAGGAAAGGAGCTAACTGGCTTCCAGCAACTTCCAACTCGTCTTCAGGTTCCAGGCCTCCTGTGCTTCCACCGCTGCTCTCTTATTGGGCCTCTGTAAACCTGTCCGAGGTGGAGTTGCTTCTAGAAACTCTTGAAATCTTTCCCATGACCCTGTAATAAATAGTTAGGTGGAGGAGATAACATTTTCTTCATACTTCTTTTATGGACTTAGCACTCTGCGGTGTGTATTTTCAGTTCCTTGCAGGTGTGTCTTATCTGCCCAGCTGGATTGTAAGTTCCTTGAGGGAAGAAGGGTCTCTTGTTCATTTTCTAATCAATAAAACTTTGTCCACCGCAACTCTCTTTACTCCAAAATCATGCTGACTGTGTTTTACGTGGATCCCTTTGGTTTATTTGTTGCATAGTGGAGTTCAAGAGCGTCTGAAACCAATCCTTTGGGTTTGGGCATATTTGGGATTCAATGGAGATTGATTCCCTTACCGTTTCTAACTGAGGCTCTGCTCGTATATTCCCTTCAGTCCCCCTGAGGATCATTGAGAGTATGTCTCCTTTCTCATTCATACTCTTCAGAAACTCAGAACTAGGTGCACCTCCCGTTTGAGAAAAGGACATCGAAGAGGAGGCACTGGTCTCGAGGCTGATGGCTGAGCCTGACAATTGGGTCTGGTAAACAGGGGATGGTAGGCCTAGAGAAAGGAATGAACACATCTTGCGGATCTAGGAAGGTCAGTGTTTTTCCTGGGCAAGGCTCTCAAGTAGCAGCTGACACGGAGAGAGATGTCAAGAACACAGCAGGGTAGAGACGTTCGCCAGCCCCTCTGGCAAAGCCTGGTAGTGAGTCTTGGTTGTGTCTAATGGGCATTAGCAGCGACGGATGCCTCGGGATGCGGCTGTTCTTTGTGCCCTTTGTCGGGTAGTGCTGGTGATGATGCTGGAGAAGTGGGAGCCTTGTACCGTCTCTGATGCTTCGCACCTGCTGAGGAGGTCAGCCCCTTCTTCCTTGTAATAGAGGGGAAGGGGGTTTCATTCAGGTGTAGGCCACAGGGTGACCATAAATACTCATGTACTTGTGCACTTCAATTGATGCTAGCTTATTTTTAGAAATCCTCTCAGAAGCTGTTCATCCAACCACAAAATCGCCAGTGGGAAATGAGAAGCAGATGGCGGAAGAGAAGCTTGCTGTATGTGGTACGTGATCACACAGTATGGCGCCATGCCTTGTCTCTGCTGGCTTTCCTCGAAGTGGATGAGCTAGCCTGTAGTTGCAGTCTAAGCTGTACACACGTGCCTATTCTATTTTTCTCCATTTGTTCAGCCTGTGTCCATCTGTCCTCACTGTTTGATGTGTGGAGAATGATGGCTAACCGCAGTGCTTCCTTGAGAAATTCTTATAAAGTGCTGTCTTCCTCAAGTCCCATTGTCCATGTTGTACACGACCTCGGTGTGACTTTGAGGTCTTGGGGGGAACAGTTGAATAACAATTTTTGTAGTCAGTTTGGGGCCCTTAGACCAAGGGTTTTTAACTTTCCTTCTGAGATCACCACTTGTTAAAATCTCTACACTTGGTAAGGGATCCTTGAATTGGTAAGGAGGCAGTGGGACATGGGGTGGTAATTAAGAATATGGATTTTGCTTCACATTCTGTCTCTAACTTCCATGTGATCCTGGGAAAGCCACTCAACTGCTTCATTCCTCAATGTTTTCAACTATAAAATGGGGGTAATTATGTGCCTACCTCACTGAGTTGTTGTAAGAAGAGATTCTGTGAGAGGCGTCTTTGGGAGGCACTCAAATATTTGCTCATGTCTAATGGACAGTTACAATGATTGGTGTGCAAAGGTTATACAGAAAAGTAGATGAGTTCATCCCATTAAGGAACTTAGAGTGGAGTTGGGGAGATAAGCTGATGAAACACAACCAGCGGTGCTGGGAATTCAAAATAAGATGGGGCTTCTGAGAGTTTGGAGAAGAGAAAGATCAGTGTTGTGTGGGAGGCACACAGGAGTACTGCAGCTAGAATAAACAAGAGAATGGGGAATATTCCAGATGGGAGGGAAGGACAACAAGATCAAAGGCTCAGAGCTATACCCAACATATATCTTTAGGACTGGGTTAAGAATTTGGTCAGTGAGGCCTGCTGGATAGCAGGCAGGTGAGTCCAGAATGTGTCAAGTCCACTGGATAGAGAAGATCCTACTCCTTTTCGCCTATGCTTTTTTTTTTTTTTTTAATGTGGTGACTGATACTTTTTTTTTTTAATGATGGCTTCCTGTTCAAATGCCCTGAGACAAAGGGATAGGAATATCTCCCTGGTCTGTGGAAGGCAAGAGGAGAAAGAGGATTGATGAGCAAGGAAGAACATGCCTATTTACAAGCTATAATCTGATGGAGAAACCATTCCATAGAGCATTTGGTGAGGTTGAAAAGGTGAGAGGGGACAACGCATTGGTTTGATTATTGTGGGAACCTTCTGGTAACCAGACAGATGGAGGCTAAGGCTGACGGTACTTGGTTGACACACGCTGCAGAATTGGAAGGAGCAACAGTACATGATGTCTCAGCTTCTGCTGGGTGGCTAAGTGACCTGAAAATAAAGTCCAATACCTTTTGGCCCTTTGGGGTCACTTTGCAGAACACAACCAAGGAAGTTGCCATATTGGACTTACCGTCAGCCACTCAGGAAGAATTACTGTATGATGTGGAAGCGGGAGGAACCTTTGAAGACAATGTGGAAGGTCTGTTGGAATTATTTTTAACAAACCTTTTAGAACTTTTTTACATTTGGAGAATTCTCAAGCGACAGTACAGAGTAGGAAACATTCATTCGTCTTGATCATTTTCTTACATTAGCATGGTATGTTCATCCCAGTTCACGAACCAACATCTGTATGTGTTACTACTGCCTGAAGTCCATACTTCCGTCCCGTTTGGTGGTTTTCCCTATTGCCCTATTTTTGTTCCAGTGTCGCATCTAGGATACCATGTTGCATTTAGTTGTCGTGTCTCCCTAGGTTCCTAGTAATTGCGACAGTTTCTCAGGTTGTCCTTGTTTCTGATGACCTTGACAGTTTTGAGAATTACTGTCCGGTGTGTTACAGGATGTCCCTCAGTGGGAATTTGTTGGACGTTTTCTCATGATTAGATTGGAGTGATGTGTTTCAGGGAGATAATGTGCCATTCTCATCCCACCGTATCAAGATCACATATGCTATGAACATGACATCACTGCTGATGTTGATCTTAATTACCTGGGTGAAGCAATGTTTTGTCACATTTACCCATTAGAGAGTTATCCTTTCATTCCTCCCCCTTTCCATACTGTACTCTTTGAAAGAAAGTCACTTTGTGCAGCCCACACTTAAAAAGTAGGGAGTTAGAGCCTTCTTCCTTGAAGGAGGAGTACCTAAAAGAATTATGTGGAATTCTGGGGCGCTGGGCTGGCTTAGTTGATGGAGCATATGACTCGATCTGGGGATCAGACTTCAAGCCCCACATTGGGTGTAGAGATAACTTAAAATCTTTAAAAAATACACACGGAATTATGTGGAATTCTTCTGCATGGGAGATTTAGTCTGTTCTCCCATTTGTTTATTCAGTCACTCATTTATGTTACTGTGGACTCCTTCATGTTATACTTCGAGTTATAATCCAATACTGCTTTACTTTCTTGCTCAGACTGTTTGAACTTTATAAACCCTTTCTTTGTTTCCTTTTTCTGTTCACTCCTGTATTGCTTGACATTCCCCCCTGTCCCTGTGGAGTTTTGTTTGCTTGTTTTCACTGATGCTACAATGCTCCTGGCTCATCTGGTATATTTCTTACCTTGGATCTATTGGAATTTGGAACTGAAAAGGAACAAAAGAAAGGTATTTAAGTGTGTAGTGTGTGTGGTATGTTATTTATAGTAATACACACATACTCACAAAAGGTTCAATCTAGACGCTAACACAAAACTGAAATGTTACCTCATGACAGACATTTTGTGAAGTGATAAAAACGCAATGCTGGTGAGGTTGTAGGGAAATAGACATACATGTACAGATAATGTATATGTTTGGAGAGCAAATACAGGGGATGACAATGCCCTTTGTTCCAGGAAACCTACCCCTGGATATGGTACTTCAGGCAGAGGGAACAGTGAGTGCAGAAAGTATGAAGGAGTTCCAGGAATCGGAAGTTGGCCAGTGAGGCTGGAGTGGAGTCAGGAAGACAGAGCAGCAGGTGGGAGGGCCAGAAAGATAGAGTGAGAAGAAGTAGGCATATACCTGGGCGGGTGGGGGGGGTGGTGGGTACTCCATACATGGGAGGATGCCAGTCACGGACAGTACCTATGAGTGCCTCTCCCCAGAGCCGTGCACTCCCATGGACCTGGGCTTTGTAGATCCTTCTTGAGACTTGAGCTTTTTCTTTGAGAAGACAGGAGCCTGTTGGAGGGTTTTGAGCAGAGGAGTGAAGGAATCTGATTGCATTTTTGAAACGGACCACTCTGGCTACTCTGGGTGCTAGGAACTTGGGGGCAGAAGCAGGGGGACCAGGTGTGAGGTCTTTTAATCTCTTGACGTGTTTGCATTAGTTTCTGTGAATCTTGATCTATTTGTGTATCGTACACAGTAGTCGTTGTTGTACATACTATTTTCCCATCAACACATAGTATTCTTCTTTAGTTGCTCTGCGGTCCTCTGTTTTGTCTTTTTGGTGGCTGCCTCATAGGGTATCAATTCCCTATTGTTGCTGTGAAAATTTGCCGTAAATTTCGTGGCTTAAAAGGGCACAAATTTATTATCTTACGGTTCTGAAAGTCAGAATTCCTAAAATTGTGGTGTTAGCCCAGCTGTGTCCCTTCCGAAGCCTCTAGGAAAGAATTTTTTCTGGCCCTTTCCAGCTTCCAGAAGCCTCCACATACTTTGACGTGGGACTCCTTCCTCTGTCTTTAAAACCAGTAGCATATCAACCTCCATTCTCCTCTCTGTCTCTAACCTGTTTCTGTTGTGTCCCATTGGGCCCACTTGGATAATCCAGTAAGATCCCCCCATCTCCCATAACCCTTAACTTAATCACGTCTACAAAGTTCCTTTTAGCACGTAAAGCGGCATACTCCCAGCTTCTGGGCATTAGGACTTGGACCTCTTTGGAAGGGGGCATTATTTGGCCTACCACAGTCAGTGTTTTGTAGTTCATTTAACGATTCCCACTGTTGGATATTTTAAACTGTATCCAGTTTGGGGCTCTTATGATATTCCCAAAAGACATATTTGTATACTTGAACCTTCTTTTATTTCAGATTTGTTTCAGAACATGTCCCTTAAGATAAACATTCCGGTGTAGGTTTCTTGGTTTCCAGAGGGCATGCACATCTTCGGTATTTGCCCTCCAAATACACAGTTGCATTATCCCAAGTCCAGTGGGTATGTCCATTTCCCTCCCAAAACAAGGTGTGTTTCCAGGGTTTGCTACCAGATGACACTTCACAGTGGCATTAATTTCTTCGCTGGCTGGGTTGAACCTTTCTGGGGTATGTGCAGGTGGGTGGCGGCCTGTGTACCATGTGTGGTATGCTCTTTGTATTTGGAAAATGTGTTTTAGTTTGTTTTGCTTTCTAGCTATATCTGGAGCTGGCAGAGTGGAGACAGAGACAGACTTGCATAAGAGCATAAGGCTGACATTAATACATGGCATATACAGAACTACTTTGCTTTCAGTTCCCCAGCAAAGAGAATAATGGTCTTCAAAGTGAAAAGGGATGAATTAAGAGGGATGTAGAAGACAACGAAAGGACATGTAGGTAGCCGGAATGGGTTCGCATCGCTAGCATGTACTTGATCATATCTAAGCATGTTGAAGGAGTTAGCAGAGAGCACCTCTGAGCCACTGCCAGTGACCTTTGAATAAATCTCGGAGAGTGGGAGAGGTCCCAGAAGACCAGAAACATGCAAACGTTGCTCTGTGCAATTTCTGAAAGAGTTGAATCCATTCAATGTAGGAAATGTTCCCTTGCAAGAAATTCTGAATTACCATCCTGTAAGAGATTTAAAACCCACAGAAGAGATGGCATGGATCCCTAGAAATTAGCATAAGTTGACTAATAGGTAGTCACCCGTTCATCCCATTGCCTTTTTAGATAAGTGTTGTAGATTGGTAGATAGAGGAAGAGAGAACCATAGATCTGGAAGCATTTGACAGAAACCTCTCCCATGTCTCCTTAGGCGCAGAATAGCAGTTGGAGAATGGCAGAACAATCCAGAACATTCACAGCTGAGTCTGTTCATAGGCCATACCACAGTTAATGATTGAGTGACAGCTCGGAAAGAAGTTCCCAGTGGCAGGCCTTCAGATGTTAGCATGGCCCCCCATGTAAGCTAGATCCTGAGGACTTGGATGGAAGTCGTACAAAGCCCTGTATTTTTATGTGGCTGATGACACAAAGTGGAATGGGCCAGCTAGACCTGTAGAATTTATTTCACGCCATGAAATAAATATTTGCCAGCTATGAAAATGGGCCCAAACCCTACATTTAACAGAAATAACGAGAATTTTTAAAAACCAAGGTTGTTTTGAGAAATGAAACTGCGGTTGATTTTCCTCCTTTTATGGTGCTCCTGAATTTCCCCCGGTTAACAATAAAAACAGTAATGTAGATCTATGAGAACAGTTGTTTCAAGTTTCATTCCTATATGGTGGGAGAATACGGGGAGAATACTCTCACCCAACAAATGGTTGAGAGGAGAGCACGGAATCATGTACAAACTGCCCCAACGAGAGGAAAAGATCTGGGTCTGGTGCCACCATAGGCTAGCTTAGTTCTCATCCTGGCCAAGCAGTCAGCATCGCCTTTCTGGGTGTGAGTTTTCTTCTCTGAAAGTTTGGGAAGGAAACGGGTGGGGGTGAGGTTAATCACTCTGCCCCCTTCCCCCTCTCCTGTTCTCATTAGACGTTTACAAGTTTGTCCTCCTGCTCCTCAGTTGATTGGCCAAATTTCTCGACTAAACAGAACCTTCCAGATTTTTCTGGTTTAAACAGACCATTATAGGCCTTCTGTGAAAAGGGCTCCATTTTCTTTTTAATATGCGAATTCTTTCAGCTCTCCCTCCTTCAGGGTCCGGTGAGACCCCTTCTTTTCCCCTTAATCCAAGGTTAATTAAGCATGGCACTTGGGCCCCTTTTAATCATCCAACCAAGACCAGCATCTGTTCTTGTTGAGGGTTCTGGCCCATCCCTTGGGATTTCAGAAGGAGGTGGAGCCTGTCTTTGACCAGCCAGAAAGTTCTGGAGAAAGTTCTCCATGGCTTTACCTAAGGGGGCCTTGCCCTCAGCACCTGCATCCCCCATCACCTGCATCCCCCATCAGCCTACCCTAGACCGTTCTGGTCAACATCGGCTCTTGACCACTGACTGACTGTTCCTTCAACTTCGTCTCCGGCGGCACCATTTTGATTTAGTTGTATCCGTAGTGCACATTTAATTTCGAATTTTTAAACTTCCCGTGTGATTCCCCCCATTTGTATCTTCATGTCGTCAATTCGAAAGGAGTCGAACGTACTCCATGTGCCTTAACTTACCCTTGCCTCGTCAAATTTGTCGCTGTCGTTAGCCATCAGGTACGATCTGGTATTTGTGTTCCTGCTTTTATGGAACATAACATAATGCACGCCTTCATACAGCCTAGTCCTTTGCTGCTTTTGTCTTATTTCCTTAGATTAAATTCTCAGAGTCGAGGTCTGTGATCGAGGGCTCCATCGATAGGGTTCTTGGCTTCCTTTGGGGCAGGTTTGTTTGTTGTTTTTTTTTTTTTTTGACAGCAAAGAAGAGAGGCCATGTCAGCACATCACATTCTTTCCTGAGATGTTTAAAATATTTCCGAATTCCACGCTTACATGGATGCGTGTACATTTCAGCCTCCTCCCAGGCCTCCCTCAATCCCAAAATCATTCCGGTGGGAATACTGGGGCACCCCCTCAGGTCGCAGTACTGTCGTCCAGCCTGCTCTTCCCTAAATTTCTCTTGGGCTTCCCCTACCTTGAATTCTTCCCCGGGTCAGCACTTCTGCATTTTCGCAGCTCATTTCAGGCACTCCCAGCTTGGCCCTGCTTATTCGGGCTCCAGGCTTTGCAGCTAAGTTCAAGTTCTAGCTCTCAGTTAATTACTGCTCAGCCCGGGCAGCAGGGCGACCTCGGGATCGTCCAGGCTCCTGCCTACTTTCAGCCCGTCCGCCGTAAGTCTGTCTCTCAGGTTCACGTGTTACGTGTCTGGTTCACACGTGGGCAGGAAGTGAGCTCCCTGCTGTGGCTGGGATTAGGGTGGGGGGGGGACATCTCTTCACTTATCTGAAAAACAGGTTTTTCACTTATACCAGTCCTCCTCTGCCCCTGTGTCCTCGGCGGCCACCTCCCCACCCTTTGCCTAGAAAGCTCGCCCAGCCCAGCCAGGTAGTGATAAGCAGAGCGAACTAGGAAGCCACTCCTGGGGGTGCCCAAGGCCGCTCTGTGCACGTGTGTGTATCAAATGTCTGGATTTTCTTCCTTAAAGAGTGCGAGACAGTAGCGGGGAGCCTTTCGTCAGCTTGAGACGCTGCTTTGTTCCTCACAAGCTTCGTGTTTACAGAAAGGAAGTAGGTAAAGCCTTTCAGACAGGGGCGCTTCTAAAGAAGGTTCGCAGTTTGCTCTCTGTATGTCTTTGGGGGCTGGGTAAATGTCATGTCATTCTGATACAGCCTGGTGCCACAGAATGGAAGTCAAGTTCACGTGTGTAGTTAGCAAGAGGAGAAGGCTGAGGAGCCCACTTCTCTGGAGTCACAGAGATGGCTAGCGTAAGGTTAGGAGTGTCTTCTGATACAGTTTGACCTTGACAGTCTCAGGAGGTGGGATTCTTTGCAACGCAGGTAGGAAACCTTTGTAACCCAGACTCTGGTTCAGTGGCCGTGACAAAGTCACCACCAGCGCTCCTTTAGCAACGGACTTGTTTGCATGTCATAAAACGATGATATAATGCCAGGCAAATATTTATTTAGCAAGAAGTGTAGGTGTGCACAGTAAGACTTGCCCTTTCCTTATGGAGTATTTCCTTTAGAAGTTCATTCGTCCCTGACTCTAGGACACTGCGATATCATGGGAGGGGCCCAGGGCATAAATGTCACAAGATTGGAGTTCGAGCGAGGGTTGGGCTCAGTTGCCTACTGGTTGTAAGACTTTCGGTCTGTAAGTCCCTCGACGGTCCAGAGGTATTTGACCTACATGACCGGGAGGGATTGGGAAAAACACGGAATTAGGTCATTCCTAAAGACGTTTTTGCTTTACGGTATCTAATCAGTACTTTTTTTTTTTTTTTTTTAAGATTTTATTTGAGAACAAGAAAGAGAGCATGAGCAGGGGGACAGGCAGAGGGAGAAGCAGGCTCTTCGATGAGCAGGGAGCCCAACGTGGGGCTTGGTCCCAGGACCCGATGATCATGACCTGAGGTGAAGGCATGCACTTAACCAGCTGGGCCACCCACGCGCCCCTCTAATCAGCGTTCCTAAATGCCATTTCACCTCTCATTATACAGTTACTTGCCCATTTCGCCAAACTTGGAAGTACAGAAAATTATGAAGAAAAAAAAAACAGATAACCTGTATTTCCATCACACAGGCAAGATAATTATTCATATTTTAAAATATTTCCGTCAAGTCTTTATCCTAAACAATATAGGAAAAAGGGGCGCCTGGGTGGCTCAGTCAGTTAAGCGTCTGCCTTCAGCTCAGGTCAT
The DNA here is from genome assembly GCA_028533885.1 of Nasua narica. Classification (NCBI taxonomy): domain Eukaryota; kingdom Metazoa; phylum Chordata; class Mammalia; order Carnivora; family Procyonidae; genus Nasua; species Nasua narica. The sequence goes on from CM052813.1 coordinate 9,243,263, forward strand.
GATCCCGGGGTTCTGGGATCGAGTCCCCACATTGGGCTCCCTGCTCAGTGGGGAGTCTGCTTCCCCCTCTGCCTGCCGCTCCCCCTGCTTGTGCTCTCTCTGTCTCTCTTTCAAATAAGTAAATAGATAAATAAAATTAAATAAATAAAAAGCTTTTTTAAAAAGCTGGCTGCCTGTAAGAATGGGTAAAAACATTAAAACATAGTGTGTATGTACACGTCACCGCAGGGATCATACCATATATATATTTGTGTCAAGTGATTTTCGTTTGATGTAACATTGTACCATGAATATTATCTCATGTTGCCTGAACGGCGCTATGAGCCTTTATGTAAAAGTAGATAGCCTTGGTCATTCTGCAGTTGCTTTTGAACTTTCCGTATCGGAGACCGCAGTTGGGCACTCTCCAAGCTAAACACACTTGGCTTGCAAACATCCCGCCGGGTACAAATAGCCAGCCTTTGCCATTCTGAAGAATAAGCAGTAGGAAGACCCCAGGGCACTTTGCACCTTCTTGCTGCCCACTGCAGGGGGGGGCAGGGGGCATAGCCAGGGGTCAGAGTGAGGGCGACAGTGCACGGGACCCACTGGGGTCTCAGATGATCTCTTCGTGCACGAGCAGGTCAAATAGGACCAATGTCCGGCAAAGGGAGGATGGGGGGAAGCTTGGTAATCAAGCCTTGCCTTCCTGTGCCCTCCTCCACCCTGCCTCTTGCTGCCTTTGACACCCCTCCTCCACTTCCCCACGTCTCTCCCCCTCCTCCGCGGGCCCTGTTGCATTTTGTTCCTGCTGCAGATAAAGTTCTTATCGTGTAGTAGCTGGAAGTTTTTTGTGGCCGTTGCTGGGTGCGGGGAAGGGCAGGGTGGTAGGTTACAAGAAGTCAGAAACGTATGTCTCCCCGCTTCTCCATCAGCGAACTTCCAAGATGGAAGATAATCTAGTTCAGAAGAACTGATGAAGGTGAATGGTGACTATTTTAAAGTCAATGTGTGTGTGTGTGTGTGTGTGTGTGTGTGTGTGTGTGTGTGTATGTGTGTAGTATTTCCACAACGCTACAGGTTATATCGGTTTTGGCGGGGCTTGCGCACGCCAGGATGTCTGCAGTAGGAAATAGTCCATCGAGTGGGGACTTCAACAGGTGCTCTTAGAGGCTCCCTCCAGTTCTAAAATTCTGTGATTTATGGCATTGTTTCTATGGGAAGGAGTATTCCAAATTCCGAACAGTGGAATTGTGGATCTCCACTCCTTGGAGGTGCGCACCACCCAGAGATAAAATCGTCCTTAAAAATGCAGGTGGGTGTATGTCATTCGTTGTATGTGTAGATAACAGTGAGAAAAGTACTGTTGATTGAAACTGCCCCCCCCTCGTGGGGCAGGAGCTTTCCTCAGAGCCTCCACACTTTCCCGGGTCCTCCTCACCACGGTTGTTTGAGGTGGGCATTCTCGCCTCCATTTTACAGATGAGGAAGCGGAGGCCTAGCAGAGCTGGCACGTGACTGCAGACCCGACCAACTCCAAATCTTGTGACCTTTCTTCTCTGGTGCCTGATGCCTCCCAGCCCTGTCCTAGCCAGCCTGCCTTCTCGCTGCTTCGCCCCTAAAGGTCCTTCCACAAGAGAGGTGAAAGTTAATTCTTTTCAATGGATTTATGGTACTTGCTCTGAGAGACCCGAAACGTTGATTCTTGTGCATGGAATCAGGGAGCATGATGGAGCTTTTCACTCTTCCTCAGCGGGGAGTGAATGGGCCGCTGACCTGCTCTGAGACTCTAGAGAAAGAGTAGCCTGAGGAGAAGCTTTTATATCCAATGACACTGAGATATCCAATTACAAGACTCAAGCAAACATCCTACAAATCATCTGTAGGGAATAGAATGGAGTAGTCAGCAATGAGGAGTAGCAGGCACCCCCCCCCATCTCTCTTTAAAAACATATTTAATGACAGTCCTTACATGAATCTACCTTAAAATGTGAGCCAGGATATCCATTCATTTGTTCATTTGCTTATTAGCCATTGGATTTTTGAACCCTCTTAGGTGCCTGGATTCCATGCCAGGCCCCAGGGGGCACAAAAAATGGATGAGACACTGTTCCTGCCTTCGGTCTGAAAATCTAGTGGACAGCAGGCCCAGAAACATCTTTTTTCTTTTTTCTTTTCTTTTCTTTTCTTTTTTTTAAGAGGGGGAGAATGAGAGAGAGAGCATGAGCAGGGGGAAGGGTAGAAGGAGAGGGAGAAGCAGGCTCCAGGCTGAGCAGAGAGCCCGACGGGGGGCTCCATCCCAGAACCCTGAGATCATGACCTGAGTGGAAGGCAGACGCCTAACTGACTGAGCCACCCAGACGCCCCCAGAAACATCTTTTAAACTGATCTCGGTTTTAAATGTGCTCCCATAAGAAGTAAGGCTTACGGGTGAAGAAGAATCTAACTTACCTGGTGTGGATTTACTGGACATAACTTGTAATGATGTCATCTCAGCCAGTCTGTGTTCATTGGCAAAGGCCCACGGAAATACAATGAAGCCCCACCCCCGTTTGTTCTGCGTTCTGCATGAAAAGATGTACTTTTCATGACCTATAGGGCAAAGCAAGAATGAATGCCGGGACTTGGGCCCCTGTCTCATGCTTGGTTGTCCTGGGGTTCACCGCTGGGTGGGAGTTGAAGTTCTGGGCTTCTCAGCTGGATCCCCATGGAAGGGATCCTCCTAGGATGACACTTGAGAACACACTCAGGAGGCTGGAAATAGGAAACTTGGTCAGAGCCTTTTTCAGGAGGATCGGAGCTGAGGGTGGCCGCAGATCCTGGTGGCGGGGATCCCTCGCTGAACCGCGGCTGTGTTTCTGGAAGAGCAGCAGGGGACGGTTGACGAGCGTGTCTGTTGGGGGCAGGAGGCCACTAACCTCAGTCACTGCAGAGGCTGAAGGCTCTCCTGACTCGCGAGGGATGGTGGCGTTACGAGGGGAGCCCGATGTTCAAGTGCAGGCAGGATGGACCTCGTTTTTTACAGAATCTGTTTCCCATGAAACGCGCTGCGGTGAGGAAGTTCCAGGTGTAATTTGCCGGGAACAGATAGACCTCGCAGATTGCCATCAAAACACAACCTGACTTCCGTCACCCACTTTCCCATTAGAAGTTACTGCGCCAGGGCACCTGGGTGGCTCAGTTGGTTAGGCAACTGCCTTCGGCTCAGGTCATGATCCTGGAGTCCTGGGATCGAGTCCCACATCCGGTTCCCAGCTCCACGGGGAGTCTGCTTCTCCCTCTGACCTTCTCACCTCTCATGCTCTCTCTCACTGTCTCTATCTCAAATAAATAAATAAAATCTTGAAAAAAAAAAAAAAAAGAAGTTACTGTGCCAGAAAGCCATTTCCCCTGTTTCTGGATGCAAACCAATCAGGGGACTGTTGTGACTGCTCTTACTTTATAAAGAGTCCCATTTTAATGCACCAAATACTTAATGCATCTGGTATCACGTCATGGTCAAAGCTCCTAACTTCATTCACGAGAGTAACTGCCCCGCCCCCAGCGTCCAGGTCGGGCTCTCGCTGGGAGAAGGTCTGTGGCTGGATGCCTTCTTTCTTGCTTGCTCAGCAGCTCTTGCTTCTGGGTCAGGAAGGGCTGGGAAGGACGGGATGAGGCCTGGGAATGTGCTTCTTGGCAGGCAGAAACACAGTAGAGAGGTTTCTGTGTGGTGGGTTTTTAGAATTGGGTCTCCCTCTTAGATAGGCCTCTTGGGGGTTCTTGCGAGGTGGCCCCTCACCCTGTCTTTGGGGACCTCTTACCTCCAGCCACCTTGGTTTGGCTGCTGTGCACTCTCTAGTCTTGTGGCTTCTGCTTTGTCCGTCCCGGGAAAGCCCACTGGTGCATTTGTTCTCCCATCTTGCTGTCACCTTGGCCCTTGGCTGGCAGAGCCGGACAGAGCCCCCCACATAGGCTCTTGGCATGAGTCTGCGTCTGGGCCATGGCAGAGACACCCGCATCCTTTGTCCCCACAGACTTAGGGATCGCAGTCTAATCGGGGTGCCGGCGTTGTGTCCTTTGGCTTGCCGGTCAGCGTTCAGCCGGCGGTCACTAGGTGGGTGCCGGTGTCTCCCTCGTTGTGGGAGTCTCGTGCTCTCCAGCTAATCCCGGCGAGCCCCTCTCTGGGCTGCAGAGCGACATCAGAGGACTCTTCCCTAGTCCTCTGCCCCAGCACCAGACTGCAGGTGGCTTGATTCAGTCATTCCTCCTCTTGGCCCCCAGAAGCCTGACACATTTGCACCCTCACTGTGGGTGAGGCCAAAGTCAGTGCCCTTGGTTTTGGGCTGTGCTTTGCGAGGAAGGGTAGCGAGGCCTGGCGCTTTGCTTTGGAATCGGATAGCTGGTCTTATCTTAGGGGCTTTGCTGACGTGTCCACGTTAGTGTCCTGGGACACTTTTCTGGGAAAAAGTGCTTATCCTACACCCCGCTCTGGGAGGTTCACAAGATACACAGCACAGAAGAGGGTTCCAGGCGTCCTGCCCGTGTTGTTCTAGCCTCTTCCTCTCCTGGCCTTTCTGCCCCAGGGCCTCTGCTCACACCGTACGCCCCTCTGGAATCTTGCTGCCAGCCCCTTGTTCCTTCTTTGCAGTGCTGGCTCCCTCTGAGCCTTCAGGATGCCCCAGAAAAGACTTTCTTCCCCACCCCGTGGCACCGCCACCTAAATAGATCCTCCCTTAAGTCTCTGCTTCTGCATCTTCCCCTCTTTATTTCCTTCCTAGCACATAGTATGGAAGATACCCTTTCAAAACGTAAATTATACGAACTAGTAAGGATCTTTCTGTCCCATCAGGTTGTAAGTCCCATGAAGGGAAAGTCTGTGCCTGTTCTATTTGGCACCATGTTCCTAATTGGTGCCCACTAAATATTTGTTGAATAAATGAATGAAGGCATGGATTAAAAAGTCAACGTTGTTGAAGCTCTAATTTCCCAAATGGGAACAGTGCGGAGAGGGGACTTAACTTCTGGGGTGTACTTTTCCGGTCATTATTACCATCCCCCCCCCCCCCCGCCACCTCCCCAACCTCACTTGAGTTCATTCTCACTGTCCTCCAACAAGAACTTCGTTTAAGACTAATAGGGTGGGGCCATCGGCCCGTTTTAGAGATAAGTACATCAAGGAGGAGAAGTCAGGTGTGGGCTCCCTGGAGGGGTTAATGGCAGGCATGACCCAAAGCTCGGCACTCCCAGCTCCATCCCGGGCTGGTCCTCTTCTGTCTCCTCTACTGTCCCTGTTGTCCCAGCTGTCCTCTGGCCTCCGAGAAGGCCCACTGCAGCTCAGCCTTGGTTTGGCACAAAAAGCCCAGAACCCGTCTCGCATGGCGCAGAGCAAGAGCATTTTTCTTGCAGACGTAGCAACTAAGAGAGCAGTGCTTCCCTGCCCTTGACCTCCACGGCTGGAAGCTCACAGCTGACGGAGAGGTCTTCCTACCTAGGGAGAAGTGGAAGCTCGATTTTGAAGGAAGGTGGCAGGCTCGAACTTGGTTGGGCAATTGCCTTCTCTTTCCTTCTTTCCCTGGTCGCTCCACAGACCTTGCTCACCCTAGCCCCAAGTCCAGGAACCGCACATTCTTCCTTTGACGTGTGTTCCTCCCTTTGAGGCCCATTGGGGCAGTCCAGACTCTCTGGGGCACCGACCTGTGCATAGACTTGCTTCAGGAGGAGACAGTCTTATCTCCTGGGTGCACATTCCTCTGGTATGTCCTATCTGGTTATTATCCAATCGAAACTGCAGCTGTTGACAGTTGGTTACATAATTACTGTGTGTTGATTATACGGTAATAGACCACCAATTTCATTGGTTAGTGATGACTGCAACATGACAGCGTTTCCCTGCATGCTGGCTTCTGGGTGGTGATCGCTATTTACATGACTGGTAATGCCTTGCGTTGGAAATGTACTCCGGAGTCAACGAGCACTCTCATTTTATTATCTCATTGGGCTCTTTTATGGGAAAAGGCAAGCAGGTTCCTTATTTTTTGAGCGCGGGAGGTAAAGTGTGGATTCAGGGTATCGTCTGACTGTAAGGTCGGCATGATGTGACTATTTTTTTTTATAGCACGTGTTTTGTGGTTTCTTGGCAAAAGTTAAAAAGTGAATTTTGTGTTTTTCTGACTCCTCCAACAAGGGGAGAGTAGTAGAAGATGGATCCCGTCCAGGGGTCCAGGGTCGTGTGAAATACATCCTGATGTGTTGGCCAGGATCTGAGCTGTAGGGTCTGAACCAGAATCTGGTTGAATATTACATTGTAAAGAAGTGGGCCATCTGCTCCCAGTTTGCTTACTTAGCCTAGAGGCCTCTGCTTATTGTTACTTTTATTGAGGTGAAATTCACACGACCTCAGGTTCCCCATTGCAAAGTGAAAAAAAGCGGCAACCTCCACCATCTAATTCTGAAACATATCCCTCACTCCAAAATAAAACCACCTGTCCCTAAGTAGTCACTCCCCAGTACCTATTCCCGTAGCCCTAGGCAACTAATCTGCTTTTTGTTTCTATGGATTTGAGTGTTGGGGATACCTCATAGAAATGGAATCACACAATGTGTCCTTTGGTGTTTAACTTCTTTTGCTTGGCATATGTTTTCAAGGCTCATCCATGTGGTAGCAAGTGTTGGTATCTCTTTTGTTTTGATGGCTGCAGACCCGGTATTTTTAATGTCAGAAATTCCTGGGGTTATGAAGACTTGGGCATTGACCCACCTGTAGACCTCCCATCTTCGCTGGCAATACCGTCCTCTCTCAGGAAGCTTGGGGCTTCAGTCCGTTATAATGTACAAATCCTAAAGGTTCTTGTGCAGTTAAAGGTGTAGTCTGTTGTATATTACTTAGGACCCCAGAAGAAAGCCATAGGCTCTTTTACACAAAGATTACAAGTAATTCTTGGGATAAGAAGACTCCTCCTTGGGGCCAAGACATGTTCATTAGATCATGTCAAGAAAATAAATGGATGCAAGTAGTCTCAAGAATCTCTCATCATGGAGATGTGTGCTTTCATGATTTTTACTGGCAGTGCTTAAAGCCCATGTGGGTATTTCTTGGGTCCCCCACCCACCCAGAGGTTGGGACCCGCTGGTTTAAAGTCTGTTCTTCAGCCTTTGCAGGTGGCGTGATATAAAGAGAATGAGCTTCAGAGGTGGACATAGCTGGGTTCAAATCCCACCTTCACCGAGTGTTAGCCATTGGTCCTTGGGCACATGACTTTGTTCCCTCTTGGGTAAATGGAAGTGATGTTATCTACTTGTGGTAGGCCTGAAAAATTGCTCTCCAGAAATAGCCATGTCCTAATATCTGGAACCTGTGTTACTGTGTTTGGGGGTGGGGGGGGGGAAGATGCTTTGCTGATGTGAATGATTTAAGGACTTTGAGATGAGCAGATCATCCTGTATAATCCATTCGGGCCCTACCTGGAATCACAGTGTTCCTCATACGAGAGGCGAGGGGAAGACACATAGAGACAAATTGCACAGATGATACATAAACACAGAGAGGAGAGAAGGTCGTGAGGAGAGGGAGGTAGAGATTGAAATGATGGGGCCACCCACCCAGGAGTGCCAGCGCTGGAAGCATCTAGAAGCTGGAAGAAGCAAAGGCTGGCAGGGCTGGCTTCTCCCATAGAACCTCCGGAGGGAGTATGGCGCTGCTGACACTTTAATTTCAGCCCATTCGTCCTGCTTTAGGACTTCTGGACTCAGAGGGGTGAAGGAAGACATTTGTGTCATTTGCTGCCACCAAGTTTGTTGTCATGTGTGGCAGTGTTCTCAGGAAACAAATGTACTTCTTTTAGAAGCTAACTTACAGCTGCACTTAACCAGCATGGGCCACCGAGCTTTTCTCCTTTCTGTTGTTGTGTCAAAGATGGCGTTTCTCAAACTTTGCATCCAGAGGTTAGTAATGGTAGCTCTACAGCCACGTTTCTTGACCTTGTTGCTGTTGACGTCTGGGGCCAGGTACTTCTTTGTCATGGGGCTGTCCTTTGTCTTGTAGGATGTGTTCAAGCATTTCTACCCAACCAGATGCCAGTATAACCTTCCCTCCAGTTGTGATAACAAAAAAAGTGTCCAGACATCGCCAGGTACCACCTGGGGAACAAAGTAACTCCCTGCTGAGAACCACTAACCTAGGTATGATCCCTACAGGGTCACTCCAGAGCTGTGTGTTCCCAAGTAGGTTAGACAACCTCTCTGAGCCTCAGTTTCATTATCTCTACAATAACAATAGTAACTACGTCACGGGGTGGTTGTGAAGGTATTCACATGAAAAGACACAAAGATCTCAAGAGAGGGCCTCATACCTAGGGGAGTGTTGAATAAAGGAAAGTTCTTATTAACCCACGCTTTGCCACACTAGTTTATCACGCTATTTTGGGTAGTTTCAGTGATAGAAATAATGGGTTTTTAAAACCTTTTCCGAACAGTAGCTTGTATGGTCGAGTTCAATGTTTGAAACGAAACAGCCTTCATTCGTTACGTGCCCCCCCATTGCCCCACTGCTCCCCAGCGTGGTGCCTAAGAGTTGGGGCATCATGCTTGGCTTTTCTGTCAGCCCTGCTCACTCGCTGAACCCTTCAGATAATCCCCTCGATGAGCTGTAACAACAAGAAAACCCCCCTTCCATCTTCCAGGGATGGTCCCATTACTCCGTAGTTACAGCTTTCTCCTCGGTGCCGTGGCTGCAGCATTCACTTACAGATGTGTCAGTGTCTCTATTCAAATGTGCAAAATATTTAGCAGCATTGAGCAGGTTTTGGTGAAATGTTAGAAAGTGTTTCGAATAGATACCATCATCTACTTTTGTAAGGAAGAGGAATGTGCTCCAACTGTGGTTTGGGCCATTGTGTCTCTAAGCGCCGGGGGCACGGCAGTGCATAAAAACAAAGATACCAGTGATCAATGAGCTTGCGTTCTAGCGCAGAATCATAATAATGTGCATGGTGAGTGAGTGAATGGTGTATGGAAGAGGGTGGTAAGAACTAGAGAGAACAAGCAGTCTGGGGGCGGGGGGGGATTGGGAGAGCTTAATTGGCACCGGCGACAGGATGTGATCCTGAATAGGGTGGGAACATTTTTAATGTTTTCATGGGGACGAATGAAAAATGTCTTTGTGGCTTGAAACCCCTGTTTCCTAATGCGCCTCTGTGATAGACAATTGGAATACCTGATTCTCTCACAGGTCCGAAACCTCGGCTGCTCCTGCATGCAACTGCCTGGGAGTGTCTTTTTGTACGTTGAGCCTTGTGGCTTTGGTTTATCCCAGCTGCCGTGGGAATTCTTCATCGGAATGGTTCAAGGATGATTATTAGCAATGCAGTCCTGGGGAAAGAGAATGCCTAGCACCTCAGGCCACCGTTACTTAAGTCAGATAGGTTATCTTTTTAATTCTGACTCTCCACGTATACAGTGGATAGTTTGGGGCAAGTTACTTAATGTCTCCAAGCCCCACCTTGCTAATGACCTTCGTAAGGATTAAATGAAAGAACACATCAAACGCATTTAGACTGTGTCTAGAGCATCGTAAATCCTCAGAAAAGGCTGGTGGTTAAATTTTCCAATTAGTATGGAGAAAGTTTCTTAGGTTATATGTACATATTTATGGCAATTGTAATCGTCTGTTTCAGATACGTGCAAACATCGCTCTAACAAAATCTGCCTGCAAAAGGCGAGTCTACATAGAGAGCCTATGAGCTGGTCTCTTGTGAGCTAGGAGCACTCTGTGTAGACTTTCATAAAGGGAGGTTGAAGTAAATAGAGGTAGTATATAATCCAGGTAAAAGTCCAACTGTTAAAAAAAAGTGATGAATTAGCTATCATGGATGGTTCCATTGGTTGACTCTTGGGGGTAGTAGTATGGCTCTTCACCTCTCCGGTAGATGCCGACATGGGCATTTATTGGATGGTGGAGTAGAACGAGTTGCCCAGTGACGCTGAGTGATGGCAAACAGTCCTCAGGGAGTCAAAGGCTTGATTGGGAAACGGTCAGGACCAGGAACGGAACGTCCCTGGGAGGCCCTGCTGCCCTGCTGCCCTGCCAGGAGAAAGCCCTAGAGCCCACGGAGGTGGCGATTCCACCACACTGTGGCGATGCTGAGTGGCACAGAATCACTCACTCAAAAACGGTTGGTTTCATGTTATGTGAATTTCACCTTCATCATTTTTCTAAAACTGAATTTCTGGGGAAGCCTGGGGGACCCTATCAGTTGAGCGTCCGAGTCTTGATTTCCGCTCGGGTCCTGATCTTGGGGTGTGAGATTGAGCCCCAAGTGGGTCTCCGAGCCCCGTGCAGAGTCTGCTGGAGATTCTGTCTCCCTTTCCCCCTGCCCCTCTCCCCACTCGCATGCACTCTCTCTATTCCTCTCTCTAATAACTAAATAAATAAAATTATTAAAAAAAATAAAAAATTTCTGACAGTGCCAGAACTAAAGCCCAGATCCCCCCCATCTCCTTGTCTACTCTTCAAGACAGTTACTAAAGAATAAGGCAGTCTTGGGGTACCTGGGTGGCTCAGTTGGTTGAGCGTCTGAATCTTGGCTTCAGCTCAGGTAGTGATCTCATGAATTGTGGGATCAAGTCCCGCATCGGGCTCTGTGCTTAGCTGAGGGTCTTCTTGAGGATTTTTTCGCACTATCCCTCTCCTACATACTCACTCGCTCGCTCTCTCAAATTAAACTAATGAACAAGGGAATGGGGCAGTCCATATGGAATTACTTCTCTTTAACTTTACAAACCTATTAAAAGTTGAATGTTTCCAATAGCCAACACGTGGTGCCTGGTGGCTTGTTTATAAAATTCAGTCCTGCAGCATTGGTTATATAGATAGAACCCAGTGCTGTCTCCCCACAGTATCCATCTGACTCTTGGCTTCAGGTCAGGTAGTGATCTCATGGATCTCATGTGGATCTGTGGATCTCATGTGGATCTCACGGATTGCCCATAGTAGCTGCCCAATAAATGGGGATTGAATTGAATGTGTGCTGTTTCCTGTGTCACCGCCACTTTAGGATGTAATATGTCAGTGGAAGTGGTTTTGAACTGTACCATATTTGCGATCTTGAGGTTGAGCTTTCTCTGAGTTGAGTGACCAGGCCCCAGACAGGTTGTGTCACTCATACAGGTAATGGCAAGGCCGGGGTGTTGTGTTTTTTCCGCCTTGTTTTATGGAGATACAGTTGACATACAGCCGCCTGTAAGTTTCAGGTAGACAGCATCATTATTTAACTTACTTGTATTGTGAAATGATGACAGCAATAACTTTAGTTAATATCCATCATCTCGTGTAGATAGAGCAAAAGAAAAAGAATTGGTCTTCTCCTTGTGATAAGAGCCCTTAGTAAATACTGTCTTAACAGCTTTCCAGGGTGCCATATGGCAATGTGAGCTATGTTCATCACTTTACCTCCCTAGTTCCTGTTCCTCTGATAATGGGGAGTGTGTACCTTTGGACCACCTGCATCCAGTTCTGCTTCCTCCAAAGCCCACCTCTGGCAAATACAAATCTGGTCTCTTTTCTACAGTTTGGTTTTCTTTCTTTCTCTCTTTCTAGATTCCACATATAAATGAGATCGTATAGTATTGGACTTCTTTCACTCAGCATAATGCCTCAAGGTCCACCTGTGTTGTCTTAAATAGAAGGATTTCTTCCTCTTTTTGACAGAATAGTACTCTGTGTGCGTGCGTGTGTGCATGTGTGTGCGTGTACTGCGTCGTCTTTGTCCACCGATTCATTGATGGAAACGTAGGTTGCTTCCTCACTTGGTTGTTGTAAATAATGTTGTGAATGTGGGGGTGCAACTGTCTCTTGGACATAAGGTGTTCATCTCCTTCAGGTGTATTCCCACAAGTGGAATCTCTGAATCTTGCTGTAGTTATATTAATTCTTTGAAGAACCCCCCCATGCTGTTTTCTATAACAGTGGGACCCATTTGCAATCCCGCCAGCAGTGCACAGGGTTCCCTCTGTTCCCAGGGTGTAGTTTCTTAACTTCATATTTTGTGAAAACATCTGTAGGTAGTTCATTCCACTGTAGCCACTGGAATATGATTTGGTTTCCTCTTTTTCTCCTTTATTTCTCTCTCTCTTTAAGAATCTGACAACCCAGTTCTGTGGAAAATCCTCTTTCTAGGAACATAAGACCTGTGTGCCATTCCTTCTCTTTGCCTCTACTTACCCAATGTGTGTTTCAGCCAGTTCTCTTTGGATTTTCTGCTAGCTCACCTATCAAGGGGGAGAAGTGCTGCTTCTCTGCCATAGGGACCAGGGACTGGACTAGGTATCCTTCTGAGGCTCCTTTTGATGCCACTTGCCCACTTAGTGATTAGCTGGTCAGTCAATTTTGAGCTGATGAAACACGAGGGAGTATTGCACCTTCTTTGTATAAATCCTAATTATATTCTTCACACTGTTTTCATGGCAGTAATTGAAAAAGGATGTGGAAGGAATGAATATGGCCATGGAAGAGGAGGGACCCTTAACTGGAGTTCGGAGAAGGATTCTACTGTCCTTTAAGTTCAGTATAACAGGGACACCTGGGTGGCTCAGTCAGTTAAGCATCTGCCTTTGGCTCAGGTCATGATCCCAGGGTCCTGGAATCAGGTCCTATGTGGGCTCCTTGCTCAGCTGGAAGCCTGCTTCTTCCTCTACCTCTGCCTGCCTGTTGGAGATAGGCAGCAATAACTTTAGTTAATTTAACTTTTTTAATAAACTAAGTTTAAATTAACTTAGTTAATTAGATCTCTCTCTCTCTCTCTCTGACAAATCTTCAAAAAAAAAAAATTTAGTATAGGAAAGTATGATGGATTGAGTCTAGAAAGTTTGAAAGGGCTGTTGTAAGAAGCAGGATCTTCAGCAAGGGAACATAAAAATGAGGAGAGCAACTGTGTCCAAAATAAACAAGGTAGGTTTTTTGGTTTGTTTTATTTTGTTTTGGTGAAAACAAAGGAAAAAAACCCCACAATTTTTAAAAAATGGAAACTACCCAGGCAGAGCAGGCCCTGGGAGAAAATGTGGGCACTAAGATTCACTAAAAATAAAATCCGGGGGCACCTGGGTGGCTCAGTCATTAAGCATCTGCCTTTGGCTCAGGTCATGATCCCGGCATCCTGAGATCGATCCCCACATCGGGCTCCCTGCTGGGCGGGAAGCCTGCTTCTCCCTCTCCCACTCCCCCTGCTTGTGTTCCCTCTCTCTCTCTCTCCCCCTCCCTCTCTCTGTCAAATAAATCAATAAAATCTTAAAAAAATAATAAAATTAAACCCAGTGCCTGAGCATAATGGCTAATGTAATGCCATGTGAGGCTTCTAGTCTGCCGTTTCCAGTTCTTCTCTTCATCAGGTCTTCTCCCAGGAAAGTCTGCTGTAAATCTCTTTGGCCTAAAAATTATAAATGTATTAGTAGAAAAGGAATACATAGCTCATGTAGAAAATTTAGAAAATGTGCGTCACAAAAGAAGGTAAAGATCTCTCAACCTCACAATTCAGAATAACTAATTTTAATAATTTTAGTATATATTCTTCAGTCTTCCCTATTTGCATTCCCTTGCAAATCTTCTTAAAGAATCATAAGGGACATACTGCTTTAGAATCTACTTCTTAAAAACAAGATGGGTGCTGCCAGGCTGGCTCAGTCAGTGAAGCATATGACTCTTGATCTCAGGGTTCTGAGTTCAACTCCCACTTTGGGTGTAGAGTTTATTTAAAACAATTTGTTTATATTTATGATATAGAATACATAATATATAACAAATATGAAATATATAAAAATTTATATATATAAATATATTTAAAAACTTGAGATGGCATGTATATATTTTCTGTCACTTGTATTCTGTAACATTTTTAATGATTGAAGTTGAGCTTGCTTTTGAGCTTCCATTTTTAATGGACAGCATAATGTGTATGGATAATTAGTGCTGGAAATGTGTGGCTTTTTTTTCTTTTAAGATTTTATTTATTTATATGACAGAGAGAGAGACAGCAAGAGAGGGAACACAAGCAGGGGGAGTGGGAGAGGGAGAAGCAGACCTCCGGTTGAGCCCTTATGTGGGCCTTGATCCCAGGACCCTGGGATCATGACCTGAGCCAAAGGCAGATGCTTAACAACTGAGCCACCCAAGCACGCCTGGAAATGTGTTTTAATCATTAAGTTTTATAAATACTATAAATAGGCTTTAAACATATCCGATCATTTCCATAGGATAAATTCCTGGAAATACAATTACTAGATCAGTTGGCGTTACAAAATGATAGTGTCTTTTAAGTGTATATAGCCAAATTTTTCTCGGAAAACTAGTGTCTATCCAGATTTAGATCAGCAATGGGACTGACCAGTTTCCTCCTTGTTTGAAAACAGTTAATGTGTTCACTTTTTAAAAATCTTTGATACATTGATATTTAAAAATGCTGACTCATGTTTTAGTGTGCATATATTTTTGATTTTAGGTATGCTTGAATATTTTTGGCCATTTGTGTCATTTCTTTGTAAAGTGTCTTACGTCACTTGCCTATTTTTAAAAGGAAAATTTTAATTGACAAAAACTCTTTATTGGTTAAGGTTGTAAGACCCCTTTCTGTCATATGTTGCAACTATTTTCTTCAATTTGCCTGCCTTCTGGTTTTGTACTGAGTAGAGTTTCTCAAAGATTTACATTTTATGCTGTCAAATTGAATAACATTTTTCTGTAGAAGTTTGGCCTCTGTCATGCTTAGGTCTTTTCCACCCCATTATTACATAAATATTACTATAATTTTCTTCTAGTACTTTGGTGGTTTTGTTCTTAAATTTTACTGCATCTGAAATTTATTTTGGGGTCAGGTGAGAGATGAGGATCCAAATTTATCTTTTCAAAAATGAATAGCCAGTTGACCAACCTGATTTAATAATTCATCTTTCTTGTGTTGATTTGAAATGTGTTAATGACATGCTGATTTCTAGACTCTTCAACAATTTGCTGCTAAGAACAGAACGAGTTTTAGTTTCTGTAGCTGTTTAGTTCCTACACATTTTGGTAACATATCTGGTAGTGCAGTTCCTAGTTATTCATCCTTTCCTCCCCAAATTTATTGAGTATTCTTGAAAATTCTTGTAAAGGAAATTTAGAGTAATTTTTTCAGATCCTAAAGAAAACTTCCAGTGAGGTAGTAACTGTAACTGAATTACGTTTCTGAACTTATTGGGGGGAGATTGTATAATCTTTTTGATTAAGCTTCCACAGTGAGTAGGATGGCAGAAGATTTCATTATTTCGAGTCTTCATTTGTGTCCCACACTAACGTTACATGTGTTTCTTCATTTGTTTCTGTATCCCTCTCTTTAAATGTATTCGTATTTGTCGCCTACCTTTTTTTCCTTTATAAATGTGGATTTGGCCCCCATTATATTTCTAGGTGGTTATTTCCACAAATTAAGGCAACTATTGATTTTTATGTTTTGGCTCTGATTTTGTTTTTCAGGTGATTCCACTAGATTTGATTAAGTGGATTGATTATTATATTTCCAAATAATAATGTTCATCACATCTTCTAGTTTCCATTATTTATAATTTTATACTTCTTTGGCTGACACTTGGAGAAAAATAGTCAAATAACAGAAGCGATAGGAGGCATCCTTATCCAGTTTCTGACTTTGAAGGGAATGTCACTAGTGTTTTGCCATCACACATAATTTATGGTTTTCTTCCGACAGTACCTTGGCAATTCCAGTCTCTTTCTTCTCCAAATAAGGTAGAGTTAATAAGTTATTGGTGTGTGGCCTTCTTGACATATAACACTTAAACTCTGGAAACGGGAACTATATTTGCCTGGAGTTCTGTGACTAAAAGGTGACGTATGAGTCTTAGGAAAAAAGACCTTTTATTTTAGATTGTAAGTGATTTGTACTTGTACTCTATGCATCGCTGAACTCGTAAATATCTCTAAGAAACACTTTGGAATATATCATACTCAAATTAGAAGGGTGAGTCAAAATTCATGTAATGTAAGGCCTTAATTTTTTATGCAGTATTATCAAGACCTTAAAAGCACAGTGCCATTCAGCTGCTTACGTTTAACTCCTACTTCAAAGAAACATTTTAGTTTTGTTACGTCTTTCTTCGGAGACTGCTTTCCTTTTATTTTTAAATTTTTATTGTGTTATGTTAGTTGCCATAAAATACATCATTAGTTTTTGATGCAGTGTCCTAAAGAACCCATTTTTGCCTTTCATACTGATCCTATTTTTTTGGGTTAGTAGTGATGCTTTTGAAAGCACATCTGTGAATATACTTCTGTTTCATGATGTCACGAACAGTTTACAAAATGTACTATATGGTGCTGTCCAGGGAGGATGCTAATGCAAAATACATTCAAGTACCTTAGTAACAGGGACCTTTATATTTTTTTAACACTCTACCCCCCCAACCAAGAAAAAGGGAAAATTAGCCTGTATAAGTCATTCAAGTTCTCCACGCAAAACTTAGAAAATACTGAAAAGTATAAGGAACCTAATCCTACTAAGGGAGATAACCATTGTTGGCATTTACACTAGTTTTTCCTTCGTCTGTGTAATTGCGATCCCCCTGTAAATACAGGTCCTTTCATCTAAACATTGTAATCACATGTGTGTTTCCTTGCTGTGGAGCGTTTAAACAGGGAAACAGGACGATTGGGCTGTGGGGATCTGGGGTGAGAGATGATCCGTGCAGTCTTACAGATGGCCAGAGTCCCAAGGTTGAGTCCCAGGGGATGACCTCAGCATGGTCCACCACGGTCCTGAAACAATGCCTGACCCAGGTGTCCTCAGAGAGCCTGAAAAGCAAAGCTGAGATTATCCCGCATGACCTCTGGGAGGCTTATGGTAAACAAAACACTCCTTTTCTCTGAGCCACCGTGTAGATTTCACTTTGACATCTTTGATCAGTGGTCTGACACACACGGGAATATTACCCGCATAGACTTGCTCCTGTTGTGCAGAAAGAATAGCATGAGGAAGGAGGGTGGGATAAATTGTCTGACTCCTGAGGCCAAATTCCAGGGATTTTTTTTTTAAGGGCCTTTGGCTATGTGATATTTTACATAAATATTTTTTAAGAACCCTGTTTGCCAGATCAGCATATCTCCCACTGTGGTATAATATTAGTTCTAAAAACTTATAGCTGATCCATTACCAAAGCCAAAAAAAGGGGGTGGTGGGAGAGCTTGAATTAGAAATTTAATGCGAGGAATTTGTGAAGTGCTGGTATTCTCATTTTTGCCAGCGTGACACATTTGTGGAAGAAATAGATTTTCTAAAAATGTATGGTGGCTGCTCCGCGGTCTGAGTTTACAGTCGTTCTCCAAGGTCATCTGTAAATGCAGACCCAACCAACAAATAAGGGAAGTTTTAAGAAGAGTGATCTTGTAACATTGTTTTGTTCCAGTCATCCTGGTGTTCCACTTGATTAAAAATAAAATTAGAAAAGGAATGTTCTTTCATCTTGGACCTGTTTACAAAGTTAGGAGATTCTGATCATGTGTACGTAGAGTCTTCTGCCACATGTTCCCTCTATAATTTCTTCTTCACATCAAGCAAATATCTTACATTTCTGCCTGTGTTTCCATTTTCTGGAATTTCAGGTTAAAATACACATGTGTCCCGGTCTATTTCTTTAGAACAGCACTGTCTGCTACAAATACAGTGAGAGGCACTTAACGTCATTTTAAATTTTATAGTAGTTACATTTCACCTCATATATCAAGAATATTATTTCAATAGTCACATGAAAACTGAGTGATAACATTTTATATTTGTTCTTCACATTCAATCCTCTAAATCTAGATTTTCATGGAAAATACTGGGTCTTTATTTAGATTTCGTAAGCTTGCAGTTGAAAAGTAGACTCAAATTTCCAGGTTGTTCCAAACATATGTAAAAGTTTCCCTGTAACAGAGGCAAGCGGAGTTTTAAAACTTTTAAAATTAAAGTTAAATAAAATTAAAAATTTACCTCCATATTTTCTCTCTCTCTCTACATATGTATAATTTTTTTCAAGTGCCATTTTAGTTTTATGCATAGCTTGTAATCCTAGTTATTAGTAGCGTAGGGGATTGGAAGAGAACTGGCTTGAGAAAGAGAGGACTCTGGCTTGAGAAAGAGAGGACTCCTATTGGCTCGGTGATTAACTGGCCGTGTGACCTAGAGTGTAGTACTATTGGCCTGGAAGTCTTCATTTATTAATTATACGGAATGGACCATATGTTCTTCACTGAGGCCCTTTTGATGCTCATTAAATATTATGAATCTTGGATGCAGAAAGCATGCCACACCAATTTGAATGTATTTCAGACCATTTCTTTTTTTTTTTTTTTTTTAAGATTTCATTTATTTATTTGATAGAGAGAGAGATCACAGGCAGGCAGAGGGAGAGAGGGAAGCAGACTCCCCGCGGAGCAGAGAGCCCAATGTGGGGCTCGATCCCAGGACCCTGAGATCATGACCTCAGCTGAAGGCAGAGACGTAACCACTGAGCCACCCAGGTACCCCAGGAAACATTTTTTTTTAAGTTTTATTTATTTGACAGAGTGATCACAAGTAGGCAGAGAGGCAGGCAGAGAGAGAGGAGGAAGCAGGCTCCCGGCTGAGCAGAGAGCCTGATGCGGGGCTCAATCCCAGGACCCTGAGATCACGACCTGAGCCGAAGGCAGAAGCTTTAACCCACTGAGCCACCCAGGTGCCCCATTTCAGACCATTTCTGTAAAATAAATAGCTGTTACGTGTTACGATTCATGATACATAGAGGGTAGAAAAGGGAATAGTCACATCATGTATGTTGGTCCATCATACATGGCTCTCCTTTAGGAGATTAAATGATCAAATGATCACATACTAAGGAAATTACAGAATTATCTCTTTTCTCATGAAATTGCCTTTATTTGCTTTCTATGGCTGATTAACAGATTCCCCTTCATTTAACGGCTTTAAAGAACACACATTGATCTTTATAGTTCCAGAGGTCAGAAGCCCACATTTTGTTTTAGGGGGCTCAAATGAAAGCGTCAACGTGACGGCCTTTTTTTGTGGAGGCTCTGCTCAAAAATCCATTGTCTTGCCTTTCTGAGATTCGGGAGGCCAGTAGCATTCCCTGGCTGATGTCCTCTTTCCATCTTCAAAGCCAGCAAGAGCTAGTGGACTCTTTCTCACATCCTGTCATTCAGAACATGAGCTTTTCTGCCTTCCTTTTGCATTTGAAGGACCCCTGTGATTACACTGGGCCTAGAAGATAATCCTATTTTAAGGTCAGCTGATTGACAACCTTAATCTCACCTGCATCCTTAATCCCCTTCCCCCACCCTGGGTGTGGTCACACCATAGTCACAGGTTTCCGGGGTTGGCACATGACCATCTTAGGGGGGGATCATTTTTCTGCATACCACATTGCCATTCTCTGATGTTTCATAGTTTTTGCTAGTGGTTTGGGAGCTAGTCAATTTTGTTTCTCTTCTCTCTTTTCCTTCTCCAAGACAGGGAGCGGTCAGTTAACAGAAAGCAGCAATCGAGGAATTCAGGCTAAGTAGTGACCTCAAACGACTAAAGAATTTCTCTTCAGTGAAGCCCACCTTAATCTCCCGCTGTTGGTTAAAGCTGATTAGGTGTGGAAGGTTCTCTACTCTTACCTGGGACCATGTTCCCATCCGTGGAATGACAGAGAGGCTGTGTCTCTCTGAAGAAAATAGGGATGTATTACCCAAGTTTATTTTCACTTCTTTACCTCTCAAAAAAGGTGCCATGAATGTTTGCCAGAGTTCAGCATGCGTTTTTTTCTCTCTGCTGAGCAGATGGTTGAAAGTTGTGGAATGTTGTTCTTCTGAACACAGAATCCTAATGTCCTTGAGAACATGCTCATTAAAATAGAAAAAAAAAATGGACCATATTAATTTGCATTTCAGTCCACTCTTTTGGATAGATCTTTCTATCTGCCTCTCACTATAATTATTCTGGCGAAAATGCTACATGCATTTTCAGATTAATTATGCCATTATCAAAAGCTCAGAGGGAAATCTGAATTCACCGTTAGCACTTAGAAAAAATGGACGAGAAGCTGCTAATGGAGAAGAGAAAGCAGAGATTTTCGAGCGTCCTAGTACTGGGTAGCAAAACTAGCACTTGTCTTTAGGTTGACAGCGTTATTTACCATTTATCTTCTGCAACGTTGGTTAGGAAGGTAATAGCCCAGTTGGGACATCTCCGCGGTTAAGCCCCATTTCATGTATTATAGCATCTGTCTCCGCCACTAGCTCAGAAATGTTTGTGAGTACATCCTCTGTGCCTTTTTTTGGGGGGGGCGGCGGGTGTTATCATCCTTGGAGCTGCCATACTCTACCACTTAAGGAGTCACCATTTGTGTCACTCTGTTGTCTCTGCGAATGCACCCCCTGGAGTTGTGCAGTGAAAGACTCTGGGGCCTTCTGCGGTGACCTTGGCATTGCCCATGAGAGAATCTATTGGCTGTTGGGAAACAGATTTACACTGAGACTCTTAGTTCTGACATTACATGGATGGGACACCTGCGTGGGAGCACAGGAGAGAGAGAGCTTCTAACTTTGCCTGGAAACGTTAGGGTATCTGGAAAAGTTTCCCAGAGGGGGCCCTGCCCCAACTGAGTCTTGAAGAATGAAAAGGAGGTGGTCCGACAAGAAAAAGCCAGACGGTTTCGGGGCCAAAAGTGTGCGGAAGCTTATGGCATTTGCAAGACCTGCAAGTATTTCAGTATGACTGAAGTATGAGAATCATGTGGGACCATGACGAGGCAAAGCACTGAACCTCTTTGTGCCTTTCTTTACTTAGTTCCTCATTTAGTAAAATGAAGAAGACAGCATTAGCCACGTTCTGGGTTTGGGGAGTTTTAAATGAAATGCTGTAAGTAAAATGCTTCTTAGGAAGAGGCTTCCGTAGGAGAAGCACTTAAATGTCAGCTGTTATTGATGAAGGTGGTCACAATCCTATTGCATGAGGTTAAAAAAGTAGGCAAGGTCTGCAGAGCTAAGGAATTTCAACCCTGTAGTGCTGGCGTGTGGAAATTATCGAAGTTTTAAAAAAAAAAAACCATGATTCACAGCTTTGTAGACTCATAAATTCTGTGTCGTCATTCTGTAAGGTTAATTAGACACTGGAGAATTGATTCATACCCTTCGACATCCTCAGATGTGATGGAAAAGGCCACCTTGTCACTTTACGTGCAGAATGGAAAACACTCGGCGTGCTGTGATAAGTGTGTCGGCAAAGTGGTGTGTTTTCTCCCCATGAATTGGTAAACTTGCTTGAGCTCCTGTGTTAATGCCAAACGGTCTGTAAGGGAGGCTGAGGGTCAGAACCTATGCAGGCAAATGCTCCAAGGGCTGGTTTCTGCAGATGAGGCCAACCCAGTGGAATTTTCTTGATCGAGAGTTATGGGTCTATCAGACAGAGGAGGTTTCTCAGAGCATTTGGTTCAGGGTACCATCTTCTCGAGGGATGCTGGAGACGTTGGCACCTCTCTCTCCTTTTGTGCCTATCCCCCCCCTCTTTTTTTTAAAATACTCATCCCCCTGTTTTTTTTTTTTTCTTTTTTTAACCTTTGTTTCAGTTTACTTTGAGGAGATGTCCTGGTTTTCCAGTTTATCTTCAGTCTCTTTAAGGTCGGCTGCTCTTTGATGAGATTTTGGGGTTTACTTAATATCAACAATAAACAGTCGCCATAGTGGTCATATTTTCATTTCAGGCAGGAGTCAAAGGCGGGGTATTTCTGGAACTACGTGTTCATTTGAGCCCATCATCCGTGGAGGGTGAATTCGCAGTGCTGTTAATGGTGCAGAATGGTCTTTCCATTTCATAGTGTCATTGTCGTTCCCTAATCCACTGTTCCGGTCGTCTCTTCCACTAAATTGGGGGATCCATTATATTTGGGGCCCTGTAGTAGAACAGATGAGTTTGTAGGGTAATGGTGGTGTCTTCAAGTTGTAGTGTTCTTATAATAAACATTCTTTTATAGGATGTTTAGGTAGGACTTAAGAATTTTCGGATCTTTTACCGAATGCTTGAGGACTAGAAAAGCACTGATTTTACTGGTTTTTCGTACTATCATTTAAAGCTATAGTGTTACTTGATACATTCTACCAAGCCTTGATTGCAAGGTCAGGCTGATTAAGCAATCCTTCATCAAAACAGAAAGCAATAATGTTAAGACAGAACTATTGTAGTTGCACTTGATGAAGTAAATCTTTTCTTGCCCCACCTTTATTATATGATCTCTTCATCATAAATAACCGACATATCCAAAACCATTGACCTTATGTTTCCAACTGTAATTATGTTGATTTCCTTAATGATAGTCATTAAAAACATGGAAGCATTTTACACATTGGTGGGCATTTTTAAATAAAACCAAGGATTTTAAAAAAGTGGAGAAAGCCCGTGTAAAATCGCTGGCTTGTGGAATATGTGTTCTGAATATTGTTCTTAAACCCTGAAACAAAAATGCTTTGATGGAATGCTACAGTCGCTGCTCATTATCTTGAATTCACTTGCAGGTCATTTGTTCTTAACTGTTTAAAAAAAAAAAAAGAAAAAAGTGAATGTTCTTGCTCCAAAGGAAATTTTTGCTCCAAAGGAAATCAGTCACAATTGTTCATAATGGGGGCTTATTTAAAACCGAAAGCTCTGAAAAAAATAAAAATGAAAGCTCTGAGAAAGACTGCACTTGTAATTTTTAATGTTTCAGACATTACAGATGTTGACATTTTAAAGAATCAGAACGTTCCTTCAGTATTATTTTAGTGGTCTGTTCCATGGGACTGTTGGAGATGAAAACTGTATTGTAATGAAATGTTTATCAAAATGCTTATACCGTGCTGAGATGTTGGGTGTGGCCTGTGCTACACTGAATTCTGTGCTCTAGCAAAACATGATATAATAATGTTCTAGTACCTTCTTATGTTCAAATGACATGGAGAAAATGGCAGTTCTCCGTTACTTGGAATAAACCAAAAGCAAAATTCCAGCAATAGTACCAGAGCTATTTCTATAAACGCAAGGCATGTTTTTCTTCTTACTTTGTAATTCTCCAGTAAAGTAGGACCTACGATCTTAAGACATGAATACAATTAACTATGGCTGTTTTGTGTTTTTTTTTTATATCGATGGGTACTAGGTCATGTAAAGTATTTCTTAAGTTACTGTGAAGGGCCAAGAAAGCACATGAAAGAAAATGTCCGATGGGTTAATTTTTTTTAAATGCAAAAAAAAAAAAAAAAAATAGTGCTATATTTTGTTACCTAAGTCCGAATCTGAAAAGAGCATTAATACCAAGCTTAGAGTGTATTTGGGGAGAATAACCACTCAGACTGTGTTGGCAATGTTGATTGATGTCCCTTTCTTCAAGGGCGATGTGTTCATCAGAAGCCTTGAAGTACATACCTTCCCATCTAGCTTTTCTACCTCTAATAGGCTACCTATTTAGCCTTAGGAAATAATTGAACAATGGGGCAAAAAATATATATATATATATATATATATTTTAATAGACACTGCTATTCATTATAGCATTGTTTATAAAAGCAAAAATTGCAAACTTCTCCAATTTCTATCAGTAGATGATGGAATTATGGTTCTTTTATCCATGGATTGCCTTAGAGTTCTATGGAATGATGCTATGCAGGAAAAGACAGCATACTAAGTAAGTTACCAACTAGGGTGTATAATATGGTTTCACTTACGGTTGAAGAAGAAAAGTGTTTGTTAGACTTGGTGGGTGCACCTGACAAAATTAACAGAAGCTGTTGCTGGGTAAGGGGTTGCAGAAAATCTTTCCTCTGTTCTTGGCTCATTTTTTTTCTTTGCTTATTTCTATGTAAGAAATAGACTTTTTTTTTTTTTTTTTAACAAGTGAAGCATTGTTCTAAAATTTATCTTTGGCCAGCACTTCTATATGTATAATTGGATGTGCATATAAAGATGTTAAATAATCTTCAACACTGTACTGTTAACAGCTTAAAAAGATGGAATCTGGGGTGCCTGGATGGTTTAGTCAGTTAATCGTTTGCCGTGGGCTCAGGTTATTATGCTGGGGACCTGGAATCCAGCCCCACGTTGGGTTTGCTGCTCAGTGGGGAGTCTGCTTCTTCCTCCCCCACCCCCCCAGCCCCTCTCTTCCTGCCCCTCTCCCCTGCCCCTACTCTGTCTCTTGCTTGCGCTCTCTTTCTCTCCCTAAAGTAAATAAAATCTAAAATATAATATATATTATAATTATATAATAATATATATTTTGTAAAAATACAAAATATAAAAATTTAACCTATCTACCTATCCCCTATTGTCAGGAATTTAAGTAGGGAAGTCAGGGTATAATGGTGCTTTGTAGCCATTGAGGTTGAAGATGTAAATCTGTACTTACTGATACAGAAAAGATACTCACATCATAAAACAAAGAAAAAACAGGCTAATTAGCATTGTGGGCAAGTAGGAAGGTAGGTGTGGAGACAGATAAAAATCTGGAGTGTTTCATATCATAGTCTCATTAGTGATTATTTCTGGGTGATGGGAGTTATGGGTGACTTTCAACTTTTTCTCATCTTAATTTTTTCAATTTTGTACCATGAACAAATACTTCTTTCATTACTAGGGAAAGTAAAGATCAACAAAATTGGAGATAGACAAGGAGAAATTATCAAAAAATATGATGAGATCCTATGTGAAATTCTATGGAGATACATGAGATACATGAAGTGGGTGGTATTTCTAGGAAAATTTGCTTTATCAAAGTGGCTCCCGGCAGAGAGAACCTAAGTCAATAACCTTGTGAGAAATGAAAAAAGTTATCAAAAAGTGCTCTCTAAATTCAAAACGCAAGCCCCAGACAGCCTCAGTAAATTCTTGGAACATTCAAGGCTATTATTCACAAGGGTGAAATTATAACTTACTCAAAGGGCCTTTAATCGGGACGTTTGTTATAAACCAGAGCTCCCCGATGTGGACCTGGACGAATGTTCACATTACAATTTCAACATTTTCTAGCATACCATGAAAGTCAAACTTCGAGTTTAAGGTATGAAAATGACTTTTATACCAGAACTTTGCGAGGATAGTGTGTGTACATATGTGCACTCACATACATCAATCTTCCTTATGAATATTGATGCAAAACCCTTCAATAAAATACCATCAAATAGAATTTAGCAGTACATTAAATAAATACCATGAGCAAGTGGGGTACATCCCAGGAATGTGAGCTCGGCTCCATATTAGATCAAAAAAGGAAAATGTATGTGGTCATCTTAATCAGTGACAAAAACGCTTTGCTAAAATTCAGCGTTCAGTGATAAATTGATTGTGGCAGTGGTTACATGACTATACACATTTGTCAAAACTGAGCTGCGTTCTTTAAAAGGGTGAATTTTATTTCACGTAAATTTTGCCAAACTTTTTAGAAGAATAAATAAAATCAGTCCGTGGTAACAGCAACAACAAAAGGAATACGCATACCTGATTGAAAAGAAAAAGAATTAACTTGGTCCAATTAGAATAAGCAAAATTCATTACTTTTGTTTACTTTTGTTGCTTTGCTTTAAATACACAGTCTCATGCCAAACTAGCACCATATTTTGTGAAACCCCAGAAGCATTCCCATGTAAATCAAATGTGTGCTAAGAGTGCTCACTTTTGCTGAAATTAAAACCTGACTAGAAAGTACCAGCCAGAAGATAAGAAAAAAATAGGTATACAAACACTAGAGTCGAAGTTGCAAACCTTCTGTTATTTGTCGGTATTTGAAGTGCACACCTTGAGAGGAGAAAATCAGCTGGAAAAATGATGAGGAACAACAAGTGAAGTCAGTAGACTGTGTGGCTAGTTTTAACTGGTGCTGGCGGGGAAAGCGGTGGGAAGGAAAGAAGCAGATGCATACATCATCAACTGGGACAGGTTTCATGGTGTCGCCCACCATCATTCCTAGGCAGTGCCTCATACCTGGCCCCTGCCAATCATTCTTCGACCTGGAAGACATGACTTTTGTCCTCTCCTAGAGAGCATGTGGCCAGAGATGGGTTGAGTATTTTTAAAAAGGAAGAAAATGACAAAGTATGTTATAAGAAGAAAAGAACGACAGTCCCGGGTCATAAGGGCCAAGTCTGCACCTGCCTTTATATCTTTTGATCAGTGTTAGGGTTAGGGTTAGGATTTAATCAACGTTAAAAAGTGTTAACTCTTTAATTTTTTAAAAAATTTAACATCTACCCAGTGTGAGAGTCTACATTTTTCAAAATCTGGATTTTCAACCTCTCAAATAATGAGAGGCTCCTGCACCGAATGCCACTCTTCTCTGCAGGAACAGCCCTGGCGGGAACTGAGCATGGCTGCTTGTCCCATTTACATGCCCAAGGGCTCTCCGGTCTGCTAAGTGCAATGCTCTTTATCTTAGTGATATCGCTCCATCTGTCTGTCCGCCCTTAGAAGCATTTCATTTGGGTCTCCCAGTGTTGGTAATAAAGTCAAGAGAGATAACGGGGCCAACTAGATTCTTAGTGGTGAAGCCTGTAGGAGTCGAGTGGTCACTGTGTTGGGAAAAGTGATGGAAGAAGCAATTGAAACAAATTGTAAAACATTTGCTTCATTAAATACACAACTTGTTCATACCCAAGAATACATCCCTAATTCCCCCATCATAGTTTTAAAATTGAAAAAAAAAATTTTTTTTTTAAAATATCAGCTGGAGGGTTCATCTTGAGGGGAACTGGCCATTGTCCATCACTTCCTCAACATTCTGTCTTCTGGGTTCTGCAATATGTGCAGAATCCCTATCGGGCCATGGTGGTCTTTCTCTTCTTTGACACATCATGAAGATGATTTGAGCCTTTAGATCTCACACATCCCTAAAGCAAATTAAGTAGAAAAAATGGGCCAGGCTTTCACCACCACTTACACTGTGAGGCTTTTTCCAGCTTATATTCTGTGTCTGGCGGCCAGATCAGTTAAGTATTCTCGAAGCAACAGCGTTAATTGCCTTTACCTACATTTTTTTCTTAAGTAAAGTTTAAGTTGTCAGTCACGGAGCTGGTAAAAATGTGTGGCTCTCTGAAACCATAACTCTTCTTTATGAAGAAGAAAATTTCCCCAGATCTGGCTCATCTGAAGTTAAAGGTTATTGTATAGACTTCAAGTAAATATTTATAACTTATTCTTGGTGCCCTCAATTCCATCTCCTCATCCACTTCATGGCTTTTCATCTCAAGTATTTTTTTTTTTTTTTGGTACCATCTACATTTTTCTTAACCATCTTAGCCATTTCTTAACCATTCTTAACTCTTCTCTGGAGAGGAAAATAGTTTCAGAAAGTCCCGTCCTTAAGAACCTGTCATTGGTGACATTTTATTACTTGTTTTCTTCTCAGTCTACACGAAAGCATCAGGCACCCAGTCAGAACTTGAAAAATGTTCTCTCGATCTGAATCAGTCAAGTTTTCCAAAGCTTGGTCTGTGTGGTTGCCTCCCCCCGCCCCAACCCCGTCTGTTACCACCTCCCCCAGGGCCTAGCTTCTTCCATCTGCTTGTTTTCTGCACTCCCTCTCTCTCTGTCTCTGTGTCCTGAGGACCTGTGTCCTCTCTCCTGGGTCACCAGGTGTCTCCCAGACGTGAGAAACTCTGCCATAATCCTTACACTCTTGAGCGTTTCTGTCACGTGTGACGGTTCAGATGCTCCATGGGTACAGAGCGGCACTCGTGGGATGTGAGTAGAACTCTTTATTTTTGCCTCCCAGTGTAAATTTATTCAATGGAGAAAGGTCTGCTCTTCTGAGTGTAAAACTCAGGACCGTTTCTGCTCACTCTGAGGCAATAAAATGTCCTCCTGTCACTTTAAATCACTGTCCACAGCTGGCGCTCAGATGCTGGGTGCCTTGCAGTCCTGCATCTCCTGTGAGCTGCTCCCCTCCTGGGGTGAGGGTCTGCTGCCTGCAATTTGAGCCGGGCTCCTGAAGAGGGTGCAGTTCTCTCTTCCCCCGCCTTTGGCCATGTCGCTGAGGTTCCAACCTCTCTGGGTCAAAGCAGGGAGAGGAAGGAATCCAGGTAATAGAAAAAAATTGTCAAAGCTCTCCTTACTCAACTGGTACTATTTTAAGATAGCTTCTCATACTCCAAGTTAAGCCAGTGAAACCAGACTTTCTTCATAGACCAGCTGTTCTTCCTCTCGGCTGAAAGCAATCGCCTCACCTTCAAAACTATTAGTACTTGAGTCAGTACTTCCAAGCTGTCCAGATGCTGTCCCCCTCCCCCAGTAGTTTCCAGCCTCTGGAGCACCGCGGGTTCACTTGCGGGGTGGGAAATTTTTTTTTTTGAATGATAATTATGCTACCCTGCCCCAGGCCCTATTGAAAAGGATTGTCTGGACTTGGGGCTCTGTTGCATTTGTTTTCAAAATTCCACGGGTGATTCGGATGCTCACTGAAGGCGGAGGACGCAAGATCTAGCCAATATTATAGTTATTAATTTGAAGCTTCCCTCCTTCCTGGACTCTCACCTCCCCTGGGGTCTCTTTCATCTCCTTTATCATACTCTCTACAGAACCTTCATCATACCAGACTCGGAGGAAGTGTTCTGTGGCACGAAGAAATTTGAAATCTCAGGGTTCTGGCCGGGAAGCTTTGTTAGCAGTGTTGGTTCTGTCTTCAGATTGAACCGCAGACAGTTCTAGTGCTCAGTAAATACTGGATGAGTTGCTGGCTGGGTGGTTGGTGCCCAGGAAAGAGAAGTGAGACCACAGTCCAGTTAAATAAGATGTCCTGGTTAGGGTTCCGGGATCTCTCTTGAGAAGTCTCATTCGTGTCTGGCTGTGATCTAGGAGCTTCAGGTGTACTACGTCAGCATTCCCAACAATCAGTCGACAGAGGGACTCTTATTCTCATTTTTTTGGTAAGAAAGCAGAAGTTCAAGGGGTAAGTAACTTGAACCCCGAGGTCACACATTTGTAAGTTATAGTCATGGTGTAAACGCAGGTTCTTTGACTTCAGAGCCTGCGTTCTTCAATACTCCGTTATACCACTTTTGGCTCAAAGGGAGTAAAGCTTTAGAGAAATCTGGGGAGATATTAGGGTTAGCTGCCTCTGCCCTCTTTTCAGTGTGTCTTTCCCTCTGCAGTCTGCCTGCCTGCCCTGTGGCCTTGTAGGAACATGACTGAAAGAATTTGAGCAAGAGGAAGGGGGTCTACGTAGGTACCTTGACGAGATAATTTCAGAAAATTCACTCTGGCGGCATTGATGCCAAATGGGTAGGATTGGAGCCATCCTAACAGAGCAAGACTCACTGGCATTAAGACAGTAGTCATAGAGTGGGGGATGGGGCCCCTGTACTTTAGTAACAAGGACTGGATGGAAAGGCACCAGATGTTAAAGAGGTACCATGATGAGAGAAAGGAAGGAGAGGAGAGATCTAGATAATGTTCAGTTTTGACTTGGTTGTCTAGGGAGATGGTTGTGTCATTCATTGTCTAGACTAGGGGGTTTGGGGGAGGGCAAAGTGAGTTTGTTCACCGACAAGTGTGAAGGTCCTGTAGAACCTCGAGTGGCAATGCCTCGTAGGCGGCTACAGATTCCAGGCTCAAGATGGGTCAGTCGCGTCTAGGAATAGAAATGTGAGCACCATCAGCACATCGGGCATAGTTAAAACCAGGAAAGTGGGTGCTGTTGCTGAGAGGAGGTGTTGGAAGTGAAAGGGGAACCCATGGAGCAACCATCACAAAGGAATCTGGATTGAATAAAGATTGAATAAAGCATCCTGCCTCTGTCCTGGATGCCTTTTTGAACTCAAAGAAATCATTGGTTCTCTCTGAACCTCAGTGTACTGGCTGGTCAAGCTTAGTGTGTGTCACTTTTTCCCCTAAAGATTTATTTATTTATTTGAGAGAGAGAGAAGGTGGGGAGGGGCAGAGAGAGACAGAATCTCAGGCAGACTCCACACTCAGTGCAGAGCATGACGTGGGGCTTGATCTCACAACCCTGAGATCAGGAGCTTAGCCGAAATTAAGAGTTGGATGCTCAACCAACTGACCCACCCACATGCTTCTAATGTGGGTCATTTCTAAAGCCTCCTCCTGATAATTCTGTGATTCTAATACTTAGCATTGGGTTTCATGACTCTTTTGGGACAATAGGGCATTGATAAGTTGCCTGATTTTGTAACCTCACTGGTATCTGTAAGCCCATGCAGTTATAGGGAGCCCTTATCTGTCCTTCGGATAAACAGAATTATTACCCTGTACATGTCTGATTCACATTCTTGGAAGATAACCTGGAGCACCATAAATGTGGCAGGTGTGAGAAACCCAAGTGTATTTCTTGAGGGGCACTAAGTGAGGTGATGAAGAGCTCTCCTCTGGGCTCCAGTTCCTCTACCACTTACCTAGTTATGTCACCTTACACAACTTCTCCCAAACCTGTGTAAAATGAGGGTAATAATCCTAGAGGTGCAGGGACTTAACAAGTTTATACACACACAGTACTTACAAGTTTTCTAAGTTCCTGGCACAGGTGTCTTCACTTAATACAAGCCTCTATTATCTGATGACAGGAATAATGAAAACATTGGTGGAAAGTGTCTTAATTGTAGAGGCTGAAGAAGTGTGTCGTAGGCTTTTGGTTTTGAAGAGGAGAGGGAAAAAGAAAAATCTGTACCATTTCCTAATGAGCAGGAACTTTCAGAAGGCTCATCTCCGTGAGTGGTAAAAATAGACTTCATACTAACAAATGGAACTACTCTTACATTCGGTTTAGAAGTAGCCAGTGTAATCCAGGAGGAATTAAAGCACCCCCATCCTTAATACATGTTCTTTTTTGTTGCATTTACTTGTCCTATTTAGCTTGAGGGACAGTGGGTAAAAAGAGGA
Organism: Nasua narica; assembly: GCA_028533885.1. Lineage (NCBI taxonomy): Eukaryota > Metazoa > Chordata > Mammalia > Carnivora > Procyonidae > Nasua > Nasua narica. The sequence continues at coordinate 9,274,123 of CM052813.1, forward strand.
GAACAAATCATGAACTGCCCTCTTGCCTAGTATTAAACCTTGATATCTTCAAGTGTCAGAGAGAGTAAGAGACTCTTTGCTGTGCAGTGGCCATGCTCTGAAGCCAAAAAAAAAAAAAAAAAAATGTCCCTTAGGAAAATTGCTTGCCAGTCTTTTACTTTTTTTTTAAGATTTTATTTATTTGACAGAGAGAGAGAGACCATAAGTAGGCAGAGAGAGAGGGAAGCAGGCTCCCCGCTGAGCAGAGAGCCCGATGCGGGGCTCGATCCCAGGACCCTGGGATTATGACCTGAGCCAAAGGCAGAGGCTTTAACCCACTGAGCCACCCGTCCTGGGATTATGACCTGAGCCAAAGGCAGAGGCTTTAACCCACTGAGCCACCCAGGCGCCCCTGCTTGCCAATCTTTAAGTCTGGCTTCCAACTTGCATGGAACATTTGGCTTAGTTCTTCAAAACATCCATATTGGTATCAGCTACCTGGAAGAAAAAACACATCTTGAGGAATGGGGACTACTGAAACTTCTTGAATGGTTCTCCAGTCTGTTCCCTTTGACTCTGCTTGTTTTGCCTGAAAGAGGCTGTGTTCCACTTGTTTGTCAGGCATAGCCAAATATGTGTCCCTGGGCAGCTTATTAGATGGCAGGAAGGATGGTAACATGACAGCAGTAATTCAAAACAGGGTTTACAATGAATAAATAAGAATAAGCCTCCGGGATTAGTCCCAATTGAAAAGTTCAGCGCGACCAGGGAGGGGAGCTCCTGTCTTTGGGGATTAACAAATGGCTTGCTGTTGGGAATAGTATTCACTGATCCAGCCACATTTTTACTTACTGACGGCCTTTCTACCCCGGTGTGGTCCATCTCTTCTCAAATTCAGTAAAATTCTTAGAAAGGAAGTCTGTTCTTATTTCTCTTTGTCAGGCACTGTGACCCGGATATGAACCTTTCCATTCATACTTTTTTAAACCCCAGAACATGTATGTCTCTAAAGAGTACTATGGTTTTGGGGAAGAGAATGAAGAGAGAATTTTCCTCCACAGAATCAAACTAAAAGCAAGAAAACAAGGATTCCCTCTGGTGAGAGGGGTGGAAAAGTGGGGAGGATCACTCTCTGATCGTGGCACTGAGGATTTTTTTTTCTTTAAAGAGACAGCATAAGCAGGGGAGAAGGAGAAGCAGACTCCCCACTGAGCAGGGAGCCTGATGCAGGGCTTGATCCCAGGACCCTGGGACCATGACCTGAGCTGATGGTAGATGCTTAACTGAGCCACCCAGGTGCCCCAGCACTCAGGATCTTAATACAGGGAAAACTGTACAGGGCCTTCTAGTGTTTATAAGGCCTAGTACGGATGGACATCGGGCCATTTGACCCTCATAAAGAGTCTTGTGTTCCCACTTCATAAATGAGATGAGCCCAGAGAGGTTGATGGGCTTGTCCAAGGTCACAGAGCAAGAAGTATGATAGTCTGACTCCAGGTTCGAGTCCTCTTTTTTTTTTTTTTTTGCTGTGGTCCTGCTCTGTACTGTTGAGCCCTAACAGAGGCTTCTGAGACATCCAACTAGAAGGCCCACGTATCAGTCCAACTAGCTTTGTAGCCTTCGCGTGCTTTAAAGTTAACTTTATACATTATCCATAAAGCCATGAGCTCTTCTTTCCTTCTTGCCAGGCGGATCAGTGCTACTATGGCGAGAAGGCAGGTAGGCGGGCAGAGAGAAGCATGTAGCCACAGAGAGGGTTATCAGTGATCGCCTTGGTTCATGGCCTGTGAGAAGTTCGATGCCAAAGGGAAGCCACCACAAAATGAATGCTGCCTCAAATATATAAAACCAGTGAGGAACAAATGGTATCAACTTACTTTTCTCTGCTATCACAAGACGTAAGGCAGTAGAGAGTGGGGGCTAGATGCCTCTTTTTAGTATCTTCTCTGATACTCTCCTTTGAGAAAAGTGATCAGAATAACTACAGTTCACGTTTACAGGTTGGCTTGAACTTCGCCGAGGGCCTAGGCTGGGAACTTCTTCTATTGGGGTTTTGAGGCCCCTTTCTACCATTCCGCCTATCTCCGTATGGTGGGCGTGGATCCGTGCAAGTGGGCTGATGGCTTTCAGCGGTCAGGAAAAATGAACAGTGAGAGGGGGCACGAGTCTGATTTCCTAATCCTTGCTGTTGCTTTAAAGTTTTAAGGATTAGAAGAAGGATCCTTGAGGGTAAATACCTTAGAGAGGATCTCTACTTAGCGGGTCTCAGTAGTTGGAGAGTGAATGGTTGATAAGTTTCTGGGGTCATCTTCTGTGTTTCTTCCATCAGGATAATTCAGTCAGTTCCTTGTGGCCAAAATTGTGTCCTCAGTCACAGTTCTCATTCTTTCCTTACCTGTTTGATCTCATGAATGATGCCAGGGGAATACTGTGGAGCCAGCACTGATTGAACAAATACAGAGTTGAAAAAATGAAAGGTTATGAAATGGGCTTCATTTCGTCCTTCGTGCCTTCTTAGAAATAACTAACCTCAAGGACCCTTTGGGAACAGGATCAAGGGAAACTGGTGTTTCTGTCGGTGATGTGTAACCCGCCTCAGACAAGTATTCGGAGCTTAAGTGAGGTCGCTGGAGTCTATTGGTGTTTACGGCCCCAGTGAAATGTAGCTCGAGGAGTGTGTGTGTGTGTGTGTGTGTGTGTGTGTGTATTTGTGTCCATTCTTTGCGCTGCAAGGCCAGCTAGCTGTTCTTCCATTGCTATTGTTGTGTGTCAGATTTGGAAGATGAGCATTTAAGTTTAGGCTCACGATTCGTGTTTCAACAAAATACCTTCCTTTCAGCTGAAATATCCTTACTCTCTTCTATCTTCCATTTCCATTTCAAGTTCCTTTTCTGTCTTTCTGTATCAATAACATATTGAAGTCTTAATTCCTTCTATAATGCGGTATGTAAATTTCAAGTATTTAGTTTAATGAATTTTCACCCATGTGTTTTCCTGTATAACCAGCACCCAGATCAGGAGATGAGACCTTTCCTGTGGCCCTCCCAGGCAGTTGTCCCAAAAGTATTTTGGCTTCTACCACCCTAGATTGATTTAGGCTGTTCTTGAACTTCATAAAAATGGAGTCACAGATGAGATGATCTAAATCTTGTGTTTGATTTCTTTCTTGCAATATTATCCTGTAACTCATTTATGCCGTCGAATAAATCATTGAATAATATAATTTACTGTTTATGGTCATTGGGGTTGTTCCCAGTTAAGGGCTATTACAAATAATAATGCAAGGAGCATTCTTGGACATGTGTTTTAGGACTCAGAATTAATCTTGGGTATGTACCCAGGAGGGGAATTGCTGAAACAGAGAGTATACATATATTTTCTTCTGGCAGATACTGCCAGACTTTTTTCCTAAGTGGTCGAACCAGTTGATGCTAACTTCCCATACTACGAAAGTCCAGTTTCCTTCTGCAATATTTTTCGTCTAGATTGGTGATGCTGGTTACGGTGAGATGTTGAGCTATTTTTCAGTCCACTGAGAGGGTACATACACACACATTTGTGGCTCACATTCCTATGGATGGATTCAGAGGTGGGTGTTTGCCTTGCCTTATGTTTGGGGGTTTAATAGTAACAAACTACCCCTAGGAATTAAAAGGAAACTATCTGTTAGCTTAAGAGACTGTAATATTAATCACAATAAAGCTTAACTATTGAATAGAAATCTGCTTTTATGACTCAGGAGTGAGCATGAATATCAACTGTCTAAGTGTGGTATTTAATTCATATCCAGAGTGAAAGCAGAAGGATGAATCGACTCAGGGACAGTCTCCTGGATTCTGCTTCTGGCATTACTCATTTGCAACAAGCTGAATTGCAATTTATGGCTGCTGTTTTCTCTCATTTATCCTTTATTCCTTTGAGAGGAAGCAGTAACTAAATACATTAAACACTGCTTAGAATCCTCAGCACTGAGCATTTTAATTCTATCAAGAGTGTATCCGCCGGGGATTGAAAAGGAGTGGAAACGCAGGGCTTCGGTTTCCTAGTTGACATAACGGTTAGGTCTGGCGATCAGCATGTGTGGCCTGGAGGGCACTTTCATAATAATCTCGATAAAAGACAAGGAATTGTCAAAGCAAGAAGTACTTAGAATCCGTGTAGAAAAGCATGTTAACCTGGATTTTCCAGTAACAGAGTTTTCTTCCCTTCCAGACAAAGCTGTGCTAGTCCATTCAGTTAGCGATCACTGATTTGCACAGCGATACAAGCGCTTACTGAGACTGGGCTCTGGTCTGGTACTAGGCACACAGCAGGAAACAAAGCACAAGTGTTGTTCTTGTGGAGCTGACCTTCTTGAGGATAAGAAGCAAGAAAACTGTATATACATAGAGGTCATTTGGTGCTCTAGAGGAAAAGACGTGTAAGGGGCATGGGAAGCAGTGGAGGCTTGGTGCCGGGAACTACTATTGCTTTTTCTAAGGGAAGGTTGGGGAAAGCCTCTCAGTCAAGGACATTTGTGTAGAGTCCTGAAGGGATGGAGCATGTGGACGTCCCCTGGAAGAAGAGTGAGCCAGGTGGAGGGGGGAGCATGCCTAGTGGGCTGAAGGACAGGAAGGGACCTCTGCAGTTGGGGGGAAGGCAGAGAGGGGGACAGTATCTGGAGGTGGGGTCAGAGGGACAGCAGGGACCCAGATCAGATGGGGCTCTACAGACCGTTGTCATGACATTGACTTTCTCTCTGAGTGGGAATCCACTGAGAGGTTCTATTCAAGTCTTCCCTCCAAGGAATACCTTGAAGACTGGTTGGAGAACTGACTTCTAGAGACAAGGGTAGAAGCGAGGAAATGAGTGAAGATTGTTAAAAAGTGTGTCGGGCAAGAACCAAAGGGCGCAGATATTTGATTTTGTGGACTTAGCACCATCTCTGTCCTTTATTAGTAAAGATAATAACTGTACTTCTCCAGACATGGATGAACAATGTTGGCCCATTTGAGCCACATTCGTAATAATTGAATAACATACAGATGAGCAATATGCTGTGGCTATTAAAATTTCTGGAATTAATGCTTTTTTCTATTGATGTAATATTTTCTCCTGAAAGCGCTTCCTCTTCTCTCTCCTGTTTTTATCGTGTAATGTACCATTCTTTGAGCCAGTGAGAGATCATGACCTGAGCCAAAACCAAGAGTTGAATGCTTCACCAACTGTGCCACCCACACGACCCCCTCCTTTTGCAATTTTTGAACCTCCGTTGTCCTTCTACAGAATGAGCATAACAGTAACTAATTTATAGGATTGCGGCGAGGATTGAATGGGACGGTGGAGTGTTTAAAGTACCTGGCAGGCCATAGGTGTTGATTGTTTCCCCTTCTGTTCTTCCGCTTGACTCCCTCCTTGAGCTGCCTGGCACATCCTAAAATGTAGTTGTCATGGTGTCGTTCCCCTTGTCGGAAACCTTCGATTGTTTTCTGGTGTCTCACATGTCAAGCACGAGCCCTTTTACCTGGTGTTCAGAGCCCTGGTTTTCTCACTCCAACTTCCATTTCCAAGTTTTCCCCCATTAGTGTTATTCTCCGAGTACATCATGTATTAGCAAATACGCTATTTTATTATCATGCCACCACTTCTAAATGAAAATCGTGTCACTCTATAAAAATTCCGTCCGTCGAATCCTGTCTCGAGTACTGTTGACTTCACAAAGCTAATAAGCTGGACGTGACTTCTCCAAGTTCTAAAATATCATGGCCCTTGGAGGGGGGCAACATGGTGCCCAGGTTCTGGACCTAGAAAGCCCAGATTCTGCTCTTTACTCTCGTCCTGGTGACATTGCTTCATTTCTGCATCTCCGTTTCCCCTGCATAATGAGGACAATAGCTCCTTGGTAGGGTCGTTTTGAGGACTTAAGTAAAGTACTACATGTGAAGCACTTTGGATGGTGTCTGACATTTGCAAAGCTTGAATCAGTTTCTATATAATTATAGGCATGAAAAATCAACATCATATCATTAGTACCTGTATTTTACAGGGAATTCAAAGGAAAAGCTATTTTGAGATACAGTGGAAAAAGAGGCATAGACTAGGAACCAAGAGGCCTGGATTCTAATACTGGTTCCCACTACTAAGCAAGCTGTGTGATACTGAATATGTCACTTAGTCTCTCTGGAACTTACGTTCTTCAGCTGCAAAAAGAGAAGGACAAACAAAAATCACTATGCTTTCTTTCAGTTCAGACAGCCACAGGGGTATGGCATAGCCACTTAAAACTCATATTGCCCAACAGAACTCTTAATTTTCACTTTTTGAAACTCACTCCTTCCCTCTCTCTGTAAATGATACTACCATCTACCCAGTGTTAAGAAACCTAGGGGTTGCTTTTCAATTGTCTATTCCTTTCAGCATCTAAATCGAATCTACCTGCGTACCCTATTGGTTCAACTTGCAAAACATCTGATTCCATCTACTTCTCCCAGTCATCACTGCTACAGCCTTTACTCAGTCATCTGTCTCTACTATTGCCATCGGTTCCTGATCTGCCCCCCTCCTTCCACCGTTGCTGGCTTTCAGCCTAATTCCCACCCAGCCAAAGCGATATTTAAAACCTAAACCAGATAATATCACTTTCCTGCTTTAAACTCCCTAGTGGCCTTTCATTGTACTTAGGATGAGATCCATACTCTTCTATGTCCTCATACCACTCTCCCCTTATGCTTCAGCTGCCCTTTTTTCTTTTCATGCCCCCTCACCAACTTTGTGTCTGTCTAGGGCTTTATTAGCAGGTGCTATTTTCTATGCTTAGAATATTCATCCCCCAGATGTCAACATGGCTTGCTTCTTGTAGTTAGATCTCAGCTGTGATGCCCCCTCTCTTCTATCAGTGTTCTATCGCACCATCCTATTTTTTCTTAAGGTTTGCCACTATGTGAATATAGCATTATTTATCTCTTTCTCTTCAGTAGAAATTAAATGCCCTCATATTAGGGCCTCTTTCGTAGCAGTGCTTAGTACATAGGGGGGAAAAAAAAACTTGACTGAATACATGAATAAATGTACACCCATTTTAATGAGACATCAAAGTATATATTAATTACATGAGCTAAATAGTGTTTTTATTTTTAAAGAGTGAAGCCCCATTGCTTTTCCCTTCATTTAACCCCTGATACTGAGTGAAGATTATTGAGCACATATAGCTTGTCCTAGAAATATGAATCAAAATAAAATAATAGTAATATCATGACAGGTTGGTTTTTCCCCTGATCTAAACTATTCTAGAATTTACAGTTCTCTCCTTCTCTCCCACATTAACACCTCAATGCAAATTACCATCTCCTTTGGCCTAGGAGACTGGCTCCCCTCTGGTCTTTCTCCTGAAGGTTCTAATCTCCTAACCATCTTTTCTCCAGACAGCAGCCAGCAGGCTTTGCTGTCGCTGTTATACTCATGCTTGAAAACCGTCGAGTTTTCATTGTTCTCAGGATAAAGGCCAGAATCTGCTCAGGACCTCACATTAGGACAGCCCTCACTCTCCACTGCAGGCCATACTCCCTCCCTCATCTCCTGCTTTCTGCCGGCCACCATGGTGGTGGCCCTAGCTTCCCGCTTCCTGAACGGTTCACTGCCCTGCACCCATTTTGTCTCCTTCGGGTCTCGGGAGATGGCCCCTTCCTCAGGGAAGCCCTCCCTGGTTAGGCCAAGCTCCACTCCCCTTCATACAGCTCCATATTACCGACGGCCTTTCAGGGCCTTGTTTTATAAATGCATACTCCGAAATATAGCAACCCTATTAACATGCGTAGCCGCGAGCTTGCAGCTCAGTAGCTAATTGCGGAAGAAATGGACTGAATAGCTGCCCAACCACTCCTCGCCCCTCCCCCTAGGGCTGCGGAGCGGCTATTACGTATTAAGCAGGCGCCGCGGCGAGAGAAATCTCACGGCGCCTGCGCGAAGGGGCACGCATGCGCAAAAGGACGAGCCCGCTGACAGATTCGCGGCGGCGGCAGCGGCGGTGGCCCTGGCCCTGGACTGCGGGGAATGGGAGTCCTAGGTCTCTGAGCGCCGCCCCCGCCTCCCTGCCCCCGACATGGCTCAGGAGAAGATGGAGCTAGACCTGGAGTTGCCTCCGGGTACTGGCGGGAGCCCGGCGGAGGGCGGCGGTGGCGCGGGCGGGGGCCTCAGGAGGTCTAACAGCGCCCCCCTGATCCACGGCCTCAGTGACACTTCGCCGGTGTTCCAGGCCGAGGCGCCGAGCGCCAGGCGGAACAGCACAACGTTCCCGAACCGCCACTGCCTGCTGCTGCCGGCCTCCCCCGTCCGCATGCACAGCAGCCGCTTGCACCAGATCAAACAGGAGGAGGGCATGGACTTGATCAACCGAGAGACCGTCCACGAGCGCGAGGTGCAGAACGCAATGCAGATAAGCCACTCCTGGGAGGAAAGTTTCAGCCTGAGTGACAACGATGTCGAGAAGTCCGCCTCCCCGAAGCGCATCGATTTCATTCCGGTGTCACCAGCACCGTCACCCACCCGGGGGATTGGGAAGCAGTGTTTTTCACCATCCTTGCAAAGTTTTGTGAGTAGCAATGGATTGCCTCCAAGTCCTATTCCCAGCCCAACGACTCGATTTACTACCCGGAGAAGCCAGAGTCCCATCAATTGCATTAGACCAAGTGTTCTTGGACCATTGAAAAGAAAATGTGAAATGGAAACTGAATATCAGCCAAAGAGATTTTTCCAGGGCATCACCAACATGCTTTCTTCTGACGTTGCACAGCTGTCAGATCCTGGTGTGTGTGTATCGTCTGATACCCTCGATGGAAACAGCAGCAGTGCCGGATCTTCTTGTAACTCACCAGCGAAAGTCAGCACTACCACCGACTCTCCTGTGTCGCCTGCCCAAGCAGCCTCTCCATTTATTCCAGTAGATGAACTTTCATCTAAGTGATTCACCCTCCCATCCTGAGACTCGTTTTTTTTGTTTTGTTTTGTTTTTGTTTTCTCTTTTGTTTTTGTTTTGCAACGGAGAGAAAAATCAAGTTGGAGCAAGCACTGAACTTTGTCAATTAACTTGAGGCTATTTCCTATTGGACCCTTTTCCTTTTTTTGGAATTTCCTGAAATGTTGTTACTCTAGAGAACTTTTATGTCAGGTTCCTGCGGATGCCCTTGAATTCAGTGTAGTAATATTTTCAGACGTTTTCCAATAAGTGTGTTGAAGCATACGTCTTTATGCTGCTAATATGTTTAAATACATATGTTATCCCTTGATTTTTTAAAATAATTGAGAGCTCTATTTATTTATGGGATTATTAAGTTCTGATGCAAATATAAATGTTGAATTAATCAGCATAGTAAACTGATGTTTTAAAATTCCATATTTCATGCCCACACTAATTTTTAATGTTATTTTTCAGTGATTGCTAATTTCTATTTGATGAAGAATAACTTAGCTATTTACAGCAATTTTTAAAAAATATGTTAGTTATAACATATCGATGTAGTGGTTGTCTATTTTATCCAGGAATCCTTGGATATTTAATTTTCTGGGTATACAAGTGGCTGGGAGGGGGAATGAAAAAAGAACAAAATATAAAAGTTTGCAACAAATCTTTGTAAATTAACTATATAAACACTTAAACGCATTTTCTAATGAAATTTTAATATTAATTCTAATAAGTCATGAAAATATAACTACAGGAAAGTTTAAGAAAAAAAAATTTTTTTAAACCAGAAAGTGCATTCTCTTGGGTGTAATCCTGAAGGGAAATGGGACAGTGCCTTGCAGTCTTAGCCTGCTCTACATAGGCTGAGACCAGGTTCTTTGTACCACTGCAAACTTAAAAGTTTTTCAAATGTAGAAGGTGTGGGAAACCCTCTTGAACTTCACCAGAGCACCCAGGCAGATAGGTCTCTCAGTCATTGATATGCTTTAAAATATCCAATTGTGCCTCAGTGAAAATCCTTGCCAACAAGGAGCCAAAGCAGCTTTTGGCTGCTTTTTCTGCTCTGCCCATCTGTCACCTTCCTGGTTTTCCCTGGCTCAGGAAGGAAGCAGCTGTTGCCTTGCCAACAGGTCCTTCCTCTCCCCCTCCCACTGAACTAGGGCTCCATTGGTTAGACAGAGGTACGGTGTGACTTGGATTTCTGACAGTGAGCAACAACAGAACTGTGGCATTGTTGCGGGAACCTGTGTAGTTAAAGCTACAGCGGGAGTTGACGGCCTTGGGGATACTAGGTGATTAAGGGTCAGTGACTTGCAAGAGAAAATCAGTGGAGAGTCACATAGGAAAATTGTTACTTAGGTTTTGTTAAAGGTAGAATTGTGAAATGTTCTTTTCTTTGCCTCTTACAACTAAGACAAAATATGAAAAAAGTTAATATCAAATGTTTTTATATTATGCTTATCTTCCTTTACTAGATCCGTAGATAGAATGGCAGACAAAAGGGGAAGAAGAAGAAGTAAAAGAGAGACCAAGACAAAAAGCTCTGGCTTTCTAAGTTACTGCTTACAGAGACTTTAACAATATTGTGGAATTTTTACAACTATGAGAATAAATGGAACTGGTCAACTTTTAAAAGTTGCCTTAAGAATTTAGTGAAATTAGGTCGAGGGTAAGATTGTGTCCGTAGCCTGAAAATTCTCTGTTTTGGGTAGTAGTTCATGTACTCCAGTCCTGACCTTGTTCCTCCAGTTAAAACCTGTATAGCCAACTTCCTATCGGGTACCTTGACCTGCTTCCAGAGGTGCTTTAACCTCAGCATCTCCAAAACAAAATTAGTATCTTCTCATTGAACCTGTTCTTAAATTACCCAAATTGATGTTCTCAGTATCTGATTTTCTAAGCTAGAAACCATGGAAAGTGTCTTTGACTTTTCCCTTTTTCCTATCATAACCAGTGTAATCGCTCAGTCCTGTCTCATGAAGTGAATCTGATACCTTTCCCCTTCTCTGTTTCTTTGCTTCTGAGTCAACTTAGGTTCTAACCTAAGTGATCTCGCTTATTTTCCCACCTCCCTTCTGGCCCAGTCTTCACCCTGCCTCTAAAGTAATCTTTCCGAAATAGAAACTTGATTGGTTTTTCACCCTCCTGCTTGAAACCTTTTATGTGCTTCCCCATTTCCCACAGCGTAGGGAATGCTTTCTGTAACCTGGCATATAATAAGGCCCTTCACTGACTGGGTGTACTGTAAAACAGCTTTACAACTCTGCTCATCCTATCTCAACACACATCCTTCTTACTCTGCAAACACTAGACTCCTTGATAATCTTAAAATATACCATGTACTTTCATGTGTTTGTGCCTTTGGATGGATTGTTCTTTACCCTGAAAATGCCATTCCTGTCCTTTTCCGCCAGGCAAATGCTTTGTTTCTTTTTTATTGCATGTTAATTTAACTATGAAAGAATGTATACCTGCTGATTATAAAAGTATTTAAACGATGCAGATATCTATATAGTAAAAAATGAAAGTCCGCCTTTTACTATGTAAAATTCATCTTCACTTCCCATTGGTAATTTCTGTTAATTCAGTATATATTGTACAAGATGTTTTGCTCCTCATTTCCATGTATATATGTATATAAATTCAGGAAACCAACATGTCCTTGACATCTCTCTTCCTTTTCCCTCATATCTTCCCCAAGTCTTAGTGATTTTCTCTTCCGGAATCTATCACCTTGTTTTCATCTCTGCTGCCACCCTGCCTCAGGCTACCATTCATTTCCCTCTGAGACTTCCAAAGTAGCCTAATTCCCACTCGTCCCTCTCACACATCCCTCTCACACGCTCTGGTAGGCTGTCCATTCTCCATACAGCAACTCCAGTAATCCTTTTAAAATTGCATGTCTGATCCTTCCATCGTCCAGCTTAAGGCTTCTCATTTGCTTCCTGTTACGTTTATAGTATACCAAAATGTATTAATTCTGGCCCAGGAGCCCCTGGGGGATCTGAACCTTGCCCTTCCCTCCCCTTGTTTTCTGTACCCCACCCTCACTGGCTTGCTTTCTTACTGAACACATCGTCTCTCCCATTTTACATCCTGTTGCCAGATCCTTTTCTCTGAAGGTACAGGGAAACCTTTATTTCCATAAGCGTATTTTTCTATATAGGTGGTAAATTTTAAATCAGATGAGGCTCTAAGAGTTTATATAGACCATTTACGTTTTATTATTGTTTGTAACTTTAGTCATTACTTTGTAAGGGTTTAACTCATGTGAGAACCATCCTTCAAAAAATAGTTGTAAGGTCTTAGTATTGCTAAGCTGTACACTTGGTGCTGGAAGTGGCCAAGCACATCAACATTCAGCTGAAGTACAGTCTTACCGTGTATAACAAGCCTCTGTGGTCTATTTTCCTTTATTGTGTTCGTTAAAAACACGATGGAAGTGGAAAAAAATGTTGGTCACCAAATCTCTGGCTGCTGGATGTCAGAACCTTTAAGCATACTTAGAAGATTGATTGTAATCAAGAGTAATCTGTATCGCGATGCCTTACAGTGATTCAGATTTATCATGTCAGTTTGGCCGGTTACACACCTGTAGCAAGAGACCACTCTTAGGTATTTGGCAGTAAGGTGGGGAAAGTGCCAAGGTTTATGAAACAAGATTAAGGACTTTTTTTTCACATGTCTGGGTGTGCAGAAGATCCAAGAGAGAGGTGGGAGACGGGAATAACTTCCAAAACAACAAACCAAGGAAGGCGATGTAACCTGCATTTCCTGGGTAGCATCCGCAAATAGAAGAGAGAGTCAGCCTGAGAAAGGAGGTCTGGAGGCAATGTTTTTTTTTTTTCTCTGAAAGCAGAAAGGAGAGGGGAAGAGGCTTGAACAAAGATAACAATATGTGCTGAACTGATTTGCTTTTGAAGGAGTATATGGGTGTGGCGGAAGGTATATGAAAAGAAGAAAGGATTTGTATCTGATTGCTTCTATTTTCTAATTACCCAGTAGGCTAGCATGTTTGAGGGTGGGTGGGAGTAGATTTAGAAGCTTGAGCAAAAGAAAAATTGAATGTTGCCTTATGAAAATCTGTAAAGCAGTGACTCAGGGTTGAGAGGAAGCTTTGCTAGGCCACATTGGATGCCAGGGTGCAGTTGGATGGCCTGTACAAAAGTAGATTGGATTGACCTCGGTTTAAGAGTTGGCTATGTAGACCTAGGTTGAGTCCCATGTGTGAAGCAATTAAAGATTCTGCTGAGAGTGTAACTGAGTTATTGGCCCAGGCCTTAAGGATGGTAAGAGAAGTGAGCAGCGGGTGATGGACGAGGCCCCTTTTCTCAAGCCCTTACGATCAGCCGTGACAAAGTATACAGAGGATTGGATCTCATGCAGAACTTCCGCTTCCGTTTTGCCCATATTTTTCATGGCTAATTTCGTTTTGTTAGAGAATCAATCTTAAACCAGCAAGCCACGAGTCCCACTTATATGATAAGAAAAAAAAAATCACATTGCTCACTTTAGCCAATTCTTCATGCCTTCCTTAATTTGCCATCCAAGTAGAAAATTTTCTCAAAAGTTGAAATGACCTTTCTGTAAAAAGAAATTGCATGTAAGGTACTTGCTATGTGTCAGACACTCTTCCAGGTACTAAACAAATTTATTTCATTTACTCTTTATAACTACCATCTGAGATAAATGCCACTTTTCTCGTTTTGCAAATGAGGAAGTAGAGGCACAGAGAGGCTAAATAAATAACTTGCTCAGGTTTCTAAAGTCGAGGGTACGCAGTGGATCGTGGTGGTTAGGAACACAGGCTTCAGAGCCGAGCGATGGAGAGGATTACACGGGTCAGTATACGTAAAGTCGAGTGGCGCTGGGCAGTTTCTGAAGGATCAGCTGTCCTCGTCACCGTGGCTGTTATCCTGATTGTCATCTAGCAGGAACCGGCCATGAAGCTTCTGATCACCCTCGGCTGGCGAAAACTCCCATGTTCACACTCAGTGACAATGCGTTGTCCACCCTTCCGGGCAGCCTGTCCTTTTATGAGGTCAGTGTTTTCCATGTTGGACAGTCTTTCTTGCAGCCGCCATGTTCCTTTGTAACTTTCACGATTTAATTCAAGGCTGTCTCTCTGGAAGTTGCAGAACAAACCATAGCTCTCTCTTTTAGGTGATAGCTCTTCCTTCTCAGATCAGACATTCCGTAATCCCCTTCTCTCTCTTGTGGATTTGAGAAATCTGGAGCCGTTTTCTCGGTGTATTCCCACTGTGAAATCGGGCTATCATCCTTTACAGCTAGGATCTTCACAAGATGGTGATCTCCAGGCTGCCTGCCTGCCCCAGTGGGGAAGCAGAAGATGGCCTGATAACCTGAGCCATCAACAGTAACAATAATTACCAGTAATTAGCACTAATATTTATTAAGCACTAAATTGAGCACCCAGACACTATTTCCAGTGTTTTGTATGAATGAGTTCATGTAATTCTCATGACTCCTGCGGGTCAGGTGCTGGGATTATTTCCATTTAGTGTGAGAAACCCAAGTACACTTTCTTAAGTCTCTATTACTTTTTTTTTTTTCCTTTTGAATTTAGGTTTTTTTTTTTTTTTTTTTTGGTCTTTTTCTTATGAACAGACTTTTTCCTTATTTGAAATAAAGTCTGTTTTCCAGCTTGCTCTTGCTGCCACTTACATGTTGAATCAAACGATACGTTTATTTAGAAGGGTGGTTTTAGACATTATTTTCATATTAGGCGAAGCTCTCGGGAGGTTTTTCTTTAGTAATAGGTAAAATTAAATTGATAGAGAAAGAAATTATGGTTTACATATTGTCAAACTGATTTGCTATTTTAAATAAATCAGAAGACACAAATTTTATTCTCTTTTCCTTTAAAAAAAAAACACATATATATGCTTTGTTGTATTTGAGTTAATACAGTGTCCTTGGCTGTCTTTAGATTGTCCATTTTTAGGGAAACAAAAGGAAGACCATTTTGACCCTTCACCCCCCCCCCCCAAAAGCCCTGTAAGTTGAAAATGTATCATTTTTTCTTTTCCTTTTTTTTTTAATTGAAGTGTAATTAACATACAGTGTTGTAGTAGTTTCAGGAGTAGATTATAATGATTCACCAATTCTATGCATTACCCAGTGCTCATCAAGCTAAGTGTACTCTTTAATCCCCATCACCCAGTTCACCCATCCCCCCTCTGTATTTAAGAGCCTGTTTCTTTGTTTCTTTCTGTTTTATTTCTTAAATTCCACATATGAGTGGAATCATGTGGTATTTTTCTCCATCTGACTTGTTTCACTTAGTATTGTACTCTCTAGTTTCATCCATGTCTTTGCAAATGCAATATCTCATTATTTTTATGGCTGAGTACTATTCTACTGTACAAACCACATGTTTCTTATCCATTCTTCTGTTGAAGGACACTTGGGTTATTTCCATGTCTCAGTTTTTGTAAACAATGCAATAAACATAGGGGTGTGTGTGTGTGTGTGTGTGTATATATATATATATATATTATCTCCTTTCAAATGAGTGTTTCTCTTTTCTTTGGGTAAATACCCAGTGATGGAATTACTGGATTATAATTCTAAGTTTTTGAGGAGCCTCCATACTGTTTTCCATAGTGACTGCACCGGTTTGCCTTCCTACCAGCTGTGCACAAGGGTTCCTTTTTCTCCACATCCTCGCCAGCACTATTTCTTGTCTTTTTGATTCTAGCCATTGTGACCGGTTGTAAAGCAATACCTCATCGTGGTTGTGGTTTCCACTTCCCCAGTGATGAGTGATGTTGAACATCTTTTCATTTGTCTGTTGGCCATTCGACTGACTGCTTTGGAGAAATGTCCGTTCAGATCCTCTGCCCATTTTTAAATCAGGTTATATGTTCTTTGAGTGTCGAACTGTTTATATTCTGTTATTTTATATATTTTGGACATTAACCCCTTATCAGCTATATCATTTGCAAACCAAAAAAGACACCATAGGCAGCAATCTCTTTGACATCGGCCGTAGAAACATTTTTCTCTGTCTCCTCAGGCAAGGGAAACAAAAGCAGAAATAAACTATCAGGACTATACCGAAGCAAAAAGCTTTTGCACTCCAAAGGAAACCATCAACAAAATGACAACTTACCGAATGGGGGAAAAATGTATCTTTTTTTAGAGGCAAAATAACAGCAGGAATTAAAGAAGGATCCAAAACCTTTTATTGCCTAATAACAACCTGGCCTTCTTTTTCTACAAGAACTCTCCCCCAGAGGGCAGAGGTTTAAATTCAGAACAATTGAGCAATCTCTGAGAAACTTTTATTATTTTTTTTTACCTTTACCTCATAGAAAATCACTTCACTGTTGAATGAAAGGACCCAAAAAGGAAAAAACTTCCCTTGAAGTACATTTTCGAATTTGTGCTCAGACTTCAGGTTTCATGGTGTCATGTTCCTACATTAGACATTTTTTTAAAAGATTTTATTTATTTATTTGAGAGACCGAGAAAGTGAGAGAGAGCATGAGAGGAGAGAAGGTTAGAGGAAGAAGCAGACTCCCTGCGGAGCCGGGAGCCCGATGTGGGACTCGATCCCGAAACTCAAGGATCATGACCTGAGCCCAAGGCAGTTGCTCAACCAACTGAGCCACCCAGGCGCCCCCTACATTAGGCGTTTTGAAACAAACCACCAAAAGACACAATTTATTCCAAAGGGTTATCATTTTAGAAGCTCAACAGGTACCTAAAAAAATCACTTCAAAGGGCTAAAGTAGTGGCCAAAGCTCCACTACTTGGAGCTCCCTAGCTTGTGGAAGTAATTTTATAACGTGGAGAGTTTAAACAGATAACATGAAGTTTAATTAAACTTCAAGTTTAATGCATGTGTAACACACATGTGCACGTGTTCACACACTCAGACACACGCACACCTGACCTACTTTATGAGCCTTGATCTCTGTGCTTGGAACCATATTTAGCTTTCTTCCCATTTTAGCTTTCCTCTCGTTTTCCCCCTCGTAATTCCAAGTCCTACCCTAAAAGAGAAATGGGTATAGCTCTAGGATCTTGTTGTGCCTGAAATCCATTTCTCTTTTTTGAACTCTTGGAATAAGTACTTAAGGACATGTGAAAATCACTCATTCTCTCGGCCAGTAGGACTGAAACTGGAAAACAGAACCTATTGCTCTTATTCTCCTGCAAAAGCTTACTTCCGTATGGATGCCAGGGGTGACTCTGTTTTTTTTTTTTTTTTTCCAGTCGCCTACAGTGGGTCTTCCAAGCCAAACTAACATCTAGGGCTTGGCTACCAAGGCATGTTGTGAAAGAGGACAATTGAGAAAGATCTTTTGTGCCCTCGAAAAGCAGAGTGGTTGCTTGAGGTAACCATTCCTGTGATTCAGGCAATCCCTCCCCCTTGCTGGAAGGAGAAAGAAGTTTTCCTGTTGGAATAGCAGGGCATTGGGGGGGGGGGGGATTACTGGCGCTCTAGAGTGCCAAGTAGCCATTGAGTATTGGGATCTTCTGAAAAGAAAAATCTGAAATGTTCTGGAGGGAACGGCAGTGGGCAGGGGATGGGTGGACTAGGTATTTCTTTTGGCCTGGGAGCCCTCTCTTGGGCTCTCCTGAGCTCCTTGTGGACTCGAGAGTGACATAGGTGTTGGTTTTCTTCGTGGACCTTTGTTTTCTCTCTGTGTTCCACTTCTTTGGGGTTTTGGAGCTGAATCAGGATGTGATGTCCTTATGAATTTCTTCAAGCATCTTTCTTTTAATGTTCTCTTCTTTGGAGTCTTCTGAAAAGATAGTAAAGGATAATAATAATGATCCTTGTCAGATTACTTTGGGTCAAAAATTGCAATTCTTGGAGCTCTTTATCGTACCAATTTATATTAGGTTTCTAACTAATACCACAGTTTCTAACTGTGCCTATCTGTAGAGTTTTTCTCGGGGCCCCATCTTACCCCGCTGCTTCCTACCAGATATTTCTAAAATACCAACCTGAAATGCAACATGAATAGCTACGCTTCAGCCTCAGGATTAAATCAGATTACGAGTGAGAGAAGACCTCCCCACCTTCACACGTCCCCTGAATCCCAAGACCCTAGCTACACTGAGGTTCCTGAGCTGCCTGAGGTTCCTCAGGGCCTCCTGCTCCCATATGCTATCTGTGCCGTGTTCTCAGAGGGTAAGCTGTGTCCTCTGCTGAAAATGGGTCTTTCCCCCTCCTTCTCCAGTCTCTATCAACCTTATTTCACTAACTCTTCCAAAACTTAGTCCAAGAGCTACATACGAGTTCTGGAAAACCTTCCCTGATGGCCCCCGGCTCTTTAGCCCTGGTCAGTTGATAGCTTTCTTGTGTTAAGTCTCTTAATAGGCCGCCTTGTATTTGTAAGGTTTTTGTCTCTTCGCCATGTGCCTAAGCAAAGCCTCAGCCTTTTACTTCTGTCCCTGATACCTGTCCAGAGCACATTATAATTGCTGGAGTTTACCTTGAATGAATGATTCATGAATGGATAAGTGGATGAA
Organism: Nasua narica; assembly: GCA_028533885.1. Taxonomy (NCBI): domain Eukaryota; kingdom Metazoa; phylum Chordata; class Mammalia; order Carnivora; family Procyonidae; genus Nasua; species Nasua narica. Next base: position 9,292,547 of record CM052813.1, read on the forward strand.
CAATTGGCACAGAATATTTTTTTAATATTTTTTTTATTTATTAGAGAGAGAGAGAGAGTGAGTGCACAGCAGGCAGAGAAGCAGGCTCCCTGCCGAGCAATGAGCCTGACATGGGACTCGACCCCAGGACCCTGGGATCATGATCTGAGCCTAAAGCAGCGGCTTAACCGATTGAGCCACCCAGGTGCCCCTTGATACGGCACAGAATATTTTTAAGAGAAAGGGATCCAGTCCTATGGCCAATCTCTTTACAGTTTGCTGAGAGACTAGAAATTCACTTTTTGAGCAATTTTGACCTGAGCACCTACCATGTGCTTCCTACTGGCTAGTTGCTTAGGCTACATCAGTCAATCAAAAAAGACTCACGCCCTTGTAGAGCACACGTGCTGCTTACATTCCAGTGGTACAGGGAAGGGTGGCCATAAGCATAGTAAATAATTACATAACACGTAGAGTGAGAAGCAATAAGGAGCTCAGGGGAGGCTGGAGCAGAATTATTAAAGGGAAAGATAGTCAGAGGAGCTGAGAGTAGTGGGCAGGAGGACGGGTCGCTGCACTTGTAGATGGTGTAGGGGCTGGCGTGCCACGGAAGGACGTTGGCTTCGATTATGAGAGATGGAGAGCCATTGCAGGACTTTGAGAATCAAAGTGGCCCGATCGTCGTAAGTTTTAAAAGGAACATCTTGGGGCATCTGAGTGGCTCAGTTGGGTGAGTGTCTAGCCTTCGGCTTAGGTCATCATCCCAGGGTTCCTGGGAGTAGGTCCTGCATTGGCCGCCCTGCTCAGCGGGGAGCCAGCTTCTCCCTCTTCCTCTGTTTCCCCTGCTTGAGGTTCCTCTCTCTCCCTCTCAAATAAATGAAAAGAATGAAGGAAGGAAGCACTCTGGCAGTATGGACAGTAGACTTTGGAGGGCAGGCGTAGCAGCAAAGGGACCAATCAGGAGACTTTCCAGCAATCCAGGTAGGAGATGATGGCGGCTTGCTTGCCAGTGGTGGCGGTGGAGGTGGGGAGAAGTGGTTAATTCTATATTTTGAAGGTAGAGCCAATAGATTTAGGATGCCCATGAGAGAGGCAAAAGGATAATACCAAGGTTTTGGGGCCCAAGCAACTGGCCCAGTGGAGTCGCCATCATCTGAAACGTGGAAATCTAGGGGTGCAGTCAGATTTTTTTTTTTTTTTTTTGGCCGAGGTTGTAGAGGTGGTGGGCATCAGTACCTCAGTTTTGGACGTTAGATAAATGATCCTAATTAGACATTCAAGTGGAGATGTCAGGCGAGCAGTTGGATCTGGGAATCTGGAGTTCGGGGAAAGGGGGCTGGGCTAGACATACACACTTGGGGCATCATCTGTCAATGACTGCAGACGGTGTGTAAAATCAAGAGAATACTCGAGATCACTGGGGGTCACGGGAACGTGCGCCAAGAACAGGAGAGAGTAAGAACTGAACCTTGGGGCACTCTGTCACATTAAGAGGTCAGGGAGAGGACCCCCAGAAGGAGCTACCAGGGAGGTAGGAAAAGCGAGAGAGTGTGGTGTCCCAGGCGCTATGGGAAAGGAGACAGAGTGATCGGGCGTGTCCATTGTGGCTGATCTAATAAGGGGACAATGTAGTGACTCGTCCGTGACAGGCCACCTTGGCGAGAGTCCTTGCTTGGGAGGGGTGGGCAGGAAACCCAGTCAGAGTAGCAGAAGTGGAATTGGAGTCCATCCCATGGCTGAAGAAAGAGTGGGTTCTTTCAGATCCTTGAGGATAAAGTGGAACCAAGGTCATCCTCCCTCCCTTTCTTACTGGCAAATTGTTCTTAAGCATTTCCCAAGAAATGTCTCTTTCCATATATATGATTATGGTCTGGGGACAAAACAAGGCCAAATAAAATGTTCTTTCCTTTTTTTTTTTTTTTTT
>CM052813.1:9294949-9374884 GCA_028533885.1 Nasua narica
AATACTTGTTAGAAGCAAAGCCAAGTAAAAGGAATTAACTCCTAATCCTGTTAAAGACGTTCTCATTCCATGGGCTTGTGTTTTGGCTTCTCTTTTAAGGGCCTCGACAAAAGGGACCATCGTGTTCACGATGTGTCCCCCAAAGTGCCTTCTAGACAGGAATTCCAGAAACAGCGTCAGAGTAAATGAATACCATTCTGGGCGAGGAGCATGTCAGACGCGGTCATCTCATTACTCATGTTTTCCCTGTCTCTCTACATTTGTATCTGTGCCTCGTTGGAAGCTGCCCATGTTACTTACTGCTGCTTGAGTTCATTAAGCCTGGAACTGTAGAATGTTTTTGGACAGAATTTTTCTTCTGCTGGGCGTCTTTCTGCCCTTAGCACCCTTCACATGCTCAACCACAGTCCTGCCTACACCCTTTTAAGTTCTTTTCAGACTCCCCACAGACACATGGGCCCCGCCCCGCCTCCGCCCCCCACCCCAGCACCTGGTCCAGAGGAAGTTCCTTGGGGGTAAGCCGCCAGCTGTCCTTTGCACTTGGGGCATACAGGAGATCTGTTACTTTGACTTTCTCAGTAGGAGATGCAATGGATCCCGAAGCACTTTGCAAACTGCTACAGGAGCAAAACTAACTAGGTTTTGGTGCTTTCCCTCTGAGGCCAAACATTTTCTACCCCTCGTAACTGGTTTTACATTTGCATAGGGTTTGCACAGTTGTTACTGTTGTGACCATTGAATAATTCCTGGCAAGTGGTCTTTGGGGGGGGGAGGGAGTGAGATGTGAGTAGTTGAGAAATAAAATGTGGACAGAAAGCATGATCTAGTAAATTAAAAAAAAATGAGAAAATATACAATGTGGTAAAAATACAGTATCGCGCAGTCAGCCTCGTACCGAATGTCTAGCAAAAAGTGGGGAAGAAGAAAGTTAGGCGTTAAAGCGAGGCAAAAAGTCCAGCTGTGTGATCTCTTTAGTGATTGTCCCAGATGTGTCTAGGACAAGATGGTAAAGCAACAATGTTGGTCAGTCTTCATAGTTCTTCATAGGTTCTTTTCGCACGTGCTGAACAGAAGCTCAGGTGTCGTGATTGCTGACCCTCCCACATGACCACCAAACACACCCTCACATCCTATGTCCTCGGGTATTGACCTTGAAGACCGGGGCGGGAGGGGGGTGGGCAGTGATGGAGTTCTCGTGAAACTCTGTGACTTGCACCAGTCCGGGAACCACACGTCCCTCAAGGTTGTTTCCATGGGCTGCTTGCTTCTCTTTCTTCCGTTTCACGGGCAGACTGGCTGCATTTCTTTGACAGCTTCTGCAAATATTCTAAAGAAATAAATCTGGCCCTTGGATTTCCTAACATAAGAAGTCTTTTCTGGTCTGAGAAATACAGGCCTTTCTACTGGGGAAACTACGTCAGGGATTGTTTTCAGTCTGGCGTATTTTTGTTGCTTATGGTTAAGCCTCAAAAAGTTGTCCATCCCATTTTGATTCGTCCTGCTTGATTATTACTGCTGTTATTTATTGCCAAAGCCACATTAAAAAATATGAAACCACTTAGTGCCCTGGAAGGATGGCAATATTCTTACCTCCCACAGAGCTATTTACCAGGCTGACGTTTTCCTAAGAATGGCTTTTGAGGGTTTTGTGAACATATATAGATTTTCACAGGTGTGTTTTTATTCAGGCGCAGGATCAAACAGGGATTTATGAGCTAGGATGAGCAATCTGGAAATCTGTTTGTAAACCTTGAAGTAACATCTTTACCTTTGGGCTGCTTCTGGGTAAATTCCTTAAAACAAAACAAAACAAACGCAAATTCAACATCTCATGCACATCCATGAAAATACGTTCAGTATGCTCCTTCATGCTGCTGGGTCTTTGTCTACGCAAGGCGCCGTGGAACCTGGCATCTTCCTCACTCTCTTCTCTCACCTTGTGTGAGAATCACACTCGCTTCTCAACCCTGTGTCCCCGAAAGCTGCTCTAAGTCCATTTTCAGTATTCTACAGAAAAGGAGTTTTCCAGGCTCTCTAAAGGCTGACTCGGGCAGTTCGTCCTCCAAGAACCCAGATGAGGGCACATGCCACATTGTCCCCTAGCTGTCCCCATGTCTGTCTCTCCTACGGATGTGACTTCTTTGAGGGTTATGATCTGTCTTTGTCTTTATGGCTCCAAGGCTCGTTTCACTGCCTGACACGTAATGCTCAGTAAATGAATGAACAAATTGAACGGAATGAATGAAAAAACGATTGCATGAATTAATTTGCTGGCAGATAACGGAAGTGAACTCAGAAGAGCATAATTTAAACACAAAGGATGAACGCCAGCATGCAGGCATGACCAAGGCCCCAGATATATTTTAACGGCTTTCCCTCGTGGGAAATGTTATGGGCTATATTACCTTACGTAGCCTGAATGGCAAGAAAGCATTTGAATGTGGCTATCTTATGGAGATCAGTTCCCATCAGGCAGGTTACACTCATAATGAGCAAATAATTAACGAGTCTCCTTCTCATTCCAAGGAGGCTCTGAGATGAGGCTTTACCAGGAAATGGCAGTGGCACCAACTCATGGGTAGTATCTCATGGGGTCATCAGAATTCTGGGCAGGAGAGAAACAGATGGGAGCCCAAGGTCCCCGAGAGTGAACAGCAGACGTGGGCATAGACCCCAAACCTGCTTAGGAGGTCTGTTTAGTCTTCTGCCCATTTGTCCTTGTAGCTTTGCTCCATCCGTGTTTAATGAAGCGTCTGTTTTTATGAGAAGACCAGTAAGGACTTGTGGGTAGTGCCCCTCACCTCTTGCATCTGTCTATAGGTTGTCCTCTTTAGTTGGGTAACTAGGTAATGGGTTGTTTTGCCTCCCTCTCCCACTTGGCCTTGCGTGGAAAGCGGACTCGCTCTCTGGCAAATTAAAAACACAGACTTCTGTGGCCCTAGCTGGGGAATCAGAGGTTCACAGGGTCACTGCAAACTCCAGTATGGCCCCCCAGGTGTCACAGAGCTAAAACTTCTAGTAACCGTAGAGTTTTCGAAAGCTCCCCTACTACCTTGGAAACTCAGAAATGCTCTCTAGGTTGAGACTCACTGCAGTAGAACAAATTTTACAGAAAATAATCATGTAAATAAATATCGTCGGTTAACCTTTGGATTGCATTTACCTATGGAAAAATGAAGTGCATTATTTGTTAGACGGTCATTCTCTCATGGTCAGACAGCGAGGGGAGAGAGAGAGTAGGGTTGTGGAGAGAAGGGACTTGAAGTCACACAGCTCTGTCTCACACACACGTCTCAGCCCTGCCACCTCTTGACTTGAGAGCCCCGTTGTCTGCAGTCACAAGCCTCACCCCTGCACTTGCTGAAGAAACCACAGAGGAGCCCGGCTCCTTTGTAGCCATCTACTTAAGCTCTTCGCAGATTGCCCGAGTCATAAAAATAGAAATATTTGTCCCAGCTCCTGGCCTACCTCCCAGTCCACATTTCCTTTGAGAATTGTGTTCCTCATGCATTTCATTAGCTCATATCTGCTTTGCCACTTTCTTTGCAGTTGTATATGTCATTCTGTGGCCTCTCATCAGCCTGCTTGTCCTCAGAGCCATAGGTCACCCTTGTTCTATTCTGTATCACGGGGCTGTCATCCCCTATGGGAGGCATTTCCGGACTCCTTGCGTCTGATGGTTCCCAGAGGGCCGGTCATGGGAGCCATAGACAGGGACTGGCAGGTTCAGGGGCTGAGGGAGAACGCAGGTGTCTTTCGCCCTCTCTCTGCCTTGTGTGGGTGTCTCCATCAGTGACTCTCTTCAGCATGCCTCCAAACATACCTTCCCTTCCGTGGCTCCCCTGCTGCCAGCCAACAGAGAACCTCTGGCATTTGAGGTTCGTTAACCCCCTCTTTCTGGTGGGGTGCCTCTAGCCTTTAAGGATAGATTAGGCTGGGCGCCTGGGTGGCTCAGTTGGTTAAGCGACTGCTTCCGGCTCAGGTCATGATCCTGGAGTTCTGGGATCCAGTCCCGCATGGGGCTCCCAGCTCCATGGGGAGTCTGCTTCTCCTTCTGACCTTCTCTCCTCTCATGCTCTCAATCACTTTCTCTCCTTCTCTGGAATGAATAAATAAAGTCTTAAAAAAAAAAAAAAAAAAAAAGGATAGCTTAGGCTCACAGCGGGAGAGCCTGCCTTGGCAAAACTAAAAATGTCTGCCTCCCCTGGGTGTTCGGGGACAGTCATCTGCGTGTGTCCACGGCACAGGCCGAATTGGAGGATGGTCAGGGATTATTTGCAGTGTTAAATGAGATCATCTATGTGATAGCTTCTCACATATAGTTGTTGCTCCGCAAATGATCGTGTCTCTCCTTCCCTCAAAATAAGTGAAAGCACAGAAATGCAGAAGGCTGTGCAATTGTGTAGATTATTTATTCCTGAAGCTGACAGAATCCAGATACTGGGTATCAGAAAGGGTAGATAAGCAATTAAATAGTCAAAAAAAATCTCACTGCTTGGCATGTATCGTGGTTATCGGAGATGTTGTCCCAACATTCTAACCATATGACACTGGCAGTTGGCTCTGCTGAATGTCGGAAATAATTTAAGGAAATGAGTTCTAACTGGGAGTCTGTATCAGATTACATGTTAACCCATTCCCTAAGGAGACCTGAGTTTTAGGATTATGCCCTTACTTGGCCACTAGAATTACTGCATACCAGGATCTTGCCAGAGACCATAACTTTGAGCACTCTGTTGTCCAATTCTTATCAAAAGGTTGGTTATGAGAAATAATTTTCATGGAGGATTGCCTGAAGGGTATGCAGTCCATTCATGCCTTTTAGATAGCCTAAATATTATTTGTGGTTTAAGTCAAGTCATTGGCTCTCGATATAATAGCTTCTTGTCAGTTTCCCTTTACTTGGTAAGATTCGTGGAAAAAGACACATCTATCCTTATGGGATTTTTGCACTCTGTGTTAAAAAAGGAAACTCTCAAATTAAGAATACAATTCCATTGGGCGCCTGGGTGGCTCAGTTGGTTAAGCGACTGCCTTTGGCTCATGTCATGATCCTGGAGTCCCAGGATCGAGTCCCATATTGGACTCCCGGCTCTGCGGGAAGTCTGCTTCTCCCGCTGACCTTCTCCCCTCTCATTCTCAGTCTCTGTCTCTAATAAATAAATTAAAAAAAAAAAATCTAAAAAAAAAAAAAAAAGAATACAATTCCATTTACAGTTGCACCAAAAGTAATCAAATACATAGGCATAAACTTAACCAAACAGGTGAAAGACCTGTATTCCAAAAACAATAAAATGCTGATGAAAGAAAGTGAAGATGACACAAACAAATGGAAACCTATTCCGTGCTCATGGCTTGGAGGAATCAATATTGTTAAAGTATCTGTACTATCCAAGCTATCTGTAGATTTAATGCAGTCCCTATCAAAATACCAACAGCCTTTTTCACAGAACTAGAACAAATCCAGAAATTTGTATGGAACCACAAAAGACTCCAAATAGCCAAATCAGTCTTCAGAAAGAACGTAGCTGGAGGTATTGCAATCCCAGATTTCAAGATCTACTACAAAGCTGTGGTAATCAAAACAGTATGGAACTGTCAGGAAAACAGACACCTAGATCAATGAAACAGTAGAGAGCCTAGAAATAAACCTTCACTTATATGGTCAGTTGGTCTACAGCAAAGGATACGGGAATATGCAATGGGGAAAAGACAATCTCTTCAACAAATGGTGCTGGGAAAACTGGATGGCTACATGCAAAAGAATGAAACTAGATCACTTCCTTACACCATACACAAAAATAAATTCAAACTGGGTTAAAGACCTAAATGTGAGAGCTAAAACCATAAAACTTCTAGAAGAAAATAGAGGTAGTAATCCATAGAAACGTTTTTCTAGCTATGTCTCTTGAGGCAAGGGCAACAAAAGAAAAATTAAAGCGTTGAGACTACACCAAAATAAAAAGCTTTTGCACAGCAAGGGAAACCATCTACAAGACAAAAAGGCAACCTACTGAATGGGAGAAGATATTTGAAGAAGATATTTTACATCCAGTAAAGGGTTAATGTCCAAAATATATAAAGAACTTATGCAGCTCAACACACATAGACCATTGTGAGAAGGAAGGGAAGGGTGAATGGGGGGAAATCGGAGGAGGTGATGAACCCGGAGAGACTGTGGACTCTGAGCAACAAACTGAGGGTTTTGGAGGGGAGGGAGTGGGGGGTTGGGCGAGCCTGGTGGTGGGTATTGAGAAGGGCACATACTGCATGGAGCACTGGATGTGGTGCATGAACAATGAATCTTGGAACACTGAAAAATTAAAATAAACATATACAGGGAGAAAAAAAAACACACACATAGACCCCAAATAATCCAATTTAAAAGTGGGCAGAGCATCTGAATAGACATTTCTCCAAAGGAGACCTACAGATGGCCAACAGACGCATGAAAAGATGTTCAACATCACTCTTCATCAGAGAAATGCAAGTCAAAACCACAAGGAGGCATCACCTCCCACCTGTCTGAATGGCTGGAATCCAAAACACAAGAAAGAACAAGTGTTGGCAAAGATGTGGAGCAAAAGGAACCCTCATGCGCCATTGGTGGGAATGCAAGCTGGTGCAGCCCCTTTGGAGAACCGTGTGGAGGTTTCTCAAAAAATTAAAAGGAGCGTTACCCTACGATTCAGTAATCCTGCTATTGGATGTTTACCCAAAGAAAGCAAAAACACTAATTTGAAAAGATAGATGCATTCCGTTGTGTATTGCAGCACTATTTATAATAGCTAAGATATGAAATCAACCCAAGTATCCACTGATAAAGTAGTAGATCAAGAAGATGCGGTATATTTATACAATGGGTTATTACTCAGCCGTAAAAATGATGAGATCTTGCCACCTGCAACAACATGGATGGGCCTAGAGGGTATAATGCTAAGTGAAAATAAGAGAGAAAGACAGATGCCTTGTGGTTCCATTCATAGGTGGAATTTCAGAAACAGAACAAATGGGCAGACAAAAAAGAGACAGAAAAACAGACTCCTAAACACAGAAAACAAACTGGTGGCTACCAGAGGGGAGGTGGGTGGGGAAAGGGGGGAAATGGTTAAAGGGGATTAAGCGTCTACTTATCTTGATGAGCGCTGAGAAATATAACGAAGTGTTAAATCATTATACTGAAAACCTGAAACTGTCACAACAAACACTGGGTGTTAATTAGATTTCTGTTAAAAGGAGAGAAAGAGAAAACTCTCATGGGTGTTTCTAGATGAGAAAACCAGTAAGTTACCAAGGCAGGGGCGTCAGACTAGCAAGAACATGGCAATGCTGTATTTATAGAAAGCTGAAGGAAAAGGACTGAGCTAAGAATCCAGTAATGAACCAAGAGATCTAGTCATATGTGAGGCCACAAGAAAGACATTTCTGGACATGGGGTGACTCAAAGTGGGCCATCAGTGTGCCACCGCTGAGGAAATTAAGAAGTGTCCCAACCAAATGAAGTTGAGTCAGAAAAGTCACGATAGGGGAAGATGAAGAGGCAAAGAAACAATGATGAGCAAGGAACCTTGGAATGATCGAATCTGAACAAATGCTGGGAATGTGACTACGAACTATAACTTTTCACTGAAGGTTCCTTCAAACAGAAGAGCCCTGTGGATCAAGAGGAGGTATTTCATGGTTCAAAGTGAAACAGTGAGAAAGTAAAAATACTCTAAAATACCTCCTGAGGGTGAGGAAGAGAGAAGAGATGTCATGGATTGGTTTCTCTGGAAACAGGCAATGAAACAGAGTTTGGGGCACAAGATACTTCGTCGAGGTCCACAGCTGTGTTAGGAGTTGAACTGTGTCCCGCAGAAAAGTATGTTAAAGTCCTAACCCCTGGTACCTGTGAATGTTCCTTGTTTGGAAATGGAGCCTTTGCCAATGTCACCAAGTTAGATGAGGTCACGAGGCTGGGCCCTCATGCAGTGTGACTGATGTCCTCATAAGAAGAGGAAAATGCTGTGTGAAGAAAGAGACACATGGGGAGAACACTGTCGGACGACAGGACCCATGCGGCCACAAGTCAAGGGACACCGAGGCTCAGTGGCCACCACCAGAAGCAGAAAGAGGCAGGGAAGGATTTTACCCGCAGAAGGTTCATGGCCCTGATGACAGCCTTGACTTTGGACTTCCAGCTTCCAGAACTGTGAGAGAATAAATTTCTGCCATGTTGAGGCACACCTGTGGAGACGAATAGAAGCTGTGGAAGAAGAAGAGGGTGTGCGGTTGGGCAAGCAGAAGAAGTCAGGCTCCCGAGCAAGACTCATGAAGCTTGTCCTACAGGGCGGGGAACTGCCTCATCATTCAGTCACGGGATGTGGGCTTCCCCAGGGAGGCCGTCGCCCGTGGAGGGGCGCTCTCCATAGAGGCAGACTGACGGAGTTGATAGGAAAGCGTACGTTTTCTTAATGATTTAGAAATAGAATGATAGCTAAGCAGATATACATGGAATAAAATGTTTTCCTTACTAGGAGGAAAAAATGGAATTAGGGTTTGGTTAATCTGGCAAAGAAGAAGTGGGTAAAAATAAATGTAATGATAAATTGTAGTTACTAGTAAACAAATGTGATGGAAGCAAATCAAATATAATCATAACCCAGTAGGAGCACCTTGGTGACTCAGTGGGTTAAGCATCTGCCTTCAGCTCAGGTCATGATCCCAGAGTCCTGGGATCAAGCTCCAGGTCAGGTTCTCTGCTCCCTTTCCCTCTGCCCCTCTCCTTGCTCGAGTGCTCTCTCTCTCTCTCTTTCTCTCAAATAAAGAAAATCTTTTAAAGAAATCATAACACAATAGGTGTGAATTTGTTGAAATCCCCTTTCAAGTGACAAACTCTTGAATTGGTAAAAACAAAATGAAAACCTAGTTTTAAGTTATTTGTAAGGAACACAGGTAAAACAAAATGACAACTAAAAAATTAAAGAAATGGACAGGGATATGCATTATTTGCATAAGCCAAGTATATGCAAATAAAGGGAAAACAGAAGTGGTGTAAGTCAACCACAATGGAACTCAAAAGTAAAATTATTAAATAAGAAAAGATACTTCTAAAAACAAAGAATACATTTCATGCGACACTGTTATATATGTGTTATACACTGGCCAACATTGTTAGGGAAATTTTAAAGCAAAAACCGAAAAGAAATAGAATATGATAGAACTATAATGATATTATCATAACCCAAGCAGGAATATACACCCTAATCCAAATGTCTTTAAAGTTCTGGTACTTGTATCTCTCTGGGAAAGAATCTTAGAATTTGGGCCAAACTGGATAAGTACATTAACTATTGGAAGGACCACTGTTACATTCCTCTCTATAAAAAGGCTGAAGCATCATTCCAGTGGTGTAGGAAGCATACATGCTCATTAACATACTTATAAGCCCCGGATGTCCGCCATCTTTGAAACGTTTGCCAACCTGATGGACAGTTAATAACATCTCAGTCATTTTAATTCCTGTTCCCTTACCACTAATGTGGCTTATCCTTTTCACAGGCTTATTGGTGACATATATTTCCAGTTCATGTCCTCTGCTTATTTTTACACTATGTGGTTTGTCTTGTTTCTTTTATAATTTCTTAGAATCAATTTGTATCATCTCCTGTCATAGGAGCTGCAAACGATTGTTCATTTTTTGGCTTTATTTATGGTATCTTGTCCTGTAGACATTTAAAATTTTTAGAGGGTCACATCTACCCATTGTTCCTTTAGGGGTTATGGATTCACTGTCTTATGTGGTAAGACAGCCAGCCTGAAATTACACATATATTCCCACATATACATGAATATACACATGCATATTTACTTCTAATACCTTTCTAGTTCCGTTTTTTAACATCAGGTCCTTCCTTTATTTCGGTTTAAAATGACTGCATTGTATTATCCTTATAGGCAGCTCTGATCATTTTCGGGAGCCAAGGTACAGATGTGAATAAGTAATAACCAAGGATTTCTATTTTAACAGGAACTTGGGAAGGAAAACCGTTTCAACAATGAATAGGTCACCCATCACAACTGACTACAGATGACTTGCCATTTCATTTACAAAGGTGAGGAAATAGAGTCTCTGTTTTTAATGAATTCCAGTTGGCTGTTGGAATTAATTTTATATTTATATTTATTTACAAATATTCTAAATTGTATTCTAGTTCATGACTTTTAACTTTGACATTATCAAATTGAAAACTAATGACAAGCAAATAGAAGCGTAGGAAATTTGGTGAACGTCAGCATGCCTCAGGGGACATATCAGAACCTAGGAGATGTGGTTTCCGCTATTGATTACTGCGTGCAGTTCAGTTTTTGAAAAGCATTAGTGTTTTCTTTATTGTCAAATGTTGCAGAATCCATGGAAAATATAGCAGAATATAAAAATGAAAACCCAAGGCTTTCATAACCCCATCATCCATAGATAATCACTGGTAGTTCTGTGAATTTCTTTCCTCCTTCCTTGCATACGCATATAGAAATGTATATAATTGTATATAATCTTTCTAAAACATAGTTATCTCGGCCCCCGTAGTTATAAATGATGTACCTTAACTGGCACAGGAACATAGCAAGTCTAAGAACAAGCAATAATTACCACTGTATCCCTTTCAAATGGCCACTTGCAGTTTTTTACTAGAATATTCTCCGGCGTCTCATTTGCCTCCCCTGCACAGATGTCCTGGTGATAGGTCCACAGGACCCAAGTGAAACAACACCCTAAGAAACACCTTTGAGTTCAGGCAACATTTCATGGTTTCCTTTTATCATTATTGTCAGTTTTGTGCTGCTTAAATGGAATTGTTTTTTAGTAAGTGGAAGTTTACCAGTTTCTCTCCTGGTCTTCCCTACTGTCCATTCAGGGGTGCCCTACAAAGTGGAAAAAAAAGAGAGAGAGATGATCTCATCCTATGTCTTGCATTCATGCCAGTGAGCCAACCCCTCACTAAGGTGGTTTTTCCAAGCACCCTTCAGAGTTGCTCTGGAAGTTTTCTGGTTTTCGAAGCTTCCAAGTCTTAGAGGTGAAAACCTGATGTGGCATTTGTTAGGGAAGTCTTCATTCTATTGGATCTAGCCCACAGCTGGTTAAGGGAAATCCAACTCTTACTGTCTTAAAGACAGAAACATACCCTAGTAGGGAAATGGGCTAGAGCTTCGTAGAGGTAACTCACCAAAGAGATACAAAGAACCAAAGAAACATGACAAAGATGTGTGTCCTATGATGAATCATGCCAAAGCAAAATAAAATGGTATTTTTGCCCAGAATTGGCCGGGTGTTTTATGTGATTTTAAGTGAAAACACGTGGCGGCTGGTAGAGATCTCAAGTAGGTGCGTTTTACCCAGTAGACATTATTCTGACTCTCTGGCAGCGGTTTTAGACTTGCTGTTGGAAATGTAAGAACACAGAGTATAGTTTTATTTATAACAAAAGCAGGAAGCATCCTGTGTGTCCACTAATAAATACCAACCCATGATGCATTTTTATGATAGAATTATTTAGACGTTAAACATTTTTTCTAATTAATATTTAGTGATGCGGGAAAATGTGTATGACAAAGCAGAAAGGGCAAATACAAGTTTGCATATAATGGGTGATCCCAGTTTTGTTAAAAAAACAAAACACACATTGATCAAATGGTAGAATAGCCAAACATTAACAGTTACTATGTGTGGATAGTTGGATTTGTTTCACTTAGGGAAGAAGATAAATATTTTTTTTGAATTTAAAGATTGCTTTTAAATTTTAAAAGGACTGAAAAATAATGAACAGTTATACATTTGATTAAAAAAAATCAAGGAGCCTTCCTCGTGTCTTGTGAAACTTACTTTAATTGCAAAATCCTTTGCAGAGAGAGTTTTGAGAGCTGGTTATGGCAGGAAAATGAAAACATGGCCTATTCTGTAGTATTTTACATTAAAAAAAGGCTTAAATCCTACATGGAGAGGATTTCTATTGAAACATGTACATTCTAAGCCTTTTTCACTGAGGAAGGAAGTTAAAGGGAATTAATGACATGGGCATATATTCTATGCCAACTGTCTACAGTTGCCACTCCACTGGCCCCTTCCGAAGAATCCTGCATATAGTGTGGGTGATGGGGTGGGACCCCTAAGTTATGTCTTCATCCCCTTCCTTCCGGGGATCAGCTCTCTTCCCAAGCACAAAGCACCCAAGTAGCTAGAATCAGATGCTGCCTGCATTGATCTAATGGGGTGATAGTACTTTTCGTATCAATATTTATCCATCCATTCTACAATATTTGCTCAGCACTTACTATGTGCCAAGTATAGTTTAAATGTTTGAGGTATATCAGTGGACAGAATAGACTAAAATCCCTGCCTCTGTGGAGTTTAAATTCTTCAGGAGGAGACAGACTGAAACAAAAACCCACTGAAATAAGTAAGGAAAGTCTGTAGTATGTTGGACACTGTTGATTCCTACGGGCAAAAAAAAAGGGGGGGGAGGGAGCAAAGAAGAAAGATTAAGGAGAGTTAAGAGGAAATGGGAGCAGGGTGATGCCAAATGGGTTGTAGTTTAAAATAGGACCGTCAAGCTAAGCATCAGATAGAAGTTGACGTTTGAGCAAAGACCTGAAGGAGATAAGCAGGTGTCTGGGGAAGATTGTTCAGACAGTGGGAATGGCTCAGGGAAAATGCCTTAATCTGGCCGCATTCTGGTGTCTTTGAGGAACTGCAGTGTGTCTGAAGCAGGGGGAAGGGGAGGAGTTCAGAGGTGCTGACATCAGAAGAGGAATAGGAAGAGGATTGGCCATGTCAACCACTGTAAGACTTGGGCTTTTACTTTGGGTGAAAAGGGAAACCCAATGGTTACCCAGCTTAAGACCCTACAATTAGGATCTTCAGGGCAAAGTGACACGATCTGATTAGGTTTAATGACCAATCACTCTAGCCAAGGGTAGCCTGTCAGAAGGCAAGGCTTCAGCAAGCCCCATTGGGAGGCCATGAAGGATAACTCATGCATAAGAAGATGGTGCATGAACAATTAATCTTATAACACTGAAAAAATAAACGTATTTGGGGAAAAAAAAAAAAGTAAAAAGAGAAGATGGTGGCTCTGCCCAGGAATGCACAGCAGGAGTGGTGACAGGCGACTGGATTCTGGACATCTTTCAATGCCTATGCTGACATGTTGACCATAGTATAAGAGCAGGAAGACTCAGGGTGCCCGGGTGGCTCACATGGTTAAGCGTCTGCCTTGAGCTCAGGTCATGATTTCCAGTTCCAGGGATCAAGTCCCATGTCAGGCTCCCAGCTCAGCAGGGAGTCTGCTTCTCCCTCACCCTCTGCCTCTCCCCTTGCTTGTGCTCTCTCTCTCTCAAATGAATGAATAAAATCTTAAAAAAAAAAAAAAAAGAAGGAAGACTCCAGTATTTGGGACCCAAGAAGCAAGAGGTTGGAGATGCCATTACGTGAGATGAGGAAGGTCCAAGTGAAGAAAGTTTGGGGGGGAATGTCAGGAATAGGTTTTTGGATTTGCAAAATTTGAGGTGTCTGATATCCAAGTGGACATCCCAAGAAGGCCGTTGGATATGCCAGTCTGGAACTCAGAAGAGAGATCTAGATGGTAACTAGAGACTCCAGAGAGAGTATGGAAAGAGACGAGAACCAAGAAGTCAGTCTTGGACACTCCAACATTCAGAGGAACCACCTAGGAGACTGAGAGGTGACCGAGGAGGTACAGGGAGGGTGTAGTAAGAAACAAGAGAGTATTGGGCTCGAGAAGCCAAGTGAAGAAAACCAGCCAAGGAAGGGGAGTGGTCATCTATATCAATAATCTGATAGGTTGGGCAGAATGGGGGTTTAGAATCAGCCATTGGATTTGGCAACACAGAGATCATTGGTGATTTTGAGGGGGAGGTTTTCAGGGTAGCGATGAGAGCAAACCCCTGATTAAAGTGCATTAAAGAGAGAATATGTGAAGAGGAATCAAGACTTGAGGGGAGCAACATCTTTTTCAAGGAGTTTTGCCACAAGGAGGAATAAGGAAACGAGGGGGAAGTGGAATCAAGAAAAGGCTTTTAGAGGGGCGCCTGGGTAGCTCAGTTGGTTGAGCGACTGCCTTCGGCTCAGGTCATGATCCCGGAGTCCCAGGATCGAGTCCCATATCGGACTCCCAGCTCTGCGGGAGGTCTGCTTCTCCCTCTGACCTTCTCCCCTCTCATTCTCAGTGTCTCTGTCTCTAATAAATAAATTAAAAATCTTAAAAAAAAAAAAAAAGAAAAGAAAAGGCTTTTAGGGACGCCTGGATGGCTCAGTTGGTTGAGTAGCTGCCTTTGGATCAGGTCATGATCCCAGCGTCCTGGGATCGAGTCCCGCATCGGGCTCCTTGCTCAGCGGGGAGCCCGCTCCTCTCTCTGTCTCTGTCTGCTTGTGTTCTCTCTCCGTCAAATAAATAAATAAATAACATTTGAAAAAAAAAAAAAAAAAGAAAAGGCTTTTATTTTTTAAGGTGGAAGAAAGGGCAGAACCCTGATGGGAATGAACTAGAGTGAAAGATCGAAGCTGACTTGAGAAAGGGGAGGTTTGTAGGAGTGATGTCCTTGAACACGTGACAAGCTCTCCACAATTCAGATGAGCTTTCATGCATTCGAATTAACTCCTGTCACGTTCATTGCCAGTCTTTCCACCTTGTTGCTTGCCTTTAAATTTGTTCATGATCTGTTTTGACATTGAGAAGTTGAGAATTGTGAGTAGTCAAATCAATTACGTTTTTTATTTCTTCTGTAACTTTTATGGTTATCCAAATCTCGGCCTATTCAGGACTCTGTTATCAGATAAATACCTATATATTCTTTTTTTAAGATTAATTTATTTTACATAAAGAGTGAGCGAGCAGGGACAGGGGCAGAGGGAGAGGGAAAGAGAGAATCCTCAAGCAGACTCCACACCGAGCACAGAGCTTGACACGGGTCTCCATCCCAGGACCCCGAAATCGTGACCTGAGCTGAAATGAGGAGTCAGTTACTTAACCGACTGAGCCACCCAGGCGCCCCAGATACCTCGATATTCTTAAAGTGATCATATAATAGGAGCTTTTGCAGAAGCACAATCAGGTTTGGTTTTTTTTATGCTGAACCTCTTATTATTAGATCTTTCAGATTTCATAATTCTAATACAGTATTCAAACCTCACCAAAATATTATGAAGAAACTAGAAAATCAGTTATTTTTAAAACATATTAAGCAGATTCAGTGTGAAAAGCTGTAGCAGGTGAAACCTCTGTCTGTACTATAATGGGCAGATTATAATCCACTAGTTATATGGACACAAATGGAAATGTTAATTTCTCTAAGAGAATGCTTTGGGCAGGGAGTAATGGGTCTGGTGAGGTTGCCATGTTCCATCCTTTCATTTTCTTCAGTGGCCTTAGTCCTGTCAAGCTCATGGTAGGTGTTCAGTTCCAGTGCAGAGAAATGGCTGGCAAATTCTTTGTTTTTTTTGGTGATCACATGCGCCCACGGTGGGGGAGGGGCAGAGGAAGAGGGAGAGAGAGACTCTTAAGCAGACTCTGCGACCAACTCCAAGCCCAGCGTGGGGCTTGTTTTCAGGACCCTGAGATCATGATCTGAGCCGAGATCAAGAGTCAGATGCTTAACCAACTGAGCCAGCCAGGTGCCCCAAAATGACTAGCAAATGCTTAGGTTTAACACACACTATATGTATTAAAATCCCAAGACTTAAGCAACCCAAGTGTTCTTCAGTAGATGAATGGATCAAGTAGATGATGATCACACACACACACACACACACACACACACACACACACACACACGAGTGAACTGTTACTCGGCCATAAGAAAGGATGAGATCTTGGCCATTTGTGACACCACGGATGGGCCCAGAGGGCATTTTGCAAAGTGAAATAAGTCAGACCGAGAGAGACAAATACCAAATGACTCCCACCCCCCCATGGGGAATCTAAAAACCAGATGGAGAAACAAAGAAAAGCAGAAGCTGACCCATGAATGCACAGAATGAACTTGCCAGAGGGGAAGGGTTGGGGGGTGGGTGAGATGGGTGAAGAGGAGCGGGAGAAACAGGCTTCCAGTGACGGGGTAAGTCACGGTGTAAAAGGCACAGCATGAGGAATATGGTCAGTGTGTGGCAGTATTCTGTGGTCACTCGTGAGCACAGCCTAACATACAGACTTGTCAAGTCACAATGCTGTATACCTGAACATTGTGTCAATTATACTTTAATTAAAAAATTCTATTATTAAAAAAGATGAAACAAAATTACATGTGCTTCAAAGTCTTACAAGAAAGTCATAAGTTACCCCTCCTTGGTGTAATAAATGAGCTTCATGCAACTTAAGATGAGACGCTTGGGGCACTTGAGTGGCTCAGTCGGGTGAGCCTCTATCTCTTGGTTTCTGCTCACGTCATGATCTCGAGGTCCTGGGATCGAGCCCCACGTGGGGCTCCACACAGCGTACTTGAGAGTCTGCCTTTCCCTCTGCCCTTTCTGCTTGCACTCTCTTTCTCTCTTTCTAAAATAAATCTCAAAAAAAAATCCTTAAATGTCATGGTTCCGCAATTGTGTAGTTATCGTTGTTTGCCGTATAAATAACTGGCTTTAAAAATTCAGGTGGATTAATAGTTAAACACAAAAAGCTTAGCATTAAGTGGGGAAAGGAACGTGTTTAAACATCTGGTACATCCCAATGGGGGAAAAAAAAAATACTTGATCTAAAACATGGGAAGAAATCACAAAGGTAATTGATAGTGTTGAGTAGGAAAAATGTAGAACTTCTCTGTGTCATAATTATAAAAGACAGCAGCATGGAAAACATGAATAAGGTGCTTGCGGACAGATTAATTACCTTGATACATAAAAATCAATAAGAAAAACACTGGTAACAGTAACCATAATAGGTAAAACTCAATAAGTAAAACATGAAGAGCCCCACAGATAAATGGAAACAGTAATAGAAAACTCAGAAGAAACCCAGGGAGCTTAAAAAAGATACACCGACCATGTTAACAATGACCAGTAATTTTCAGAAGTGCACATTAATACCAAGAGATGCTTTCATTCACTTATGAAATTAGCAAAGATTATTAAGATAATACAGCTAAGCATGTAATGAAATGAGCTCCCCATCACTGATAATAGTATGAATGGGTATATATTCTTGGAGACTTACTCATGTTTTTTTAATGACCTTGTAATTCTAGGAATCTAAGAAAACATTGAAACTGGACAAAAATGGAAGTGCAAAATGATTACTGTCCTATCATTTGTAGAAGCAAATCCCTTGGACCACCTCCCCATCCTTTAATATTAGCATTGTTTTTTTTTAATTTAAATCAATTAGCCAACTTAGTGGACATCATTAGTTTCAGATGCTACACGTTCAGTACTAACATTAGCATTATTAACCGACTTATTAATACACAGTTGTGTTCACACAACAGTGTCTCTTGCAACTAGAAAAAAAAAAGTCAGTATTCTTACAATGAGATGTTGATAACCAAGTGGGAAAATGCATTTTCCATCAGTGTTCATTGAAAACCGCTGGATCGAGATGATATCCTAATATTTTTAGTTCAAACAAAGGTGGAAATAGATTTGCCCAAATGTAAAGAGTAGAGTTACCCAAGGACAGTAGAATTGAGTGCTGCTTTTGTTATGATTTATATTTTTTGGTACTTTCCAAATGCTTTTAAAGGAAGCATCTTTAATTAGAAGAAAGTTTGTTTTTGGGTTTTTTTGAAGAATTTATAAAAAGGAACTTGTACCCATGATCTGGGCTGGGACTTCCATCCCACCTTTGTGAGAGCACATGGGGGCCAGTAAAGTGTACTACCGAAATGACTTAGAGGTAAAGATTTATTTCAGAAAGATTGAGGGACACAGATTGATTGATTGATTGATTGAGATTCTGAGAAATCTCTTCATTTCTTGGAAATAGCAGCAATAGCCACAAAAATGTAATAAACCAAACTAGATTCTCCAGTTAACAATGTTATTAGCCTATGGTAGTTCAGAGTAGAGTTGGAAATTCACAGAGGTCCATTTTGCTCTTGCAGATGTCGTCTGCTGCTGAAAATGGAGATGCCGCACCCGGAAAACAAAATGAAGAAAAAACTTACAAAAAAGTGAGTGACTGTTTTGTTTGCTTTCCTTGGCTCAGAAAAAAAGGAACACTTTCGTTGCTTGGAATGTTAATCTCTCCTAGGCCTTTTCTCCCTATAAAGCAGTTGCGTGTACGTTACTGCCTTAGTTTTTTGCCGCTCTCACAAATTACTACACTTGTGTGGTTCCGACGACACAGATGTAGGATACTATAGTTCTAAGGCTGACATGAATCTGGGGCTGGGATCCGGGTGTCTATAAGGCTGCGGTCCTTCCTGGAGGTCCTAGGAGAGAGTCCATTCCCTTGTCTTCTCCAGCTTCTCCAAACTGCCTGTGTCCCCTGTCTCCCGATTCCCTTCCAGCTTCAAAGCCCATAAAGACCAGCTGAATCTCTCTCAGGCTGTATCGCTCTGACCACTTTCAAGGATGCTTGTGATAACCTGGAGCCCTCCTATATAATCTAGAAGGATCCCTTGATTTTTAAAATAAGCTGGTTAGCAACCTTAATTTCTTCTGCAACCTGAACTCCTCCTTACTATCTAACATATTTGTGGCTTGTAATGATTAGGACAGGGGCATCTTTGCAGGGGCCGCGGGGGGGGGGGTGCATTTTTGTGCTTACCATAGTTACTATACTATAAAGATTGACAGAAGGGAGTTATTTGAAGACCTTTCTTATTCCTAAGAAGGAGGCCCTTATGTGGACAGTGTTCTCCGATATGTGAATCTTTCTTAAGATTTTATTTATCCAAGAGAGAGGGAGAGAGAGCCCAAGCAGGGGGAGGGGCATAGGCAGAGGGAGAAGCAGACGCCGCACTGAGCAGAGAGCCCGGTGTGGGACTTGATCCCAGGACCCCAGGATCATGACCTGAGCCGAAGGCAGATGCTTAATGACCTGAACCATCCAGACGTCCCCCTATATGCGAATCTTTTAATTGACTTGCTACTTCTTACCAAAATTTTACACATTTTTTACCTTTTTATTTTGGGAAAAAAAAAAAATTGGAACGTGAAATTCTGTCCCATCCCTTTCTAAGCCTTTCAGATTCCGTATCTTCAGCCCATTTCACAAAAATCTCCTTCCAGACTTTCCAGGGTATCTTACCTTGCCACTCTTTGATAAATTCTTTACTCTTCGCAAGGAAGTTCATGTTCAGACACATTACCAGGGAGTCTCATCTTCTCAGTCACCATTGCTCCTGCTTTTAAATTGACTGTACATTTTACTTTTAAAAGCCCTTGCCCTCCCGTCTTGGAAGTGTAGGAGGTTTGTGTTTTGAAGGTTGGTTCTCTCTCTTAACTTTCCCGTTTGCCTTTTACTCCTTCGTGGCTAGCTAGCAAGACCTGTTGTCGATAAGTACATGAACCGTCTGATCCACCCACATCTCCATTCGGGTCGGGAATTAGCATGATATTTCCTGCTCCGTTTTCCTGTGGAAGACGCTGCCCTTTTTCCTGATAAATCTTCTCCCCCGAGTTTCCTGCTCAGCCACATGGAGAGATATAACCAGGGAGTTACGGTCCCAAGTGGTGATGTGGGTGGGGCAGAGTGGGGAAGATTCAAGAGCTCAGAAGTGTCGGGGATAGGGTATAAAATGTGTCGGTCTGGCGGCAGGCAGTGGTACACTGTAACTTATCTGTAGACTCAGGTAGAAAACCAAATCCCATCTCATTTACCCAAGACTCCCTGTCACTGTTTCCGATCCGTTTCGGGTGGTTTTTTCGGTCCCCATCCCGACACACGGCGGTTCTTGACTGACCTCTGATCCCCAGGACTTCTTTAGTGATGCAGACGTTAACAGGAGGAATGTGACCATGAGGTCTGGGAGTTTGCTCACTTTGTCTCGCCCCCAAATTAGTAAAGCCAAGCATTCAGTAATAGAGATGGGATTCTGTGAGGAACACCTCTAATAGCGTTTTTGACTCTGCAGTGTTGGTAAGGCTGTAAGAACTAAAAATCAGATACTAAGATGGCAAACAACTCCAATCCAATAAATAAGAGAAGATGCAGGAAACTTGACACAGAAACACCAATGGTTTATTTTATTATTATTTTTTAAGTGTGTGCTGGCAATAGGAGCTCTTGGATGATCTCTGATCTTAAGCGGAAGATAAGGAGGTGAGGAAGAGGTTTTTAGTTTCTCTGAGAAAAGCACCAAAAAGACAGTCTAGTGCCTGAGTCTCCAGTCCTCAATAAATATGGTGTTGATATGCAGAGGAAGAAGGAGGGACTATGCAGAGAAAGTGTTGTTTTTACACAGCAGACTGCTTAGCTGAACTGCTCAATTTAAGTCTTTGCCATGAAGCAAAGAGACCTTCAAACTAGGGGTGTTCATAGTGAAGTTACCGGAGACGATGAGAGTCTCACTAGCTTTTGGAAATATGTTTGTCTCTAGGCCCAGAAGAACCATTTCCCAAAGGAAGGAACTTGAAGCCAGGGTAGAGAAACGACTGGGAGTGAGCTTTGAAAAATCGGGACAGTGGAGGAGATAAACATGTGTCATCCCTCTTTTCAGCAGTGAGGAGAAAGTACATTCTGGAAACCAGATGTGTCTTTGCTCCTCAGCCTGATTTGAGCACGGGTTAGCATCTGGTTTATGTACATTCAGAGAGGAAACACACGTCCCTTACAAACCTGCAGAGGTTCTTGAAGATTATGCTTATGTCAGATTAACTACATTTTCTATTACGAGAGTCATTAAATTGGTCACAGATAAGGAGAAATCTCAAGTTTAATGAATTTTGATTTAAGGGCACCAGGAACATTCTTGTTCCTGCTGGTGGTTCAGACAAGGTGGAGACACAGGGACTGAATATTATCAGTGGTGGCCTTGTACCTGGCTGGACTGACGTTTCCAACAAATGGCAGTTTTGCTTCCTGTCCCCTTGTCTCTACCAGCATGGTGCCTGAGTTGACCGTGTGTAGCTTCATGTTTTTGACCCATGATATTCATGAAGATGTGTGATTTATCCTGGGCCACTATACAAATGACAATCAACCAGGAAGGTAACTAACAGACTAGCCGAGTGTCTTCAAGGCCACCTTGCATTTCCTTCAGAATTGTCCCTTGTACAAATACTTGGAAGTTACATTGCTTTCCCAGTCCACAAGGCCTTACCACGAGGTATACACCTTCATAATAAGGAGCTTTGATGACCCATTGGGTTTTTGCCTCTGACTGGAGGCAACCCTGGGGAAGGGCCTCCTGACCTTGTGTTTTGGACAGGGAAAGGCTATCAAAGGAGTTTATAGGAGCTTATAGTTGAGTGGGAGGGACGAGACATGAAAACAACTTTAGAACCCAAGAGCCTGTAATAAAGGGTTCAAAGGAGGAGAGATCAGTATGGGTTAGAGTTAACAAGGAGGCCTGGGCTTCCTCTGTCATGCCCCAGATTCACCGGACAGCTGCCAGCCACACTCAGCGTCAGGAGGGCTGGGATTTCCACGTGTCTGTAGGAACACTCAGTGTTCCCGGGGCAACGCTTTCCTCTCAGTCTCGGTTATCTGCACGTGATCCCGGAAGCTGGCTGCCTTTTGTTCTTTCCGTTGACCGTTTCCCTAATCCACGATCCGTTCTCCGTGAGCCGAAGAAGAGTAGCTAAAACCAGTGGGCAAGGCTCCTGTCTTAAGCTAACAGACGAAATAAGAATTTGGACTTTACCTGCTTCCAAAAAGCGCGTTGCCCTGAAGGCAAGTGTTACAGGCCGCCCGGCTGTATTTACAGGGTGTGGTATTTCCATTCTTGGCTCATTTATTGAGTGTCGTCCGAAAGCAAGCGTTGTAAACGCAAAGGCCTGCAGTGGCCCCGCAGGTGACTGGAGGGAACTAGCCCCAGGGAAGGTAGCCAAGAGGAGAATTCAGCACCATTCAATAGAGCCGGAGCGTGAGTGCTCGCCCAGGCGTACTGATTTCCGAGAAACTCAAATGTGCATTCTGATGGAACACCTCCGATTTTTAAAGGTTGGCAACTGATTCAGAATTTTTCAGGATAGTCAGGGTAAAGCAACACACTCCCGATCATGTCTGACCTTCACACGAGGGCCAGTCTGCACCCTCTCCACTGTTTGAGGACAGACGTGAGGTAGGAAGAGAAGAAGATGCCAAAGAAACGCACACGGAACCTGGTCTCTGCCCTCTATGACATACAATTGGTTTAAGGTAAAAAAAAAAAAAAAAAAGACCCACATGACAAAATTAAGTAATAACTCAAATTGGTATTAAGTGTCAAAGCAAGTGGCATTTCACGTAATCCGCTAGCAAGTGCTGACGAGCCCAAAGCTCATTACAGTCTTCTGGGGAAAAGGCCTTTTCTTGAACTCGTTCATTAGCAAGCGCATTTTGCTGGGATACAAATTTTATAGATGCCTCGTTGCTTTCTGGCGCAGTGGAAAATCCCACTCCTTAGGGGACTGCGAATTGATTGGTTTCGGTGGTGGGGCATCCGATGAACACAGGCACCGAGTCAGGACCGAACATGATTTGTTGGAGGAAGTGGAGAGTCTGGCCTGGACAAAGCTAAGTGTCAGTGTTTAGGGAAAGTGCATGAGATTTGGGGGTGGTTGGGCTACCTCTAAGGGACAGGTAGCCTTGCGAGCTCTTTTGGGGGGTGTAGATTTTAGGCTCTTGGCCAGCACTATGTGTTAGAACTTTCTGCAGTGATCATTAGTGCAGTGTCATCTGCACTAGTACATTAGGAAGATGCTGCGTATGGCTCGTGAGCTCCGGAATCCGTGTCCAGTTTGTCTGAGGAACGAGTTTTTAATTTTAGTTAAATTTCAACGTAGAGAAGCACATGTGGCCAATGGCTGCCATGTTGGACAGCGCAGTTCCAGGCAGTGAAGTACCACAGCGTTGGTTGGGAGATTAATGACATGGGGAAATAGTAGGACAAGTCACAATAAAAGCTGACCTGGAAGTTTCCAGAGTTCCTGCTAGAAATGTTACAACCACTGATGGAGCTACAGAAATTTGAGGAAGACATTTTAAAATTTTTTTCCTAAGGTGAGAAATTTTGAAGGTCCCAGAAGGCAGTCCATCAGTTCACTTTAAGAATGTTCTAAGTTGGGACGCCTGGGTGGCTCAGTTGGTTGAGCGGCTGCCTCCGGCTCAGGTCATGATCCCAGCGTCCTGGGATCGAGTCCCGCATCGGGCTCCTTGCTCAGCAGGGAGCCTGCTCCTCTCTCTCTGCCTCTGCCTGCATCTCTGCCTGTGTTCTCTCTCTGTTAAATGAATAAAAAAAAATTAAAAAAAAAAGTTCTAAGTTCAGGGAAAATACTGATGCTGGAGATGTGAGGTGTCCCTGTTTTATATGTGAGGAAATTGCCCACCCCTCCCCCATGCTTTCAAAACAGATGTCAGAGTGATTCACTGACTTATCCCAGGTCACCTCGCAGTTCTTTGTCAGGGAGACGATTAAAATCTCTGGCCCTGTGATGTCCCAGTTGTGGGACTTGTTCATTAGAATTGGTCATAGTCTCCCAGTCAGCTGGGCATGGAATGACCGGGGCATTTGTTACTGCCGCCATTTGCATTTCTTCCTCTCTCCAGGCTCCACCCAAGATGGGCACTCCAGGCCTCTTGCCCCTTCCTCTACCACTTCTCCTTCCATCCTGGGCCTGCCCACTAGAGCACCCCCACCCCCTGGAGATTCGGTTTTGATGACCACTTCACGCTGCCCTAGATAAAGAGGTGGCCTGCCTTTGGCACCAACACCCCAACCATCAATCTCTTCACCTGATTTCCACCATGACCAGCACGCTTGATGGCAGCCCTCAGAATGGCAGGCTAGGACCCACTGTCCTTGACCCAGGTTCCCTAGTTTTTTCCAGAGTTGTTCATTTAATTTTAGTGTCCCAGCCAGTTTCCCTATCAGCGGAAGTAGACAGTGATGGGGTAAGAGGGAATCATGCCAGCCCCTTACCACATTACAAGGAAAGATGACTCTTACGACTTTGTAAACATAAGTAGGATAATGACTCAGAGATACTTTGATCTAAGAAGAAGCGTATATTTTAATACAAGCTCTTTTGTGAACTATCTCTGGGAAAACACATGGGGCACCGGTAACATTGGCTGCCTCCGGGAAGAACTGGGTGGTGGGACTCTTGAGTTGGGAAACCGCTTGTCTGTATATGTGTTGAATTTTGAACCATGTGAATGTCTCACCTATTCAAAAACCGAATAGATAACATTTTTAAGGTGGGAATGGTGGCTGACTTGTGTCTCCTGCCCTGACAGCTCTTGCTTGCCTTTGGTCTAGAGAGCCGGCACTCCCATAAATTGAGATGCTTGCTTTGTGTCCTGGGAGGGCTCCACACTGGGGATTAAGTGAGGTAGGTTTTCCTGTGCACTGAATACCCGTTCTCACCTATAGCAGCCACAGTGGTCTCTAGGAGGAGTGATCCTTGGGCATTCCCATTGTTACTCTTAGTCACCATAATCCAAAACACCCTGACCCCGTGGTTTTCAACCAGTGCCACGTGCCCCCCCCCCCCAAGGAACATCTGGTGACGTCTGGAGACATTTTTGATTGTCACAGTTGGCGGGCTGGTGCTACCAGCATCTAGCAGGTGGAGCCGAGCCATACTGTGTCCTGTAACACACAGGACAGTGCCCACAACGGAGGATTGCTGCATTGTTAGTAGCAGCAGAACTGAAAAACCTTCCTCAAACCAATCTATCCTTTGAAGAGGGTAGATGTCAGTCTCACTCTTGGAGATCTTGGTTGTATAACCTTAGGCATTTTCTCTAATTGATCTGAATCTTCATTTTTCTCTTTGATAAAATGTCATGAATGCTTTCCCTGACTGCCTCACTGTGCAGGGAGGATCGGACACATCCTGGAAAAAGTACAATACCAGTGTGTGAAATCACTGCCCTCCTTAGCAAGAGCGAGATCCCTTGGCCTCAGATTTCCAATCGGATTACTTCTGTTAGTACTGAGCAGGGCAGGCCCATGTGACTGTCTCCACCAGGGCTGGGCTCATGAGGAGTTGGGTCAGTTAGCATCCTAGCTGCTGGCTCGTGAGGAGATGGGTCAGTTAGCATCCTGGTGCTGACTTGTGAGGAGGTTGGTTAGTTAGCATCCTGATTGCTAGCTCGTGAGGAGGTGGGCCGGTTGGCCTCCTGGTTGCTGGCTCGTGAGGAGATGGGTCAGTTAGCATCCTGGTTGCTGGCTCCTGAGGAGTTGGGTCAGTTAGCATCCTGGTTGCTGGCTCGTGAGGATTTGGGTCAGTTAGCATCCTGATGCTGACTTGTGAGGAGATGGGTCAGTTAGCATCCTGTTTGCTGGCTCATGAGATGATGAGTCAATTAGCATCCTGGTTGTTGGCTTGTGAGGAGATTGGTTAGTTAGCATCCTGGTTGCTGGCTCATGTGGAGATGGGTCAGTTAGCATCCTGGTTGCTGGCTCGTGAGGAGGTGGGCCGGTTGGCCTCCTGGTTGCTGGCTCCTGAGGAGATGGGTCAGTTAGCATCCTGGTTTCTGGCTGGTGAGGAGATGGTCAGTTACCATCCTAATGCTGGACTTGTGAGATGGGTCATTTAGCATCCTGGTTGCTGGCTTGTGAGGAGATGGGTCAGTTACCATCCTGGTTGCTGGCTCGTGAGGAGATGAGTCGGTTGGCCTCCTGGTGCTGGCTCAAGCCTGGCCTGGGCATGGGAGAGCAAAGAGTGGGTGCTGGGGCAGGGCTCTGTGGCCTTCCATAGAGCCGTGGCTTCAGAATAAGAGAAGGGTGAGCTCCTGATGGTGGGCTGCCATTATGTTTGTTTAAATTGAGCAGCAAACTGATAAACTACATCATTTTCAGAGAAGGGAAAATTTTCAGTAATCCCCTCAGGTTTAGAAGCATGTAGAATCATCTACCATTACCGTCCACCCGTCTGCGCAGATCTTCCCTTGAAACCCTTCAGCTTCCGTCTGGTGCGACCTGTGCTTCTGTGTTCTTCCTCACCACCTCCAAAAGCAAGTCATTACAGAGCCACCTTTATGACTTCCAGGCCATACATTTCAGGTCACTAAGCAGAAACAGTGGGCACCTTCAAATAGGAGGAGAAGCCAAACTGTCCTATCAAGGTGTTCCCTGGCCTCGTTCTTTTCTAAGTGACCTATTTTGACCTTCACATTGGAGGGAGCGTCTACATGTGAAGCCACCCAGGTTTGCTACACATCTGCATTCTGATTAACTACAAAATTTCTATTTTTCTTTTTCTTGTCCCTGATCCCAATAAAATTGCATTGGTGTCCCCCAAACACCCTAAATGTGCTACACAGCTTTCTCGGGGCAACAGTGACTCCATTGTTGAGGTTGGTGTTCATGGCAGGTGGCTAGCCTGGGGTTTTTAGTGTTTCTGCAGCCCGCTGGGCCTTCTGAGGGGAGCTCCTGCTCTCAAGGTACAATTAGCTTTGGCTTTCAAATTAAAAGGCTTAATATACCCAGGAGATCTCCATGCCTCCCTGCACAGCTTGGAGGTTCTGATCTGGCCAGCAGGTCTCTGGTCCCAAGGCCTGTGGGTTGTCCTTTTTTTTTTTTTTTTTTTAAGATTTTATTTGTAAGTAATCTCTACACCCAACATGGGTCTCGAACTCACAACCCTGACCTCATGAGTCACAGGCTCCCCTGGCTGAGCCAGCCGGGTGCCCCTCACTTTTGCCTTTTAATTGCTACCACCCCATTTCCCTTGCCTCACACAACAGAGATTTTTCAAGGTGTCTCTTAGAAATTAGTTGAGAACACAGAAATGAGACATTCTAGAATTCTCGATTGTGGATTCCAGAAAAGAAGACCGGCAGCATCAGTTAGGTTCTCGTCTTCTGTCTACTTCACAAAAACGAATAGGATGTATGCCATGTGCTTATTCATAATGTTAACTGTTTTAAGAGGTTAGAATCATTGGTTGCTAGAAGAATCTTACATATCGAATTCCTTTGAGTGTATTCTAGCCAGAAACCTAATTCAGCAAACAAAGGCATAGTTATTATCAACGGGAAGCAATTTCAAAAGCTTTGTTAATAACAAGAGCAACATTTTTCAAGGGCTTAGCCTATGCCAGGCTTCTGTCTGAGTACTTAAGAATTATTAACTCACTTAACCTGCTAACAACCGGTTGCTAATTTATAGATGTGGAGATGGGTCAGTTAGGCACAGAGAGGTTCATTGATCTGCTCCAGGCACCCTAGTAAGTAGCAGAAGAAGGCTGGGTTTTGAACCCAACCTTCTGTCTCTGGGGTGTGTCAGACTCAAACCACTGCAGAGTCCTCTGAAGCCTGTGCTGCCTCTGACATTAAAATGGAACCTTCTCAGTTATCCACTAGAAAGGTGGGGACCCAGGGTACAGATGAAACCAGCCACCTTTGGAATGGGACCGAAATAGAACGGAATCATTTTCCAGTATGTTTTCCCAGATTCAGTGGTTCAAAAACCACCTTGCCTTGTCCAAAGTGTGTTTCTCTTCTGAATATAGAATCTGAACTGTAGCCTCAAAAGGACATTTTTAGAAAGTCCATATTAATTTTGAAATGAAAAACCATCTGATCCCTGGGGCACGGCGTGGAAATAAAACCACCGAATAATGATTTCAAAAAACCGGTCTTGAGCCCAGAACTAAAGGTTGAGATCCACTTTGGAGGGGGCGATAGATTTCGAGCGGGCCTATTAGCAGAACACATTTCAAACCTCACTCTCCTGTGGACTGTCACAGGAGGAACAATAATTCACTAATAATCTCAGTAGCACAAAAGATCTGATCAAGAAAGTATTGGGTTGGAGGGTGAATCCTTGGAAAGTTATTTTCCTGGGCGGAAGGTTTCCCCAGATGGTACACCTGTATTTTCTGGCAAGTTCGCTGTCTGTGGATCCTGTGTCTGTGGCTTTTATTATACCCCAGAAGGCAGAGAAGACAGTGCAGACCTTTGCAGAGAAGCTGTCCCTGAGACATTGAGCCCGTCATTAAGGAGAGTGGCAGGAGAAGGTGGTTGTGGTCTCTGAGGGCTGTAACATTTGGATTCTTGCTCCTTCTTTATCTTTGTATCTTTTGCCCAACCCCCAACACGTAGGTATATCCAGACACCCGGAGACACAAATCAGGTTCAGCGAAAAGGAACATTTTTAACTATTTGCAAGGCCTAATTGCTTTTTTTCCCCTCAATGTAGAGAGGATCACCTGTTCTTATTTTTATGGGAGTGCCTTTTACGCATCCAACATGCGCCGCGCTCTAGGGCACGTGGTGGATCAGGGAACCCTGGGTTAGTGAGCTCCCCACTGACATACAGGCTGTCCAGGTATGTCCTGATTCCCCCGAGCTACTTTTTCATACTGTGACTTTGTCATTTTTTAAGGATGGTGGTTAGTGCCTGGGAGAGAAGACATACATCTGATGGTCGGTCCATGCATGCATTCATTCATTCATTCATTCATTCATTCATTCATTCAGCTTCGCACCATGCTGGACCCCGGGGGTAGGACAGAAGCCCACACAGACGTAGTCCCTCCCCTAATAATGCTTTCCTTGTCGTGGTTGAGACAAACCAGAAGATGTAAACATAATAAAATAATTACTGACATTTAAAGGGCTATGAGATAAAACCACCCATATATGGTAAATTAATTTGTGACAGGTAAATGGAGCCACAGCAAACTAGAAACTGACTTCTGCACAGCGAAGGAAACTGTCAGCGAAATGAAAAGGCTCTCCGCTGAATGGGAGAAGATATTTGCAAATGATATAGCCAATAAAGGGTTAATATTAAAAATATGTAAAGAACCCATACAACCCAATAACAGTAAAACCAAGCAGTATGATTTCAAAATAGGCACAGGATCTGAATAGACATTTTTCTGAAGAAGACATAAGATGGCCACGAACACGAAAAAATGCCTAGGGTTACGCAGCATCAGGAAAATGCAAATCACATCCACACCTCACACCTGTTGGAATGGCTCTTACAAAAAAGAGAAGAAAAAAACAGTTGTTGGTGCGGACGTGGAGAAGAGAGAATCCTCTTGCACTATTGGTGGGAATGTAAGTTGGTGCAGCCACTATGGAAAACAGTATGAAAGTTCTTTAAAAAATTGAAAAATAGATCCTGGGTATTTTATCTGAAGAAAACAAAAATACTTAAAAAGATATATGTACTCCCATGTTAATTGCAGCAATATTTAGAATAGCCAAGATATGGAAACAACCTAAATGTCCATTGATAGATAAATGGATTAAAAAGATGTGGTATACATACATACATACACACACGAACACACACACACACACACAATGGAATACTACTCACCCATAAAAAAGAATGAAATCTTGCCATTTGTGACAACATTAGATGGACCTTGAGGGTATTATGCTAAGTGAAATAAGTCAGACAAAAACAAATAGTGCGTGATATTTCACTTATACATGGAGTCTAAAAACAAACATAAAACAGACCTCATAGATTGGCCAAAGGGGAGGGGAGTAGGGGGTGGTCAAAATGGGTGAAGGGGATCAAGAAGTACGAACTTGCAGTTTGAAGTCACAGGGATGTAATGTACAGCATGGTGATTATGACTATTATTTAATTACTATACCAAATATACTACTATTTTAACTGTAATATTGTACTGCGTATCGGAAAGTTGCTAAGAGTAGATCTTGACAGTCCTCATCAAGAGGGAAAAAAATTTGTAACTGTGTGGTGACTGATGGTAGACGATCACTTTGCAATAGAGACAGATATCATCATTATGTCGTACCTCTGAAACTAATATAGCGTGGTATGTCTGTTGTAATTTAACCTAAAATATGCTATAAAGAAAATAAGAGCAGGGGTGCTCCCTTTTAGATAAAAGTATTTCGGGAGCCTCTTTAAGGAGGTGACATGGGGTCTGGGATCACCAATGTGAGAAGGAGAAGGAGCCAGCCAACAGAAGAGTAGACATAAGAATGTTCTTAGCAGAGAAGGCAGTATTTGCCACGTCCTGAAAGGAAGGAGCTTCATGGGTTCAAGGAATTGAAGGAGAGGCCATTGTGATGGAGGGTCCTGGGCAAGGAAGTGGAGGGAAGATGGAGTGAGAGCAGTGGCTCTCAACTGAGCCCCGTATTATGTCCCAGGGAACATAAGACAAGGCTTTCACAGCTTAGGGGGAAGAGCAGGGGCAAGTGCTACCGGCCTGAAGTGGAGTAGAGCCCAGGAACGCTGCTACGGAGTCTGCAATGCACAGGATAGGCCCCTGCAACAAAGGTCCAGGGTTCCCTTCCTATTTGTTGAGCTTGGAACACCCCAGGAGTCGGTGGGTTGAGCTCGCCCCAGAATCGGTGAGATAGGTGGAAGAGAAGCCCCAGGACTGGAAAATATTCACATTTTGATGCTACCTCCTAACACCTTCCTTCATGGAGTTCTAGTCCTCAAATAAACAAAGCTGGCCAGTTCATCCCCTTCTAGTCTTCTCTGAGCCTTTGATAGTAGAGAGAATCCATACTCAACAGCACGACATGCGAGTCCGTAAGGGGTATGTCCCCAGTGGACTTGTCTTGTCCCATCTCCTGCCACGCAACTCTCTCCCAACTCCAGTCACATGGAATATGTCCATCCGTGTTCCTTTCCATCCATGTTGATCACTCTAGAAGGTCTCTCCCAACTCCAGTCACATGGAATATGTCCATCCGTGTTCCTTTCCATCCATGTTGATCACTCTAGAAGGTCTCCATTCCAGAAACTGCTGTCCTTGCACTTCCCCATGCTCCCAGGCACTGACTGTTCGTAACACCTTCCCGGGTCTCCCTCACCATCCTGCCCTTGACCTCTGTTATATCACGGGTGACTTTGTTTTGTAATAATTGTTTGCAGTTATATCCTGCGCCCACTGCCCCTCGAGTAACTAGAGAGCAGGGGCCTTGCCCAATCATCTTGACATCCGTAGGGTCCCATACCGTGCCTGGCACAAAACGTTCAAGAGATGTATCACTTTTTTCTTCTTAATTCTAAAATTGTCATAGACTTTCCAGAGAGATATGTTCTTGAGCCAACGGTCCCGGATCTGCAATTAGAGGTGAGATAATGCTGGAGGGGAGAGGGGGCGAGGGGCGAGAGGACTTGGTGCTTTGGGTATTCGGATTGAAGAAAGAACACTTTGAAAGAGCGCAGTTCAGTTCTTTTGGCTTTTTCTCTTTCACAGTTGTAGTGATGATCTGTATCGTGGGCCACGGTGTGATATAAACGTCGGCTATTAATTTTTTTGGCGTCCTTAAGCCCCTTTGTCGATAGTGTACAGACTGCTTAAAATCAGCCGCTTGGGAAGGAGCTTCAGCAGGAATTTTGAAAGGCAGTCTCTTCCCAACTTCCATCGCTTAAAGTCTTCTAGATGTTGCCCCAATTAAACGCTGCCCCAGCGGGGGGCCGGTTCCTGTCAGGGAGAAGCAGGAATTGGGAGTGGTAGGCAGCCCATTTCTCTAGCATAGTTGCATCCTGGACATCTTTTTCTTTGTATCACGAAAGACACGGGATCAGCGATTTTTGAGGTTTGCTCTTTCGGAGGGAACGAGGGGGAGTAATAGAGCAGTTGTCAGAGCTGCTCCAGCCTTCACGAAGTAGAAAAGGCAGGCGGTGGTGACGAGAGCCCGTCCTCGGGTCCTTCCTCCATCCCTCACTAAGGCTGGGCTGAGAAGGGAGCCTGGCCGGGGTGCTCCGCGTCCTGGAGGACAGGTCATGTCTGAGCATGGCCATCCCACAGTATGGTTTTAATCGTAAATCTGGTGAAGGATGAGGAGGGGCACGGAAGATGGTCGTTGGCTGTGCAGATAGTAAGTTGGTACCCTTGTCGCTAGACCCCCTGTTCCCCCAGTGGAACTGAAGTCCCATGAGAGCAAGGACTTGGCCAACCAGATGGAACTCAATCCTTAGTGAAGGAACAGATTTTATTTCACTTTCTCTATAGTGAGACGTTGCTCACGTTTGGAAATCCAAATGGCCTGGGGCCCTGTTCTCTGCGGATGGTGGGCCCCGCTGTGGAGTATCGAGGTAGTAGTTCTTTTGAAAAAGCAGGGGAATTTTGCGGAAAAAGGAAACCTAACTTTTGTTCGTTAAAGACCCCTTTTAAAAGAAAGAAAGAAAAGGTGTCCTGTGTCCAGAAAGGAAAAATGTTTTCTTCGCTTTCCATCTTATTGGATAAAAATTTAAAGGCCTGTACTGTAGCTTTACCATCTCTAGTGTTTGATTTAGTTTTAGGAAACTGATTTCAGCTTCAGGAGTCCTTTCTCTTCATCTTGCTTTGCCTTGACATGTTGGAGCTGCTCTCCCCAGACTAGTGGAATGTTCCTGGGGGAAATGAAATGTTCTCTCTGAGGACACAGAGTGCAGTAGAAAGTGACAAATCGGTGTCACCAAAGACAGCAGGTTGGGGTAGATGGGGGCGGGCAGGGCCAATTTGGTGTTGCATGTGTTTTAAAGAAAATCTTTGAAAAAAAACTGGTGAAATTTTGATCGGGATGGCATTGAAAGTATAGATTGTTCGGGGCAGTATAGACATTTTAACAATGTTTATTTTTCCGATCCATGAGCATGGAATGCTTTTCCACCTTTTTTGTCTTCTTCAATTTCTTTCATGAGCGTTCTGTAGTTTCTCGAGTACAGATCCTTTACCTCTTTGGTTAGGTTTATTCCCAGGTATCTTATGGTTCTTGGTGCTACAGTAAATAGATTCTCTAATTTCCCTTTCCATATTTTCATTGTTAGTGTATAGGAAAGCAGTTGATTTTTGTGCATTGATTTTGTATCCTGCCACATTACTGAATTGCTGTTTGAGTTCTAGTGGTTTGGGGGTAGAGTCTTTTGGGTTTTCCATATAAAGTATCATGTCATCTGCGAAAAGAGAGTTTGACTTCTTCACTGCCAATTTGAATACCTTTTATTTCTTTTTGTTGTCTGATAGCTGTCGCTAGGACTTCTAGCACTATGTTGAACCAGAGATGGCGAGAGTGGACATCCTTGTTGTGTTCCTGATCTCAAAGGGAAGGCTGTCAGCTTTTCCCCATTGAGAATGATATTTGCTGTGGGCTTTTCATAGATAGACTTTATGATGTTGAGGAATGTTCCTTTCCCTATACTTTGAAGAGTTTTAATCAGGAACGGATGCTGAGTTTTTTGAAATGCTTTTTCTGCATCAGTTGAGAGGACCATGTGGTTCTTCTCTCTTCTCTGTTGATTTGTTCTGTCACATGGATTGATTTGCGAATGTTGAACCACTCTTGCATCCCAGGGATAAATTTCCCCTGGTCATGATGAATAATCTTTTTAATGTGCTGTTGGATCCCATTAGCTGGGATCTTGTTGAGAATCTTGGCATCCATATTCATCAGGGATATTGGTCTGAAATTCTCCTTTTTGATGGGGTCTTTGAAAAGACAAAGCAGCATGAACCCAGTCATTCCCCACCTCATTTTTTTTTAACTTCATTATGATAAACTCGGAGACAAAAGTGTTCCACCATTCCATCCCCTAATGTTCCTGGAACACTTCATTTGGATATAACTGTAATAATTGTAAATTAGGGGTGTCTTAAAGTTGTAAATACAAAAGGGATTTTTGAAGCCGTGAAGTTCCATTTGTGACCAAACAAAATCAAATGATAGAGTCCTCTGAGATTGTGCTTTGGTGAACGAAATCCTGTCTTCCAAGGAAGTATGTAATGTAATACATTGTAATACTTTGTAATGTAATACTTCCCTGTAATACAAACATTAAGTTTCTGTTTCCTTTTGGAACTTGGGGTATGCCAGGTTGACCTGCTCTAATGCTGATCTGTGCACTTTTTATTCATACGTTTATTTTGAGGCAAGTTTTGTTAGCGTATTGGATCCTTCCTTTGACGCATAATACTGCTGATTTTTTCATTTGGATTTTTTCAGATTATAGAAGCCCTGAGTGCTTTCAGTTGAGTTGACCAGTGGGAAGAAGCTGCCTGATAGAGCTCCTGACTGATCTAGCCAGGGAGTAGGGGGTCTTGCTGGGAGGCAGGTGGCTACACAGAGCAGAAGTAGTTGGGACGTGTCAGTGGGGCAGCCCGTGGCACTCAGTCTCTTGGTGCACAAGGCAGAGTCTGGCTGAATCTGGGGTACCAGGCCACAATCCTTTCCCCACAGGGCTCCATCCTCATTTTGGAAGAATTTAAAGTGGTAATCTCCTCTTGAACAGGAAACAGTTATAACCATCCATGCCCTTCCTGCTCATTGACCCAAACTCACCCTCCCCAGGGTCACATGGACCAGAGATCATTGGGCACCCGGGGGCCCGGGACAGCATCTTTGGCTGCAGAATGTCTGTCTGCCCACATGCTCTCACTCAGTCGATAAACCTGGGTACCTCCACGTGTTAGGCCACACAGCTATAGCCCTGAATACAAGGGATTGGCCCGTGACCTCACAGAATCATGTTATTCAGGGTTTGGACATTTTAACTCTATTACCGAATTACCTTTCAAAAAGTTATCTCAATTTCCACTGCCTTCAGCTGATTTGGGAAAGTGCCTGTTTTCCCAGGTTCTGACACTGAACACTATTCATTTGAAAAATCTCTGCTAGCCAGCACCTGGGTGGCTCACTTGGTTGGGCGACTGCCTTCAGCTCAGGCCATGATTCTGGAGTCCCGGGGTCGAGTCCCGCATCGGGCTCTCAGCTCCATGGGGAGTCTGCTTCTTCCTCGGACCTTCTCTCCTCTCTTGTTCTCTATCCCTCTCTCCCTCTCTCTCTCTCAAATAAATAAATAAAATCTTTAAAAAAAAAATCTCAGCTAGCTAGATGAAAATGCCTTAATTTGCAGTCATTTTTATCCTTGGTAAGTCTATTTTTTTCAAATAATTTTTATTCATTGTGTGTCTTTCTTTGGGAGTTAACTCTTATTTATAAGAGCTACTTGCATATTAAGGGGTTGCATTTTTATTGCAAATGTTTTCCTGGTTTTAAATTAGTCTTTTAATTTTGCTTACTTTTTTTTTTTTTTTGACTTGAGCTTTTATGAAGTTAGATTTGTAAATATTTCCCTAAAGACTTTTGTCTTCACCCTCATTTTTAAATATTATGTTATGAATGCTTTGTTTTAGTTATAATATTCTTGGGGTGACTAGGTGGCTCAGCCGGTTAAGTGTCTACCTTTGGCTCACATCATGATCTCAGGATCCTGGAACTGAGCCCTGCATCAGGCTCCCTGCTAAGTGGGGAGCCTGCTTCTCCCTCTCCCTCTGCCTGCTGCTCCCCCTGCTTGTGCTCTCTCTCTCTCTCTGTCAAATAAATAAATAAAATCTTTTTAAAAAAATATAATATTCATAAAGTTAAGACTTCCCAAAGAATTCTTTAAAAAATTTCCCAATGATGTGTTTACATCGATTCCTCTAATTAAGCTTTGGAATTATAAGATCATTACTTCTAAAAAGATTGCTATTGTGACCTTGTTGAAATTGGTTTAAGTTTATTAATAAATTTAGAAGTAGCATCTTCAACTGTTAAGCCTTCCCTTCCAAAAGTTAAATGTCTGTATTTTTATTATCTTTTGTGCTCCTCAGTAGGTGATTTTCTTCTAGGACTTTGTCCCTATTTTTTGTTAAATATATTCCTAAGTAATTTATGTGGGATTTTCTTTTTGTTTTTATTGTTGTGGGTTTTTGTTTTGTTTTGTTCCTCTTACAGAAAGGATTTTTTTCCATTACATTTCCTAGCTTGGAATGTGTAAGTTCTTGATTTTTGTGAGTCTGCTTTGTAAATTGCAAACCTCATCTTTTAAACTGTTCTCCTCGGTCCATGATTGATTCTTGGGTATGATAAGTAGCAATCATATTGTCTCTAAATTATAATTTTCTCCTTCTAACCAATATTTTGTATTTAGTTCTCTTGCCTTATTTTGTTAGCATGATCTCCCATAATAGTATCAAAGAATCTTAGTGGTAAAAGGACAACCTTGGCTTGTTCATGATTTTAAAAGACAGATGGCTCTTGTTGTGTTCCCGGCCTGTATTCTGTGGCCCACGTGCTTATTAATAGCTATTTAAATAAAAATCCCTTGGCCACAGACATCTGGGAGGTGCCATTCTCCTGTTTCCTAGAGTAGACTGTTGTCATTGAACTCAAGAACTGTTTTCTGTACTGAGAAAGCTTCTTTCTGACTCTGGTTTTACTAAGAGTTTTTATTTTTTTATTTTTATTTTTTTTACTAAGAGTTTTTAAAAATCATAATTGGGTCTTGGCTTCTGTATATAACTGATTTAAGCAGAGCGCAGAAAGGCAGTCTTGCTGGAAACGTAGTTAGCTTTTGAGATACTCCAAGTACTTGAAAGTAGTAAAACTTTGTTTCTATCAAAATATTATTTAATTTGGATTTTGTGTCATCCCAGATGGATAGGGTAATTATAGTATTTGCTTATAATTGGGGGCGGGGGGCAGCTTTTAGTATTTCTTCCTACAGGGCTACCAGCCTTTTTCCCCATACCAGAGTAATCTGTGTGGAAATTATCCCGAGAGTTAATGCTTTTCCCAAGCTGTTCTGGGGTAGGTAAGTATGACCTTTGCCTTAAACACAAATGAACAAAAAAAACAGTGTGGCCCAAACCACTCTGGACGGGTCCCAGTAGAACATCTTATTTATAAATAGATTCATCCCTTTGGGGTTAGTGGGGCAAAGAGTGAAAGGGTTGAGCTGCCTTGTGTAGACAGGACCTAAAAGCATTTAGGTGTTTTTAAAAATTTATATGTGTATTAGTTTCCTCTTGTAGCTGTAACAAATTACCATCATCTTAGTGGCGTAAGACAACACAATTTTATTGTCTTACGGTTCCGTAAGATAGACATCCAACACACATCTCAGCAAGCTAGAATCAAGGTGTCAAAGGGCGCGTTCCTTTCTGGGGGCTCTGGAGTAGGGGAACCATTTCCTTGCCTTTTCTAGCTCCTGGGAGCCACTTGCATTCCTTGGCTCCTGGCCCGTTTCTCAAGCTTGAAGCCCGCAAGGAGCAGTTAGTTAGTCCTTTTCACTTTGTATCTCACCCACCCTCCCTTTTGCCTCTTCTGTTCTCACGTTTAAGAACCTATGCTATTGCACTGGGCCCAGCCGGGGGACGCGGGACCATCTCCCCATCTCAAGTTCAGCTGGGTAGCAACCTCAACTGCACCTGCAACCTTGTCGTATTTGGCCCTCTAAGGCAACATACTCATTTAGGTTTCATAAGTTCTAGAAACATATTCGGAGACTATTGTTCTGTCTGCTGCAGTATAATTTAACCACCGACCTCCTCCATGCACTTAGCGCGCTTGGTCTGTCCCTGTGGCTCATCCTTTCTGTCTGTCTGAGACTCTCACGGACACCGTTGGAGCTCCTGAGGCCTGGAAACCGTCTCGCGTCTGGACTTCCTTCTCTTTGTCCTCCTCTCTTTCCTCTCCCTGTTCTGTTTCACCCCTGCTTTGAATCAGGAAGTGTAACCAACCCACCTCCAGGACCTGAATCTCCCTGTAGTAAACTTCCACGGAGAAGAGATTGTTTTGCAAGGTGGAAGCTTGAAGCAAGGCTTCCCGTGCTATTCCGCGTGCTGGGAAAGCAGGTGTGGCTCGTGGTCCTACTACAACGTGAAGCAGTCGGTCTTTGAACACGGTTTTTAAAATCCATTTCTGAGCTCACGGCCGGAGATTCTGTCCTTCTTTGCCTGGATTATTACGCATCTCCCACAGGACCATTTGCCGTGTTGTTTCTTTGGTGTTTGCAGAAGCAGGTCATGTTTACGAAGCGTGTCCGGAAGAAGGAAATGATAGACGGAAAATCTCTACATGGGGCAGAGAGTCGAGTGATCTCTAGATTGGGACCAAGGGCTCGAAACATGCTGGTGACTTCCTGTGCACCACGGGACTGGTATTTTCCAGCATACAGTTTCCAGCATACAGCATAAATTTGAATGGATCTTTTTACTATTTCTTTGAAAACGGAACATGAGCAGTCCTCAGAGATTTCACCTCGGCAGAAAATTGGAGTCAGATCCTCACTGCCGAGGACGAGATTCCTCCTTTTTCTTGAAAGTCGAGTGGGTATCCTGTGCGGTTTTGCACTTGCTGTTGAAATGAGAATCGTCACCCTCACTCAAGGTGGAAATAGCAGAAGTGATTAATTTAGAAAAGAGAAGGATTGTGGGGTGGGTGGAATTGACATTTGCCTGCATCATATTCTTAGAAACTTAGACTGTGAGAGTTGGAAATGCCTCTGAGAAAACTGTTCATTAGCATATAAGGAAATAGAAGCGCAAATACTTGTGTCAGTGGCCAAGAGTGTGCCGAGCGCAAGAAACAGAGTTGGAGCTCCGGCTGCGAGGATCTGGGTCCTCAGCCCT
Source organism: Nasua narica (assembly GCA_028533885.1). Lineage (NCBI taxonomy): Eukaryota > Metazoa > Chordata > Mammalia > Carnivora > Procyonidae > Nasua > Nasua narica. The sequence continues at coordinate 9,333,420 of CM052813.1, forward strand.
TCTCTGGGCGCCGCAACTCTTTGCGGTGCCTTTGACAGCTGCGCAGGGTGACCAGAATAAGCCACCTGCCCCAGACGTGCCCTTCGTGTCGATTTCCACTTGGGCGTTTCTCAGGCGCAGGTGACTAAACCCTCCCTGTGTGGTTGGCCCCTGAGAACCAGGTTGTCATCTGCTGTGGGCACAGTAGCCCCTGGGTTTGTACGTACGTGTGTGTGTGGCCACGTGGAAGGCGGAGAGAGTGGGCAGGCTTGTGTGCCCACACGTGACACCAGCTGCCGTTCTGAGGACCAGAACCAGGGCGAACAGAGTACATTTTTCTGTCTTGGTTCTCCATCATTGGTTTTTTGTTGTTGTTGTTGTTTTTTCATTTTTTTCATTTTACTTATTTTAGAAAGAGAGAGAGACTGGAGGGTGGGGTGGCGGGGCGTGGAGCAGAGGGAGAGGGACAAGCGAACTGTGTGCCGAGCGTGGAGCCTGATGGAGGGCTCGATCTCAGGACCCTGAGATCATGACCTGAGCCGAAATAAAGAGTCGGTTGCTTAACGGATGGAGCCACCCAAACACCCCTTGTTTTCTCATTTTTAAATCACTTCCGTACTAGTGTTTCACACTTGGCTTGATGCAACCAAATGGGAGTTAAAACAACTGTGAAGTTGTAAGGCACAGTTCTTGATCAACCTAAAATACAGAGCATTCCGTGGACACGAATAGCATGTACACAGATAACAACATAAGCAGCGACATACATTCACCGTACATAAAAAGGGTGATTTATGTTGGTGTATAGGATGAGGGTTTTGTACTTAGATGAAGTTGGGGTTTCCAACCAGGGCTAATGGTGCCCCCCCTCCCCACCCCCTCAGAATTTTTTTTTTTTAAAGATTTTATTTATTCATTTAACAGAGAACACAAGCAGGCAGAGAGGCAGGCAGAGGCAGAGAGAGAGGAGCAGGCTCCCTGCGGAGCAAGGAGCCCGATGCGGGACTCGATCCCAGGACGCTGGAATCATGACCTGAGCCGAAGGCAGCCGTTCAACCAACTGAGCCACCCAGGCGTCCCACCTCCTCAGAATTTAAGGAGCGAGCATGCATGGACATCCTTTATGATTACCTATTTGGAGAAAGTGATGCTAGTGGCATCTGGTGGGTAGAGGCTGACAACGCTGCTGACCATCATACAAGGCCGAGGAAAGCTTCCCATGTACACAGCCAAGACTTATCCAGTCTCAGATGTCAGTGGTGGGGCACCTGGGTGGCTCAGTCAGTGAAGCATCTGCCTTCGGCTCGGGTCATGATCTCAGGGCCCTGGGATCGAGCCCCGCATTGGGCTCTCTGCTCTGCGGGGAGTCTGCCTCTGCCACTCCCCCTGCTTGTGCGCACGCTCTCTCTCTCTCTCAAATAAATAAATAAAATCTTTAAAAATAAATAAATCAAATGTCAGTGGTGCCAAGGTTGAGAAACCGTGGCCTAAGGGCATCTATGACTTATCTGATACTTGGCTTTAGGAGGCTATGTAGGGAGTTGATTAATTTAGAAACCGCTTGGCTTGTGGGGTAATCCTCAAGAGTATGTGGCCTGGAGAATTTTCCGTAGTCGACTTGGCTAAGGGGATCCATTGGCCCCACCGTTGCAGAACTGCGCCGTCTCTCGAGCTTCTGTTCTCAGTGATGGGAATTAAAAAACCAGCTTCCCTCTACCTTTGACGTCTGTGGATTCTGTGGTTGAGGATTTGGAGGTGTTGTTTTTCTTTGGGGTCACAATAGAGTTTACATAACCCAACACAGAACTACAGGAGATGCTTCAGAATGTCAGGACTCAGGAATGCCTTACCCTTGTCCATTCTTTTTTTTTATTTGAGAGACAGAGAAAGTGAGAGAGAGCATGAGAGGAGAGAAGGTCAGAGGGAGAAGCAGACTCCCCGTGGCGCTGGGAGCCCGATGCGGGACTTAATCCCAGAACCCAAGGATCATGACCTGAGTCGAAGGCAGTCGCTCAACCAACTGAGCCACCCAAGCGCCCCACCCTCATCCATTCTTGACCAAAACAGCCCCAACAGGGACCCCCAGGGGTGGGTGAGGAAGCAGATCCCAGTGTGGTCGGATCGTGGCAAAGACCCTTATGGCAGCAAATACTTGAAAACGAAGGGGGGCCAGGGAGGGAAGACATGGCTAGGAGCTTCTAGAGCCCTGCCTGTGGACTGTGCCCTACTCACAGACTCAGTGTAGTAAGAATGATGAGTATTTCCCTGTTCCTTTTTGAATCTATGAAAGAAAATTTCCATATTGTTTGGGGTTTTTCCCTATGGCCAGGTGGTTAAATTCCAAACAAATTAAATCATGGGATAGAGACACAGGTATTTCCAATAAATGCGTATGCTGTCGGGCTGATGGCAGATGGTTTCCCTCCCATGAAAGTAACACCCCTTCTCCCCGGAAACCTGTAAGTCTGAGCAGCTGTGGGGCGGGGCCCCAGGACCACACTTGCGTGTGTGTCTGGCCGCCCTAGTCGGCGGTGGTCAATGGAAGAGACTGGACTGCTTTCACTCACTTCAGTTCACAGGGAGGGAAAGGCTATTCGTTTACCCAGGCAGACTGGAGGTATTTCCCCCAAGCTATACATATGTCTGTTTCACAAGCCAGGCTATTTGTAGTCAACCTTCCAGGAGCCTAAAGCCAAGCGCTATCAGATACCGGTGCTGGTACTCCTAGGTATTTACCCTAAAGATACAAATGCAACGATGCAAGTTACCTGCACCCCAGCGTTCATAGCAGCTATGACCACAATAGCCCAACTGTGGAAAGAGCCAGGGTATCCGTTGATAGAGGAATGGATAAAGAAGATACGGACCATATGTACAGTGGAGTAATACTCAGTCATCAGAAGGGGTGAATACCCACCATTTTCTTTGACGTGGATGGAACTGGAGGGGATTATGCTGAGCGAAATAACTCAATCAGAGAAAGACGGTTAAATAGTTTTGCTCACGTGTGGAATATAAAACAGCACAGAGGATCATGGGGGAAGAGAGGGAAAACTAAAGGGGAAGAAATCCGAGAGGGTGAAAAACCATGAGAGATGCATAACCATAGGAAACAAAAACAGGGTTGTTGGAGGGGAGGGGAGGAGTGGGGGGGACAGGGTAACTTGGTGATGGGCATTAAGGAGGGCACGTAGTGTGGGGAGCACTGGGTGTTACACACAACTGATGAATTATTAAACACTGCATCTGAAACTAATGATGTACTATATGTTGGCTAATTGAACTAAAAACAGAAACATAGACACTCGTGCTGGAAGAGAGACAAAGTGGTGGTGCCCAGGGACAGACCCTGTCAGAATGGACTTGGAAGAACAGAGGCTCGAGGCTTGGGTGGGAAGACGGGTAGAGAAAAGGTCAGAAATCACCCAGGCCTTTTGTACAGAGACCTATGGAACCTGTCCAAGAACACTACAGAAATTTCTAGAAATTTGCTTACGTGTACCCTGAAAGTTGGCTGCTGCAGGGCCTCAAGAGGGATCACCATCAGCTCAGGTGTGATGCATCCAGAGCCTCACAGAATCTCAGTCTTGGAATGGTCTGGACGCATTCAGTGGCATCTCAGTCATTCAGCCAACACCAAGTTGAATACTGAGCAAGGCAGACAGTTGGTAGACATGTTGATGTCATTGGAGAGTGTAGGGTCCGGGCAATAGGACCCACCTCAGTTTCCTCTGTTACTAGGGAATGGGGAAGGAAGCACCCTTCTATTGAGCAATGGCCTGTGGGTCAGGCACTTCCACTTGTCCTCTCCTGGCTGGTCACTTACCAGCGAGGGCCATCATAGATCCACGTTGGGCCGGGCCAATGGAAGACTCATGTGTTGGCGTCGAGTCCAGAGGTTGAAAGAAAGTGGCTAAGAATAGTCCCATCCTCTGACAGTCCAGAAAGGGGTCGGAGGCTGGTGGTGAACTCTGATGGGAAGAATCCTGAACTGGGTTTTGATCAGTTGATAGCTCTGACACCAACTCTTTTGACCATAGATAACATCAGAATCAACTTCACGCTCTCTCCAAGTTCAAGAGAAAAGGACTCGGCAGAAGTAAGCAGGCCTCTGGCTGCGGCCCAGCTGGCACATCTGGAAATTGCACATGGGTGAAGCAAAGGTTGCTTCCTCTTGCTTCCCTTGTGAGAACCGACAGTTCTCCTTTCTCGGTATCGGTCTTACTTGCAGAGTTGTAATCCAAAGCAGGCAAAACACAGTTACTTTTTGGTGTATTTTTTAATGGAGCAGCTGTAACTGGGAAAATACAAACAAACAGGGAGATCATGTTTGAATGGAATAGGTTAAATGTGACAACGCAAGTGACTTCTGCTTGGTGACCGTGTGTACAGGAGATAACTTAGAAAGTCTGACTTAGGAAATCTTCCCTGTGGAAGAAATCTTGGCAATCGTCTAGTCAAATGCCTTCGTTCGTAGGGGAGGGAACTGAGACCCAGCGATGTCATGGAGCTTTCTCCAAGTAGCTTTTTTATAGCCTCTTGTCAGCAGAAGGGGCCTCAAACTTCGATTTTTCTGCCTCCTTCCTGATACCAACTGTCTGTCTGGATTTGCAAAATAATATGGCGGGCCTGAGGAAATGAGGGCAAGAGTCATTGTCTTAGAATGTTTTTTTCACGTCCTTTTCGACTATTGGTCAAAAAGCCGGTTGGTGGCAGAGCTGAGAGCTCCAGCTAAGTGTCTTTTCACGGGCATCTGGGCTTGGTCCCCTGTGCTGCACCCGCAGCATCCGGCACTAGCGGCAAGGGGGGGAGGGAGCCCCAGACAGTGAGATGGTGGGACCGTGCCACGGAAGGAATCTGGGAGAAGCTTCTGCGGGCGCCCGAGCTGCAGGGAATGCAGAAGCAGGTGAGGCAGGCAGGGCCCCACAGGAGAGCTTCACAGGGCTGCTGGGGGTGGGGGGGGTGGTTCCTGCCTGCAGCCCTCCCACCCCCCCCCCCCCAGTCTTTCACTTCACCTCGGTGACCTGGCTGGGGACTCTTCTGTCCCCATTTATAGCTGGACGTCCAGCTGGGTTCTGAGAGTGCTGCTATTCCAAAGACCTAAGGAGCTTTCCTGGCAGAAGGGCTGATGCAGGAAATGCAGGATGATTCGAACGGCCATTATGAAAAGGTGCCGAAGGCAGGGGAGGAACAGCCCTCAGGTGTGGAATCGGGGCTCGGCAGGCACGTGGGAGAGTCCTGAGCACCTCACGCGGTTGGGGTTTTGGGGGTGGTTTTTCAAATCCACAGGGTTCTAAGGTGCGGGATTTTAGAAACCACATTCTGTGGTCCTGAGAGAGCGTGGAGCGGGAAAATCACATTTTGAAGTACTCCTGGATCTTGAAGCACAGAGGCTGTGGGGGCAAAGAATGCTCAATCCAGACTTGAAAGTGAACATCCTATTGAAAATGATTCCCTGGGGCACCTGGGTGGCTCAGTTGGTTGAGCAACTGCCTTCGGCTCAGGTCATGATCCTTGAGTTCCGGGATCGAGTCCCACATGGGGCTCCCGGCTCCACGGGGAGTCTGCTTCTTCCTCTAACCTTCTCTCCTCTCATGCTCTCTCTGACTTGCTCTGTCTCTCAAATAAATAAATAAGATCTTTAAAAGAAAAAAAAAAGAAAAAATGATTCCCTGATTTCAGTGCTTTAACCTGATGATGAGGATTTTCGAAAAATACGTGACTAGCCTCCGATGTCTCAGTCCGTAGTGTACCTTTAGTGTAGAGTCTTCCTGTGAAAAATAATGTAGGATTTACCTTTTGGATGTGTAATCTTTCTGAACTTTATTCTTCTGTAAAAGGGAGGAAATGGCGGTAAGGTGAGAAATCAGGACTAGAGATAACCTGACCTGGCGCATAAAATGCTCTTAAAACAGTTACCGCAGTGGGGCACCCGGGTGGCTCGGTCGGTTGAGGCTTCTGCCTTCAGCTCGGGTCGTGGTCTCAGGGTCCTGGGATCGAGCCCCGCGTTGGGCTCTCTGCTCAGCAGGGAGCCTGCTTCCCCCTCTTTCTCTGTCTGCCCCTCTGTCTACTTGTGATCTCTCTCTGTCAAATGAGTCAATAAAATCTTAAAAAAAAAAAAAAAAAAAACCAGTTACCGCAGAATTTAAGGCTGCGTTACAGATCTGTAGCTCACCAAAGAAGTTATCGTATTAGAAGTGTTAAATAATAAAAACCAATCTTTCGGTATTAAGGAAAGACCTAAATTCCAAATTTTAAAGCCCCCTTCAGATAAATACTGGCATTAACATATCAGATCTTTTTATCTCAAACTCTCTTGACGTCGTTTTTGTACGGCTTTCCAGAAATACGAGCAGAATTACTGAGCGGGTAGTAATAATACGGTTAATAATTACTGTGATGATCATTTCAAATAAGTTCATTGTGAAAGGAGGGATGGCTTCACTTGCCACTCCGAGAGGACATCTTGATGATAGGAATATAAAGAAAGACACCCCCCCCCTTTTTTTAAACTCTTTTACCAGCATCTCTCACCCCTTGGGCCTTGCACCTGCTGGTTCGAGCCGGTGAGAAGTATTTAGGGCCTGCATGGAGAAAAGCAGTTGAAGATTGGCAAACAACACATCGCTCGCAAATGATGCTTTTCACTTCACTGTCGGTCTGTAGAAATCACTATAGTTTTGGCTTGTAAAATTATTTCTGTCGTCTGTAGGATTCTATCACATGTAGCAGTCACATCCTTCCCCTTTCTTCCTGCCACATCTTGGATCCCTGAGCTTTGCCTGTATTCCTGGACAAATACATATACATAGATGTATCTCTTTTTTCACAGGTGTTATTCATCCCTCTAACACGTGTAGGGTTTATGTTATGTATATATTATGCTATCATCTGATATGGGATAGACAGGAGAGGTATATACTTATAAAATTCCCTCTGGCCCACTTATAGAGTTTATCCTGAAAGTTAAACGAAGAAGAAGAAAAAACTCGAAGTGGGGGACATTTGAAGGGAGAAAGAATGCTAGCTTGCTTTCTTTTAGGCCTGCTTCTGTATCATTAGTTATTTTCCACATTTTATCGACTTTTTTTCCCCAAAGATCAAGAAACTTCGTTATTTAAAAAAGTGAAGGGACTCATAAAAATCTAAACACAAATGGGAAAAAAAATAAATAAATGCAAGGATCCCTGCCCCCCCCCAGGGAAGTTTTATTTATGGCTTTTTTTTTCTTTTTATGGGGGCAAAGGGGCAGCAATCAAGCCTTCCTGTTTTATGAAGTCAAAGAATACACGTCCGGAATTAATTAACCACAGAAGAGTAACCAGGGGTCCTGCCGACCTCAGAGAGCTGGGCACTGGGGTTTTTCTCCTCCTCAGCTAAATACACTCTTCTTTTTATAACTGAAGAAGAGGTCCTTGGGTGGCAGGAAGCGGAAAGGTCGGAGATGTCTTGGCATAGGTGATGAAAGAATGGTAAGACCTTGTCTGTGGCTGGGTTTGCAGAAGTACAGTGAGTTGCCCTACAGGTCTTTAGCTTCCTTGAAGGAGTTTTAAGTATCCTCCCTGAATCCTCCGAACAGCAACAGCAGCTCTGTGTGTCTGTCCGTCCGTCTGTCTTCATAGGCAGCAAGAGTTGGGGGGACAGGAGGCCGGGGGCAGGGCTAGGGTTGTGGCCTCTCTCATAGGTGGGAATAATGTGAGTCCGGCAAGGACGGCGAGGAGAGCGACATCGCCGGGGTGCTGCCCACCGCATGCGCACCCACATCCCGATGGTCTGGGCGAGGTTTTGGGCCATGATGGCCCCTCGGCCTCGGGGTCGCAGGCTCCCCGTTCTACTTCCTATAGTTATTAGACTTGTTCTCGATGAGTGTGGGTTATAGTTTAAGTCAGCAGTGCCATCTGGATAGACATTGCTCTTTCACTCTGAGACCTTTTAGAGTCTGTATCACTTTTCAGGTAAAGAACCATTGGCTCCTGAGTTCCCAGGCGCTGGGAACACAGGTTGCACGAGGGACAAAAGCAAGAACTTCAATGACTGTAGCTTCCGCTGAGTCAAAGTGTGTTTCACGCACGCGTAACAATACAGGGGTGATTGACTTGCTCTGCAGAGTCGTCAGGGGTCCAGGTTTCTGTCTTCTTCTGCTGTCGTCCTCAACATGCAGCTTCTAGATAGGACCCAGGGGGCTCCTTCATCTCCAGCCGTCACGTCGCTCTCCTTCCTGTTAACCCCAGGACCTGGGAGCAGGACCCATCATTTCCTCACACAGCACATGGGCCCGAAATTGGTCACATGACTTCACTTAGCTGCAAGAGAAGTAGGCGAAATACCCAAGTAAAATTTCTTTTACTGGGCGCCTGGGTGGCTCATTTGGTTAAGCAACTGCCTTCGGCTCAGGTCATGATCCTGGAGTCCCCGGATCAAGTCCCGAATCAGGCTTCCAGCTCCATGGGGAGTCTGCTTCTCCCTTTGATCTTCTCCCCTCTCGTGCTCTCTCTCTCACTGTCTCTCTCTCAAAATCTTAAAAAAAAAAAAAAAAAAAATTCTATTGCTGTATAATAGGGCATCTTAACCTCAGGCACGATTGATGTTTGGGGCTGGATAATTCTATGTCAAGGGGGCTTTGCTGTGCATTGTAGGATATTAGCAGCATCCCTGGATTCTGTCCAAAAGATGTGAGTGGCACTCCCCAGTTGTGACAGCCAAAATTGTCTCCAGACACTGGCAGATGTCCCATGAGGAACAAAGTCAACCCTCATTGAGAACAGGTGCTCAGTAAGAAGGGCAGAAAGGTTCTGTGGACCATTAAGGTCACGTGCCATTAGCTCTGTGTTGTTCCCCCCAAAGCAGGGCTGGACACCAATGTAGCATTTTACCTTTAAAATCAACAGCTCCCTCACAGGAATCATAATTCTCTAAGACTGGGTGAAACTTGGTTTTTGTTGATTCCAGACCAGTGAAAGATGAATCCCTTTTTATTTTTATCTTTTGAATCCAAACTTGTATTTGTATCAAATAAATAATATTTTTAAAATTCATTTATTCATATGTTTTAGAGAGAGCCCAAAAGCAGGGGGAGGGGCAGAGGTAGAGAAAAAGAGAAAATGTCAAGCAGTCTCCCTGCTGAGCATGGAGCCTGACATGGGGCTCGATCTCGCGACCCTGAGATCATCATCTGAGCTGAAATCGAGAGTTGGCTGCTTAACCAACTGAGACACACAGGCGCCCGGATAATATTTTTATTTGAATATACAAATGAAACTTTCTTCCCTACAGGCATGCACATGTTAACGTTACTCTTCACACTGTTGATGACTATCTCTGTATACACTGTAATATTTTGAAAAGATTACTTGGGCAACATTCATAATGCTGTTCTATCCTGCATCAGAATTTCATCTGCAGTTGGTGGCGTATCTCCTTTAAGGGCAATTAAGTGTGTGTAATTTACCACTGCTGAATACCTCAAGAGGACAGTATTTTTCTGTTGAGAAGTGTTTGCTTAACATGCTTTTCCATTCCAACGAGAGAATGCTTCACTGCCAACCATATAAATAAGGTAGAGATCATTTAAAAGGAACCGTGGAACACGAAACACCTTGTCTTGGCTCTGCCTTTTCCATCGCATTTAGAGAATCAAACCTTCCTCCCTACATGTGGATACACAGGGATTCTGTTAAAAGGCTGCTTAGTGATAAGAGAGAATTAAATATAAAACAGATCTGCTTTGGGCACCCGACAAGGTTGTTTAGTGCCCAGTATGTCAAAATGACCTTGTTAAGAGGCAATTTGACCACCTGGAAGGTCTGTGTAGGCACAGGGGAGGATGTAATTATTCTTAGTCAATATCTCCAGTGTTCTTATTCTCAAAAATGTAGAAGGCTGCAGACATTGTATCAGAAAAGTAATTTCCGACAGGAAAGTAACAGAATACGGCACAAGTCATTTATGAAACCACACGTACGGGGAGAAGGGAGTCACCATGTCTAACTGCCCTATGGAGGGAAGAGCGGTTAGAAGGTGGATTGTGGAGCAGAGGACCTTTGATTCTGGGAGTCCCCTGAAGGGTCCTAGACCTGCCCTAAATTTCATCCTAGGGCAGGGAAGATTGAGCCCCAGAATAAATTTAGAGAGGCAATGGGAGATAAAAATAAAATTGATTATAATTACATTTCATGAGAGTGTAGCAGTCACATAGGTTTCTAGCAGTGAGACCTTGACCTGTAAGAAAATGAGATTTAAAGAATGAACAAATTCTCAGCATGAATGTTTGTGTATATATATATGTAGATATTTAAATTCATCCCTTAAAATGTATTTATATGCTGTTGGATCCCCTTAGCTAGGATCTTGTTGAGAATCTTGGCATCCATGTTCATCAGGGATATTGGTCTGAAATTCTCCTTTTGGATGGGGGTCTTTGCCTGGTTTGGGGATCAGAGTAATGCTGGCTTCATAGAAAGAGTCTGGAAGTTTTCCTTCTGTTTCTATTTTTTGAAACAGTTTTAGGAGAATAGGTATTATTTCTTCCTTGAATGTTTGGTAGAATTCCCCAGGAAATCCGTCAGGTCCTGGACTCTTGTTTTTGGGAGGCTTTTGATCATGTTACTAGATATGGTTTATTCAGGTTGTCAGTTTCTTCGTGTTTCACTCTTGGAAGATTATGGGTTTCCAGCAATGCGTCCATTTCTTCTAGGTTGTTTAACTTATTGGCATATAGCTGTTGATAATAATTTTTGTAAAATGTATTTATAAACATAGTAACAGTACCTTGGTTGAAGAATATCTTTTTCCAACACGTAACAGAAAACTTAGAAAATTCAAGAAGAATAAGGCTTGTAAGTACAAATCACCCACCATTCCATCACCCAGAAATAATCATAATGTTTTATATATTTCCTTCCTGTCCTGTTTTCCTCTGGGGATGCGCATACATACAGTTGTGAAGTCTCCATTGTCAAATTTCATTCTACGTATTTTGCATCCTGCCTTTTTAATCTAACGTTTTATTTTTTGAAGTTAAAAGCACATTTTAAAAATATGGTTTAAAGGATGACATAATCTGACTGGAGTTTATCGATTAATTTTGTCAAACGTTCAAGATCCGCACTTGGACTTCCTTATGAATCAGTGATATGAGAGAGAAAAGAGGAGAGAACTTAACCCACAGTTTTTGATGTCCTAGCAAGTTGTAGCATTCATATTAGCCACTTGGTTGAGATTTTCATCACTCCTTTCTTCAAATTCTCTTTTCTCGCTTTCTCTAAAGCCATGTTTTCCTGATTTTCTTCCCACTTCTGCAGTCACTCCTACATCACCGCCAAAGGCTCTGCTTCCTGTCTAGTACCTAAGTGTTTCACCATGCTCAGGGCCCTTCTAGAACATTCCCTTGTCTCCCTGCATCACTCATCTGGCTCCTTGGTTTTCAATGACCTTTATATAGCAAAAACACTCAGATTCAAATTTTCAGCCCAAACCCCTCTTGTAAGCTCCAGACTTATAGCTTAACATCTCTAACTGGAGTCTCATTGGCATCCCAATGGAACCCTTGAGCTTCCCCAAGAAATATGTTCCTCCTCAGTCTCCTCATCTCAGCCAAGCAACCTCTGTCCTCTCAACTCTTCCAGAGAAACACCAGGACTTTTCAGTACTTGCTCACCCTGGTTTCTAGCTCCTAAGAAGTCCTAGCTCCTTCCAACATAACTCTCACATTCATCTCATTTGTCCATCTTTTCATCTCTGTGAACCATGATAATAGCCCCCTAAGTTCTTTCCCTCCACTGGGCAGCCAGAACAATCCTCTTCAAATTGGGATGCTGTTTCCTTATCAAAACAGAGAAACCCGTAGCGTGGCCTGGAGGCCCCAGATCAGAGGCGGTGTCTTTCCAGCCTCTAGTTCCGGCACCTTCCCCGCGGCCCACTGCAGTTTACGCCAACGGTCTCCTTTCAAGTCCCTGAATCCATTCCCCTGACCTCCTCATGGGATTCTCAGTCGCTTCAGAGCCAGGACTCTGGCCAGGCTACTCGTGTGTCCCGGTTCACAGGAGAGCGCCTGGCACACGCGGGGCACCCCCAGCCAGCCTGCTGACTGGACGTTCTCACCTTTCGGGTCTCTGCCCGTGTACCGTTGATCAGGGACGGAAGATTCTCAGACCTTTGTTAAATGAAGGAACAGCATCTGACTGAGTGGAGGTCTGAGGGGAGCTCTTCTCTTTGCCTGAGGCAACCCCAGAGAAATGGCTAGGATCAGTCTTGAAGTAACGGAGAATGATGTGCAGAATAATGGGGCCCTCGCAGTTGCCTCCGTCCCAATCCCTAGACCTTGTACGTGGGTGACTTACATGGAAATAGGACTTGGCATGTATGATCCAGTTACCCATATTTAGATAGGGGAGACTCTCCTGGACCCCCTTTGTTACTGCAGCGAATGGGAATGGACATGAAGAGAGACTGGAGAAATGGTTCAAATAGTCTGAAGGGGAGAGGTGGTCCCACTGCCCCTCAGAAGGCTTTAGGTTACCCACCCACAGACTTTCCTGTGTCTGTAGTCCCAGAACCCACTTTATGCCATCTGGCCCTCTTTCCTTTCCCTTAATTCTCTCGCTGGGACCAAGAAGCAGCCTATGCCTCTGCTGTTGAGTATCGGTTCAGAGACAACATGGTGGGGGGGTGGGGGCAGTGGCCTGGACGTAGGGTTGGGGGTTCTCCCTGTTGGACAAGAATGGCCTCTTCTCACTATGAAGAGGTGTCACTGAGCGAGGTCTTTGTGGCCTAGTGTAAGACACCTTGGCAGTGAACATCTCTCACTTAGAATTAGACTCCCCGGATCTGTGTGTGGTTTTGGAGAAACAGACATTCTGGGAAAAAAGAGAGTGCATTGGACCCCTTCCTTGGGGAAAAATGCACACAAGTAGGAAATCTCATATATGGTTGTTAGGGGTTCATGGACCTGGAAGGTCAGCTTGCGCAAAGGAGGGACAGGGGGAGGCTGGGGGGGAGAGAGGAAGAGAGAGACAGAGAGTGTGTGTGTGTGTGTGTGTGTGTGTGTGTGTGTGTGTGTGTGTGTTGGGGGTGGGAGTCGGGATCTGTTTTCATATCGGGATGCAGGATTCCGTGGAGGTCAGGAAGGAATAATGCTATCAGACGGGCTTCTGGGTCAAGCTAAAGGGTTGGGTGAGGACACCAGGAACCCATTAGAGGATTTCAAGCAAGGTGGTGACACAATGAGATCTGTACTTTGGATAAAAATACAAACAGAGATGTGGCCTCATCTCTGTTGGCTCTAATCCCATAATTAGTTCATCAGAACACCTTGGAGGGAAAAATGCTGCGGACATGAAATGTTTTCATACTTCCTCTTCAAGCCAGTGATATCAGATGGCCCATTAAGTGATCCGGTTTCTTAGACAATGTGCTGAAGAAAGCCGTATCCTGTGACCCATGTCATTTCCTTGAAATCTGACTGTTGTCGGGATCGCCACTCCCCTGATGGTAGGTTTCTGCAGATGTTTACTTGTGTTGTTCCTGTCACCGTGATGAGCTCCTGGTGCCGGTACTTCCAGCTTCGGTCGGATCCGGCTCCAGCAGAGAAACTGAGGCACTCACAGCTGTGTAGGAGGAGCGCTGAACTAAGGGCTTCGGAGAGCACAGATCATCCCTGGCTTTTCCACGCACCCGACAAGAGGTTTAGATCAGTGAATCTCCCGGGACCACACTGTCTTTATCTATAAAACGAGCTTTGTTTTTCTTAATGATTTTATTTCTTTATTTTAGAGAGCGAGAGAGCCAGTGTGGTGGGGGAGGACCAGAGGGAAAGGGACAAGCACAATCCCTCCCTAGTGCGGAGCCCAACACGGGACTTGATCTCAGGACCCTGAGATTGTGAAATGAGCAGAAACCGAGAGTCGGGTGCCCAACCGACTGAGCCGCCAGGTGCCCCCATATAAAATGGGCTTTATGAATAAACCCTCCTCACCCCCATAACAATTGCGAGGACCAAATACGATCATTAAAAGATACTGCTTTGAAAAATAGAAACTGTCACATAAACGCCAACCGACATTCACTTTTCCTCTTCGTATTATGCACGGGTTTGGGTTGGGAAAGAGGGGCTTTGAAAGTAGGTGTCGGTGGTTGGCTTTTTTGTGATGTTCTCTGAGCATGAAATGCTTGAGAGGTTTTCCTAGTATCCAGGCAACGTGTTGCTGCCACTTAGCCCATGCAAAGTCCTGAATTAAAAATAGCCTGTTTGGCTGTGTTCTGAAATCGAGAACTATATGTTTTGAAGGAGTCAGAGGTCCCCGTTGGAGCCAGAAGGGAAAGATGGTCATGTTGCAGTGCTTTTAGAACATACGCAAAGTCTTGCTGGGAAAACAGGAGAGGCTGGGTGTGTATGAAGCCATCCGCCTAGTACTGGTCTGCTGGTCTGTTGGTGGCGGTCCCCAAGGAAGGAAGAAGGGCTTGTGGCTCAGATTGGGCAGGGAAAGAATTCCTGCTTCTGGAAGAGCAACCGACAGCCCTACCCCCAGAAGGGTCTTCCTCAGCATCACGGTTTACTCCTCTGCTACCCAGAGACGCTCCAGGCAGCATTTCAGCTTTATGGTCTTAAAGCCCGTCTTGCCCAAGCGTAGCTATGTTAGAAAATATGCCAACAGTGCCCGTCACTGTGCCTCGTGTCCCCTGGGAGAACTTGATTAACAAGTGACATTAACCAGTCTTTATACTGGTTTACCAAGTGGTTTACAGCTTTGCCTAGGCTTCCTCGTGGCTGGGTAGGACTAGAAGCAAATAAAAGATTTTTTTTTAAGATTTTATTTATTTATTTGACAGACAGAGATCACAAGCAGGCAGAGAGGCAGGCAGAGAGAGGAGGAAGCAGGCTCCCCGCTGAGCGGAGAGCCCGATGTGGGGCGCGATCCCAGTACCCTGAGATCGTGACCTGAGCCGACGGCAGAGGCTTTAACCCACTGAGCCACCCAGGCGCCCCACAAATATAAAGATTTTATCCCTACTTTATCAAAAGGAATGGCTCCCGACAAGCTGCTTCCTTTGCCGAGGTCAAACAGGTAGACTTAAAAGGGAACTTCTGACTTGGATTCTAGGCTCGTTTTGGGAAAAAAAAAAAAAAAAAAAGATGTGGAAGCTGCATGGGCTTTGTAGTGAGAATCTACCTACCACACGCTAGCCATGTGACTGGGGTGAGTCACTTAACATTCTTGTGCCTTAAATCCCCACCCGGGAAATGGACAGGATTGTTGCTACTTCTCTGGGTCCTTGAACAGATTACCCGAGTTCAGAGATTCCGACGTCATAGGCCACAGTGTAGTGAGTTGCTTCTAACTTGGACTTTGGAGCCAGACTCCCCAAGTAGGAGTCCCAATCCCACGTCTTCCCTAGCTGTGCGACCTACTGTGAGTTACTAATCCTTCCTGAGTCAGTAGAATGGAGATAGTCATAGTACCTGCTTTACAGGGTCATTGAGAGAATAAAAGACTTCGAATGACCAAAAGCACTTAGAACAGTGCCTGCTATTCAGTGAGGACTCTGTAAGTTCGTGCTGTGATTACTCTAGTTTGTGATTGTGATACTTGTCCATCGAGTCTCCGGCACAAAGAGTTGATCCAAAAAATATTAGCTTATACTATGATTTCTAGTTGGTCCCAGCAGAGCTCTTGAAAATTAAGGAGTCTGAAGGGAAGGTAATAGGATCCCAAGTCTGTTTTGGATTTTAACATAAACAGACGTCAATGGGGCCCTTTCCAAAATCTTATTCCTTCGGTAACTCAAAACTTAATCTTACGCCATAGGAGGAAGAATTTTCCAGTGCTCCTTAGAGCAAGAGCAAATTCTTGAGCCTCCCCCAAACTCCCAGAATCAGAAAAGCCTGGACATGTAACCTATCCATCTCTGCTTGGTCTTGGGTTTGGTTTGCAATGCCCATTGACTTTTTTTTTTTAAAGACCATTTGTTTTAGAGTAGTTGTAGGTTAACAGAAACATCGAGGAGGTACAGAGGTTTTCCCTGTGCTCCTTGCCCCCCACACATGCAAAGCCTCCCCGTTGTCCCCATGCCCCACCCGAGTGGGGCGTTCGCTACAGTTGGTGAACTTAGATCAACACATCATAGTTCCCCGAAGTCTACGGTTTCCATTATGGTTCACTCTTGACATTGGGTATTCTGTGGGTTTAGACCAATGTATAATGCCATGTAGCCATCATTATACAGAGTCTTTTCTCTGCCTTGAAAACCCTCTGTGCTCCCCCTTTCTTCCCCCAACCCCTGGCAACCAGAGCTCTCTTTAGTTTCCGTGGCTTTGCCTTCAGTCTGTTGTAACAAGTATCCTGGAGAGTCTCGGACTTTCTCAAGTTCGAAAATACCAGATGGAGACTTTGCCCACCTTCTCTTGCCGGGGGTCCGGGAGGAGGGTGGTGGGCAGAGAGTTGGGCACTCCCTCTGTAGCAGAGTTGTTCTAACCCAAGGAGGGCGAGATGACTAAATTAAGTAGAAATACAGATAATTCCAGAGAGCAGTCAGGGCTGGGTGGTGGGGAGGGACAAGCACTTCGAGAGCGCGTGACTCTGTTGGTAGGTCTGGAACAGAATGCTTCGGCGGGTCGGGTCCTCTGGAAAGGGCTGATGTCGTATCATCGTATCTTGTGCCATGCTGCTCTGAGTGATGGATAAGGGAAGGAAGGCCTTTGGCATTTTTATGTGAGTTTAGAATGAAGAAAATCCATTTCAGCCTTCAGAAGTCAGAGCTCTTGGTACAAAAGGTCACTGATGCCAATTGGAGGCATTGCAGAGCTCAGAGAGGGAGAATTAAAATAGCAAACTTTTTGTTTTTGGAGCACTAGTTGCACTGGGGGCTTGAGTTCTAAGTCTTTTGCCATCCTGCTGCCCTGGGATTTTAAGTAAAGAGCATGCAGGAAAAGAAAAACAAGCCATTTTTCTGCCTCCTGTAGGAGGGAGGGTAGGGAGTTGTCCTCAGATGAGGGGTCATGTGATGTTTGCACTAGGGTGAGCAAGCCAGCAAATGATGACTCCATGGGGAGAAGGGGTTGTTTCCAGTTGTGTGCTGGAAGCGGTTGGTCAGTGCTGATGGATGGTGGCCTCAAGTCTGATCCTTGATCCTCACATTTCCCTGGTGATGGAGGTAATCCATTCCTAAAGGCTTCCAAAGTGTCTCTATGCGTAAGACTCTCAGACCTTCGAAACCTGTTTGGATGCTGTGCTGTGATCACAAGGGAGATGCAGAACCAAGCTAATGTACAACCTTTCCACCCCACCCCACCCCCCAGACCGGTGACCTGACCTCTCCCACGACGCTATCATCCTCGGTCACCCAAGGTTGAACCCCAAACAGACCATCTCTAGCACCGGGCTAGGCCCCCAGGAATCATTTGTCGACTTCGCCTGAAATGGCCACACTTTCACAACCATGATGAAGAATGCCTTCTGATTTTCCTAAATGGAGCTATTCTGCTATTTCTCCTATTATGTTGGTTAAAACTATGCACGCACATGCACGTACGCGCGCACACTTAAACACACATATGTATATTACGTATGCATATAAAGGTATACACATTATTCCCCAATTTAATATTACGTGAATTTAATTACAGAATGTTACTGGGAAAGTGGTAAATTGGAAATACTGGTATTCTGGTGCTCTGAGGTTTATCACAGATCAGTGTAGGAAGTTTTGCTGATGAATCCGTGGCAACCACCAGTGAGCCATTCAGAGACTCAGATTCCTTTTTGCTCTCTCATTTCTTATGAAGATACAGCCCTCTTCTTATTTCTTACAAAGATACAGTACTCTTCCTGACCCATAGTGTCCTACCAAATTGCTAAGTTCTTACTAAAAGGAAGGTGGAGATTTGGGACTGTAATTTGACCTTCGAAATATTTGTAGGAAACATTATCATAAACACAAGTTCGTATCAAGAACGGTCCTCAATGTTCACAGTTAGACTCACCATCAAAAGAAGCATGCTATCGTCTTTCCAAACCCACCTTCCACATTGCTTGGAGACAAGAAAGAACATCTGACCTCCCTCTCCTAGTTCTGCTGCTTGGGACCTTGAATGAGACCCTGATCCTGGAGGTTAACCTTGACCCTTGTTTTCTTTGCAGACTGCATCATCTGCTATCAAAGGTGCTATTCAGCTGGGAATAGGATACACAGTGGGGAATCTCACTTCCAAGCCCGATAGAGATGTCCTCATGCAAGACTTCTACGTAGTGGAAAGCGTGTTCCTGCCTAGGTAAGAGCATTTCCACTTGCTAAAGAACCTGCCCGGCGGCATCTCCACGTTGAAGTCTTTCCTACCCGCGCATTCGTACGTGTCCACGCTGGACTTTGAGTGGGCTTAGAAGCAGCGCTGATCATGGTTACTCCCTTTTGCCTCAGGTGGCTTTGCGTTTTTTTATATGGAGATGGGAAGTAGGTTCTGTCCTGTGGGACACTTGTAATTCGTTATGGTAGTGCCTGGAAAATTACGTGAAGACATTCTTCGAGATTCAGCGGGAAAGAGTGCGCAGCTCACGGAGGGTTGTCTGCACGGGCTCAGACAAAGAGGGTATTGTGGAAGCCCCAGCGGGTGACAGGTTGTGGCTCCCCCCCAGTTTCAAAGACGGGCTGGGAGCCCACAGTGGGGCCTCATATCTGAGCTCAGTCATTATCTCTTCCTTTGTGATGACTGTGACTTGGCTTTTCTCCAGAGAACTTCGGAGACTCCTGCTATTTTGACACCATATTGGCAAAAACACCCCAGCTAACCATACGTGTCACCTCCAGCTTTATCATATTTTGGGGGGAAGACAGGTGGCGGCCGTTGAGCACAGTGCGAATGCCCTCAGTCCCATGGAACTGTACACTTACCCACGGCGTAAATGGTAGCCCTACGTTACGTATCCTTACCGAAATGAAGTTTTAAAGCCTAGCACTGGCTTAGTATAGGAAGACAAGTAATCATGATTAAATTGGAAATATCACTGCAGCTGACAGGATTTTTCAAAGAGAATGGTCTAGCAAATAAAAATACAAATATTTGATTTGGGGGCTTAAGGCAATTATTTTGTCTTTGGGGCAACGAGGATTAACTTGTAAGGCACATTTATATTTTACGACTATTTCTCTTCCAATATTCGTTATTACTTGTTACTGGGCTCGGTAATAAGAAAGGCTGGGGTGACCCTTGGACCCTCAGGATCTGCATTATGTTACTTTTTTTTAAAAGTCCTCGGGGAAATGATACTTGCATGTATCTCCATGTCCAAGCGTCAACCGTCTGGAAATCAAGCCAGTAGATGATGAGCCCAGACAGCCTAGTTTGGGTTGAAATGCTCTTCGCTAAAGAATACAGAACTATCAGAACTTTTGAAGTTTGTTTCCCTCAGTCCTTAGCAGCCCCCGGAACTAGTTTCCAGACAGAAGATGGACCGCCCAAGGCCTAAGATGGAGTCCTGTTTACTCCTGACACTGTCGATCTTTCTATAGTTGGAAACTGCCTGTGTGGTTTCTAATTTTATTTTTATTTTTTTAAAGATTTTATTGATTTGTTCGAGAGAGAGAGAGAGAGAGAGTAGGAACAGGGGGAGAGGCAGAGGGAGAGGGAGAAGCAGACTCCCCGCTGGGCAGGGAGCCGGATGCGGGACTCCATCTCAGGACCCTGGGATCCGGACCTGAGCCGAAGGCAGACACTTAACCGACTGAGCCACCCAGATGCCCCTGTGTGTTTGTTTTTTAACAGTCTGTTTATCATTCCCAGAAAGTATGTATTAACTAATTTTTTCTCTAGAAAGTCAGGATGTCATGAGTTTATCTGAATCTTTTGGTTTCCTCTGTCTGGTTCATAATTGCTATGAATGTGCCTGTGAGATGTTCTTGCCTCTACCCAGACATTTCAACCAGATTTTTTCTTTACGTTGGCTACAAAGAACAAGAAGAATGGAGGTCTTTTGTGGGAGGGTGACTGGCAGTGGGTTCAGGGTGCTGAGAGCAGTTCCAGTTCTTATCCAGATGAGTGGATAAGAAGGGCAAAGGGCTCCAGCCCCACTGGTCTCTTCTACACATAGTGTCCAATCAAGAGAGCCAACTACGGATGGGTCCCGGGGAAAGCGTGGCCCAAACAGGTGGTCCCCAGACCTGCAGCCTTGGGGTCACCTGGAACTTGTTAGAAATATTCTTGGGCTCCACCCCAGATTAGCTGCATCTGGAGCTTTGGGACCTGAGAAATCCGTTGAACA
This sequence comes from Nasua narica, assembly GCA_028533885.1. Classification (NCBI taxonomy): domain Eukaryota; kingdom Metazoa; phylum Chordata; class Mammalia; order Carnivora; family Procyonidae; genus Nasua; species Nasua narica. The sequence goes on from CM052813.1 coordinate 9,353,648, forward strand.
ATCCCTGTGGGGGATTCTAAGCACAGAATCGAGAACCACCGAGCTAGCACAGTATTTCCCATGTTACAGGGATAACCTTTCTAATAGATCCCAAGTTTTGTGCTTGGAGTCATGACATGATTTTTGCAGCTAATAAAACTCCAAATGATTTTTAAATTGATACCTAAAATTTCAAATTCATAGCTATTTCGTAACTAAATGGTACAGGACACTCTAGGAGATGCTTTCCAACAAGGAGCGCATACGCAGGTCCTCATTGGCATGGAAGGCACTTTCTCGGGGCCATGAATCCTTTTGTTCTCGGGTGACTTATAAGCATACTGCATTTTCTGATTAAGACAAACGAGGTCCTTTTTCACCTTTTTCTCCAGGAGTAGAAAAGCCAACATTGTCCATACCTAGAATTTTTGTCTTTATTTTAAGATTTTATTTATTTATTTGAGGGAGAACACACGTGGGCGAGAGGCAGAGGGAGAGAGAGAAGCATACTCCCCACCGAGCAGGGAAGCCCGACTTGGGTCTCGATCCCAGGACCCCGAGCTTACGACCCAAGCTGAAGGCAGACGTTTCACCGACTGAGCCACCCAGGCGCCCCTAGAATTTGTCTTTGATCTTCACTCTCTGTGCCAGGATGGCACCACCAACCCCTGCCTGGCAGACACATCCCTGGGAGGGAGGCAGACCTAGCTAGCTGACCCTCTTTGGAAGAACCCACTGTCACATTTCAAATATATCATTTTTTATATCTTATTTTATTTAAATTAACATACAGTGTAGTACTGTTTTCAGAGGTAGAGTTCGGCGATTCATGAGTTGCATATAACACCCATGTTCATTTCATCATGGGCCCTCCTTAACACCCATCACCCAGGTACCCCATCCCTGCCCCCACCTCCCCTCTGGCAACCCTCAGTTTGTTTCCTATGGTTAAGAGTCTGTTAGGGTTTGTCTCCCTCTCTGATTAAAATAAATCATGTTAAGTATGTACCGCTTTTAAATGTCAATATGACATGAAGCATTTGATTCAGGCAAGAATTTCTTTTAGCGAAGACTATATTGTTTAACATATATACTCTGGATGTATTTACATGAGCACAAAAGACACTAGTAAGGGTCTTGCCTCGGTTTCCTGATCTGGACTATTTCTTCGTCAGTTTAGCAAAGGGCACGTATTGCCCTTTGGACTGGGCCCGGCATCTCTCAAGGGAGGTGCTGCTGGCTCTTACGGATCAGACAGCTCTTTGTGCACGCTTGCACATTTCAGGTTATTTGCCACCCCCCGGCCATGCCAGCAATCGCTCCTTGTTACTGTCACATTCAGAACAGTCCTACAAAGTGATGGGCAAACTCAATACCTAGACCCTGGCAATGGTTTCATGGATGTAGACACCTGTGAAAATTAATGGGTGGTACTTTATCATATCTCCGTGACGCCTCAATAAAGCTGCCAGAAAAAGTTCCCTCCCTGCCCACCCATACTTGTCCACCTTCCTGGAGACAGGGGTGGGGGGTTGGGGGTGCTGGGCAGGACTGTCCCCGGTTATGAGCTGCCGAGCGTTCTGAAGGGTGGGATGGCTCTGAAATGCAAGGACTCTGTCTGGGTCATAGAGAAAACTAATTGCTTAGGGCGCCGTGAGATGTTCTAATTCACTACTGTTGTGAAGCTGTGGGATCTGTTTCCCTTAGCGACAAGACTTATTGTGTTACGATTGATTGATTGATTTTAAAGGGGGCTCAGTGTTATTTTTGTTTGTTTGTTTTGTCTTTTTAGAAGGCTTTGCAGAGTGCTTTACCCCAAGAAGCGCTCTTCCAATTTAACTTTTTTTTCCCCCAAATACGTTTATTTTATTTTTTCAGTGTTCCGAGATTCATTGTTCATGCACCACACCCAGTGCTCCATGCAATATGTGCCCTCCTCAATACCCACCACCAGGCTTGCCCAGCCCCCCACCGCCTCCCCTCCAAAACCCTCAGTTTGTTGCTAAGAGTCCACAGTCTCTCATGGTTCATTCAGCGTTATTTTTAGATACTACACATTTGTTCTCTGGATGATTTCACTTTGTAGATGGAAAAGGCTGTGGACTTGAGGTTTGAAGGACGGTAGAAAATCCCTTTCAGGGGGTGCCTGGGTGGCTCAATTGGTTGAGCGATTGCCTTCGGCTCAGGTCATGATCCTTGAGTTCCAGGATCAAGTCCCACATCGGGCTCCCAGCTCCACGGGGAGTCTGCTTCTTCCTCTAACCTTCTCTCCTCTCATGCTCCCTCTCACTTTCTCTGTCTCTCAAATAAATAAATAAAATCTTTAAAAAAATAAAAAAGAAGAAAAGAAAAAGAAAATCCCTTTCAACGATCTGATTCCATGATCTTCTGAAATTGAAGGAGATGAGTGGGAGGGCGGTGACCATATCTTCATCTTTCGGCCCCAGACTCCCTGCTGCACTCAGAAACTCAAAGCTGTAGATCCGTTTCCATGTGTAGATGATATGGGGAAGAAAGGATGTTCTACAGTGTTTTGCGTTGTGAACACGAACCTGGTGTGGCAAAAGGAGGCAAAATTTATGAGTATCAGCTATGAACCACCCATAGTTTGGATATAATATTTATATAACTATAGTATTAAATTATTGTTTTTATCTTTCACCTTTACCAAAAAAAAATCCGTTTTACATAGGAAGTAGGTAAGGCCCTCAGACCGGTAAATGGTGAAGGCAGCTTGACCCAAAGCTACACCACCGGTAAATGGTGAAGGCAGCATTTGGATTCAGGGATGGCTGCCCCCAGAGTTTCGGATTTTCCTCACCTGTGGCAGTAAATAAAGCACAGTAACAGGATTTCTGCTTTTTTGAATCTGAAAAAGGATCCAGCTTTTACCTCAGAATTATCAACCTCAAGCTGTCTCTCCAGCCCCTTGACAAGGAGCGTTAGTACCTTCCTCTGCTCCCCTCCAGGAGGCACCATCACTACCTTCCCTGTGAGGGAAAATACGGGTTGAAAGCTTGCAGTAGAAGTTTATATATCTTTCCATGTTCAAGAAAAATCATCTACCTAAAGAATTTATAAAAGTCTTCTGCATCTTAATCTCTTCCCTTACAAAATAGAATTCAGTTTGCTGTGAGGACCATCGCAGAACACAGATGGCCCGTAGGTTTGAGGTCGGCCCTCCTGGGGATTTATGTGAATGGCCAAAGGATACCCTGACTGGGCAGAGAATCCCACAGGACAACTGGAAGGGTGACACAGTTTTCTAAATGGCAAGCGAACATATTAGTCACCAGTTCGTAGGAGCGTTGTCAGATTTCAGTGCTGGATGGTACAGTTTTGATAGATTAGCCAAGTGTCCCTGCATTTCCGGTAATGTTGACATAAACTCATCCAAGAACCTGTGTGTGTACCCCATGGGTCAGCGTACTACAGCCCATGGGACAAATCTGCCTCTTCGCCCCTTTTTGTTAAAAACGTTTAAGTGAAACACAGCCGTATCCACTCATTTACATGTTATCTGTGGCCCCTTTCTCGCCACAACCTAGAGCCCTGAATGGTTGCAGCAGGGACCCTGAAAAGACCGCCACCTCACCCAGGTGCACGCGTTCTGTGCCGCGTCCTACGGATACGTGGACGGCACACCAGGCCTCCAGGAGAGTCCTCCCCACTTTAAAGAGGGAATGCGGCCTTTGCAGGACAAGCCAAATAGGGTGATGTCCCTTCCAGTCAGACTCTAAATATTTGTTTAGCATTTATGTAGCGGGGATGGGGAGAAACGGATCTCCTCTTAATAGAAGGTACATACCTCCTCCTTTAGTTCCAAATAAAAGGTTTCTTGCATGTACTGAATATGACATAACCTTTTAACTTGATTGAAATTGCACTGCGAACACAGTTTCCCCTGGAAGGGACCCACTGCTTGGGAGGTTGAGCACTTAAATAGCCAGTGATAGCACGTGTTCCTGGGAAATGAGAGCCCCCCCCCCCCGCCCCATGCATTATTTGGCTTTGAACTTGAAGCTGCTTTCAGCTACTGATTTTTTAGGACCGGCTGTCGTCAGCTGGCTGGCCTCAGAAGACGGTGTGGCCTTGCACGAGGCAGCACACGCCTCTCTCTGCTCCAAGTCCTCGACAGGAGGGTGACACCAGCGGGGACTCTGTCGTTGGCTTTGTTTTGCTCTGTTCTCCCAGTGGAGAGCGCTGTCTCATCTGGCAAGCGAGGGGACCGATTGCTGTCTCACTGGTTAAATGAATGACACCGAGGTCTGCTTCTCCAGACCCAGACTCCCAAAGGTCCAGTTTGAAGAGTCGGTGCCAGCATTTACTGGTTCCTGGACCCTCGAGGTCCGCGTCCAAGCCTCGAGGCCCGTGCTGCTCCAGTTCTGCTCGTCCCTCTAGTTCCATCTGCGCCCTTCCCTGAGCCCGCTGCTTGCGGTCGTGCTTGCTGAGATGATGGATATCATGTGTCGGCTGGGCTAGGGGACGCCTCGTGGCTGGGAAGACATTAATTCTGAGGGCGTGTGTGCTGATTTCTCCGGAGGAAATTTGCATTTGGATCAGGACCTGGACCCAAGATGACCTCGCTCATCTGTTGGGGGCAGCATCCAGTCCGTTGAGGGCCTGTGTGGAACCCAAAGGTAGAGGAAGGGCCAATTCGCTCCCCTCCTGGGCGGGGCAGGCATCTTCTCCTGCCCTCAGACTTCAGCTCTCCTGGCCCTTGGGCCTTCCAGCTCAGACTGGGACTTATCCCACCGGCTGCCCTGATTCTGAGACCTTTAAGTCTGAGCTGGGACTGCATTACCAGCTTCCCTGGGTCTCCAGCTTACAGAAGGCCGACCGCGGGACCTCTCACCCTTAATAATCCCATGAACGGATCTGACACCCAGCAGTTGCTGGCCCAGTCCTTTGGCCAGCGGACCCCAAACCCCCTACAGACAGTTATAGTTTGCAATCATGAATTCACCGAATATAAAATGCTGGAAAACATCAAAGCTGTGGCTCTTAGCTTTTGAACTGGACCCCTTATGTGCCCTAGAGATGCTGAAATAGTCTCTCGTTCCTACTTAGCACCAAATCTCTCCTTCCGGTGCCCTTGGGTTATCAGGCTGTGAAACCACAAAGTGAAGGTGTTCGCGGTGCACACAAACGAGAATGTTCTTGTGGTTAATCCAGCTTCTGTGAGTATGGTTCTCCCCACCTGACCCTGCAGGGGGAGGTCCTCAGTTTTAAATTTGAGGAGCAGTGGCGTTGGTCTTAACATTGGAAACTGTCCTCAGAAGAGGTGAATTTCAGAAGGCCCAAGACTGGTCCATGATCGAACCGCTTTTTGGTGAAACAAGGGAGAAAAGGACAAGATAAAGTCCTGTTCTTTATTCACAGTTTTTCCTTCCATTCATGGGTAGCGTACCCTTCTTTGGTAATTTGATAAGTATAGTACTTTGATTTTGCTTCATTGTTTAGGTTCTTCCTTCCCGAAATGAAGTCGGAAATCCCACATTAGCCTCCAAATTTTTATTGTTGAGATTTGACCAGCTTATGGGATCCGAACGTCTAGAACCATGGCTCAAAACCTCACAGCTGGAATTTCCAAGACCTCGATTTTAGGTCAAGGCAGGAAAACTCCCCCCCCTGCCCCGAAATACCCTAAAGGAGCATAACATAAATCTTAGACTGTGAAGAGGTCATTTTTGCTGAGTGTAGATGCTGGGCACGGTCTCCGGATGGATACCCCCAGGCACAAGCGAGGACAGCCAGCAGGAGGCTGGGACTCTTCACTGACCAGTGGACTAGTGTTTATGCCACTGTGTTTAACAGATGTGTCTACCCTCAGCTCTTCGAGTGAAGGCAGACCCCACACTCTCTTGAGGAATTCTGATTCTTTGTTTTGTGGTAGGGTTTATCCTCACACTGCTTTTCAAGGGAACACTGTGACAAGTCCCTTTCGTCCTTGTGCCTTTAAACCCAATGTCCAACTCCAGCGATCACTATGGCTAGGTGTCTGCTAGCCCTTCAAGGATTTTTTTTAGGCATATACATGCACCGCCCTTTTTTTTTTTTCTTTTTGTATATAAACGGTGGGTGCCACGCACAGAATTCAGCCTCCTGCTTCTTTCACTTAATTTTTCCTAGAGCCCTTCTGTGTCACTGTGCAATAAATCTCCTTGTTTTTTAATAGCTGCATAGTATTCCAGTGTGTGGTTGAACCATCATTAATCTGACCTAGCTCTTCAGAGAGAGACAAAGCTAGCTGGCTTCCAACCCGCTGTCCTAACAAACCATACTAGAATGAATCACCACGTATGTGTGTTGTTTTCCACATATGCCAGTTTGCGTGTGGGATAAATTACAGACATGCATTTGCTGGGTCACAGAGTTCTATACATTTGTGATTTTGATAGAAGTTGTGAAAATGTCCTCCATAAAAAAAAAAAAAAAAGAGCAACTTACTTTCTGCCGGTACTGTTTCAGGGGGCCAGTTCCCCTTGAGCTTTATCAAAATTTTGCATTTTGCCACTCTCCTAGGTAGTATAGCATCAGTAACAATTTGCATTTATTTTATTTTATTTTAAATGAGCTTGAGCTTCTTTTTATACATTTCACTTATTTATACTTTCATTTATGTGAAGTGCTTGAGCATGTCTTTGGCTTTTTTTTTTTTTTTTAAGATTTTATTTATTTATTTGACAGAGAGGGGAGAGATCACAAGCAGGCAGAGGGGCAGGCAGAGAAAGAGGGGGAAGCAGGCTCCCTGCTGAGCAGAGAGCCCGATGCGGGGCTCGATCCCAGGACCCTGAGATCATGACCTGAGCCGAAGGCAGAGGCTTTAGCCCACTGAGCCACCCAGGCGCCCCTTTGGCTTTTTTTTTTTTTAACTTTTTGGTGTTTGACTTTGCTGTTTATGGGAGCTCTTTATATTGGGAGATAGGCCCTTTGCGATACGAGTTGCAGATATTTCCCATTTTGTCATTTCTTTGATTGCTTTCTTTATTTTTATTTATTTATTTATTTTTTTAACTACCCGGTCAACTCATTCTTCTTGTGAAGTATTCGGGTCTGGGTTGTTGACCATCATCATAAAGCCTCGATCGTCCAGACGTAGTCAGGGTTCCCCACATGCTAGGTGCACAGCCGCTCACGTTTCCATTCACTCTGACGTTGCCTTTTAGGGGCTTTGTACCAGCATTCAGGAAACGCAGCTTATAAATGGCAGAGACGGGACTTAGGCCCAGACCTCCCTGGGTCGGTGCATTACTACTACCTCCCTGGCTATTCAGAATAATTTAAGAGCATGCAAACTGGTCTTCTACTAATTAGAGGAAAGTAAAACTCGTAAGACGAAAACTACTGGGAAGGAAACAAACGAAGACTGATGCTGTATTATGACCTACTACTTGGGAATGTTCCCCTCCATCTGGGCAAATAGAGAGGTTCGAGATGGTGAAATGTCAGCAAATAATTATTCATCTATGTTAATGATGCCATGAGGAGGTTTTCATGTGTGTGATGCCCGTGTTGGGTATAATGTCCACCCCCTTTTCCATGTTCTGAATGTCTGCAAATATAAGTTATTAACTGCCCCCTATAGAGCCATACCATGGACCCAATCTCTGTATCTCTTGGTGGCCCAAAACAAGCTAGAATTTATTTTTTTCATTTTTAGAGATTTGGCAGATTTTTCCAGCAGCTGTCAGAGTGGATACCTACAGAAGTAAATGTTCCCTTTCTCATCCCAGAGATGTTCTGTGTGTATGGGGGGGCAGGGGCATGTGCCATCTGCTCACCTTGGAAACCCCACGCTACCCTTTTTCCACCAAGACTGCGTGAACCACAGTCGTCAGGGAGATTGCGAATCCAAGGGAGACTCGTAACGGATGGTGGTTTTAGGGAGAGGTGAGCCACCCAAGAAGCTCAGATTAACCACAAATGAAAATAATAGTAAATATTCTCTCCTCAGTGATAGAGTCTTGGGCCCTGAACTGCATGAGAAGAAGCTGTTTAAAGAAAAACTCCAGGGGCACCTGGGTGGCTCAGTCAGTTAAGGATCTGCCTTCTGCTCAGGTCATGATCCCGGCATCCCAGGATCAAGTCCCACATCCGGCTCCCTGCTCAGCAGGGAGTCTTCTTCTCCCATTGACCCTCCCCCCTCTCGTGTTCTCTTTTTCACTCTCTTACTCTCTCTCTCAAATAAATAAATAAAATCTATAAAAAAATTTTTTTTAAGTGAGAGAGAGCATGAGAGGAGAAGAAGGTTAGAGGAAGAAGCAGACTCCCCGTGGAGCTGGGAGCCCGATGTGGGATTCAATCCCGGAACTCAAGGATCATGACCTGAGCCGAAGGCAGTTGCTCAACCAACTGAGCCACCCAGGCGCCCTAAAAATTTTTTTAAAAAAATTAAAAACTCCATGGGCACGTGGATAGTACAGTTGGTGAAGTGTCTGATTCTTGGTTTCAACCCAGGTCACGAGCTCAGGGTCGTGAGATTGAGCCCCATGTCGGGCTCTGTGCTTAGTGGGGAGTCTGTTTGAGACTCTCTCTCTCTCCCTCTCCCCCTATGCTCTCTCTCAAATTAATAAATAAGTGTCCTTAAAAATCTACTTCCTTAAAAAAAAAAAGAGAGAAAAACTTCAAGGAAGTAAGACCATCAGGGTTTTAATCTTTGAACGTTGAAGGTAATGTAATGAGCTCTAATGCAATCCGCTACTTTGATTGCACGAGGTAGAAAGGGCAGAAGAGAGTGGAAGAAATGAGAAGTCGGCAACGCTCTCAGCCCACTGAAAGCCCCGCACTTCAGAACCCAAGGCTTCGTGCTTGCCCTTACTGGCTTGTAAGGGTGAGAAAGGATGTCAGAGGCCACTTGGAGGCTCTGTAATTTTACCCCTTATTTCTGCATAGCTCACAGTTTCAAGCGACTCAATGTCACGTGAGTTCCGAAACTGTCACTCTTGACAATCCCGGAGGACCTGAGTTACGTGTCCCCTCACAGATCTCGGGGAACGAGGAGGAAATGCTCACGGGTGATGCTTGGGCAGCACACGTGCATTGTGAATATTCACTCTACGGGCTTAGGGCGATGGGAACCGTTCAAATGAGCAGCTGAGCTGGGACCATTCCGCACACGGAGCTGGCCCAGAGGGGACTGCCCCTGTCCTGGGCAGTCCACTCCCCTAAAGAGCAAGCCTTACCTCTAAAGGTAAGGCTTTATCTGCAGTTATTATCTGCACTTGGTCCCTAACAACACGAGCCAACTCCGGGCTCTGGGAGTCCCCAGAAGAAGCGGTCGTCTCTGACCCTGCGGTAGGAAGATCTGGCTTCAGTGGATATAGTAAACAGATAATCTCCTAAATAGTTCTTAAGTGTGATTTTTTTTTTAATTATGGTGATTTTTAAAAATTAATTTTTAGCTTCTGGTGTAATTAACATACGGTGTTATATTGATTTCAAGTGTATGATACAGCGGTTCAGTAATTCCGTACGTTACTCAGCGCTCATCGTGCTCAGTGTACGTTTCATCCCATCACCTGTTTCCGCCATCCCCCCGCCACCTCATCCCTGGTAGCCATCTGTTTGTGTTCTGTAGTGAAGAGTTTGTTGCTTGCTTGTCTGTCTGCATTTTGGTTCTTAAATGCCACATATAAGTGAGGTCATATAGTATTTATCTCTCTCTGACTTACGTCACTTATCATTATACTCTCTAGGTCTGTTCGTGTTCCAAGTGACAAAATAGCGTTCTTTTTATGGCTGAGTCATATTGTTACCTATAGAGACTCGTGGATGTTGACCTTATTACCTCTTGACTTTTGAACCTAGGCTTCATAGGAGAATCAAGTTTCCTGTTTTAACATTATCTTGAAAACTCATCCTTTCACTCAAAAAGTACTTACTATCAATGACGTGCCGGGTCCGGATGCAGAAATTCGACCGCCCTGAACAAACTTCAGTTGTAGTAGATTCCAAGTGTTTGTTGCACGCCGAAAGGCTTTTCGTTTGCATGGTGTTATTCGTATCCAGAAAAATCAAACCAGGACAAAGTTGCCCAGAGCCTTGAGGTCTCACTTAGAATGTGGCGAGAAGAGATCTTGACCCTCTCTAAAATTGTATTCATCCACGGCATTGTTTTTACTCTACACAGTGAAAACTTCGAGTACGGGTAGATTAGACGGCTTGTCAGATGTCACGTGAAATGTATTATAGTTGTAGTCAAAGAACGAATTGAAGAATAAACCTCGAAATTCAGGCTTCTGGATGCCTCTAAGGAGAAAGAGGGTTTTACAATCAATAAAAAGTACAGAAGGCAATGCAACTATATAGATAGCGTTTTATTTCTTAAGCCGCATTTTGGCTTCATAAGTATTCACTGGTTTATTTCTTCATACCTTTTATAGATCATAAATATTGCACAAAAATTTTCAAAGATGAACCCAGAAGAGGGGGGAAAAAAAGATAATGATGTATCTGGGAATGGAAGTATGGTTTTAAAAATCCCTAAAATATTTAAGGTCTCTCTTCCTGTAATCATGGATGTAACAAAGAGTTTGGATTTAGGACTCCTCTCTTTCCAGTGTCATGATTTTGTCAGTAACGTATTTTTAAAAGTATTTCACTTATTCCTAAGTGTGTATCCAATATTCGTGGCAAAAAAAAAAAAAAAATGTGTTTTTCGAATTGTTCCATGCACTAAGACCCGGATCTTACACCTAAAGCATCACGACTATGGTTTCGCTAGGGAAGATGGGAAATCACGGGCCCTGGGGGATGAAGAGTACTCAAGCTCAAGACACCCTGTGATTGGTAGGGAACGCCTGCTTGGCATGGTCCCTACCGAGTTAGCATCTGATTTTACCTGATGGCCATTGCCCTCTATGACATGAGCTCAGAGGGACCCACAATCAGGGCATGTTTTCCTACCAGGGAAATTGGCCCAAGGCCAGTAGAGCTGGTATTTGAATTCAAAACTGTCTTTGCTAATATTTTCTCTCTCTCTCACCTTTTTTTTTTCAACTGCAGTGAAGGGAGCAATCTGACCCCAGCTCATCATTACCCAGACTTCAGGTTTAAGACGTACGCTCCACTAGCATTCCGATATTTCAGAGAACTTTTTGGTATCAAGCCTGATGATTACTTGGTAAGAACCTGTAATTTTCCTTCCTTCTCCAGAAACGTGTGATGTAAACATTTGTCTCATAGCAACAGTGACAAGTGGCTTGTGTCTCTTGTTTTATAAAGCTCGGGAGCATAGTGAAAGGCCCAGGTTTCATAACGATGATAAATTTAGCTTCAGGAAACGTGATTGGACTTTGCCGTGTTGACTGATAGCTACCAAATCGGGTCGGGTAATTGAGGTTTAAATAATTGTGGGATGGGTTGCTACTTCAGATCATTCTTCTAACAGATAGATTATAATGAGTTCTAAATACTCCTGTGAATTTTGCTGATTGGATTCTATTTGAAAGCCTTCCTCCTGTAATTGCCGTCTTTATACCATTTGTCTCAAACCTGCCTTGGCCCACAACCATTTTCACCTTGACCTACAACTTGAATACCATTTCAGCGATGCCAGGCAGTTTTGTTCCAACATCTCTTGATGTGAGCTCTTTTTAAACGTGGTTTTATCTGGTACGGGGCGTATTTTATCCTTAGGCCTGTCTTTCCTCTCCATCATCTTTCTAGCACATAGCAGGTTCGGACGCAACAGCCCTTTGGGAAGTGGTCTGATGTGACCTCAGATTGTTACTTTATTCCTGTTGCAGGAGCCAGGAGCTTCCTTTTTGTTTCACGGGGAAAATGGGTTATTTCATAATGCGATCACCGTTAATACCCTGGGGCTCTTCAAAATTGGTGTTCAAGAAGCTGTAGGAAGGATGCCTTCAAATATTTATTGTTCATCCCCTTCTGAATGATCTTAATAAGACTTGAGCCAGAGCCTGGACTAAAGCTTTGCAGGGGAAGCGTGGCAACATTCATCCCTCAGAACAAAGAGTATTTTAGCTGCATTTTATAATTCGGGTAAGATGGACGTGATAAAATTCACAACAGCTGATTCTGATGAAAACCTGTGCATGTGCGACCCTCTCCTTTTTTTTTTTTTTCAAGTTTTTTTTTAACTCCAGTTGTTAACATAGAGTGTTACGTGAGTTTCAGGAATACAATATAGTGAATCAGTAGTTTCATCCATCACCTGTGTTCCTCACAACAGGTGCGCTCCTTAACCCCCATCACCTATTTCTCCTGTCCCCCTACCCCCTCTGCTCTGGTACAACCCTCTTCTTTAGTCGGGCCTTGAGAAACTCCTATGACTTCTCCCCCAATGAGATGATGCTGGGTCCTCAAGGCACATTAAAAAGGCTTCACAGCAGCGGAAACCGAGTAGAAAGTCCCTGGCATCCTCTTGCCCTTAAATGGTTTCCCCCAAGTAAGCAGCTGTCTGCCTTATCATGCCCCCTCTCGCTGAGATATCATGTCTCTACCCGGCACTCCCAACCTGCCCTCACCAGCTACTCCAGGGTGACAGAGCCACACTTCTGGGGGTCACGGGGTGGCATGGGTGGGTGTGGACATGTTCTAAAGAAGATTTCTTTGGTTTCTGACCATTCTGTAATTATTGAGAGTCACTGTCATCCAGGAAGCATGTTTGGGGAGCTCAGTTGGGGTCTTGATACTGTCTTACTGAAAACAAGATGGTGCTCTCATCTTCTGCCACACATTGGAAGTCCGTGGATTCTCCTGAATTTCCTTGAGCTTCTGCTGGCCAGTGAGATGCCATGTGCTTGCGGTTCAGAGCTCAGACCCAATCAGCACGATGACTCTTCTGCCCATCTCCCCTCCTCCCTTGGCCCTCCTGTGGTCATCGAGCTGCGGGCTGGGAAGGCCGTTCTTGTACTCGTTCTGTCTCACAAAATTGCTTTCTTGGGGGGAAGGACGTTTTCCGGATCAACAACGCACATGGCTTCCGTAGTTTCCCAGTGAGCCTTTAGATGGACAGAGTTGTTTTCATCGTGAGGCATACAGAGGAGCACAGAGCAAAACGGCTTCTCAGAGCAAAAGTCTTTCTTTGTGTGGCTGGCAAAAGGTAAATGAATCCATCAGGTACTTCGAGCACTTACTGTAACGAAAATACTTGGCCACTAATTATGGGGAGATTCAAAAATGACAAGTCATGATACTCCGAGAATTTCAAATCCTTGTGTGGGAGGATCACCAACTCTACCAGGCAGCAACTAGGCAGTCAATACCCAAGGATTTCGGAGGAGGAACCAGGGGGCCTCTCTCCGTTGCACCGAGGAGGGGGGCTTCTTAGGGATGTGAAATGGTTCAACTGTGATGTAAAAATTAGAAGGGATTTGAGTAGGTGGAAAAGAAAGGAAGCATATTCAGGGGAGGGGAGGTGGTGTTAGGACGGTGGGACCGGAGACACAAAGGCTTACACGTTTAGAAGCACTTTGGGTGGACCAAGATGGCAGGAGAGGAAGGTTTGGGTCAGGAAGGTGGAAAGACAGGGCCAGATTATGCTAATAAACAGCTCGTTCTCCTTTTTTTTAATTATAGGAAACTGGTGAAATTTAAAGAGAGACTACTTAGTGATGAGGTTGAGGAATTAGGTTTTTGGCGGGATGATGGTATTTGGTTCTATTTTTAAAAAGGAGTCTTTGGCTTTTTGAGACACACGCGGAAGTATCTACGGGTGGAATGATGTGATGTCTGGGATTTGCTTGGAAAGAATCGGAGGGGAGCCGGCAGAGGACTGAGTGGGGTTGTAGCGCAGACAAGACTGGCCAGAAGTTGATCACTGCGGAAGCTAGAGGAGCGATACACAGATGTCAGTTACACAATTCTCTTTACTTTTATGTAGGGCTGAAATTTTCCATAATGAAAATGGGGAGGTGAGGTGGGGGGGAGGAGAAGAAGACAGGAACAGACAGCTCAGAGTGCTTTGGTTTGATTCCATTTTTCTGCGTCTCTCTAACCGGACCCATCTCTGGGACCTGCAAAAAACAAAGGCCTTCCAACTGATCATGGCCGCCTGCGTCCCAGGCACCGAGACACCCACTGGGGACACCCCCCAGCCCAGAACTAGAAGTTCACCTCCAAACCCCTCCATCGGAAAACCCCTCCATCGGAAAACCCCAGCCAGTGATCTGAAAGGTGGTCGATGAAGAAAGGGTCTTGGACCTGACCTGATAGCTTCCCAGAATTAGGTCTAAGCCTCAGACTTCTTAGCCCAACCATTCACTGTAGATGAGCAGGCTAAAGCTGGGGTCGGAGAGGGGCCCAGGGTTACCCACGCAGATGGGCACGGAGCCCGGGCCAGGACAAGCATCCCCCAGCCCCCCCCTACCCCCCCGTGCGCTTGTCCATTGACCAGCTGGCCCCCCAGCCCACGGAGCCTCAGACCTCTCCTTAAATGTGATGTCACCCTAACACTCCCTCCGCCATCAAACTGTGAGGTGCCCATTCTGAAGCATCTGGCCGGAGGAGTTAGAACACCTCCAACAAAGCATTCTTGGGAAGAATTAAGCCCAGATAACGGACAGGAGAATCAAATAAGACCACCGTTAAAACCCCGTGTGAAGGGGGAAAAAATATTGTCCAGAGCACAAAGTACATCCTGGCATCTACCAGACGAACTCATCAAACCCATATCCGTGAAGATGTACTGACCTAAAAAGGGGAGGAGAAGGTAACATTATACAGTAATGATAACTCTCTGGAAAGGTCAAATACCAGATGCCTGTGAGATACGTGTGCATTTCTACATCGCCTTGTGCTCTTGCATCTGGATTTGAGCCTGGAAATTATTCTGTTTATGTTCTGGGTACCATGAAGGTTCACCCCGTGCCTGCCGATTACAAGTTTCATGTTGGAACACGTATGATGTGGGTTGTGAGACCGCACACCCGAGTGCTCATGTGTGCCCAGCGCGGGTACACACCTCCTTCCTTCCTTGTTCCAAAATAAATGCCTCCCAAGGGAAGGCCAAGGGTCCCCAGAGCATTTTTTTTCCCCATCTCTGCTTGACCAGCAAGCCCTTGGTTTGATTTCACCAGCAAGCCCTTGGTTTGATTTCCTCCTCCCTCAGGTGCCCGACTGTTCCCGAATCCAGCGTGATTTACATGACGTCCTTCCAGACTCCCCGGCACCAATAGAGAGCAGGGGGGGGTGAATATTTAACACTATCAGGGGAGAAGAAATGGCAGGAAGAATTATCTCCACCACGCTGAGCAAGTTTACATTGTTAACTTGCCTTGGGGGTGGGGGGGCCTTTCCAGTGGGATTGGCCGGGGAGGCCCTGCAGGAAATCCAAGGGAGAGAATGGATGCATTGGAACAGCTTGCACCGAAGAAAGGGCCTGCAGCAAAGTGCAGAAAACCCGGGCGGTCCACGTGGGGCCTTGTGGATCAAGGCTAATTACAATGTTCCCATTCCGCCTCTCCCATTTGCTGCTCAGCTGGCAACATTGCCCAGGAGGTTGCTTAGCATGGAGCCCAGTCACCAAGTTCTAGGATGAGAGACTGCAGAATGACAGGTTTTAAGGGTGAGATTCCCGGTCGGTCCCATCAAGCCAGTTGTCTGTCCCCCGATGTTCTGGCCTTGTGACCCCCGCCAGGTTATTAAGACGAGTCCAAACAATGTCATTTTCCATGCATATTAATTTATAAATTACCTAAGATAGGACTGTTTGACAAGTAACCAGTGAAATACTTCCTCTGTAATGTCACTGCTTATCGAAGAATTTGAGACTTTAATTGGAAACAGACGTTCAGGTCTGAATCCAGTTTTCTCTAGACAGCACCCCCCCCCGAACCACCCCCTAATTTCTCTCTTTGCAGCCTCTCATTTCTGCGTTCTGTGTGTCGTTGGACTTCACAGCATCAAGTCCTATCTGTAAGAAGGTTGTGTGCCGGGACTTCAAAGCCCATAAAGCAAAGAATCAGAATTCCTGAAGAAGCGTGCGGGCTCTGCCTTCACCCTGTCTAAGGGCTTAGGGTCCACACCTTTGTTTGCCGGTGTCTCAGATTGGTGATTACACGGAAGACGCTGCTTTCTTCTTGGCTCCCTAGGAGTGTCGTAGTGTATCTTTGGGGCAGCCCTCGTGGTCGGAGCTGGGCCTGAGGCACGGCCAGCTCTTCCTTACCTGGACGGTGTGTGCCCCCCTCCCCTATGCCCGGTCACGCGGCAAGAACTAGGAACAGCGATAACCCAGTGGTCCCTCCTTGCCAGGGGTTTTGAAAGCATCCACTTTAAAAACTTACAGCTGCAGGACGCCTGGGTGGCTCAGTTGGTTGAGTGGCTGCCTTCGACTCAGGTCATGATCCCAGGGATCCGTGATCCCTGGGATCGAGTCCCGCATCGGGCTTCTTGCTCGGCGGGGAGCCTGCTCCTTTCTCTCTGACTCTGCCTGCCTCTCTGCCTGCTTGTGTTCTCTCTCTGTTAAATGAATAGATAAAATCTTAAAAAAAAAAAAACTTACAGCTGCTTTCATGGAGATACTGTTAGCGTTTTTTTAGAGATGAGGTTCCTTGGAACCTCATTTAAAGATGAGGTCGCTTAAGTGGCCGCTGGTAGAGGCATGATTTAAAAAAAAAAAAAAGATGGTTCCCGGGGCACCCAGGTGGTGCAGTGGGTTAAGTGTCAGACTCTGGATTTCGGCTCAGGTCATGATGTCAGGGTCGTGAGATCGAGCCCCATATTGGACTGTGCGCTCAGCATGGAGTCTGCTTGAGATTCTCTCTCTCTCCCTCTGCACCTCTCTCTGTCTCTCTCTAAAATAAATAAGGATTAAAAAAAGTGATTCCAAGGCCCATGCCTGTGCCACTGATGAGCTTTCCACACGGGTTTTGAACCCACAGCAGGGAGAGCGCCCTCTGCTTCTGCGTGGCTTCTGTGGCATTCTGCATGTGGTCGTGGGGCTATTTTCGTTTTCCTTCCTCATCTCTAAGCCACCCGTCATGGCGGAGGCTCTCACACTGTTCAGCTTGGAAGCATCAGGAAACAAGCCTGGAGGAAAGAGAAGTGGAAAATGGAAGTTGCCCTGACTTTTCAGAAACGCCACCCACACTTGCTGCTTTCTTTTCCTCAGAGAAGTTTGTTTCCCTTATCCATAGGCTGCCAAAGCAAGCTAGTTCATTTTTTTAAAAGATTTTATTTATTTATTTGACACAGAAAGAGAGATCAGAAGTCGACAGAGAGGCAGGCAGAGAGAGAAGGGAAAGTAGGCTCCCTGCTGAGCAGAGAGCCCAATGCGGGGCTCGACCCCAGGACCCTGAGACCATGACCTGAGCCGAAGGCAGAGGCTTTAACCCACTGAGCCTCCCAGGCGCCCAAAGCAAGCTAATTTACAGTCAACAAAATTAACATCTAGAAATGGCCCTTTAATTGTTCTTCTCCCGGTTTCTCCCTTCGCCGTCTTCCTCCTCCCACCTCGTCCTCCCCTCCTTTCAGATTTCTCTGTGATGGGGACTTCATGCTTCAGAAGCCCAGCTAAAAAAGCATTGGGGCATGTTCTAGATGTTTCCGTCTTCAGGACACAGTTCTTTAAATCCACGGGGGCTGGTCGGATCTCACATGCTGGGTCCTGACCTTTTCCTCTGCTCTCAGTGTTTCTCTGGTCAGTAGTGGGGATTGTTAGTTGATAAACACTGAGCCCTGTGGCCCCAAATTTGACTTCCCTGCTGGTTTTTTGGCATTTGGTGAGATCGATAGCCCTTCACTTGTTGGTGGTGGTAGGCCGTGTGTTCGACAAAAATTTATTTAGTGACTGCGGTGTGCACCGTATACCCCGCCTGAGGGCCACATGATTTGTGCTGTCCCGGAGCTCTGCCGTCTGCTGGGGACTTGGAATAAGAAACAGGCATTTGAGGTATTTCGTGGTAACTTCCATGATGAGAACGTCCAGTGCCAGGAAGCAGATGATCTAGACTCACGGGACCAGGAAGAATTTTCTGGAATAAGTGCCATCCAGGAGACGCTGAAAGCCTGAGTCACATAAGGGCTTCCTCGCTGGGCCCCGTGCCTCTTTGGTCCCCCGACAGTGGCTTCTCGGCGCATCAGACGGGAGTGGTCCTCTGCTCCTGACCTTCCTCTGGCTTTCAGCTCCCTTAGAGAAAAGTCAATGTCCATGCGGTGGCCTGTGCCATCCTCTGTGGTCTGGCCCACCTGTTCCTCACTCTTCTGATTCCCTCTGCTCTGGCCACTGGCTTCTTGGCTGTGCCTTGAACTCCCCAGGTCTCAGGTCCTTTGCATTTGCCCTTCCTTCTGGACACACCCTTCCCCCCACACAACCACGGGCATCTGCTCAACTGCCCCCTTCCCAGAGAGGCTTCCAGTAGCCAGCACTACTGAAAATTCACGGCACACCAGCCCTCAGTCCCTGCTGGCCCTCCACCCCCTTTCCATGCCCGTCTTCTCCATAGCGCTTACCACGTCCCGATGCACAATTTCTTTGTTTCCTGCCTGTTTTCTCCTTCTCACTCTTCATGAGTGCCTGGGACATTACAGATGCCTAGTAGACGTTTTCTCAATGTGAAATGAATTCATAAACGAGGAGTAGTCAGCCCGATGAGGGCAGAAGAGAGGCCGGTCTTAGTAGAGGAAGATGCAGAATCCCCGTCCTTGACAGTCTGTGGCACATTTGAGGAAAGGGGAAGTAGCTGCCTGTGACTAGAGCTAGATTTTAAGGAGGGAAAGGATAAAGGAGAAGGCTAGAGAGCAGGGCTGGGCCACACACAGCCTTGAGAACTCTGGTAGGAAATCTGGGTGTTACCTTCTAACCAGATGGTAGAAGCCACTGAAAGTCAAGCCATGGGAAGATGCAATCAGATTGGCATTTTAGAAAGATCTCTGGTTTGCTGGTGGAAAATGCACAAGGGAAGTCAAGAGTAGATAGTCAAGGCCAGGTGGCATCTTCCATGATAATGAAGGCATGATGTGAAGCCACTGAACTTAAGGTATGAGCAAAAGAGAGGGCATGAAGGGGGCAGATATGTCTGAATATGAAAGGTGAGGAAATGGGAGACATCAGAGATGATGCCCGAGCTTCTGGTTTGGGAATAAAATGAATAAGAGGGAGAATATAGGGATTGGAGGTTGGGGGTGATCTAGAATCACCATGTATGGTTGTGCAGGGTGTGCACTGCCCAAGAATACCTGGCTAAGCTAAAGGAGTAGAGAGCAGAATCCAGCCCTTCTACTCACGAGCCTTGTATCTGACCCAGAGCTACATATGCCAGAAGAAAAAGGCACCTCTTTCTGGTTACTACAGAAGCATCATATGGGCTAACCCTAGTCCTGAGATGAATTTGATGAATTTGATTTTGAACTTGGTACGTGTGAAGTGCTTGTGATATAACCAGATAGAAATATCTATTTAAAAAGTAGGCATTTAGGTCTGGAGCCTTTGAAACTGTTCTGGCCCAGAGCTATCGCTGTTAAGAGTCATCTCCTTACTGAAACCACGCATGGATGACATCTTTGGGGAAAATAAATAGTGAGGAGAGACTAGGTGTTGGTGTTCACGTGACAAAAACATAGTATGAGTCATACCTTCAGTTGTTATGGACACTTGCTGGAAACAGAGCACCGTAGACCACAGCACTGTTTGCATTATTTCATTGGACAGATGTCATGTCTCAAGTGACATGGGGGGTGGGGTTGCGGAAGGCACTTCTGTTTCTCTTAGAATCACTCGGATACATGGATCAATTAAATTTTTAGAAATCTCAAAGAGCCCTCTTAGTGGAACCTCCTTTGAAAGCTCGTGGCAGAAAACTTCCTGTTTCAGAATGCTCTAGAAGTGTGATCCTGTGAATTTTCCTCCTGGGAGGCTTCCTGTACAGTCAATGTATTTTTTTTTAATTTTTAAAAATTTTTTTATTCAAAATTCGATTTAATTAGCATATAGTGTAGTATTAGTTTCAGAGGTAGAACTTAGGGTTTCATCAGTTGCATGTAATACCCAGTGCTCGTTCCATCACGTGCCCTCCTTACTGCCCATCACGTGCCCTCCTTACTGCCCATCACCCAGTTACCCCTTACCCCTCCCCCCCAGTTTGTTTCCTTGAGTTAAAAGTCTCTTATGGTTTGCCTCCCTCTGTGTTTTTATCTTATTTTTCCTTCCCTTCCCCTATGTTCTTCTGCTTTGTTTCTTAATTCCACCTAAGAGTGAAATCATATAATTGTCTTTCTCTGCTTGACTTATTTCACTTAGCATAATACCCTCTAGTTCCATCCACCTCCACATTGCAACGGCAAGATTTCCTTCTCTTTTTCCCCAAAATACGTTTATTTTATTTTTTCGGTGTTACAAGATTGATTGTTCATGCACCACACCCAGTGCTCCATGCAATACGTGCTCTCCTCAATACCCACCACCAGGCTCGCCCAACCCGCCACCCCCTCCCCTCCAAAACCCTCAGTTTGTTGCTCAGAGTCCACAGTCTCTCATGGTTCATCGCCCCCACCAATTTCCCTCCATTCACCCTTTCTTTCCTTCTCACAATGCCCTCCATGATTTTCCTTATGCTCCACACATGAGACCATAAGATAATTGACTCTATCTGCTTGACTTATTTCACTCTGCATAATCTCTTCTAGTCCCGTCCATGTTGATACAAAAGTTGGATATTCATCCTTTCTGATGGAGGCATAGTATTCCATCGTATAGATGTACCACATCTTCCTTATCCATTCATCTGTTGACAGACAATTTGGTTCTTTCCACAGCTTGGTGATTGTGGCCATTGCTGCTATGAACATTGGGGTACATGTGGCCCTTCTTTTCACTGCATCTGTTTCTTTGGGGTAAATACCCAGTAGTGCAATTGCAGGGTCATAGGGAAGCTCTAGTTTTAATTTCTTGAGGAATCTCCACACTGTTTTCCAAAGTGGCTGCACCAACTTGCATTCCCACCAACAGTGGAGGAGGGTTTCCCTTTCTCTACATCCTCTCCAACACTTGTTCTTTACTGTCTTGTTGATTTTGGCCATTCTAATTGGTATAAGGTGGTATCTCAGTGTGGTTTTGATTTGAATCTCCCTAATGGCTAAAGATGATGGACATTTTTTCATGTGTCTGTTAGCCATTTGTATGTCTTCTTTGGAGAAGTGTCTGTTCATGTCTTCTGCCCATTTTTTGATGTGATTATCTGTTTTGTGAGTGTTGAGTTTGAGGAGTTCTTTATAGATCTTAGATATCAGCCCTTTGTCTGTAGTGTCATTTGCGAATATCTTCTCCCATTCTGTGGGTTGCCTGTGTGTTTTGTT
>CM052813.1:9375384-9437526 GCA_028533885.1 Nasua narica
TACAGTAAATGGAATCGATTCTCTAATTTATCTTTCCATATTTTCATTGTTAGTGTATAGGAAAGCAACTGATTTTTGTGCATTGATTTTGTATCCTGCCACATCACTGAATTGCTGTATGAGTTCTAGTAGTTTGGTGGTGGAGTCTTTTGGGTTTTCCATATAAAGTATCATGTCATCTGCAAAAGAGAGAGTTTGACTTCTTCATTGCCAATCTGAATACCTTTTATTTCTTTCTGTTGTCTGATTGCTGTTGCTAGGACTTCTAGCACTGTGTTGAACCAGAGTGGCGGGAGTGGGCATCCTTGACGTGTTCCTGATCTCAAAGGGAAGGCTGTCAGCTTTTCCCCATTGAGAATGATATTTGCTGTGGGCTTTTCATAGATAGACTTTATGATATTGAGGAATGTTCCTTCTTTCCCTATACTTTGAATAGTTTTAATCAGGAACAGATGCTAAATTTTGTCAAATGCTTTTTCTGCATCAGTTGAGAGGACCATGTGGTTCTTCTCTCTTCTCTTATTGATTTGTTCTATCACATGGATTGATTTGCGAATGTTGACTCACCCTTGCCTCCCAGGTAGAAATCCCCCCTGGTCATGATGAATAATCTTTTTAATGTGCTGTTGGATCCCATTAGCTAGGATCTTGTTGAGAATCTTGGCATCCATATTCATCAGGGATATTGGTCTGAAATTCTTCTTTTTGATGGAGTCTTTTCCTGGTTTGGGGATCGGGGTAATGCTGGCTTCATAGAAAGAGTCTGGAAGTTTTCCTTCTGTTTCTATGTTTTTAAACAGTTTCAGGAGGATAGGTATTATTTCTTCCTTGAATGTTTGGTAGAATTCCGCAGGGAATCCGTCAGGCCCTGGACTCTTGTTTTTTGGGAGGTTTTTGATCACTGCTTCAATCTCATTACTAGATATTGGTTTATTCAGGTTGTCAATTTCTTCCTGTTTCAGTCATGGAAGATTATGGGTTTCCAGGAATGCAGCCATTTCTTCTAGATTGTTTAACTTATTGGCATATAGCTTCTGATAATAATTTCTGATGATTGTTTCTATTTCCTTTGAATTAGTCATGATCTCTCCCCTTTCATTCATAATTTTGTTAATTAGGGTCCTATCTCTTTTCTTTTGGATTAGTTTGGCCAGTGGCTTATCAATCTTATTGATTCTTTCAAAAAACCAACTTCTGGATTCATCGATGCGTTTTACTGTTTCTCTAGTTGCTAACTCGTTGATCTTTGCTCTAATCTTGATTATTTCCCTTCTTGTGCATGGGGTTGGCTTAATTTGTTGTTGATTTTCCAGTTCTTTACGTTGTAAAGAGAGCTGCTGTATTCAGGACTTTTCAATTTTTTTTGTGAGGCTTGAATGGCTATGTATTTCCACCTTAGGACCACCTTTGCCATGTCCCACAGGTTTTGGACCAGTGTGTCTTCATTCTCATTGGTCTCCATGAATTGTTTAAGTTCATCTTTGATTTGCTGGTTGATGTCAGCATTCTTGAGTATGTTGGTCTTTAGCCTCCAAGTGTTTGAATTCCTTCCAAACTTTTTCTTGTGGTTGAGTTCCAGTTTCAAAGCATTATGGTCTGAGAATATGCAGGGAATCATCTCAATCTTTTGGTATCAGTTGAATCCTGATTTGTGTCCCAGTATGTGGTCTATTCTGGAGAAAGTTTCATGTGCGCTTGAGAAGAATGAGTATTCTGTTGTTTTAGGGTGGAATGTTCTGTATATATCTATGAGGTCATGAGGTCCATCTGGTCCAATGTGTCATTCAAAGCTTTTGTTTCTTTATTGGTTTTCTGTTTAGATGATCTGTCCGTTACTGAGAGTGGCGTGTTATGATCTCCTACTATTAATGTATTCATATCGATATGACTCTATTTTGATTAACAGTTGACTTATGTAGTTGGCTGCTCCTATGTTGGGGGCATAAATGTTTACAATTGTTAGATCTTCTTGGAGGATAGACCCTTTAAGAATGATGTAGTGTACTTCTGTATCTCTGACTACAGTCTTTAGCTTAAAATCTAATTTATCTGATATGAGAATCGCTACCCCAGCTTTCTTTTGAGGCCCGTTGGCATGAAAGATGGTTCTCCATCCTTTCACTTTCAGTCTGGATGTATCTTGTGGTTCCAAATGTGTCTCTTGTAGACAGCATATGGACAGATCCTGTCATTTTATCCATTCTGCAACCCTATGCGTTTTATGGGAGCATTTAGGCCATTCACGTTGAGAGTGATTATTGAAAGATAAGTGTTTATTGACATCATGTTGCCTTATACCACATCTTCTTTGGTATTTGTCTGTTGATGGACATCTGGGCTCGTTTCCTAGTTTGGCTAGGGTGGGCATTGCTGCTATAAACATTGGGGTGCATGTGCCTCTTTGAATCACTATGGTTCTATCCTTTGGAGAAGTACCTAGTAGTGTATTTTTAATTGTTTGTTTATTTACTTTTGTAGTATTCCATCTGCAGTGAACCTCTGATAGAGCTGTCCAACCCTGGAGCCAGTGGATCCTTGTTTTTTGTGACCAGTGATGATGAATTTATCATCAAGACCGTTCAGCATAAAGAAGCTGAATTCCTTCAGAAGCTGCTGCCAGGCTATTACATGGTAAGTAACCGTCCATAATTAAAACTCCTGTGTGAGATTTAATTACTTTCCACAAGTTTTTTTTTCCCCCCCATACTTTTTTTTACACTAACCCTCTGGCATATTTCTTTCTCTTGGGTGAGCTTTGTTTTGCATTTGGATTCTACCGCGATCGTTGTTGAATAGCTCTTACCCAGTAGAACTGTTGGTAGAGGATAGTTCACCCACACAGTTCTGAGTTCAAGTCCCAGCTCAGCCATCAGCAAATGGTAGGACCACGCATAAGCCATCGAAGCTCTGAGCTATAGTCTCCTCAGTTTTTCAAAGCTGCGGAATGCCTGTCTTAGGTGGTTGTTGTGATAGAGATAGAATGTGGGAACGTGGGTGTGAGATAAAGAAAGCAGTGCCTTGCCAAGTTCTTGGCTCCCAGTCCAGAGTCGTAACATGAATGCTTATTAGCATTCACTGAGCGCGAAGCTATATGTGAAACACAGCTGTAAAAATATTATTTAATTCCCAAATCTGCTGGAGATGAGTCACACATATAAATACAGGGATCAAAAATCAAAGTGAAATCTCAGTGGACAGGATGGACAGAATTTTTGATCATAAACAAAACTGGGAAAATTTTTTTAAAGCATATTATCTGCTTTATATTATAGAACACAGAAGATCAGAAAAGCAAGAAAAATGCAACCAACTCTCATTCTTTGCTCAGAGATACATATTACTGATACTCGGTATATGTCCTTCCGGATGTGTTCTGTTCATACACACATTTTTTAAATAATGTGAAATTGGGATCAAATGGTCATTGCACTTTACTAACCTACTAAGTGAGTAAATCGTAAAAGCGTAGAGTTTCTGTGCTTAGAAGGACTAGTCTCTTGTTCTAGAGCTGTATTGTCCAATAACGTAGTCATTAGCTATATGCAGCTATTAACTTGAAATTAATTAAATGGTAAAATTTAGCTGAACGAGTGGTTTATTCCAATCACATAAGCTAGTGTAACAAATAGTATAATTCGCCCAGTTAACCAGAAAAGATGAGAACATCACGTAATCCAAATAAATGTTGAGTAGAAACAAAGACATTCAAAATTCAACGTCTTTTCCTGCTTAAAATTCTTCCCATTGGAAGGGAAGTCTTTAACATAAGTAAATAAATTAACACACATATTATGCATTTATCAGTCTCCAAGAGTTACATAGTACCTCATGGAGAAGAACAGGAGCCCTTTCATTGGAAATAATGGAAAAAATAAGGATGCCCCTCCATCATTGGTCCTTTCTGATATATTTGAAAGTATTTCTAGCAATAACTTTTTGTGTATAAAAGAAACAGAAGGGCACCTGGGTGGCTCAGTTGGGTAAGCTTCGGGTCAGGTCATGATCCCGGAGTCCCGGGATCGAGTCCCACATCGGGCTCCCAGCTCCATGGGGAGTCCGCTTCTCACTCTGACCTTCTCCCTTCTCATTCTCTCTCTCACTCTCTCTCTTTCCTAATAAATAAATAAAATCTTTTAAAAAAAAAAAGAAACAGCAAAGTATAAACACTCTTGTAAACGATACAATTAAAAATGAGCAAAACTTCCAGAAAATTAGCCAGCGGTTTCTAGAGGTAATGAGAGCCCAGCAGATTTTCAGGATGTAAGATATAGGTGTGCAGTCTATTGTATTCTGTTATGTAGATGATCTAGAGTAGGAGGATAGAAGGGAGAAAATGAGATCCCGTTTATGAAGACAATAACTTACAGTGAACGTTATTAGAATAAAGATAACAAATGAATGAAGGCAGACTATCATTCTGGAAGGGAAGGCAAAATATAGTAAGCACTCTAATGTCTGAGCGATAACACCAACAGAATTTTTGTAATAGGAACTCTAAAATACTTGAGTCTGTAGACACAAATGTATAAGAACAATATGAAAGAAACTACAAATTGTTATTGAAGGACATTAAAAAAAAGTTCCGACAAATGAGACACAATTCATTCCTGAACTCACTATCGTAAAGATTTCAGTTCTCCCAAATCATGTTCTAAATCCAGTCTAATTCCAATCAAGAATGCCAGTAGGGCTGCTTCTCTGAGAAAACACCAAGCATCACATGACACCGATGTTGTGGGTGGGCCTGGAGGTCCCAGGGGCCATGGAAGAGGAGACCACAGTGGCTTCTCTGTGGGCCAAAGACAAGGAGTGTGCCAAAGACAAGGCCCATCACGAAGCTGGGCCGCCTGGTCAAGGACACGAAGATCAGGTCCCTGGAGGAGATGTGTTTCTTCTCCCTGCCCATCAGGGAGTTGAGATCATTGACTTTTCCTGGGGACATCCCTCAAGGATGAGGTTTTGAAGACTACGCTGGTGCAAAAGCAGATCTGTGCTGGCCAGGGGACTAGGTTCAAGGCATTTGTTGCCATCGGAGAGGACAATGGACAAGGCGGTCTGGGTGTTAAGTGGTCCAAAGAGGTCACCACTGCCATCTGTGGGGCCAGGATCCCTGACGAGCTTTCCATCGACCTGTGTGGTGAGGCTACTCGGGGAACAAGATGGGCAAGCCCCACGCTGTCCCATGCACGGTGTCCGGCCACTGTGGCTCTGTGCTGGGGCGCCTCACCCCTGACCCCAGGGGCACCGGGACTGCCTCAGCTCCTGTGCCCAAGAAGCTACCAATGATGGCCGGTGCAGACGACAGCTCCCCTCAGCCGGGGACTGCGCTGCCACCCTGGGCAGCTCCGCTGAGGCCACTTTTGAGGCCATTCCTGAGACTTAGAACTAGCTCACCCCGACTCTGAAAAGAGACCACATTCACTGAGTTTCCCCATCAGGGATTCCCTCGCTGTCTTGTAACGACCCACACCGGAGTCTCCGTGCAGAGGACTCAGGCTCCGCTGTGGCTGCCACGTACTTTACACAAAAAAACAAAGGGAACTAAGTCTGTGTTTAAAAAAAAAAAAAGTGCCAATAGGATTCTGACCTGCATTGGTTCATTTGAAAATGAAAATAAAACAAGCAAACAGAAAGTGAAAACAAGTACCATTTTAAGAGCATTTAAAAAAACAAACAGTGGAAGGGAAGGGTTGTAAGACTAGACTAAACATTTTTGATGAATTAAAATAGTGAACCTGAAAAATAAATAAATAAAATAGTGAACCTGCCATAACCTCAAACTTTTTCTAATATTAAAGATATTAATCTGTTAAAGAATTAGTACAGTGCTAGACTAATACATCAGTGAATTCAGACAATGCCATATTTCAAATCTTTCTCTCACACACACAAAATCATTCCATATGGAGTAAAAACCAAACATAATGACCAAAACTGTTAAAAATTTGGAAGAAAAGAGAAGAAATTTAGGACCTTGGGGTATAAAAAGCTTTGCCAAACAGGAAGCATCAAGAAAGCACAAGAAAGAAATATGTAAATGTAACTACATCAAAAGGCAAAGCATCACTATAACAACAACAACAACAAAAATATCAGACACAAAATTCATGTAAGCTCATAGGTTATTTCTAGAATGATAGAAAGTGGGGACAGTAGTTAAAAGTTGGGTTTTGGGAGAAGGATCAGGACGTAGTAGAGAAACTTTTCATGATGTGAAATGCTCTCCAGCAAACTGTTTTAATTTGTCGTTTACTTTTAAAGTGAAACAAAATAGGCATGTGTTTTTTATTAGTACAATAGAAAAGATAACGTACTGGAAGAAAATATTTACCTTACAGAGAGTAGGAAAATGACAAATATCCCGAGTGTGTCCAGAACTTCAGCAATAACAAAACCTACAGAAGATCAGGCAAGGGATATTAACACAGAATTGTCTTTGAAATGGCTAAAAATGCATACAAAATGTTACATTTCTCTAATAAATAATATAAATATATTATATTTATTTAATTTATATATATTTATATAAATATAAATAATAAAGCAGTATTCCAATTTTTTTAAGAGTTTCCTTTTTTTTTTTAACCGGTCATGTGTACAGAGATTTTTAAGCTTGATGCTACACATCACGGATGAAGGGTGAGGGGAAATACATAATCTTACAAAGCGTGATGGTAAATTGGCCTACTCATCTTGGGAGATACTTTTTTTGGGAGCTTTGAAAATTTAAAATACTCATTGTTAGACTCTAGCCATTAATTTTCTTTTTAGCTCCCTTAGATCATAGCACTAATCAGTTCTTTGCCTGTTTTTCGTTGAATCTCGGTTGAGACTTTCTGTCCATTTCCAGTTCAGCCACTTTTAATGCTATGGGTTGAGAATGATAACAGTACTCTTTTAGTAATGACCATGAATAAAGAGAACCACACTCCATTTTTAATTCTCATATTAGATGAAAACACATATTTAACAAGAGTCTTCTTTTGTGAAAATACGAGAATTGACGCTTTTTTTTTTTCTTTTTCTCTTTTTAGAACTTAAACCAGAATCCAAGGACTCTTTTGCCAAAATTTTACGGACTGTATTGCATGCAATCAGGAGGCATCAATATCAGGATTGTGGTGATGAACAACGTCTTACCACGATCCATGAGAATGCACTTCACCTATGACCTGAAGGGCTCCACGTACAAGCGGAGAGCATCCCGAAAGGAGAGAGAGAAATCCAACCCCACGTTTAAGGACTTAGATTTCCTGCAGGACATGCACGAAGGGTTATATTTTGACACAGACACGTACAATGCACTCATGAAAACACTTCAGAGGGATTGCCGGGTAAGGACATGTCATTGCTGAGGTGGCCTTTGGACAGGTGTCTGTGATCTCATAACCTTGGTAAGGAATGTCCAGGGCGGACATGGGGCAATGCCGTCGTTTGCAGTGCTGGTGCCCATCCGTGCTCCCCTGATGTTGAAGGAATTGGTGGATGAGAAGGGAATTGTCTAGGGTCCTGGGATTTTACTAAAAATCTAAGTCCGCTTTCTTTGATAAAAATGAAACAATTTTTTTTTTATCTTTTCATCCTCCCCTGTGGTTAAACCAGAGGGAAAGGAAATTAGGGGTAATGTAATGATTAGCCCAAAAAGCCATATACAAACCTTGACACAAGTAAAATTCCACTGGGAGAGAGAAATTGCCAGAATTGATAAGCAGATCGATGGATCGAGGCAGAAGCGTGAGGCAAGAGGTACATTTGCTGAAATTGTTTTGGGCGATCAAGAATGAGTCTCGACAGAGCAAAGACCATAATTTGCAGACTTAGCCAGAGTGATTATCAGAAGGAAGGAAGAATTTAGAGTCCCCCAGCCTGCGATTCTTAGGCACCAAATAATAACACCCAGAACCTGGGAGATATGTTTCCAAGGTGGTGAATTTATAGAAAGTAGGTAAAATTTCCCTTGGAGAAAAAGAGGAAAATGGAGCTCTTCTGACGAATGATGATGATTTGACAAATTCTTAGAAATAGCATTTCGTGGCCCAGGTGCCCTTGGGAGAACCCTCTAGGTTCCCAGCCAAGTTGGGCACAGCGGAGGCGGGCAGACGTTGGGCTCCGACTTGGCCAGGGTGCGTAGGACTCACAGCACCTGATTCCTGGGATGTAGGAGCTGTGTCTTCCAGACTGTGGCTTTCTGGGCCTTGTGTGGGCCTGGACGGATGCCCCACATCGGTCAGAGCAGAGAGGGGACACAAATCCTTGCTGAGAAACACAGTCCTACCATTTACGGGTCTTTTCTTTCTATATGTTACAATGTGCAGGAGAATGAACTAAGGTGTCTCATTGGCATGGGTTATTGCATTGATAGAGATGTTATTCCACAGCTCCTATCCTTTTTTTTAAGATTTATTTGTCAGAGAGAGAGAGCTGCAGGCAGAGGGAGAAGCATTCTCCCCGCGGAGCAGGGAGCCTGATGCGGGACTCCATCCCAGGACCCCAGGATCATGACCTGAGCAGAAGGCAGATGCTTACTTGACTGAACCCCCCAGGCACCTGCCCAGCTCCTCTTCTTTATGCTTAGTGAGCAGGGCTAGCCTAAGATCTTTTTTTAGCGTACATTTCCTTTAATGTTCTCAGCATCCATTTGAAGTCCATACTGTTCACCTTCCTGTTTTAATTGGTGGATAATTAGGCTCTTCAAGAGGTTAAGAAACCTGCCCAGCATTACTTAGCAAAGTGGCAGAGCTCACACCTGTTTGGGTACAAAGTATGTCCTCTTCATAGTTGAAATGTAAAGGTTCGTGGTCAGGATTTTTTTTTTTTAATTATCTTTTCAGAAGTCAGGGGAGGAGCAGTGGGAACTAAGCAAACAACAACAAAAATGTCCCACTGTGCTATTCAGATATCTGGGTGGATATGAATGATTCATGTTTTTCTTTAAAAAAGAAAAAAAAAACACCAAAACCAAACACACGCACATTTTAGCAGAAACCTTTTCCTGTGCTTTTTCTTGCCCTTACAGGATGTGGGTGAAAAGTGACTGAATTCCCCAGAGTTTAGTACAAGCCCCTTCAGTTTTAGATTTGCTCTCTCTTTATGCGCGTGTATGCTTCTGGCCTCTTTAATATGGAAAGCCATTTTTCCCCCCCGTCTTTTAAAAACACAGACTCCTGTGCCAGAAATAAAAAGAAAAAGAAAAAAGAAAGGAAAAGTCAAATGTAGAAAAGTCACAGCTCCAGATCTGTTTATTTGTGTTTCCTGAGCCCAGTACTGATAGAATGAGGTCAGACATGAATGACTCTCTATCAGGAAGGAAACCCTGGAGATTTGCCTTTTTATTTTTTATTTTTCGGAAGACTTGTTGTTTTAAGGAAGGTCAGCATAGAGGTCCTAAATTTAACTCCCTCTGACTGGCTGCATTCGCTCTTGACCCAAACACAGACCCTGAAGCTTAACTTTAAGTTACGCACAACATTCCGTCTTCAAGAAGGCTCTTCTCAGGGTGGCATGAGGACAGGTACCTGCCTCACTGCGGGCGACCCACCGAGGCCCTTCCGCCATCTACCTTGAGGAGTTCGGGCCCAGTTCCAGAATGGTGGGTCTTCATATTTCATAGTCGTGGGTCCCTCAGCAAAACTGACGGAAGCTGTGAATTGTCTCCCCAGAAAAGTGCTTACCTGCTCCCCCGCTCCTGAATCCCCTGGGGTCTGGGGATTCAGACCCCCCACCCCACCAACTCCGTCCCAGGCCCAGGGCCCCCATCCGAGAGCTGGGCAGCAATCCGCTCTCTCCCCTCCGGTCATCCCTCCGAAGGGCCGACACCCTGGATGCTGGGACGGGATGTGTGGTTGGCGTTGCTGGGGGCGTCTCTTGGTCTGACATCTCCCTCCCTCGGTAGGACGGCGAGGCAGTGCAGACCGGGGTGCTATGGCGTTGCACGGCAGATGCGGGATCGACCCCAGGGCTGGCTCCGGGGCCGAAGGACCGGGGCTTTCTGTGGTTCCCGGCCCTCGGTCTCCGTGAGGTGGTCCCGCTGCGACTCTGGACCCACAGCAGGCAGAGGACTAGGCTTTGCCCTCTCAGCAGCCCGGCCACAGAAAGGTGAACTGGGCCCATCTTCTGATCCAGCCTCTCCTTCACTCATCAGATGCGCCGCAGGCCTACTGTGTGCCGGCGCGAGGCGAAGGACGGCCACATCCGATCGTTGTCACTCAGCGTGTTAGATGCGGTGACGATATCCCCAGGCTGTGGGCGGATCAGAGTAGGTGACATCGTGGCTTGGGTTTGAAGAAGAGCTCTCCAGGCAGGCAAAGTGGTCGGAGGCATGTTTCTGGGAAGAGAGGACAGTGGAAGCCAGGCATGAGGTAGCGGGGCGTGATCCAAGAGCTGGGAGTCTCCGGCATTGCTGCCGTTCATACTAAGGAGGGAGGACGTGTGAGGCCGGAGAGGAAAGCCGTCGGGAGCCAAATCATGTCAAAAGGCCCTTTCCGGCTGTGCCAGGGACCGCTTAAGGGCTTAGGAGTGGCAAATGCAAGAATCCCAGACCTTCGGACCCCAGCCCGTCTGTTGTTCCCAGGCAGAGAGGATAAACCTCCCGACCTCTTGCTGGCCTCTTGCTTTCATTTCTTTGGCCTGACATCTCAGAGCCCAGGAGCCCGTTTCCCTCGTGCGAGTGCTGACCAGAAGTCACCTGCGTGACTCCTTGGCCCGGCCTCACCGGGGACAGTTGTGTCCTGCTCCCTACAGTCGCCTTCCGTCAGTCCCAGTCAGAGCGGCTTCTGGACTTCTGTGCCCAAAATGGCCTCACCTGCCGCCTCCCACAGAGAGCCGTCGTCTGGTCTGCCAGGATCCCCGCAGCGGCTCTGAGCGCTCTGCTTTCCCCAGCTTCCCCAGCCCGAGCCTGGGCCCTGTGGTGGTCCCTCCCCGGCCCACTCCTCCACAGAGCACCTTAGCCCCTTGGGACTCTCCTAGAAAACTGAAGGTACTTTATCTTTCAAACCTGCTGAGCCTTCTTCCCGTATGATTCGAACAGAGGCTCTTTCCAGAAGCAGGGATCCAGATCCTGGGCTCTCCCCAGTCTCCACGTTATTGGCAGTCTCTGGAGAAAACGGACAAGAAATTATTGGGTCCCCTTTCTGGAAGCATTCCCGTTCCCTGGGCCTCCCCCCCTGCCTGCTGTTGACAGCCTTCTCTGCCCATAAGTGAGCTCGGCCCAGGGTGGGAGTTGTGACAAGAGTCCTCCAGGACATCCCATCTTGCTTGTTGCTGCCAAAAACAGGAAGCAGGATTTATTCAAGCCATCCCCACCTGATGAACAAGCTGAGAGGCCATTCTTTATACTCAGTAAGTCACCACGTCCCATCCATCTGCCTCCTAAGTAACTCTTGGAGCTGCCCCCATTGCTCCATATACACAGCCTCTGCCTTTATTGGGACCTTGATGATTCATTCCTGGGGCTTTTGCAGTAGCATCATTACTCGTTTTTAATGTCAGTGCCTTCCAGCGTGGCTTCAAGGCTGCCGCCCAAGTGATCCTCTGATCAGAAGAACCCCCAGTCCCTTAAGACCCTCTGAGAGAGGCTCTCCACTGCCTGTGCACCAAAGCGCACTCTTCCGAGCTTGGGAAGATCCTTCTGGCTCTGGTCCCGGCACCTCCTCCAGATGCCCCTTCGGCTTCCTTTTTGGCCTTCTCTTGCCTCCATCCAGAGCACCTTCTCTCTCCAGCCATTCCCGTCTCCTGGACCCACTCTGTAAAGCTTTGGGCCTCACTCTGCTGGGCTCTTCTTCCCTGCTCGTCTTCACCTCGCCCTCCCCCTGGCATCACTTCCTCTGAGACCACCGTGCTGTGGCTCCCCAGCACCGCGGGTTGACCTCTTTTGCCAGATTTAGCACACTCTTCTATTTATTCGCGTGCAGGTCCTTGAGCTTGAGGATCAAACCTTCATCTCTCATCGTGTCCGCATCGAACATTGCTCAGTCCACGTTTCTTGAACTACGTATTTGAACAAAGGAGTGCGTGTGATAAACTCGGGTGGCAGAGAGATGCGCTGAGGTCACATGTCCAAGAAAATCTATCTTTGGTGACTTGGGTGTGTCTGGGCGATTTCTGAGTTCTGCCTGTTTTGGAGGAGGAACCGGCTTTCCCTGCCGTGCCTGCCAGGTTGGCACTGAGAATGTAATAAAGCAGATGATCTCCGTTTTTAATCATTTGGGATTATTTTGAGAAACAGTACCGATTGTGCCTGTATTAAGCCGTTTGTGTAACAAAAGTAGATTTATCTTTCAGCCATTTTCCGGGAGAAGCCGTCTCGTAGAAGTCACCAGACTTTATTGAATACTGACCCATGTCGTCTTTAGGCATATGTCTTGTCTCCCTGGCTCGTCTGTCAATGTCTCAAAGGCCAAAGCGCTTTCCAGATCCTTCCCCGCCGAGTGCAGTACCTGGCTTATCATATATACTCAGTACATATTACAAGATTATGTAAAAAAAAATTCTTTTGAATTGAAATTTATGGGTTAATTTTGCAAGAATAATTAGGAACTATTTTTATGTTCATTTTTAATTTACTCTAATTATTTCTCCTCTGCCATAACTTATCTAGAAAAATTTAAAGAGTCCCCCATCACTTAATTAACTTGATAAATTATTACATCCTGCAATATTTATTGATAACTCTGGGGGAATGACATGGATGCAGAGTACATTAGTGAGAACTCGTGTTGATAATCCAAATATTTCTTATTCCTTCAACTGGGAGTCCCACCAGGCACAGTCCTGGTAATTAATGACCCAAATGACTTATTTTACATTTATTATCATTTTTTGTTGAGCAGCAGAGTTATTAATCTTTAAATAGTGTGGAATGAATTTTCTTTCTTCACACAAATGTCTGTCACCATAAATATTAATAGGTTCTCAGAATTTAATGAAACCGGTCTTAAGAATATAGAGCCTTTTGGATGTGCAGAATGGGATCTTTCTTTCTAGCTGTGTATGGCAAGCTCTAAGTGTGTAGATCAGATGCTTCTCAGCTGTGGGCGGGCTAGCATGGGTCACCAGATTGTCTCTACTACTTAAATTCAGCATTCTGGGACATGCTCACCCCTTAGCTATGATTTTGTTCAGCATTAGTTTCTTGCATTTAGTTTAGACAGTTTTTTCTTCCTTTTTTACATTGGTTGCATATGAGTTCTCACTCCCAGTTACCCTTAAAGAGGAAAAAATGCTTTGGATCTCATTTCTATTAAGTGCAGGAGTATTACCAACTCCCCATCTCTGTCCCATACCTTGAAAGATTCTTTGCAGGGCACCTGGGTGGCTCAGTTGGTTAAGCCTCTGACTCTTGGTTCCTACTCACGTCATGATCTCAGGGTCGTAGGATCGAGCCACACAGAGGGCTCCACGCTCAGCGAGGAGTCAGCTTGGTATCTTCCCTCTCCTCTGTGTCTGCCCCTCCCCCCACCCTTGCACACACTCTCTCACTCTTTCTCTCTAAAAAATAAATAAATCTTAAAAAGAAAAGAAAGATTACTTGCCCAAAAAAGGCATAGGTAAATTCACTGTGTTTCAAATTGGGTTTTACAAACACTCTAATCCCATGATATATTTGATGTACTCCATTGTTTCAGTTATGAGTCACACTCTGTATGCTATTATTATTTCAATATATAATATTTTTTATATATTTAATTATATATTATAATTAAATATATAATAAATATTATACATTTATTTATATTAAATATAAATAAGTCATAGTAATATGTTTCTATTAATATATAAATTATAATTTATATATTAACAAATGTATTAATACTTTTAATATTAATATAAATAAATAATTTATATATTAAACATAAATAAATATTATATATTTAATATATAATTCAATATATGACATTGCAATATAAACAGAGAGCAAAGTCAAAGTTGGTCAACAATAAATAAAACCAGCTCCTAGAATCAAAGACTGTTTGAGCTGGAAAGAATCATAATGGTCCCTGGGAAAGAGTAGAACGGTGCCTTCCACGTTCTAGTCTGGGAGAAACTAATTGTGGACATAGATGTCTTCAGCTGGCCAAGCAAGATTTCCTTGTGAGAATAAAGACATTATCACATTCTCAAGGACTTGAAAGAGTTTTCTACTTATGAATCCTCTTTCATAAAAATGCTTATTTTGAGATCATTATACATTCACATGTAGTTGGAAAAAATAATACAGAGAGGTCATGGGTACTCTCCACCTAGTTTCCCCAGTGTGACATCTCGTGTGACCTTAGTGTAATATCAGAATCGGGAAATTGACATTGATACTGTCCACTGACCTTGATTTTACCAGTTTGACACACACTCATTTGTGTAACTGCTTGAACATCTGTGTAGGCGGTTTTATGCAATTCTGTGCATATATAGATGGACTTTACCACCACGGTCAAGTATGGAACAGTTCCTTCGCAAGCATCCCTCATGCTACCCTCAGAGCCACCTCACTCCCTCCCGACCCCTCCCTAAACCCTTGCGACCACCAGTCTGTTTTCTCTCTATATAATTTTGTCATATCACAAATGCCATATAAATGAAGTCCTAGAGGCTTTTTCCGAGATTGGCTTTTTTCACTCTGCATAATGCGCGTGCAGTCCGTCCAAGTTCCTGTGTGTATCAGTACCTGCCCTTTGCATTGTTGCGTGATACTTCATGGTGTGGACATACTGCTGTTGAGCCATTCACCTGCTGGAGAACATGTGAGCTTTCTCTAGTGTTGGACTGTTCCGTATAAAGCCGCCGTCAACATTCGCATGCAGGTTTTTACATAAGCGTAACGTATTTCTCTGGAAGAAATGCCAAGTGCACTCGCCGTGTCTCATGGGAAGCACACGTTCAGTGTCATAAGGACCTGCCCGCCATACTCTTTTTCAGAGTGGCTGTGCCATTTTGCATTCCCAGCAGTAGTGTGTGAGCGATCCCATTTCTTTTCATCCTCACTGGCATTTGCTGTCACTGGTACTTTTTGTTTCAGCTCTTCGGACAGATGGGTACTAAAATCTCTTGTTTAAAAATTACTTGAGTAGATATTCCAGCAAAGCAAAAGATACATTCAATAGGGAAGGATTGGGGAAGTGGGGGACATAGAATATTGGTGATCAATGAAATGGAAAAACTTACAGTTAGGTTGAATGGCTGATCAAGTGTCTCTGGGACTTAATGCAATGAATGGAAGTTCCTGAGAAGGCGAGGCCAAAGGTTCAGGTCTTCGCCATGTGTATTTCTAGTCATAAACCTTTCTAGGAGACTTTGAATGCTCATTGGATATCGTCTAAATCTACATGATAGCCATTGCTATAATTTCTATTTCTGAGTTATTTTGTGATTACTTGGGTACGTATTTAATGTTTGCTTACTAAGATCTGGTCCCCTGGAGAACAGGAACTATATGACTTCATTTTCCTACCCCTAAAATCCCTTCAAAGCATCGCAGTTGGCTCAAGGTTAGTCCTTTGAGGAAGCCCTGGAGAGATCAGTTCATTTAGGTGGTGCCTGGTGGCCCCATTTAAGCCTACAACACAGCCGTTCATCAGTCCTGGAAGGGGGCTGAGATCTCTCCAGGCTTTTGCTGGTGGCTCCAGTTCAGCCGTGGTGCAGGTGGGGGATGGCAGCTGATTCTGATGGTAGTAAGGGAAGGGGAAGATGGTCAGCACAAGAGAGGTTGAGAGAACCTACACAAGTCCAGTTACTCTTCTGTGTTGTTGTTCTTAACCTTCTGGCCACTAGGGGATACCTCAATGTGAGCCAGACAAGTAATTCTTAATACTCTGCAAAACCAGCTTTTCCCGTTTTGGGTGGAGGCAGGCAGGGTTCCCTCTTAGACAGCACCTGGGGATACCAAAGTCACTCAGCATTTAGATCACATCATACATAATATGTAATCCTAAAATAGATGTACACAATACAGTACTTACCGCATGATTTCCTGGACAGTAAGGGCGTATTTCCAAGGCTCATTGGGTCTGCTGGTGGGTTCAGGTGACATTTATTGTGCACTCGCTCTGAACCAGCGTTGCCCTTGACATTGTAGTTGGACTCTCATCGATCCTCACAACCGGCCCTGTGACGTGGTGGGATGTCCTTTCCAAGATGAAGAAGTGGAGACTCAGGGCAGGTGACACTTCCCAGGGCCCCAGAGCTCATGTGCTGGGTCACGACTTATACCCAAGGTGTCTCTGACTCCGAACGCAGGCTCCCCTCCCAGTGTGTGCTCTGTAAGGCATCTGTAGGTGCAAAAAAGGAACATCTCCTGGATTGAAAACGTTAAGTACCAACATGGATTCAAGCAGGCAGGGCTGGAAGCACCCAGTGACTGGTTTTCCTCTGACAAGGAGCTGGTGGACGAGGAGCTGTGGGGGGGGTCAGGGTGGGGGCGGGGGGAACTCCATCAGAGTAGAGAACTCAATCCGGACAGGGTGAGGAGTTCGTGAAATCTTGCAACCTTCTTCACCAAAGGAAGGAGAGAGGAAAACAGCGCCAATGGACTGAGGAACACAAAATAATATTAGTAACCGGAACATTTAATTTAAAAGATTTATTGGAAAGTGTAAACAAGCCCATTAACACTCACCAACAGTGAACAACATGCATGTGCGTGAAATCCTATCAACTTAAAAGCAAAACTTCTTTCTGAAAAATGCGACAGGCACGGTGGCGTTCAGTGTTTTTCAGAGATTGTTTTTCACGTGTTATGGAGAGGGAGATGGGGCTCTAGATGTGCTGTTGGCTCCTGTGTGAGCAGCTTTCCAGAATTCTCCTCAGCCGCAGAAATGACAGGATTATCAAGCCGGTATTTGTTTTAACTCTCACTCCAAAGCAAATGGAGCGTTATGAAAATTCCTACAGAAAGAATGGCAGCTGGAGGCTGAAAATACCTTCGTTGGCCCTAAGTAACTCCTCTTCCTTTTCCTCTTAAAAGATCACCTAAAATTAGACAACTCGGAGCTTCCCTGAGGTATAGTGGTGGTGGTCCCAAGTCTATGCAGCTTTCATTGGAAGTAACTTACTGCACAGAAATATAAATATACAAGAATCGAATGTAATGGAAATTGAAGTCCTTGGGTTTATGAAATAGAACGATGCTATGTCTGATGTATTAGGGTTTTCTGCATCGGTGTGAAAAGAACCAGCCTGTCTTTGATTTTGTAGTTGACCAGAAATTTAGAGGTAGGGTCTATGTAGGTTCCCAAATGGAAAGACTTACAAAATATCCCAGAGGAGGCAGGAGAAGGAAGGAAATATCCGCACGGGCTATATCCTCCTCCCCACTGGGAGTCCTAGGAAACCAGAGAAGGGAGCTTCAGCGGGAAGGGGAAGTGGCTTCGGGCGGGTATGATGGTGGCACCTCTGCCTTTGAAGGTGGGTCTAAGAAAGAGCCTTTGAGGTTGGCCAGCGTGGATCCGGTTGTGGATGTCACATCAGTCAGTCACATAGGTGACCTTGTGAAATAGAGCAGGGCTGTCAACACCCAACCCAAGGACAAAAGAGCAGCAAACCCTAGTAGCTTTGAAAATGGAGTTGAGGCTCCATCGCTGAGGAGAAACTTCTGGAATCTGGTGACAGAGTGAGTTGGAGAGATCGGAGGAGGGTTAGAGAGCTCCCCGGGTCTGGAAAAACATTCCAAAGTTTAGGAAATGGTTCAGAACGGTCTTATGGCGTGTTACCCCGCTTGCTCTGTGCCTGTCAAGGGAGGTCTTGTCTTCCTTCCGGAAGTTTTCAACTCCGGCAACTGGAAACACTCCTCAAGGGGAAGATCGGTTTGATTTGAACAGGCTTTATTTTATTTTTTTGACATCCAGGGCTGAGTCCCACGCTGCTGCCAGAAAGAGGCCTGGGTGACTGCCTTGTGAAAGGCAAGGTGCTTCTTGGGCCACGTACCTGTTCTGGGTCTTCCCAAAAGATCAGCACGTACTGGCCTCAGAGAGGCTTTGGCTCCAGTAAATAGCTCTTCATCCCTGTCAATATCAGTCAACACTTTTTATCAGGTCCCTTCCCCTGCAAGTGAATGTTCCTTTGATGTCACCAGTGTACTTCCTTCAAAGACATTTTTAAATGTGGTGCTTTGATCAGGCAAGTATAACTCTTCTGTCCTCGCTTTCTGTCCTTGTTTTCAGCAAATAGTTTTGAATTGTTGCTCAGCGTAAGGCTCTGTGCAAAGTCTGTGGGAGGTTAAAAAAAAAAAAGAATAGACTACGGTCTTTACCTTTAAGAAGCTTAGAGTTTACAGTCAAATCTAAACCATCAAGCTTTTATTTATGGCAGACAGATACTCCTCCCATTTTTCTTTCTCTCTTTGTCCATTAGAGCGAGCAGAGAGGGCAAAGGGGGTACATTGTCTTCTTTACCCAGAGAGGGGGAAGACAAGTGGCTGAATTTCCCCTCATTCATTGGAGTGGATGTGGAAACGTGTGCTAAGCGTGGCCTGTAAGTCTCACCAACCAGATCACGAGCCCCCATAAAATCTCTAATCCGAAGGACTTGACAGTTTTAGTACATTATGTTTAAATGTGTTTACAAAATAACTTAAGACATATTTATTTATAGAAACAAAGTGTAAGAAAAAAAAAACTCACCCAGTATAGAAGTTAATATATGTATATGAGTATGTTTGTATAGTCTTATATAATCTTTGAAAATGGGAGATAGCAATTTCTGATGCATCTAAGCTATGCTTTGATGACTGCAAACTTTTCAAGTGAGCCCAAAAAACAGTGGTACAGGTCAATCCAGCACAGCCCCCGAATTCTAAATCACTGCATTAGACACAGTGAAAAACAAATGATTTCTATAACCAGGCTAAGAATTGAATATTTATTTCCATCTGCGTTACCAGCCAAAATTGTATAGCTTGTCCCAGCCTATTTTTTGCTCCTTATTACATTATCAAGGAACACTCCGAGCATTATTGAGGAAATTAAATTCAATTTAAAAGGCAGTATTCAGCTTTAACTGACTTGTACATACGAGTAATTCCGGAGCCTACTCTGGGTGGAAAGATAGACCCTTGGACTCATGTTGCCCCACACCAATGTGTCCAGGGATGTCCACCTGCATTAAAGCAATTCAGGATTGAATTGGCTTGTGTTGTTGAATTAACGCAAATGCTTTTGCCTATCATTTTATTCTTTATTCAAGGACTAGCCTATAGGCCAGCTGGAAAAATTACTCAGAGACTTTGAGACCTCTTCCTGTCAGCTCCACATTTGGTTGATTTGGTTATTCTTCAGATCTCCCGTGAGTGAATGCTCAGGGGAGACTAGGATCAAAGATAGCAAGTTTCCTGCTTTAACCACGTTAGCTAAGTTCCCAAGTAATTCATTTTCATTTTTACTTCTGCCACCTCTAGTCTGCCACCGGCAGAGATAGTAAGTTACCTCTAAACAGAATATAAATGCATTTCATCTCAGCACCTCAGTATATTAAACTTTATTTTTGAGAAGTTCAAATATACACAGAGGCAGACAGAATCCCCACATCCCCTGTACCCAGCTTCATGAATTTTCAACTTAAAGCCAATCTTATGTCTTCCCACAGCCCCCTCCCCCATCGAATTTGAAGCATATTCTGGGCATCACATTATTTTACTCAAACATGGGGAATCCCTAAAAACTAAAGCCGCCTTTTAAAAAAAACAAAAACATAATTGTATTATCATACCTTTACAAAATTAATTCTTACCGGTCAGTGTTCAGATTTCTAATTGTTTCAGAAACGGTTCGGTTAGTTTGGATTAGGATTTAAATAAGGGCTACATGTCAAGCACCACCC
This sequence comes from Nasua narica, assembly GCA_028533885.1. Classification (NCBI taxonomy): domain Eukaryota; kingdom Metazoa; phylum Chordata; class Mammalia; order Carnivora; family Procyonidae; genus Nasua; species Nasua narica. The sequence goes on from CM052813.1 coordinate 9,395,188, forward strand.
CGTCCCCCAACTCGGTCACGTATTTGTTCTTTGCGAGGATATTTGTGGAAGAAATTGGTTTGTTTATCCGATGGTCCAGATGTTGCAAATGACATCCTCACAGTTTCTTTTAACATGTGCAGCTCTCCCCTGTTTTTCCTGTAGATTGGTTGTTGGATTTACAGGCGTGGTCAAATTTAGGTTTGACTTTATTTTTAGAATTGTTTCCGCCCACCAGGAGGCACATAAGGTCAGGATGTCTTTCTTTCTGTGATGTTAGCTGCTGTTGACAACCACTGACTAGACCTAGTCATTCTTTAGAGGTCGTAAAATGGTGCTATTCTGCTTCTGCCATCTGGTAGCTAGAATGCCCAAAGGGTTTTCCAAACAACAGACTGCCTAGCGCATAGTAGGTGTTCAAGAAAACATTTATTGAATGAACTACTTTCCAGAAGAACCCATGTGACATGGGAAGTAAGATCACCTTGCTCACCTAAGATCTGATTACAAAAGCGTCTCTTTTCTTCCTAGAATCCCGATTCTTCTCTATTTTGTGTAAGGCATCATGTCCACATTGCTTGAGTTGCGTTATCTTGGCCACGCCTAATATCTTTTGGTGCTGGATGCCAATTTTTAGATGAGGCTGTTTTTCAGAAGGTCTTTGGGACTCATCCAGTGATTATCCTTTCTCAATCTCATACCAGCTTAACTTGACATCCCCTACAGACGGGAAATGTGGAGAGACAGAGGGCAAGAACACTAGGCAGGCCCTGAGCTGTTTTTCAGAGCAGAGCTTTTATCTGTCTTAGAGCCAATGCCCAGCACTCTTGGATGGTGTAATAGTCCTTGAAGGTGACCCTGGCTATGACACCTCTCTCTGCAAAGACGTCCTAACAAGTGACATCCTTACTAGACTCTACACTCAGCCTATGTTGCCATAAACCCAGTTTATGGCAAAATAAGCTTGCCTCGTATCTGCCATTTAGTTGTATGCCTACTGATCAGTAAATACAAAGTCTCTGTAAATAGCGGCTCGATTTTTGCCCTTGACATGGTTTTTATAAATATCTCTAGTGTAGGTAGGTTTGAAAACACTATTAACTTTATTCTTCTGACAATATAGAGCCCATAATCACAATAAATACTTTCAGTGCTGAAGATTTTTCACAAGCATTATGATCTTGTTCTTATCAAGTTCTTATATTGGAGGTGGAAGTTATAGGGCTCTGTGTTCTTGGCTGCTGAATATTTTGGTTTTCATTTGCTTGCCCACATGGACAGCAATATAAAAAATACACGTTTCTGCTCTGATCAGAGTACACAGCAGGGAACAAAGCAAAACAAGCCTTTGGTGAGCAGAACATTCTGGTACATACAGTAGGAAAAATACAGATACAACCCAAGTTTTATTCCATAGAGGGATCTGATAATATGATTGTTTTCAGAGGGGAGATGTGTTCTCAACATTTTATGGAGGTCATGAGTCTAGTTTTCGTGAAGCTAAGGGATGAGATAGGCTTTGAAAAACCAGCAAGAGTTGAAAAGAATAGTAAGAACCTTCCAGAAGAAACATCATGAACAACACCTTTGGGGCACATTTATGGGTAACTAAGTGATTCTAGCTTGACCATTGCGGAAGAGGTCTCTAGACAGATGTCAAATAACCGGCAGATGTTGGCTGGGGCCACGGTAACAAGGACCTTCAGTGTCACCTGAGCGATGGCGAGAGGCTGAAGATTTTGACCTGGGGACGTGACGTGACCTGGTCGAGCGAGGGAGTCTGGAATAGTTGGGAAGGTGGGAGAAGTTGAAGTCAAAGCATCAGCACAAAGGAATGTTCCATTTGTAGAAGCTGCAGGACCAGGCAGCTTAATGGGCGGAAAAGGAGTCAGGGAGTCCGAAATCCGCATCAGACTGATTTCAAATAAGAGAGAGAAGTGAGGGAAAGGAAGTGTTTTGGGGAAAATAAAAATTTAGGGTTACAGCGAGACGGTTGCATAGAAGTTTAGGAATGTCCAGAAGCCCATTGGAAATACTCAGGCCTAGGGTTTAGGAGTGAGCTTGACCTAAAGAAAAGATTTGGGGAATTGTCTATAGAGAGACGATAGCTGGAATCTAGGCGCTAAGAGATGCTCACCGTTTTTTCCACTTCTCCCTCGAGCTCCCCTGCTGCCATCCGTACTCAAGGATCATCTCTCTTTTTTTTTTTTTTTAATTTTTTATTGAGTATAGTTGACACATAATGTTAGTTTCAGGTGTATAGCCTAGTGATGAGACAAGTTTAAACATCACGCCATACTCAGGATTTCCCTGATGATAAGGGATGTTGAGCATTTTTTCACGTATCTTTCGGCCATCTGTATGTCTTTGAGAAAATGGTCTATTCAGGTCCTCTGGCCATTTTTGAGTGAGGATGTTGTTTTTTGGTGGAGTTGTGTAAGTTCCTATATTTTGGATATTAACTCCTTACTGGATATGTCATTTGCAAACATCTTCTCCCATTCAGTAGGTTGCTTTTTTGTTTTGTTGTTGGTTTCCCTCGCTTTGCCGAAGCTTACTGTTTTGATTTAGTCCGAGTAGTTGAATCTCGCTTTTGTTTCTTTTGCCTTAGGAGACATACCTAGAAAAGCGTTGCTATGGCTGATGTCAGAGTGATTACTGCCTATGCTGTCTTTAGGATTTTTATGGTTTCCACTCTCACCTTTAGGTCTTTAACCCATATTGAGTTTATTTTTGTAGATGCTGTGAGAAAGTGGTCCCGTTTCATTCTTTTGCACGTAGCTGTCCAGTTTTCCCAGCACCATTTACTGAGTGACTGTCTTTTCCCCCATTTGAAAATTCTTCCTCCTTTTGTCACAGACGAACCGATCATATAGGTGTGGGCTTATTTCCAGGGTCTCTGTTATATTCCATTGATGTGTGTTTGTGCCAGTCCCATCGTGTTTTGATTACCATACCTTTGTAGTAGATCTTGAAATCTGGAATTATGATACCTCCAGCTTTGTTCTTCTTTTTCAAGATGGCTTTGGCTATTCAGGTAACCAACCAGAACAAATAATACTAAAATTTGTAGGGAACGTCAAATACCGTCTCTTATCTGGACCCGAGGTGTGGGGTGTCTCCACAGAACCCTGACTTTCTCCTTCCAGGCCTTATTTCAGTCTGTAATTGAGGCTTGTGTAATTTGGAGGATGGTATTATTGTCTATTTTACTTACCCCTGAAGTTCTAGCAACTTCCACAGTGCCTGCGACCGACTAGAGGCTCAGTTTTTTTCCTCCAACAGAAGGAGTGAAAGTCACGGTCACTGCTGAGGGAGAAAAATGTTCAGGGAGAACGAAGATGTTCACCAAAGGAAAGGCAGGCAAAGAGAAATAGGAAGGCAGGGAACAAAGGCTGAGGGAAAGTGGGGATTTCAGGGGGCATGGTCAGCAGAGATGAGCCTGGCGGGGGGCAGGTAATAACAACGACAGTAGTCGCTCACATCTATTGGGTGCTCTGTGTATCCCAGTTACTGTCCTAAGTCTTGATGTGGATTAACTCAGACTGCACAGTAACTGTAAGGTCAGAGTTCCCATTATGTCTGTTTTACAGATGAGGGAACAAGGCCCCAAACAGCTCCGTCCTTGGCGCAGGGACACGTGGGGAAGCCATGAGTGAAACCAGACCGCCTGGCCCCAGAGCCTCACCCACACAGCTCCTTCTAGCAAGGGGGGCAGAAAACAGCGTGCGGTCAGTGCGGTGCTCCTGGCAGAGGAGCAGGAGTAGCAGGCAGTCTTGCTGACCTTTAGCCATGCAGAGAGGACAGCAGTGACAACGTCCCATGTCCCACATTGGGTCACAGGTTCTATAGAAACTCTGTGAATGAGAGTCTTCCCGACCTAACACCGGCGCTAAGAACCTAAAGGAGATGCTTTCTTCAGGAGTAGAGACTTCTGATCATGTCTTCAGGCTATTGTACCAGATGCTCCAACACTGAATTTTTTTTTTTACTATCTTCCAGTATTGCTATTGTCTTAAAATAGTCCTCGAGAGAGAAGGAGAAGAAATCTGGCTTTGACAATAAATACCGTTTTGCATAGCAGACACAGCTACAGAGCCCACCAGCCCAGTCCGGCAGACGTTCTAGAAAAAAAGTGTTTTCGCGCCTGAGTGAAAGACTTGACTGATGGGTGTCTCTCATGGCTCAGAACGTTGCACCCTCCCGAGGTTCACACATGCTAAGATTCTGGCAGATATATTTGATTCCTTTAATGAAGGAACCGGGAGGATATGAATAACAACTGTTTTGTTCCCGATGGATGCAGATCTGCAGGGCATGTGACTAAAATCTGTTCCCAGAATTTTTCATTACGGAAGTTTTGGAATTTGACTTAAAATATATGCCCGTGTACTCCTCTTTTTCTTAACACTTTTTTGTTTGTTTTCGTAGATGGTGACTTTACTTGACCCAAAGTCTAACTCTCATGGTCAACTTCCCATGCAGTGGGAATTTATCTTTTTTTTTGGAGGGGGTGTTGTCCCACAAATAAAACTTTTATTTGCAGCAAATAAGGAGATCACAGGGAATGACTTCCAAAGCCTTGACTCCCCAAGTAAGGGTGGATGGGTTCCTTTTATTGAGGGTTAGGATGAGTATTTAGACAGGGAAGCCTTGTTATCAGCCTTGATAACAAGGGTTAGAGGTGGGTAGAGGTCGCTGTACCTTAGAGGCAGGAGGTCGCTCATGTGCATTAAGGAAACACGCTTATACTTACATTGTAAGTTATGTAAATGAGGCTTGCGCGCCCTTCCTTGGGTGGAGATTTTAGCCTTAAAATGAGGGAAAGGTAGTTGTTGGTCATTCCAGAGGTAACTCGAGGGTCTGTCTGTGCAGGCTTCTCTTTTTTAAGCTCTTCACTCTGAAAGGAGGATCCTGGCCTCCTAAAACAATTCAGTATCCTTCAGGGACTCTTTGACCACCCAGTTTGCGAGCCCAGAATGATTCACTTTTAAAAATTTAGGTGTAGCTTTTTCATAGTGAATTCTCTCTTGAGGTTGGTTGGTTTTGTTTGGGTTTTGTACTTTTAAATAAGCCAGGACAAATATTTGGCCACGTTAAACATCAGGAAAACATCAGGAGTTACAATTGGACCCCAGCCTGACTTTGGATCGCGTATAAAAGGCACAAGTTCCCTTTGGCCTGTCCTTAGGCAGGCGAAGAGGCTCTAAGTACAAACCAGACGGTTCAGGTTGAATCTTGCATTGAAAATATAAGGAAAAAGACTTGATAAAGAAAGCTTTTTAACAAGCAGAACTCTCTTGCGGATGCTCTGCAGAGGAGAGAGAAAGAAATGGGATGTTGTCACGAGAACTTTGGCATCTGCCTACACCTCGCTTTAAAGCACCCTGGATGCCTGGCAGGACCGTCCACGGTGTGGTCACGGGGTCTGATTAGAATTTGCTTTTGAAGCTAGTGTACTGCTTGGGGGGACCCTTACTGGTGGGTCATCTGGGCTGTGCAGGGCATGAGGCTGTGAATTTTGCTCACTGAAAACGGGACTTTCCCCCTGGATGGATGGTGGGGCCATCATTTCATAGCCCATTTACCGGATCTGTGGTGTGACCAGCTGACCATTTCCTGTTGAACACTCAATCCAGAACTTTTAAAGGGACCCCAAAGGGGCGCTGGTAAGCTGGCCAAAAACGCAGTCATGTTTTTGTGGGCTTTTTGTGTATTTTTGTTGTCATCAGCATCACCTCAAGGGTGTTTACATCAAGACAACTTCTGTAGCCTCTCGCACGAGCATGAGCCATGAGTCACCATGACTTAACATCAGGATGAGGATAGCTAGCAATTAATTGAGCATTTTCCCTGCACCGAGAATTTTTCCAGGCACTTTCTCTGCACTTCCGTGTTACATTTTTACAAGCACCCTCTGCAGTGTGGAATATTGTTGTCGGGCTTCCAGAGAGGAGGAAACAGGCATATGGAGGTGACGTGACCCGCCTAGGTCACAGAGTCCGTGCTCTTTATCTTTTAGGCCCTTACCCCAGAGCCTATCCAAGAACGGACGTGCGAGCTCTGATTGCTGGGAGTCGGGAACCTGGCATCGGCAGGTAGTGATCCCGGGGCAGGACTATGATGGCGTCTGCGGGGGCGCTATTCCCAGCCACCCTTTCAGTATGGTTGACAGTTACAAAGGCTAAGGTCCTTCTACTCTAGCTTTTGTCTGAAGAAAGCGTCCAATTTCTGTTAGTGTTTCTCCATAAGAGGTTGGGTCCTTGGCAACCGTGATACAGAGCTGGCTTGGTTTCTGACTGGACTCCGTGCTGTTAAATGGTGAGGAAGGCGACGATTAATCTCCCTGGAGAACCCGCCAGGGGTCTGATGCCGAATCATTGGGACAGTGGTGAGGAACTCTTTCTGCCACCCTTCCTTCATCCTTCAGTCTTGGCTCCACTTCTGAGGTTAGGGAAGCTGGCTCCACGTGGCTATCAGGCCACTCTCTTGGGTTAGAAAGCTCCATGGCGTAAAGCTCTGAAATAGAAAGTCTACTCTCAGCTCTTGCCAACCTCCTTTCTCAAAGTACTTAATTGAGTAAACCGAGCCATGAATCCTTGATACTCTGGATAATTGATACTCATGTGCAGCCCCCTTTTGTTTTTCCTCATTGATGGCAAAGATGCATGAGACCCAGGGATAACCATATTGCTGGAAGGCCACCTATGTCATAGTTCACAAAGCCCCCTTTCAGGGTTTTCACAGCTTTGCGAATCACAGGTATGTGAATCTTTGGGTCCAACCCCTAATTGCTGCATCTATATCATAAATGTCTGATCAAAGAGCAGTTGGGCTCCCCTGAAATTAATAATACGCTATGTGTTAACTAAATTGAATTTAAATTAAAAAAAATGTTTTACACAAATAAATAAGCATTTGGGCTGAGGAATAATGAGAAAAAGCCTACGGAATTCTGGGTATTCAGTCTCTGGTTAAAGAATTATCCATACATACACTCTGCTCCTCCAAGACATTTCCTAACTGGGGTATAGTGACAGATTATCATGTTGATTCAGAGACAACTGTTCTGTCATGCAGCCTTGTCTTAATTTGGGGGCTGTTTTTGATTTCCTGAGCAGCTTTGTGTGAGAAATGCCAGGCGTTAAAAAGTCTGTTGGAGAAGAGAATCACATACAACCCACTAGGAGAAGAACTTTATCATAGAGGAAAACGCCCCATTTTCATGCTGTCCTGAATACTCTCCCTCCACGGAAGAAGCCTCCTGAGTCTCAAAGCCCCGTCTACACTGGGAAGCCATGTTGGATGCCTCTGCCCTTCTTGACCTTACTTCCTGCCATTTTCCTGTCAGAGCATCTCTCTCTCCTTTTCTGGCTGCATCCAGCTGCTCTTAATTGCTTCTCTTCCCCACTGTTTGCTGAGTGGATAACTAAGCGTGAAGCCCTGTTGTTGGCTGAGATAATTTTTTAAAAACACTTCTCCTGGGTACCAAATGGGAACTCAGAAACACCAGCTTTCCCAAGGAGACCACGGAACTCCAGCAAGGTTAAGATTTGGAGAACGGAATTCAGACAAAACCTTATTCCGGCTGAGTCCTCATGCTGAGGAGGATACAAGCGTATAGAGACCATTAGGTAGGGGGGTCTGTACTCTTGTGTTTAAGAGTGTGGCCGCTGGAGTTGACTGCCTGGGGTTCACATCCCGACACTGTCACTTATAAGCTGTGCGATATTGAACGAATTACTGTCTCTCCCTCTGTCTCAATTTGTTCATCTGTAAAAGAGCCAATAATAGTACCTAGCCCGAAGAGTTGTGAGGGTTGGATCTGAGTGACCTCCATAGAACCTGGCCCATGGGAAGTGCACAATAGATGTTACGAGTGAAGCATTCGTGGCGTGTTAGGAAAAGCTGTGCTTGCTTTAGATTTTCATAAAAAATATCATCTTGGGGGGCACCTGGGTGGCTCACTGGGTTAAGGTTCTGCCTTTGGCTCAGGTCATGATCTCAGGGTCCTGGGACTGAGCCCCGCATTGGGCTCTCTGCTCAGCAGGGAGCTTGCTTCCCCCTCTCTCTCTGCCTGCCTCTCTGCCTACTTATGATCTCTCTCTCTCTGTCAAAGAGATGGTATATATATATTTATATATATATATATCAACATGATATATATATATATCATGTTGGAGCCGTTGTGATAATTCCTACTGAACATGACCTAATAATAACCTCAAACATTTTTATTTTGTTTTTCCTCCATCAGCCATCCCCTGGAAGGGATGCAGGAGCTGTGCGTCTGCGTATCTAGATCTTTCTGAGTCTCTGCAGCTGAGATTTAGGAGCTGCTTCGGTTGACCGGCGTCCTGGTTCTTTTTCTTCCTCAGGTGCTGGAAAGCTTCAAAATCATGGACTATAGCCTTTTGCTGGGAATCCACATCTTGGACCATTCCCTCAAAGAGAAAGAAGAGGAGAACTCACAAAATGTGCCTGATGCGAAGCGGTCTGGGATGCAGAAGGTCCTGTATTCCACGGCAATGGAATCCATCCAGGGTCCGGGGAAACCTGGAGATGGGATCATCACAGAGAACCCGGACACGTAAGTGCGCCCGCCCACCTGCCCACCCTCCTGGCCGCGGCAGCCCACGGCAGTGGGTAATTAAATGCAATCATGTTCCCTTCACGGTGGCTTTTTGAGAACGGATTTGTACCTGGTGCTAAAATGGATTGAGCAGCCTTCATTTCTATTCATCTCCGGGTAACTAGATGCATGGCAATTCTTCGAGTTATTACCCTTCTTTCACCCACGTGCTTTCTTTTTTCAAATGGCTCCATTTCCGAACAATGGCTGAAAATGTTTTTACCCCCATTGGCTCCATATTCAAAACGTCCCCCACAACAGGGAGAACATACTTTGAATTTGAATAAACATGTATTTAAGCAAACACGTGGTAGGAATTGCATTCATAATTCAGAGCTCCTCATCTGCATAAGAGGATTCTCTTCTTCTGGATCCTCTATCCCGGCAGATGTGGTCCCTTGCCTTAGCCAGATGTGCTAGTAACTGCAGGATTCGTTTGCATACATAAAGTACATATCGACTAACAGAAACAATTGCAACCAAAGGAAATTGCTAAAATGGTTGACTATCGTGCATTTCCCAGTTGTACAGGAGACTGAACGCAGGGCATCGTTTTCCTTGGCCATTAGTGATACTGCCTTCTAGGGGTCTCCAACAATGACTCAATCACAGGCATATTTCACTTTCATAAAGGAAATCTGTACATATCAAACTTTTTAAAAATCCTTGCTTCTAAATCTATCTAAATGCCCAATAATTGATTCAACAAAGTACTCTTCTATCAGTATAGTGAACTACACAGCCATTAAACAACACATTAGCATTGAATACAAGCAGACATATCATTTAGCGATGGAAAGATTCGAGTTATAAAGCATGTTAAACGTGTTAAACCATTACTTTTGTGGACTGATCAATACATAGACACACATTTATACTGGAAGGGTGTACCAAATGTTAATAAGGGGTCCTTTGCCTCCCAGAAATGGATTCTTTTAAATATTTTACATCCCACAGAAAATAGGCAAAAGTGTTGTATTTTTAAAGGCCAGTATTTCAAAAATACTTTAAAAATTCGTTCTCGTAGTTTTAAAATAGGAATAATATTTTTTTTTGTTTGGATTCTTCCCATCCGGCTGTCCTGAGTTGACAGCTATAGTTTCGTTCTCCTGTGTGGGAAGTTCAGCATTCTGGATTCCCAGGAAGACTTTACCCGGGGTAAAAAATAAAAATAAAAATAGAGGGAGTGCAAGTCCAGAATTCTTAAAGTTGTCCGTTTTTATTTACAGTCTATTTATTAGAAGTGATTTTTAACTTTCCACTATATGTTGTAAAATATTTTCCTTTTTACTCTATCAACAGAATGGGAGGCATTCCAGCTAAAAGCCATAAGGGAGAAAAACTACTTTTATTTATGGGCATTATTGACATTCTGCAGTCATATAGGTAAGAAATTTAGGGGGGTGCCTGGGTGGCTCAGTTGGTTGAGTGACTGCCTTCGGCTCGGATCGTGATCCTGGGGTCCCGAGATCAAGTCCTGCATTGGGCTCCCGGCTCCACGGGGAGTCTGTTTCTCCCTCTGATCTTCTCCCCTCTCATGCTCTCTCTCTCTCTCTCAAATAAATAAATAAAATCTTTTAAAAAATAAAAGAAATTTGGGAAAGTAGCCTTTCATCCTTTCAAAATAAATCAACAAAAGGTTCTGAAGATCCCCTAAATGGGAAAGATTTTACATTCTTCTTTTTATGTTTCTGTCTCTTTACCTTTAGGTTAATGAAGAAGCTAGAACATTCCTGGAAAGCTCTTGTCTATGATGGGGTATGTGATCATCTTGTTCCTTGTTATCTATATATTTTTCTGATTCCTGAGACTTCAAGGTGTGTCTAGGAAGTCGTGTCAACAGAGCAAATGATGTCTTGTTTCTGTGTGACATCTGAAGGACTCGCTTATGAAAGGAGAGGATGCTGAGGAGAAGGGGCAGACTCTTTGCATAGGCCCTGGGAAGATCACGAGGATAGTTGAGATGAGGTTCTCACAAGACTGAGCTGTGGAGTGGTCTGAACCTGACTTCAGTGGTCCACAGCCCTGGATTTGAACCCTGCGTTCGCCGCTTTACTAATCACGTGACCTAGACACGTTGCTTGGGGTTTGGCCTCTCTTGGCCTGGTTTCCCATCTGTACGAGAGACATGGTAATAGTACCTAGTACTTGCCTCACAGGGCTGAGATGAGGATTAAATAAAATAATGCCCTTTAGTGTTCTACACAAGAAAGACATAAGTGCAAACTTAGAAGTTGTTTTGTTTGCGTACATGACTAAGACTGACTAGCCTGAGGTTCTCTGTTGAAATCAGAATTGCATAACAAAAGAAAATAATCAATTATCAAGCAACAGCTTCCCTCCCCCAGCCCTCCCCCCCACCCCCTCCCCCCACTCTGTCTCGACACACATAACACACATGCAGGTTCCTCTCTGACGTTGTTAGATTTAAACTTTTTGCTGCTGATAGAACGTTTGCGGGCCTCAGCTTCCCTCAGTTAATAACCCGAAGTGACACTTCCCAAGAAGATAGGGGTCAAAGATTTGCTCGCACATTTTTTTTTTTTAAAGATGTTTGCAGATGCTTTCCTTTGAGAGAAGATAAATTATAGATACTATTCTTCTCCCTATTGGAAAGAACACCCACTTCCTCAGTTCTGTGGAAGACTGGTAATAACCTTTCAGCGTGAAAGATCTGTGTTTTGTCTACAGGCTGAGGAATGGGCTTCATCAGAACGCACTTGTAAGCAATAGGGTCACAGGTTTGTTTCTAAGGATTAAATGTAGGCTTATTATTCAGATCAAAGATTCCTTCTGTTTAAAGGCCAAGATGGTGGGTTCATTTTTTTTCCCTTCCTGCCAAAAATGGAGACTGAATAATGTCTTTACCATAGAAGGGAGATGGTAAACACACTTCTCCTTCTGTTTTCTGAGACAACGTTAATTCCCTGCTACCGCGCTAAGGTTTCTGACGGGAATGACCTAGCTCTCAACTGGTCAGATGCTGCTGAGAGGCCCCTACCTTTGTCTAGTTAAAACACATCTTCCATTTTGGTGGTTTGGTTTGTTGTTTTTTTTTTTTTTAAGAGTATCTTGGTATTGAACATACATTTGCAGAATTGTAAAAGCTGTAAGACTCACTTTTGTTTGTTTGCAAATGTGACTCTTACTTAAACGGTGTTTCTTCATGCCCAAGAGAAACACCGTCCAGTTTCTCTTGGAAGGCAGGGTCCGGAGTCTCAATCATCTTGCACCATAAGATATTTCTAAGTCGCTGTGCTTGTTGGATGTGTCCATGTCAGACAGGAACTGCATGTCGGACCAGCCAGAAATGTCCCCCTCTGCAGCATCCCTGTTGGGCTAGAGGACCAGTATGGCTTGGTCAAAGAAGCTTTCTCTGTACTGTGTCCTTCCTAACGTGCCAATTACAGAATGACCTTGTGCCTCCTCTAACGCCCTATTTCACAGATGGGGGGACAAAATGGAGGCACCAACACACTGCCTTCTTCCTGGATCACACAGCTTTATCAAAGTTAGAACTAACATCAGAGCTAGGTCTGCAGACTTCTGGTCCAATGTGGGCTCTTTCTTCCAAACCCAGAGAAGCTGCTTTATACCCTCTAAATTTAAATTTTCAGAACTGTTTTTTATTAGAATCCACAAACGTAGAAAGAGAACAGAACATTTACTATGTCTAGAAATGACTGCCTTGGTTCGTAGATACGTGATTACTGAATGAACATGTCGAATTAGCTTCTTCATCCATCTCCTTTCCTGGATTTGTAATAAAATGCCCCTTCAGTCCTGAAGACTCCTGCCGAGCACGAGAGAATTGAGTTAACGATTCAATTCAGTTCAATTCTATCTGATTAGTAGATAATTCAGCATAACGGAGGTCATCAGTCAGCCTTGTCCCCGAGGAATCTTCCCAGTGTCCGTGCACCTGATTACAACAAGACAAAACTAGGCAATTTTTTTTAACCTACATATCACTCTTACATTAGGGCTGTTTTGCTTGTTTATGTCCCCAACTTTTGTCCCTGACCAAAAGCGTTACCCTTCATTTTCGATGAAACACTGATTGCTTGTATGTTAAAAAAAAAAATCTAGAAGCCCCACATGGCACACAGTGGCGTGAGAATCAGCCGTTTTGCTTTGTAAAGCGGCATCCTTTGGCTAGCTCTCCTGTGCCCCTCTCCGTACTCTCTTCCATCAGAAACATCTAGAAGCTCTGCTCCTAGCGTCTTAGGCCTGCGTCCCCAGCCTCACTCCTGGGCCTCACAGGTCACATAGATGACACATATTGCTCCTTTCTGGCCGCCAGCACCCATGCCTTCTAGCTCAAGACATCGGCTAATAGAGAACCGGGTGCGTAGATCTTTTCTTCTAGCTTGAAATGATCCAAGAGGTAAACCCATGCCACCTGCTTTGTCCTTTCAGGATACCGTTTCCGTTCATCGACCAAGCTTTTATGCGGACAGGTTTCTAAAGTTTATGAATTCCAGAGTTTTCAAGAAAATTCAAGGTAAGAGTCTTGGGAATTTTTATTCTTATTATTTTTTAGTACTTATTGACTTTACTGTGGGCATCTTGGTAAGATTTTTATTAGAAGGGTTTGGACTATTTATCTCCAAAAGCTGTGATGACTTAGTAATTGTGATTAAGTATTCCATTAGGTATTTCCTGATGCCATAATCCTTAGAGTCCTATTTTGTGGTAGAGAAAAAGTAGAAACTGCCTACATGTTCGACCTTATGTTATATTGGTTATATATAATGGAATAATATGTATAACACAAGTCATATTAAAGGTCCATTTAGGGCACACCTGGCTGGCTCAGTCATTTGAGCGTTGGACTCTTGGTTTTGACTGAGGTTGTGGTCTCAGGATCTAGGTTGAGCCCTATGACAGGCTCTGCCCTCAGTAAAGAGTCTACTTAGTATACTCTCCCTCTCTCTTTCCCTCCCCTTCTGCTCCTCCCCCCCCCACACACACACACGCGTGCTCTCAAATAAATAATTGAAATCTTTTTTTTAAAGATTTTATTTATTTGTTTGTCAGAGGGAGAAACAGGCTCCCTGCTGAACAAGGACCCTGATGGGGGACTCGATCCCAGGACCCCAGGATCATGACCTGAGCTGAAGGCAGCCACTTAACTGACTAAGCGACCCAGGCATCCCATTTAGTTCTTATAGACATAGAAGAATTTATATATTTATATTTGTATATATTTATATATAAATATATACTTATATATTTATAGTTGCTGGTTTGCATTCCTAAATGCACAACAAGTTCTTTTTTTTTTTAAAGACTATCTATTTGAGAGAGAGAGATTGAGAGAATGAGTGGGGCGGGGGGTGCAGAGGGAGAGGTAGACCCCCCACAGAGCAGAAAGTCCAACCTGAGACTCTATCCCAGGGCCCTGCTCTGTGGGATCCTGACCTGAACCAAAGGCAGACGCTTAATAACTGAGCCACCCAGGTGCCCCACACAACAAATTCTAATGGGATATAAAAAAATGTGATCTATCACATTAACAAGTAAAAGGGTAGGGCGCCTGGGTGGCTCAGTTGATTAAGCAACTGCCTTCGGCTCAGGTCATGATCCCGGAGACCCGAGATCGAGTCCCATATCGGGCTCCCGCCTCTGTGGGGAGTCCGCTTCTCCCTCTGCCTTCTTCTCCCCTCTCATGCTTTCTCTATCTATCTCAAATAAATAAATAAAATCTTTAAAAAAAAAAAAAACAAGTAAAAGGGTAAAAACCATATGATCACTTTAATAGGTGCAGCAAAAGCATTGGACAAAGTACAATGTTCATTCATGTTAAAAAAAAAAAAAAAAAGCTTTCCACAAAGTAGGTTTAGAAGGAACATACCTCAACACAATAAAGGCCATACATGAAAAACCCACAACTAACATTATACCCATCAGTGAAAGACTAAGAGTTTTTCCTCTAAGGTCAGGAACAAGACAAGGATGTCCATTCTCAATGCAGCACTGGAAGTTGTAGCCACAGCAATCAAACAAGAAAAAGAAATAAAAGGCATCTGAATTGACAAAGAAGAAATCAAATTTTCACTATTTGCAGATGACATTGTACTGTATATGTAAAAAAAAAACCCAAAGACTCCGCCAAAAAAACTACTAGAACTGATTGATGAATTCGTTAAAGTCACAGGACACAAAATTAATATACAGAAATCCATTGCATCTCAATACAATAATAATGAAGTAGCAGAGAGAGAAATTAAGAAAACCGTCCCATTTAACAATCTACAGATTTAATGCTGTCTCTTCCAAAATAGCAACAACATTTTTTCATGGAGCTAGAACAGATAATCCTAAAACTTGTATGGAACCACAAAAGACCCCGAATAGCCAAAGCGATCTTGAAAAACAAGTACAAAGCTGGAAGTATCACAACCCAAGATTCCAAGATCTACTACAAAGCTGTAGTAATCAAAACAGGACAGAAATAGATCGATAGTATAGGATTGAGACCAGAAGTAGGCCCAAACCCACATGGTCAGTTAATCTATGACAAAGAAGGCAAGAATATACAGTGGGGGAAAGGCGGTCTCTTCACCAAATGGTGTTGGGAAGACTGGATAGCAACACACAAAAGAATGAAACTGGACCACTTTCTTAACACTATACACAAAAATCAACTCCAAATGGACTAAAAACTTCTATGTGAGACCTGAAATCATAAAACTCCTAGAAGAAAACATAGACAGTAATCCCTTGAATATCACACTAAGCAAAATATTAATGGATGTTTCTCCTCAGGCAAGAGAAACAAAAGCAAAAATAAACTCGTGGGACTACACCAAAATAAAAAGCTTTTGCACAGCAAAGGAAACCTGATAAATGGAAGGAGATACTTGCAAATGATATATCTGATAAGGGGTTAATATCTAAAATATATAAAGAACTTATACTACTCAACACATACACACACATACACACACACACACACAAAATCTGATTAAAAAATGGGCAGAGGATCTGAATAGGCATTTTTTTCCAAAGAAGGCATACAAATGGCCAGCAGACACTTGAAAAGATGCTCAGTATCACTAATTATTAGGAAAATGCAAATCAAGCCGTAATGAGATAGCAACTCACACCAGTCAGAATGGCTAGCATCAAAAAGACAAGAAATAACCAGTGTTGGTGAGGATGTGGATAAAAGGGAGCCCTCGTGCACTGTTGGTGGGAATGCAAAATGGTGTAGCCACTGTGGAAAAGAGTTCATCAAAAAACTGAATATGTAAATACCTTATGTCTAGTAATTCCAGTACTGGGTGTTTACCCAAAGAAAATGAAAGCACTAATTCAGAAAGGTACATGCACCTCTGTGTTTACTGCAGCATTATTTCCAATAGCCAAGACAGAGAAGCAACCCAAGTGTCCATCTATAGATGAATGGATAAAAAAGATGCTGTGTGTATATGCGGTCGGATATTATTCAGCCATTAAAAAATGGCATCTTGCCATCTGCAACGACATGAATGGACCTAGAGGATATTAGGCTCAGTGAAATAAGACAAAGATTAATAATACCATACAATTTCACTTATATGTGGAATCTAAGAAAAATTAGTGGACAACCAGACTCTTAAGTACCAAAAACAAATTGGTGCTTGCCAGAGGGGATGTGGGTGGAGGATGGGCGAGGTCGATAATGGGGATTAAGAGGTACAAACTTTGAGATATAAAATAAGTCATGGAGATAAAAAGTACAGCATAGGGAATCTAGTCACTATGTATGCTGGCTAACTGAACATAATTTTAAAAAATCCTAAAATAATAGTAGTAATAATAATAATTATTATGTAGTGACAGATGATTACACTTCTCGCAGTGAGCACTGAGTAATGTATAGAATCATCTAATCAATATGTCGTGCACCTGAAACTAATACAACATCGTATGTCAATTACACTCCAATAATAATTTTTTTAATTTTGAAAACTAAAAAAACATATATGACCTCAAGAGGCTTTATCAACTGTGATTCTATTAAAGCCCTTAATGCTTATAGGTATACTTTCTTTGTGGATGAAAACTTCCCCTCCTCACTGCCACCCCCAAGAAGACAGTACCTGGTCTTCAAGTTTCTTCTTTCCAAGTACTTTTTTAAGTGTTATTACATTCTTTCATTCCACCCCAGAATTGAGTCATAACGGCAATGTTATAATGTCTGCAAAATCATATTTTTTTCTAGAAATATTAATCGTCATAATGTTGAAACCTCACTGAAATTCCCTACCCAGATAATGTGTCTCAAGCAGTAAAATGTAGCTTCCTGAAAGGAATATAATAGTACATTAGTTAAAAATCAACTGCTGTAAGATTTTTAGAACAACAATGCATTCAGTCAACCAACTTTGAGCACCTGTAGTGTACTGAGCACCATTTTAATCATTAATAATAGAGGAAGATTTTTTTAATTAATTAGTTCCTCAATAATTTTTGGGTCAGGAATTAGAACACGTAACAGATTTATAAACTAGTGAAGCAATTGTTAATAGAGTTTTTGCATACACTGCTGTAGGTGCACAGAGAGAAATAAGACCAATTCTTCCACAAGAGAGCTTCAGAGAGAGAATATTGAAAGTAATTCCTAAAAATATAAGCTAGCATTCATTAGGAAGCGAGGCAAGAAGTTACAGGAATAGCGTGTGCCAAGGCCCAGGGGTAGGAATGGACATGATAGCTTCTAAAAATGGCAGCTAAGTGAGCTGAGAAACAGTAAAGTGTAGAGGCAGGTAAGTGGCAGGATGTCAGGGCTGGAAATGGACACAGGATAGCTATCGCTGGACGTTGTTTAGCCAAAAACAAATCTAGGAGTTTCTGCAGCACAAAAGAAAGTGACCCACAACCCAAACCATCTTTTGAGGGTATCCAATCAGAAGAAATCCCCAAGGGGGAGGCAGGAAGATTCTGTGAGGGCTTGAGTTTCTAGGAGCTTCAGTTCTTAGCCCATGAGTGAGTCTTAGATGATTCCTTTAAGGAAGACTCCTCATTTAGGTACTGACAGAGGTTTGGTTGTAGGTCCTTCCTGCTCCTCGTGTGTGACGTGGGTAACGAACAAAGAGCTGCTGCTTTTCACAGCTCTGGCCGTGGCCTTGTCTCTGCTGCGAATGACACATGCACACAGTTCTGAGTGTCTTCCCCTGGTTCCCATTTCCTTGCTGCTGCCAACTTTCTTCTGGTCCCAGCTCCTTACTTGAGAGACTCTGCACTGACCAGAGATCGATGCGGTGCTCAAACCTTTTGGTCCCGGGGCCACTTCATACTCTTTCCGATGACCGAGGACCTCAGAAGGCTTTCACGCACGTGGGCTGTACGTAGCAATATTTACCATGTTGGAATTTAAAGCTGAGGAAGATGTCAAATAATCCTTCTCGCAAAGTAATAATTAAAAAGCATCGCATCTTAAGGGATTTTCGACAAAAAGGTAAACGTCTTCACGTAAACAGTGATTATGAAAAGTAGTATTTTTCTAAAATAAGTGAGATTGTCAGGAAAGTGGCATCATTTTTCATTTTTTCCAATCCCCAATTTTGGTTCGTTAGACAACTTCTAGATTCTCACATCTGCTTCTGTATTCCGTCTGTGGTGAGAGGTCATGTGGCATGTAGAAAACTCGGGACAAAGAGCGAGAAAGGCGGTTAATGTCTTAATATTATTATGAAAATAGTTTTTACCAGTTATTTGTGGGGTTTTGGGGGGTTTTTGGGGTTGCTTTCCTCCAAATACTTTTATTTTAATTTTTCAGTGTTACAAGATTGATTGTTCATGCACCACACCCAGTGCTCCATGCAATATGTGCCCTTCTCAATACCCGCCACCAGGCTCGCCCGCCCCCCACCCCCTCCCCTCCCAAACCCTCAGTTTGTTGCTCAAAGTCCACATTCTCTCCTGGTTCATCTCCCCCTCCGATTTCCCCCCATTCACCCTTCCTTTCCTTCTCCCAATGCCCTGCATGTTTTGTTTTGTTTTGTTTTGTTTAAGTAAACTCTACCCCCAACACAGGGCTTGAACTCCCAACTCTGAGATCGAGAGTCACCAGTCCGAGCCAGCTAGACAGCCTTGAAAATAGTTTTAGGATTGCAGACCTTCTGAGAGGGTCTCGGGCGCCTCTGGTAGTCCCTGAACCACATTTGAGATCCTCTGCCTTAAAAGTTTTAAAGTGTTATGTTGGAAGACAAGGAGTCGAGGGTTTATAAAAGTTAGGAGACAGAATGTTAAAGCAGGAGCTAGTGTGTGCGATCCCTTCACACCCGGAAAGCCGCTGTCACTGCTGTTTTGATAGGATGAGGCATTGAGGAAATTGTGACTTCTCTGACCCACTTACTTTCCATTACAATCCATTTTGATCAGTTTTTAAACATTCAAAATGCCCTCCCCTCAAAAACTAACAACAACAACAAAAAAAAATTCTGGTTTTATCTTGTCTCCACGTCATGTCAGCCGGGAAATAGAATCCTCTAGAGAGAGGCAATGAGGAAATCAACACCAGCTTAGACAACTTCAGACGGAAGAAAGACACCTAGGGTTTCATGCTTTCTAGCTCTGTGACCTTGAGCGGGTCGCAACTTTCCCGGTCTCGGTGGTGGGACCTGTAAAAGGGCCCCGCTCCGTCGGATAACCACGTGGGTAGTTTGAGACTCAGTGGGGGAACGTCGCCCTCCACACCCTAAAGCCCTCTCCAGGAGTTGTGATTATGATTATATTGTTAGGGTTCTAAGACTACTCACAGGACATGTGAACCTTCCTTTCTCTGTAAGTGGAGAGATTGCCCACTATTGCCCCATCGCTGTGTCCCAAAGTCCTTGTCCAGTTACGTTCTTACAGGCTGCCCAGAGGCAGGCCCCAGATGAGGACCATCATCTAAGTTCTGGAGAGCTTCCCAAGGCCAGACACAATCCTCTAATGGATCTGCTGTCAGGTCCCCCCTCTGTGCAAACCTCCAAAGGCCGAGGAGAGGCTCTACCAAAACCCAGATCAGGGAAAGCATAATAAAGCCTCAACTCCCCTCAGTCCCTCGCCTCCGAGGGAATTCTCCACCAATGTTAAGCCAAGAATTATTGCAGCGAGGACGCATAGGAATGGGGACGGTCCGTCTGTACCCACAGCCACTCCCACAGACGTATCAGAGGCAAAGGGACAGCCTTCAGCGGGCAGGATGGATGGCGAAGTCCATTTGCCTTGGTTCAGGTCCCCAACACACTCCTGAAGTTGGAGAATGCTGTGCGGACAGAGGTCGGGAGTGAATGATAACATCTGATGTAGCCGTGACCTAGAAGAGACCCAGAGAGCAGGAAATTTCAGTGGAAAGTCACTTAAAAGCAAAAAGCAACCAGAAGTAACTTGGCTAAATTAGGCTTCATGAGTATAAGATTAAACATCGGCATGTTTGGAAATTCCCAGTCTCCAAGTTAATAAAACCAGGGTCATGAGAATTCTCCTCGTTTTACCATGTGCATTTACCACCCCATCCCACCTCCTCCCAGTACTAGAAAAACATTGCCAGGAGGCAGAAAAAGTATCCTTTAGCAGCAGAACGGTTGAATCTCACCCAGGTAAGACTTGACTTCCAAATCGGGAGTCATATTCCAGTTCACGTGTGTTCTAGGATCTTCTCCTTGAAGTCAGATCAGTCTGGACAAATGAAATGGCCAAAACCCAAGGAGTTTCATCTCCCTCTCCTCGGGTCTGTAAAACAAAGTGTCTCACACTCTGCTCAAATAATGAGTAATACATTAATGAGTGCAATCTTAATTTCATAAAAAAACGTTAATGTGGTTTTGCCGTAAATCTCCTTGTCTCTCCTTCTGCCTTCCCGTCTAGCCTTGAAGGCCTCGCCTTCTAAAAAACGTTGCAACTCCATCGCTGCCCTGAAGGCCACCTCGCAGGAGATCGTGTCCTCAATTAGCCAGGAGTGGAAAGACGAGAAGCGGGACTTGCTGACAGAGGGCCAGAGTTTCAGCAGCCTTGACGAAGAAGGTAAAAGTCATGTCACTTTAAAAAAAAAAAAAGGAAAGGAAGTCCTTCCTGATTTTGTTTATAGAGGTGATAAAGATTCACAGTAGAACAATTAGAATATACCTCCTCTAAGAAGCAAGATGTTGGGGGGCGCCTGGCTGGCTTCATCAGTGGAGCAGGAAACTCTGGATCTCAGGGTCATGAGTTCAAGCCCCACACTGGAACTTACTTTAAAAAAAGAAAGAAAGAAAGAAACCAAGTCTTTTAACTCATTTTCAAAAGAATATTTACAGTATGACACAGTTACTACAAATTTTTAAAACACATAGGTAATATAATATGTGGTGATAGTAAAAAAAAAAAAAAAAAGTTGGAAGATACACTGAGATGTTTAGAATTAAAGATCCATAACCCACTACCTGGAAGTAACACATCCGAACATTTTTGTGTTTTTATTTTTGGACCTTTTTCTGTGTGTGCATACTGTGTGTGGGGGGGGGTGGGGGGTGTGTGTGCCCGCGCACACGCGCATGTTTAAACACACACATGCATTATATACATATGTATACAAATATCTTTATAGATAAATGTATACACAACGTAACAGCGGATTATCCATTCACTTAGGTCTTTAATGAATTTAATAAAGATTTTGTAACTTTCCTCTTGCTTGTCCTATACACCTCCCTTTTATTAGCTTTATTCTCAAACGCATATAGAGATAGAGTCATAGACGTGTATTTTCAGTCTTATCAAATAGCGTCTTTTTAAGATTTGGGTTTTCTGGCTATTTCTTGCTACTGCATAGCCCTCTCTTCTTTGTCCTTCCTTCCTCACCTGCCAGCCGGGTCTTCTAGAACAATGATGAATGCAAGTGGTGATTGCGGGCAGCCTGGCCTCATCCTGATTTTAAAGGGAATGCCTCTCGGGTTTCACTGTTGAGAAAGAAGTTTGCTGTATTTGATACCCGTAATTGGGTCAAGGAAGTACCTTTTTATTCCTGGTTTGCTAAAAGTGTTTATCACGAGTGAGTGTTGAATTTTATCACATACTTTTCCTTGTTTGCCGACTTGATCATGACGGTTTTTTTCTCTCCTAATCCTAGAAGAGGAAGTGACATTTTAGGCTTTTTTTTTTTTAATCAATATATTCTTTGGGGGATCCCAACATTTTCTGAAACTTTCCTCTCCATCGATTAGATTCGGTCTCTCCTCGGGTTTTCCTTTCCCCCCGAGTGGTTAGAAGAGGGTGTCATTCCTGTTCCCACGTGCAGCGCCTTTCCACCTCTGTCATGGGGGGTTTCCTTCTTTCTCATCTTCCTAGAAAACAGCTCATACCCACGTTTAGTGCTTTCGGCAAAGGGGTTCCCGAATCGCCCTTGCTCCTCCCTCCGGCTGCCATTGGAGGCACCCTTTCCCTGCGCCAGCCTGTCCCCTACCACACGGCCTGGTCTTAGAGCACACGTAAAACCGCGAGGGGTCTTTGGTCTGGGAAATAGGACTGACTGATTTTTAGACTGTATTAGTTCAACTTTCAACTAGTACACACCGTATCATGTCCGAAGTTAGAGTGGTGGGTTCAGATATGAATGTGGGGGGAGAAAGGAGGTGTAATATATATGCTGCATAACATCCAGAAAGTCTGGAGGTCTGGGAAGTAGGGCACAGACTATGGGGTGTTTTTGGTTTTGGTTTTTTGGGGGGTTTTTTTGGCACATGACTTACTGCATGCATTGCTTCATTTTTAAAGGGACTTCACCCAAAAAGCCTCTGAAGGTCAAAGAAAAACCTACTGAGCATATTCTTTGGAAATCTTAATAAATTTGGAAATCTTTATAAGTGCTGTTATAAAAATGAGTTTATCTAAACAATGCTCTCTATGTACAAAGTTTGCTACAGTATTCGACCTTTTTATAATGCTCCATACTTAGGGGTCCCCCCATCATTGTGCACCAAGTCATTGCCAGATTCCTGAGTTTTTAATCCTGACTTATGTGCCACTGTCAGTATCCCAGGGTGTCTTCGTTTTCCCTGCCCATGCAGCGAATTAGCCAGGATGTCAGCCGCTTAGTAGAACGTCCGTTTGTTAGCCCACCGTGTGTACATCAGAATTCTGGCCAGGCTCACCTTGGTTCTCTGGACGCAGCTTATCAGGGTCTCAAAAACTGGGACCAAGGTGTCAGCTGGGCTTCTCTTTTGAAGGTGCTGGAGAAAATCCTCCTCCATCGTCATTACACAGTTAGCGGAATTCACTTCCTCGCGGTTGTGGTGCCGAGGTCCCCGTCCTCCCTGTCTGATAGCGGTATGTCCCGCCCCCGAGACCATTCACATTCCTTGCCAGGCAGCCCCTCCACCTTCAGCCTGAGACTTTCTTACAAGTCAGTCCTCCTCTCACTTCAGATCTCTGACCTCCAGACATAGATTAGAAAGGCTCAAATGATGCGGCCAGGCCCACCTGGATGGTATTCTCTTTGACTAACTTGAAATTAACAGAGGAGTAACCTTAATCACATTTGCCACATTCGTCTGCCGTGTAAGACCCAGTCATCACGGGAGTCCGAGCGTGTCCCCCGGTTCCACTCACGCTCAAAGGGGGATGAGACAAGCGTGCAGGTCACCGGAGATCAGCCTAGAATCCCATCTACCGTGCTAATTTGTTTTTTGTTTTGTTTTTTTTTTAAACCGAAGGCTATGAGAGCTTAAGGAAGCCTCTCTCTGCTTCAGCGAGCTGGTCCTTAAAGATTGGGGCTCAGCTCCCCGGTGTCTGGCCGAAGTCCCTGGACAGATCGTGTCTCTCTCTGCCGTATCTCTCACGTAGTCTCTGGCTCGTGAAGTCAAGAGCACGGTCTGCGGGAGCCTTTCTAATCCAGGTCCATCTGCCTTAAATGAAGTAGCAATTCATTAAACTCTGATGGGAGGTTATTTTTCAGATGAACTTTGCACTATTATTGAGCATGTCAGCATTTTCCTCTGTATTTAGTGAGCAGGTAGGACCAAGTATATTAAAGATCGCGAGCCAGGCGGCGTATTACATTGAAGCCTTCCTCACTTTTGCATGTAGAGCACTTTGGTTACTTGTGTTTCTATCCGGTAGTGATCTGTCACTCATCGTGGCAATTCTTTATCTTGACCTGAACTAGAGGCAGAGCCGCACCGTGTCACACATTTTAAAATGTGCCCGGTCTCCTGGCCCTGAGTCCAGCCCTTCTGTGCCTACCCCCTTTCCCTCCGGGCCTCTCTGTACCCCTCCATCTACAGCTCTTTAAACCCCAAATCCAAAACCTCGCACTCAGGCGATAGTGCCTATTAGGACCGTTTTCCATTCATACGCTTCCTAAAAATGCACAATTTTGAGCCTGTTGTGGGCTGGAAAGGAAGACCAGAAGCACCTTAAAACTAGGTTGTGTTTATCAGCCTGTCTTAGTTTAGCTTAGGGTTATGATTAAACAGAACCCACAGTCCAGCATGGTGACTCCAGTTCACAGAAGTCCACTGTGTGTTTGAAAGTTGCTAAGAGACTAGATCCTAAGAGTTCTCACTGCAAGAAAAAAGGATGTTGTAACTACACGGGGTCACGGATGGTCGCTAGGTTGTGATGATCGTCTCACAATAAATATGTGTATCAATTGGTCACATGGGACGCCTAGAATTGATACAGTATTCTATGTCAATCGTGTCTTCGTGAAAATTTAAAATATCTGCCTAGGTTTTAAGGAAAAAAAAAATCTGTGTGAGCCCAGCCGTGAAAGCTGAAGGACAGGACTTGTGCATAACTATTAGGTCCGTAGCGTTCTGTCACTGGGACGTGCACGTGTGTTTTTAAGCCGCTCTGTTCTTGGTGACTAGATCTGTCACTAAAACACTATCTCTGACACGCTGGGCGTCAGGGATACGAATTTGTCCCAGGTTTAGGTGAGGATGATGACAGATGATCTCCCAAAAAGAAAAAGAAAGAACCCCCACAGACACAGAGAAGGTGGGTCTCTGTTCAGCCTTGAATATTCTCCTTTCCTGCATAAGTACTTTCGCAGGCGACTACTTTTTTTTTTTTTTAAGATTGCATTTATGTATTTGACAGAGCAAGAGCACAAGCAAGAGGAGAGGCACTCAGAGAGGGGGAGAAGCAGACCCCCCTCCGAGCAGGGAGCCCGATGTGGGTCTCCATCTCACACCCTGGGATCATGACCTGAGCAGAAGGCAGATGCTCAACCGACCGAGCCACCCAGGCGTCCCAGGGACCTACCTTTTAAAAAGGAAATAGGAGTTTTCTCATTTTTAAAAAGGCAACCTCGGCTCTTAAAAGAGGCCAGGAGGAGCCATGGATGATGTTCAAGATGTATAAGGACACAGAGGGGGTTAAGACATAGCTGGCTTGGGCTCCTGGGGGGCTCATTCGGTTAGGTCATGACCGCAGGGTCCTGGGATTGAGCCCCGTGTTGGGCTCCCTGCTCACTGCGGAGCCTGCTTCTCCCTCCCCCTCTGCCCCTGCCCCCTGCTCCTGCGCGTTCTCTCTCTCTCTCTCTCTCTCACTCCCAATCTCTCTCAAATAAATAAATAAAATATTTTTAAAAAGAGAGGGAGAGGGGCACCTGGGTGGCTCAGTGGGTTAAAGCCTCTGCCTTCGGCTCAGGTCATGATCTCAGGGTCCTGGGATTGAGCCCCGCATCGGGCTCTCTGCTCAGCAGGAAGCCTGCTTCCCACTCTCTCTGCCTGCCTCTCTGCCTACTTGCCATCTCTCTCCTCTCTGTCAAATAAATAAATAAAATCTTTAAAAAAAAAAAAAGAGAGAGAGGGAGAGCGCTGGCTGTTAGACTGGGAAGCCTTTGCTTCCTGACTGTTAATAAGTCTGAGTACTTAGGTCTAAGTTGAGAGTGATAGGTACATGCATATCCTCGGGGTTGGGGCGGGGGGGAAGCAGCTTCCCTGTGTGTTTCTCCACCTGCCAATATCCTGTTAATCTCTGTTGAATTATCTCCTTAAGCTCCTTCCAGCTTTGTATGTCATCTCTTGAAACAGTAAATCACTTCATTAGGTTTTTAAAAGCACATTCATAATGTCATTTCCATAAAACCATTTTGTGAATTAATGCCATTTCCTTTCCGGTTAACCTGTTTGCAAGAAGCTATTTTACATGCCTTCGGCAGCTCAGAAGAGCAAAGTGAATTCGTAATTTAATTTGCAACCTGATACGTAAAATGAACGCTCTGGAGTCGATTGAAATTATTACAGAGAGTTTATTATCTGTAACATTTAATATGGAGATTCACGAGTGGGTGTTGTGCTTCTCTCCTCCAGCCCTGGGATCCCGACACAGGCCAGACCTTGTACCTAGCACCCCGTCACTGTTTGAAGCTGCTTCCTTGGCAACCACTATTTCGTCGTCTTCCTTATATGTCGATGAACATTGTCCACACGACAGGACTGCGCTCTATTCAAACAGGTGAGACCTGGCGCGATCAAATTACCATTCCGGTAATTACCACATCAGCATCACAGCTAGGCAGGTGTCTCTGGATTGAGAACCTGCTGTCCCTGGCACCCAGCATGTGGCTGTCACCTGCCTTGGAGGTAAGAGAAAGAGAAAACACGCTTGATTTTTTTTACTGTGGCAAGAAGTGCATCTGGGGGAAAGCCCTCCTTATTTTTCTCCACAGTTAGTCATTATGTCCTATTGAAATTATATACTTGGTTCTAGGGAAGAAGACCCATCTTCATCATTTTCCTTCTAATAATTTCTTATGAGTGGATTTTTAAAGCAAGTACTTCAGGCTAATATTGCCGAGAGCTGCAAAGATATTTGCATAGTCTCTTTTTGTTCGAGCGACCTTAGTGATGGTGGTAGGCAGAATGTTGGCCCCCCAAAAGTTGTCCCTGTCCTAAAACCTGGCACCTGTGAATATATCAGCTTAAATAGCGAAAGGGACTTTGCGAACGTGATTAAATTAAAGATCCTGAGATGGGAAGAGTGTCTTGAATTATTCAGGTTGTCCCAATGAAATCACAGGATCTTCTTAAAAATAGATATATGTCGTTTTATTAACAATCCAGTGGTAGACAACTTCATGCTTATGTTTCTTCATACATCACTGAGTCCCATAAAATTCAAAACTCATAGGGAAGCTACGAGTGTTTACAATAAATGTGTGCTTCCTAAAAGTCCTTAACTGCGTGCCATTCTGTCCTCAAGCAGTAAAGTCTGATCATGCACAGGGCCTTTGTCACAGGAAGAAAGGAAGATGAGAGTCAGAGAGAAGTGATTCCAGAAGGCAGGGCAGAGAGAGACATCGGAAGGTGGAGCACAGCTGGCTTTGAGGGTAGAGGACGGGGCCGTGAGCCCTGGAATGCAGGCAGCCTCTAGAAGCCAGAAAAGGCAAGGAAAAAACAGATGCTCCCTGGGAGCCTTCACAGGGGAAGATCGCTCTTCCAACACCTCGAATTTTAGGACTCGTGACCACCAGGGCTGCAAGATAATAAGTTGTATCATTTTAAGCTGCTAAGTTTATGATAATTTCCTACACCCGCGATAGGCAAGAAACGCAGTGTCTCTCAAACATGTAATGATTGAAAGTTTGAGTGTTGGGTGGGCTGCCGTGATTTCTTAAATAGAGAGTGGATTAGTTATTAGATACCTTTGCTTTTTGAATGAAAACACTGTCAGACATTGATTCTAATAATAGAAGATGATATCGTCACAAAGAGTTCATGCCGTCATCTGTGGGCTTAGCTGTTTGATTTTCTCTCTTTCCATATATGCAATTTTGTGACGAGCTCCGGTGGCGGGGCAGGGACTACTGTGTATGTTTTTGATAATTACCTGGTAAATGGGAACTAGCTCTTGTTACAAATCTAGCTCTAGAGAATCGAGATCATCTTTGTGCAGGTAAACTGCCTCTTACGCTGTATGTCGTTCTTCACCTCCAGGGACGCGGCCTGGTTCCCCTTCCAGAAGGAGGACTTAGGACGGTAGACGCATTCGTAACAGAGGCGTGTTTGTAGATTCTAGCTTGGTCTCTGGGCGAGTTCTGGTTTGGTCATTGGCGCTTCTGCGGAACTCGTTTTCTTTTCCCGTTCCCTTCCCTCGCCGCCAGCCACAGGTTGGGGGCTGGGTAGCGGGCGAGGGAGCCCGCCGGTCAGAAGTGAGACCTATCCCAAGGCGAGCCATCAGTCTCAGCGGGGCTTCTGTTTAGACAGCTCTGCTGGAAGGGCCCACAACTAAGGCTCCATTATAAATTATTCAACTCGTCGCAACTGTAAAAGAAACGTGGTTAGCTTCCTTGGGTTAGAAGAACGTAAAGTGATCTACACCTTACGCTACTGTGTGCCTTGGTTGTTGAGATTCGTTATGTCAGTTGGTCAACACCTTTCCTATCTCTGTGGTAGAGCTAAGCATTGTTGTTTTGCTCTCAAATATAAGTAGCGGCTTGAAAAGTGGCTGGGAAGTCATAGGAAGCTCCTTCTTTGCAAGGTCAAAAACAATTCTGTGTGAACCCGTGGTGATGGCGGACTGTTTGCTACTGTTCTCATTATCAGGGGCATGTAATTGGCTGTGCTTGCTGTTAAATTATTTACTAGAATTTTCAGCACAAGAATAAAAGGGGTTTTTGCTTGGTTTTTGGTTTCGGCTTTGGGGTTTTTTTTCGTGGCAGTGGTTGTGGGTCAAGATCCAGACTCGGGGCCAAAAGGATTCGATTCGTGGGTATTCAGAAGGTTCCCCCACCATCTGGAAATGCCGTCTTCCCGGCCAGTGTGGGAGCTACGTCTGTGTGCTCCTGGGCTGTGGTGTAAATCTTGGTACTTTTATTGATGATGATACCGGTTATCGTAAACATACGGATGAGAAAAAACATTCGTGTTATCTGTTGTATTTGTTTTGTTTTCTTTTTTTGAAGTGACTTGTTTGAGATAAATCTTCTTTGGCATTGTATCTCCAAGTCGTCATTTGAAGATTGTGTTTATTTTGCATGCACGCACGTACGTGCAAGAAAGAAAGAGCACGCAGGCACACGAGCTGCCATTGAAACGGTCAAGCGGTCTCGCTAAAATACCCAGGCCCTTTTGAAAAGTCACTAGCTTGGGCCCTGGCTCTCGGCACTCACCAGCCGGAGGGGAGAAGCGGGGACCCTCCAGCTCACCACCCGCTAGAGCTGTGTTCATCGGTGACCGTGACCTTAGCCCGCCTGCTCCCCTGGGCATTTCGGATTTTAGCCTGGAGACAGAAGAGAAGCCGAAGGCTTGCCTCCCATCTTAACCACTGCCTTAGGGCGATCCTAAGGAAAAGGCACAAAAAAAGCACAGAGGTGCTGGAGAGAAATGAAGAGCCTGTGAACTCCTGGGAATCCCTATCCTTACCCGCCCCCACCCTGCCTGCCCCTAATTACTCAACAGGGAAAGCTTACCGACAAACTGACAAACTGAAAAGAAATTGTACTTTCTAGCACTTTTTTTTTTTTCCTTTAGAGCCCTCCTAGACCTCCGTGGGGTCTCTTGAGGGGATAAACAAACATGATTCTACGTCTCTTCTGGCCTACTAAGTTTGAAAGCTAATCCAGATAACCTAGAAAGAAAATGAGCTGAATATTGATGCTGTAATTCACATGTTAAGTTTTTCTCTCTCTGAGTCATTTTTCTGTGAAGGCGGTAGGGTGGCCTGTGTTTCCCGTTTCAACACTAAGCCCTATGTAGCTGCCCTTCTATAAGCCGTAAATACTTCAACTAGCAGTCATCATTCTGTCAGTCTTTTTAAAATCCCTAATAGTGCTGGGATGTCTCCACACCTAAATTATATATTGCAGTATTGCAGGGGGAAAACTGCTGTCTCTTTGAATTATTCCCCTTTTTACAGGATTATTCTTTATAACTGCAAAAACTCTGATAGCAATCTGTTCGTTTTTTTTTTTTTAAGTGTGCTCCAAAAATGGAGTAGGATGTAAAGAAAAAATAGTCTATTTAAAGTATACATCGATCCTGATCACGAGTACGTGTTTTCACGTTCCTCCGTACAGTCCCATATTAGGACACGCAGCTCGTAGCAGTCGGAGGCAAAGTGTGGTGGGTACATCCTTCCTGGTCAAAAGGCTGGGATTTAAATTCTGATTTTTTGATCTTTGAATTCTCCTTTCCTAGCAAGAGCTCTGTTCCTTTCGAGGAGGTATAAACTGAGCACTAAGAAATGCAGAGGCAAAAACACGTTTTATCTCAAAGTTGAGAACAGTCTAATGTGGAAATTCACTACAGCATGAATATGAATCCTTTTCATGATTTCCTGCACCGTTGGGTGCAAAGCTGATCCTCGGATCACATCTACTATCGAAAACCCGCCTGAGTCCCATCCTACTTAGAGCTTCCGCATCGAGCCTGCCTTGACCTTCGTGGCCGCTCTGGCGGGCCTCATGTTTTACTAGTGACTGTTTCCCACAGCGGGCTCCCCCGGGAGGCATGTGGAGTATTAGAAAAAGGGCAGTGATGTCAGAGGAAACGCCCGCCCCTGGTCATTTGCACATAGAGGGACAGCTGGCAAAGACCCCCTGAGTGATGGGTCCGGATCATGGATCTCAGAGGCTGAGCCCCAGGATCTGGCTGCAGTTCTGTGCACTTTTCTTCCTGCTCTTTGAGTCTAAACCCAGGAGAGAGGCGGAGCCAAGGTGGAGGGCCCCGTAGTCCTACAGACTTGACTAAGAGACAAGGAAAGAGAAACACAGAGACGCGTGCTTCTGTGACACGCTGCCCCAGGGTCCCACGGTGTGCCAGTAGGTTGTCCCTGGAACGGGGGTCTCTGGGGCCCAAGGCTTACGTTCTCTCCGCCGCACCACCTTTCACTAACTGTCCTTCGGCTCTTGTCCTTGCTGCGTGCGCTGTGCATGGGGAGGGAGGGGGTTGATGTGCCCTGTTTTCCTAACATGGATTCTGCCTCCATAACTGAGCAACCTTTCTGCTGCCTACTAGCTAAGGTATTTCTGTTAGACAAAGCACTGGGCTTGTATAAATGCCTGCTCGTGACGTTTGTTCGAGAAGTCATTGGCTAAGTTTGCTTATTAAGAACATCATGGCCGGGCGCCCGGGTGGCTCTGTTGGTTAAGCGTCTACTTTCTGCTCAGGTCATGATCTCAGGGTCCTGGGATCGAGCCCCGCATCGGGCTCCTTGCTGAGCAGGGAACCTGCTTCTCCCTCAACCTCTGCTAGCGCTCTGCCTGCTTGTGCCCTATCTCTCTCTGTCAAATAAATAAATAAATTTTAAAAAATAATAATGAATTTAAAAAAAAGAACATCATGGCAGGGTGCCTGGGTGGCTCAGTCAGTTGAGCATCCACGATTGAGTTCAACTCAGGTCATGATCTCGGGGTCGTGGGATTGAGCCCCACATCGGGCTCTGTGCTCTGCATGGAATCTGCTTGAGATTCTCTCTCCCATTCGCCCTCTGCCCCTCCCCTCCTTCTCAAATAAATAAGTAAATAAATCTTATTTTAAAAAAGAACATCATGGGATGCCTGGGTGGCTCAGTTGGTTAAGTATCTGCCTTTGGCTCAGGATGTGATCCCAGGGTCCTGGGATCGAGTCCTGCACCGAGCTCCCTGCTCATCGAGGAATCGAGGAGCCTGCTTCTCCCTCTGCCACTCCCCCTGCTTGTGTTCTCTCTCTCTCTGACAAGTAAATAAAATCTTCAAAAAAAAAAAAAAAAAAAAAGGACGGCTCTGGAAACTTTTCTATCATAGCAGTAGTCATACTTCAAGCCATCAATAATAATCTGATAATAATACTAACTATAATAATAGCTCATTCTTGGACTTATTAAGGGTCCTTGTTCAGGTCTTTCCATGCATCACAGTGATTTAATGCTCCCGGCAACCCTGGAAGGGCATCATATTTCCTCTCTCCAGTTCACAGATGAGACATGCGCACAACACTGGGTCACCCTTCCAAGGTCAGATGGCCGCCACGGGGAGCTGTGGTTTCTATGCACAGCGTGGGTATAGAGCACGAGGCACCGGCCCCCCTCACCCCAGTTGTCCCGCCTCGGACCACTTGCCCTTGAAATGATGCTTTTCATGGAAATTCGGTAACCCCCACACGAGGTCTGCCCTTCCTCGGACGTTTTCCCTTTTCTTTTTCCATGTGATTTTAAGTGCGGATTTTCCCTCCTCCAGATGTTAGAGCCCGAATGTTCAAACCCTAGAAATGGAGGACATACTTACTAAAATCCACGAGCGACCTGGAGAACCTCTTTCCTCGAGCTTTTATTTCCAGCTCTTCAAGTACACTCCGCATGGTTACGTGGTCATAGAGAAGAGACTTTTGTTAGGAATGTGTCTGCTCGATTTAGAAAATCCGTATCTTCCCTTGATGAGGTGAGGTGAAGAAGGGACAGTTGTTACTTACAAGATGAGGGGAGAGAAAGTGGGCTGCCGGAACTTTCTGATTCTCTAACCCGGTTCTCTAACCCTAACCTCAAGGGAGGGACAGCACGTCCCCTGTGGCATCTCCTTTGCACATGGCGGCTGCCTGCCGGTCCCGGATACCCTCCCGAGCCCTCCTGTGGGTGCCCTCTGCAGACCGTTGGTGCTTTTACGGTTCTTAGTCTGGTGACTAAGGAGTGACTCGTTGCAGACAGACCGTCACTGCCACCGTTCATCACCTCCAGCCAGGCCTCTCTCTTGCACACTCATCGTTACAAGTCACCAGTCAGGGCATTAGCCCCCAACAGCCCCCTTTAGCTCTCCAACGTAGGGCGAGTCGCTTTACCTTTAGGTGTCTCAGTGTCCTCACTTGGGAAATGGGGATTGTTATACTGCTGCCCCAAATGGTTGTTACAAAGACTGGCTGAAATAGGAATTGGGAAGCACTTACTTTGCCTCAGCACCGTCAGAGTATCTGTTACAATAAAATAACCCAGTGATTCCATACTCAACACCTTGCAGCTTCCGGGAAGTTCCACCATAAGGGGCAAGACTTAATTGTTTTGGTCAAAAGGCCATCCTGGAGTGCTTTATGAGTCAGCATGCAGTCAAGGGAACGGAAAACACACTTGGAATTTCACAAAGAATTTAGTAAAGAGAATTGGTTACCGAGGGTAGCTGGACGCGTGAAAAGGCGATGTTGTAGAAACGCAGGTACAGGCAGTGGCTCGGGGCATGTGCCGTGCCGGCGTGCCGAACCCAGACTCGTGCAGGAGCCCCCCGCCACCCCCCGGGACCGGCGGCTACCTGGAGTTGGGATGTCGGAAGAGGACATCACCAACATTGCTGGGATAGTGGCCGGGCGCCGGCTGTCACCAGACACGCTTCCCTCGGAAGGCAGAGAGAAAATAGAGAGAAGTGGACCAAAGGCTTCTCTCCTCCCACGCCCTCATCTCCTGCCAGAGAAGCCTGAGGAACGGGGTGTGCGGACTCTCGACCCCAGCATCGCAAGGCAGAGTGGAAACAAGATGTGAGCCAGCCCCAGGACACGGGGCAAAGAACGAGAAAGATGCAAGACCTGTTAAAAAAGGATTACAGAGATCTAAGCTCGACGAAGGTAGTGTGTGCGTGCAGGAACGGGAATCGATGTAGACTCTAGATAGTAAAAGGCGTCACAGCGCCCATTCATTACCGTGCCGGTAGGATGGATAGTGTGTCAAGTAGACGTGTAATTGGAGACTCCGATGCTTACCAAGGAGTCTGTCCAACCATCCATAACCCCTTCCCTGGCCCTGCGCCTGAGTGGATGCTGGTTATGAATCCTCCTAGAAATGTCTCTGCTGATCGCTGGCAGATGGAGACGTGGGATGGAGAAAACGGTTCTTCAGCTCAAGGATTCCACCATGAGGTTCGTCAGCCCGGGGAATCCGGGCGAGACCCCCTCTGACAGAGCAGCAGATGCGTTTTGGAAGCAGGCCATCTGCCACCCACGCCCCAGCAAAACAGTTTTGTTTTATTGCCAATAGAATGCCGCACACCCACACGCATCTCATCAACTGAATATAAGTCTGCCTGGAGCAAGCACTCACGGGGGACTGTGCATATGGTGTCACTTTCTTCCTCCTTACAACGAAGAAAAGGATGTAGGCAACTTTTCCCCCTTGTCGGGAAACTAGGTCACCAAGCGAATGAGGATACGTGTTTGGGGGAGAAGAATGAGTCTCCTCAGGATCCTGAAGCCAAACCCGCCTTGTTACCCAGCCTCCCAAGAGAGAAGATCTCATTTGGGGAATTAGGACCGTTTTAGGCCTGCTGGGATGACAGGCGAATGTGGTGTCACATCCCTTTCCAGTTGTGACGGAGGCACCTGCAGAGAAAATTGGAGATTGATGGAAGTTTCATAATAGGAAGCTTTTGGTTTAGCTTCCCCTCCCCCCCAAAAAAGGCGGGGGGGGGGGGTGGGATTTACATCACATAGTCTGCACCTGGATTTTACTAGGTGTCTTTTTTTTTTCTCTTTTGACAGATAGTAGAATTGCTTCTGACGTGATTAGCGTTTCAAATGATCCTTCACATATTTTGGCATGGGCAGGAAATGGAAGTGAATTTTTCAAATATCTGACATTTTATGAGGAATCATTTAGGATTCAGCATTAATTCAGAGAACACTCACATTCTTTTTTCCTCCATACTTTATTCATTTCTTCATAAATTTGGCAAATACTCATTGAGCCCCAGATACGCCAGACACGGTGCTTGGGGCAGACGTGATTCCTCTCCTCCTGGAGTTCAGCATCTGAAGGGGGATGTGCGGGGGCCCCTGGGTGGCTCAGTCGGCTGAGCATGTGACTTGATTTCAGCTCAGGTCATGATCTCAGGGTCGTGGGATCCAGCCCCGTGCTCAGCAGGAAGCCTTACTTGCTCTCTCGCTCTCCAAATAAACAAACTCTTAAAGGGAGAATGTGCTGTTACACATTGTATTTAGATTTTTTTTTAACTGAGATGTAATTCACATGCAACAGTATTTTAGTTTCAAGTGTACAACCTAATGATTTGGTAATTATGCGTGTCGCAACCCGGTCACCGAAGTCGAGGTACCATCTGTGGCTGTACAAAGTCACCAAAAAATTGTTGTTCTTGCCATGAGAACTTGTAAGATTTACCGTGCTGGCAACTTTCAGGGCTGCCCTATAACATTGTTGCCGTGCCGTGAACAATGTGTAACATCACATCCTCGCCCCACACCCATGACTTAGTTTCTAACTGAAGTTTGTGGCTCTAGGCCCCATCCCCCATTTCAGCCACCCCTCAACCCGCCTCCTCCCGGAAGCCACCGCTGGATTCTCTTGTGAGTTTTCTGTTTGTTTTGTTTTTGTTTGGATTCCACCTGTAAACGAGATCATCCGGTATTTGTCTTTCTGTCTGACTTGTTTCACTTTGACATAATACCCTCCGGGTCCATCCTTATTGTTACAAATGGCAAGATTTCATTCTTTTTCTTTTTATGGCTGAGTAATACATTTTTTGATGAATTGGGATGTGGAAATATTTCTAGGTGCCTTTTGTGCATAAAGGTTTTTTAATGGATCTAATTTATGGATCAGTTGTATGGGGAGGGGGGAAGTGGCAGAATGTTGGCCAACCCGTGGATATCCTAACTTATCAAAAACGTCTTTTATCCGTTTTCTGCCTCTTAATTCTTACCCCAAAGACTCTCTCTCTTTTTCTCTTGACTTTAGCCACTCATCCCGTATCGCTGAGAGAATGATTAGCCAGTGACAGCCATCTCTGTGGACTTCCCAGTCCCGTTCCCTCCTTCTTGAAACCTCTAGAGGGATACCTGATCGGGTGCAACCAGTCCCTACATCTCGGCTTCAGCGGGCTCGTCAAGAAATTCTTAGGCACACCCGAGTTTAAGGGGAAAAAAATTCTTTGGAAATACCCCTCCCCCTCTCGATCTTCCCTAAGGAGTGAAGCCATTTCTTTGCTTTGTGGTTCAGCTGAAACACAGACAGGCTCATTCAAGGAACGGGGAGAACATAACAAGAAATGCCTAAAATGGAAAACCGTGGCCATAATGGGTGGGGGTCCAGATGACAGTGAAACGGGACCTCAATGTCTAGCTCACATCTCCAGCCTACCTGGTCATAGCCTAAGCGCGGCTTCCCTTGCCTCGAAGCTGTGTCGGATGAGTAACACGCCTGGGGAACTCTCCAGCCTCTACAAACCTGCTGCCCCGCTCAGCCCCTCCAACCTTAGACCAAACCGCCTTTCCGCCCAGCAGCTTTTCTTGACCCCACTGGGTCTGCATCGATCCCTGACTCCGTGGCCAGGCGGAGCCATTCTCTTTATGATCCCGAGGGCTTCGTGACTCTCTCATTATGCCATGTGGTCATTTTGGTCCTTCTTGGCCCCTGGAAGTTACCCTCTCCATCCATTTGGTTTGTCCCCAAAGATGATTAAGCCAGTCTTGTGGGGTCTGTCGCCCTAGATAGCTCCTGCCCAGGTAGCCCCACAGAGGGCCCCATACAGGCTTGTCCACACCTCTGAGCCGCCTTCAGCTGCTCTGGCCTTTGAAGTGCCTCCTTTGGCTTCCCCACTGCGTTCCCATTTGCCTTCTGAGCTGTCTTTTCTGGTTCTCTTATCCCATACGGAGTATATGACTCTGGGACACGAGATCCGTGGTGAGTGAACTTCTGCCAGGCGCCCGCCATTCCTCCAACCCCCACGGGTCCTCTGGGGCCGGGATCTGCCACAGTCCTGAGTTTAATTTCTTCTCTGATGTATTTCAGATATACACAAAGAGTATCAAATATAACTTCTGCCAAGGCAAGATCAGAGTGGGTCCTCTGTTTCACCCTCTGTGATCTGTGGAATCATTGCCACAGTCGCCACCCCGGTCTCCCTGTAATTTAGAGGACATGCTTGTCTTTGAGGGAAGAACTCCCCCATGGAAGGGCACCGGCGGAAACTCGCTCGGTGACATCAGAGAAACTAACAGACTCCGCCCACCACAAGTGCACTAAATGCATTTCCCCAGCCAGCCCTTTTCTTTTAGCTCATTGCAGTCGTGGGTGTCGGAGGGAGGTTAGGTAAGTGTAACGAGGGAATTAGGAGGCAGTGATAAAATCTCAAGTCAGAATAATATTCACCTCAAATGTAATTATTTAATAGCCCGCTTTCAAGGATAAAGTAATAAAGATGAAATGTATAATGATGTAAAGGGGCTCATTATTTCTCTGGCTGGCCGTGTTAGAAATTTGCCTGTGGAAGGTCACCAAAGAACTTCAGAAGGGCCAGGCCTGTTTTCTCAACAAAGGCTTTGGCTGAGATGAAAATGTCATCCTGTCAGCCCCTTGGAGGGCTCCCGGGCTAGTGTTCCGCCGTCCTCTCTTCCGTGGTTCCTCATCACTGTGGAAAAATACTTCTGTGTATTGAAGCACTTCATGTGAGAAGAGTTGTTTTATCTTTCATTTATACTTGAGAGCCTCTGGGTTGGTGCCCTAGTAATGCTCACTGCCGCGACTGTTCATTTCCTTTGTCATTCATCCCTGCGCTGTGACAGGAGAGAAGGCAGGTGTGCCGAGGACATGCCTTTTCCCTGCCCACCCTCCCGAAGCTCTTCCAGGCTCAGCAGCAACTCTCTCCCTCAAAGAGTTTGGGGAACCTCAGGGTCCTTTCGGCATCATGTCTTGCAGCCCTTTTGTTTTTCATTGTTTTGTATCAAAACGATGTGCACCAAGTTTAACAAATAGTTGTATAAAGTTTGTTGAGAAAAAAGAGCAGGTCCTAGGACATTTCCCTTTACACTTTCTCATCCCCACATGCGACCACTTTCGACTCTTTTAGCTGATGCCTTTGGCACTTAATTCCGTATCTCTACATAGCGTGCTTATAGGGCTATTTCTTCCCCACCCCCCAACAAATACTTTTATTTTTTCAGTGTTACAAGATCATTGCTCCTGCACCACACCGAGTGCTCCATGCCATGCTATTTCTTGATCTTTCTGGTTTAGGCATTAGCTTCCCGCCGTGGAACATGGAGGTTTTCACTGTGCTTTCCCCACCCTGCGCCCACTGTGTGCAAGCACTCTCCCCACCCCATCCCCCACTCCCAGCTCCAGTATTGTTACATCAGACTTGTGCTTCAGTCTGTGTTGAGCGTTTTAGGTTGACCCTGTGAACGCTGTTTGCTTCCCTTCTCTGTACAACGCTTTGTTTTCCTGGCAATAATACCACCTCATTCTTTTGTTTGCATAGCTTTTCCGTGTATTTGTCCTTAATGAAAGCCCAGACTCCATACCAGTTGTCTTAATTGCTTTTCCAACTGTTGAGATGCATCTGGTTCCGATAATTTCCTTGTCTTACAGAAGCTTCCCCAAAAAAAGCCTTCTTACCTTCTCCGGTCTGGACTGCTTGCCCTGAGGCACACATGTTATATTGGAGTCTTTCTTTTTCCCATTCTGGGGATCCTGATCACCTCTTATGATCAGATCCCCTTTTTGTCATATTCTAATATCCTATATTTTCCTTTTTTTTTTTTTTTTGGCTGGCCACCTCATTTGGGGGAAGCACATCCTCCAGTATTTTTCTAAGAAAAGGATTGATGGGAGGCAGAATATTCAAGGCCTCACATGGCTGAGCAAGTCTTGATTTTAACCCCGACACTTGATTGCTAGGTTAGCAGACCTAGGACTCGATATTGTAAATTTCCCTTTTCCAGTTGTGTAGGCTTTTCTCCATTATCTTCTGGTTTCCAGTTTCTGTTGAGAAATCCGGGCCACTTCTGGTTCCTGATCTTCTGTATCTGGCCTGTGTTTTTCTCTAAGAGCTTATAATCTCTTCAGTTTCCCCCTTTTGTCTCAATATTTCATGATCATATGCCACGTACTTTATAGATATTATTTTATTCCGCGCCCCCCGTCAGCCCTGTCAGGTAGGTGCCAGTGGCGTTAGTGAAAGGGACTGACTTAGAAACATGCATGACAAGGACATCAAAAAGTCCATTGTTAGGGCACCTAGCTGGTTCCGTTGATAGGGCAGGCGAGTCCTGATCTCGGGATGGTGAGTTCGAGCCCCACGCTGGGTGTAGAGATTGCTTAAAAAATAAAATCTTTTAAAAAATAAATATAAAAAAAGTCATCTGTTAGGGCGCCTGGGTGGCTCAGTGGGTTAAAGCCTCTGCCTTCAGCTCAGGTCATGATCTCAGGGTCCTGGGATCGAGCCCCACATCGGGCTCTCTGCTCAGCAGGGAGCCTGCTTCCCCCTCTCTCTCTGCCTGCCTCTCTGCCTACTTGTGATCTCTCTCCTCTCTGTCAAATAAAAGAAGTAAAATCTTAAGAAAAAAAAAAAAAGTCAACTGTTACCAAGGCCGTTGTGTACCTAAATCAAAAACAGAATAACTTGGTCCCTAACATGAACTTCTGGATGCTATGGAATTTTTTCCTCTAAAACCTATAACTCTTCAACCATTATGAATATCTTCTCAAATGCATCATTTGACAGCATTCCTATTTTTGGATCTCATGAAATGTGACCTTAGTTAATTAGGAAGTGGCCCCATAACTGACAAAAAAGAACACAATTAAAATAGCAAATAGTCTAGGGGCGCCTGGGTGGCTCAGTGGGTTGAGCCTCTGCCTTCGGCTCAGGTCATGATCTCAGGGTCCTGGGATTGAGCCCCGCATGGGGCTCTCCGCTCAGCAGGGAGCCTGCTTCCCCCTCTCTCTCTGCCTAACTCTTTGCCAACTTGTGATCTCTCTCTCTCTCTCTCTGTCAAGTACATAGATAAAATCTTTAAAAAAAAATAGCAAATAGTCTAGTCCTTAAAGTCATATGATAGCATTTAGGCTTAGATTTGTGTTCCTTGTGTATTTATATGTCGCCAGAGAATATGTAAGATGACTTATGAAATCTCATTGCTTTGCAATGAAAAGTAGAAATGAGCCTGGTATTAGTTAGAAATGCTTTCAGCCTAAGTAACAGAAAACCTGTTGGTAAGCACAGAATAAACTAGAACTTTCCAACCTATATGAGGAAGCCCACAGATAAGCCACAAAAAGATGCACAGAGATATTTATCCCCTCAGTCTTCAGGCTGGTGGTGGGGACCTAGAGCAGCTGAAGCCCCCGGCGTTATTCACCTCAGGTACCAGCGGTGTCCTCCAGTGCTCCCAGAGAGCAGTACAACTATTACCATGTCCTCTGAGTGTCAAGACACAAAAACACTGGGTGGCGCTAGTTTAAAATGTGATGAAGATACTCGCTATCCTTCTACTCTGCCATCCTCCACTTTTTGTTTTTGCTTGTCATATTTGTTACCCCATGGTTACAGAGTGGCTGCCGCAGCTCAGGCATCATGTCCTCACTCCAAGGGTCTGGGGAGGAATTCCCCAGTTGTGACCCAGCAGCATCCTCCTAACACTCATGGCCAGAAGGGGACCACATGACCGTATGACCACTCTACCCCGAGAATGCTGATCTCCACCCACTACCTAAACTCAAAATTTGGGATTCTTTTAGCAAAGACAGGAGATATGGCAGTTGTGCAGGCAACAGTGGGTACAGCCACTGTCGAACACAGCCTGTAAAAAAAAAAAGCCAAGATTTGTGTGTGTTTGTTTTTTAATGAGACAGACGTTCTACTTCCTGAGTGAATACTTTTTTTAAAAGATTTTATTTATTTATTTGGCAGAGAGAGAGAGAGAGAGATCACAAGTAGGCAGAGAGACAGGCAGAGAGAGGGGAAAGCAGGCTCCCTGCTGAGCAGAGAGCCCGATTCGAGGCTTGATCCCAGGGCCCTGACACCATGACCTGAGCCAAAGGGCAGAGGCTTTAACCCACTGAGCCATCCAGGTGCCCCTCCTGAGTGAACGCTTAAGACTGTTTCAGTAAAATACCACCCACAGGATCGTTTACCCCCCAAAACTAAAAGCCTCCTCTGTGGAAGTGAGCTTGAAACAGAGCATCCTACAGACAAGAGAAAGTTCTGTGGGAATCTTAGGCAGTCTAAGAAATTTAAGTTTTCTCAATAGTCATTTTTATTGTTAGACAGCCGAGCGGCACTTAGGATCTGGTAGCTTTGAGTTCTAGAACTAGGTATGATTTTTTGCCATTTTTTTCCCTGTTCAGTAGTAGTTGACTAATTTTTCCATTGTGGATTGTATTTGCTTTAATATTTTTAATTACTCTTTAAGTCTGATGACTCTGAAATGTCGTGTGAGGTATCTCCAGCCCTGGACCACAGAACTCACTTTGTTTCCTTTCTTAAATGCTGAAATGAAAGTCCTTGTGACACCCATGTATCCCACCACAAATTTTTAAAGATCACCTTTTCGTTTTCAATTAAACATTTCCATATAATTCAACCTTGGGCCAGATTCTGCTTGTTAATAACCGTGATCCCTGAGATGAGCACAGTCTCTAAAACTTGATGCTTCTGTTTCTCAACTTAAAATGCCACCCTTCTTTTACTCTTAAAAAGAACCTTTATCTCACTGCATGGATAAAAAAAAACTTATGTTTGATTTAGACTATTATGCATAATCACTTGACCTTTCCAAAATATCAGAGCCATCCAGGACCGGCTACATAATTTGCAGGATCCCATGTAAAAATAAAATGTGGGGCCCCTTGTTCCAAAATTATTAACAGTGTCAAGGTAGCAATAGCACTGAAACGTGCAGGGTGGCTCATGTGCCCATGAAGCCAGCCCTGCCACCATTTCCAGAGGGAAGATCCTTTTGCTGTTTCTTCCAGTAATAGTTCGCTTTGGTTCAGCTATTTGGGGTCTCCACTTCCCCCGCTAAGAGCTCCTGACTACGATGGTAGTTGGGGACTTCTTTGCACCGTCTTCACCTGAAACTCCGCCTTCCGCAGATGTCCTGGAGCTCAGTCTTGCAGCCGTTAGACTTGAGACAATAGTTCCTTAAACTAGTAAACCCACGGTGGGCCACGTAGCGTTTGGTGGTGGCAATTTTCAGGCGCTTTCTTCCTGCTGTGACCGTAGCAGGAAGAAGTGGGTCACATTGTTCAAATTAAAACTTGAGATCTGATCCCCAAGGAAAGAGACCATGAAGCAAGATCTGTCCCCCGTTTCTCCGCTCCCCGTAGTCGGTAGAGCTCCTCCTTTCCCCCATCCCTTGTTTTTCAGCTCAGTGTGTCTGAGCACCTGCTTTTCGTTTCAGGAGGAAATAAAATCAGTAGCAGTTTTCTTCCCACTGCCAGTCTTTAAATTTCCTTCTCTGGGGTGACCGGGTGGTTCAGTAGGTGAAGCATCAGCCTTCGGCTCAGGTCATGATCCCAGGGTCCGGGGATCGAGCCCCACGTCCAGCTGCCTGCTCAACAAGGAGCCTGCTTCTCCCTCCCTCTCTGCCCCTCCCCCCAACCTGCAGTCTCGTTCTCTGTCTCTCACTCACTCAAATAAATAAAATCTGAACATAAAAAAAAAGCAACTGATAAACTATTTTTTTCTCCCCAAATTTGTTTAATTTTTCAGTGTTACAAGATTAATTGTTCATGCACCACACCCAGTGCTCCATGCAATACGTGCCCTTCTCAATACCCACCACCAGGCTCACCCAAACCCCCACCCCTTCCCCTCCAAACCCCTCAGTTTGCTGCTCAGAGTCCACAGTCTCTCATGGTTCATCACCCCCTCCAGTTTCCCCCCATTCGCCCTTCCCTTCCTTCTCACGATGCCCTCCATGATTTTCTTTATACTCCACACGTAAGTGAGACCATAAGATAATTGACTCTCTCCGCTTGACTTATTTCACTCCGCATAATCTCTTCTAGTCCTGTCCATGTTGATACAAAAGTTGGATATTCATCCTTTCTGATGGAGGCATAATATTCCATTG